>JANAVB010034218.1:10181279-10329066 GCA_029216955.1 Iris pallida
CAAAGTTGCACACTTTCTTCCTTTAGAGTAGGGCAATCTACAGAAAGGTTGGCAGAATTGTATATACAACAGATAGTCAGGCAGCATGGAGTCCCTGTCAGTATTGTGTCAGACAGAGATACTCGTTTTACATCACATTTTTGGAAGAGCTTACATCATAGCCTGGGTACCAAGTTAAGATTTAGCATGGCTTACCATCCCAGACAGATGGACAATCAGAAAGAACAATTTAGACTTTGGAACATGTTGCGAGCTTACACTCTGGATTTTGGAGGATCTTGGGAGCCCCTGCACTTAGTCGAATTCTCATACAACAACAGTTATCAAGCCAGTATCCAGATGGCGCCATTTGAAGCACTATATGGTAAGAAGTGTAGGTCGCCACTGGCATGGATGATATCGGGGAGAGAAAGATGTTAGGCCCGGAAATGATTGCAGACAGTTGAAGTAGTCAAGGAAATTAGAGAGCGACTTCGAGTTGCGCAGGATCAGCATCGTCATTGGGCGGACCAGCATCGTAGGCCGCTAGAGTTTTCCGTTGGGGACCACGTGTTCTTACGGATCTTACCTACCCGTGGGGTCATTAGATTTGGCGTTCGCGGGAAGTTGAGTCCGCGGTACGTGGGCCTGTTTGTTATCCTTGATGGGATAAGCGATATTGCTTATCGTTTATCCCTTCACCTTCGTTACGAGAGGTACATGATGTGTTCTATGTATCTCAGTTACGTAGGTATGTATCGACCCAAGCCATATCCTTGATCATTCTGAGCTGGTTGTTGGTACCAACCTGCCTTACGAAAATAGCATGTATCTATTTTGGACCGAAGAGAGAAGATACTCAAGAACCGAACAATTAGCCTTGTCCAGGTTGCTTGGGGTCATCACTCTTTAGGAGAGTCAACATGGGAACGTGAGGATGACATCCGATCACGGTATCCGTACCTGTTTGACTCAAGGTATATCTCTTTTTGTATACCTTATTGTCTTAACTCCTCATGCTCGTCACCTTACGAGTAGAATTGCTTGGTGTCGTCGATAGTTAAACATAGATATGTTACTTGCTATTGGCATTGTAGAATGATTTCTTAATCAAATTGCTTATACTTAGATTAGTTTAGCTTCGATATTTCTATCCTGCTTGGATTTGAAATTTCGAGGACGAAATTTTTCTAAGGAGGGTAGAGATGTCACTTTCCGTTCCCGGAATACGTATTCTGAATACATGTACTGCTGGAATGTATTATTTAATATTTATCATGTATTGTTCTGTATTTAAATTCCTTTAATTTTGCTAATTATTTTTTTGCATTTTACTTTCTGTATTTTACTTTCTGCTTTGCTTTTGGGTTCGGCCCGAGTTGGTTTATTTTCTTGCCTTGGATGGTTCAACATGAACCCACCTACCACCATCCCCATTTAAAACCCCAAAATCCTTTCTCTCTCTTCATTTACTCCTTTTCTATTACTCTTCTTCTTCATCCTCCATAATTCTACCCACCTATCCAGCCGCATAGGCAAGTGCCAACTTACTTCTTGATGGATTTCCATTTTAGTTGTACCATTGTCTCCTCTCAAAGATTCTTAGATACTTTAGTACTAGCATTTTCAATTCCCATGGCTCATTTCATGTAGATCTAAGTTTAATACATTTTTGAAATTTTTAGGTTTTGATTTAGTAACTTTGTTATTTTTCAATTTTGATGGTTCCATGTTGTAGAAAATTTGATTCTACCCAATTTAGACCATTGGAAGTCCTGATTTTGACTTATTTTGAGTGATTTATGGTCTTTTGGTTCATGGGTTTTCATGGCCATTGGAGGCTGGTTGGGGAAGATGAGCAGTGCATGCTGTTTGATGGCAAAAAGTTGTTGCCTGCTGTTTGCTGGCGCATGCTGTTTGCTGGCGCATGTTGTTTCCTGACGCATGCTGTTTGTTGGCAAAAAGCTGTTGCCTGCGGTTTGCTGGCGCATGTTGTCCTGGCCCATGCTGTTTCCTGGCATACTGTTTCTTGGCGCATGCTATTTCCTAGCGCATGCTGTTTCCTAGCGTATGCTGTTTCCTGGCATGCTGTTTCTTGGCGCATGCTGTCCTGGTGCATGCTATTTCCTGGTGCATGCTGTTTGCTGGCAAAAAGCCGTTGCCTGCTGTTTGCTGGCGCATGCTGTTTGCTGGCGCATGCTGTTTGCCGGCGTATGCTATTTCCCGGCGTATGCTGTTTGTTGGCAAAAAGCTGTTGCCTGCTGTTTGCTGGCGTATGCTGTTTGCTGGCGCATGTTGTCTGGCGCATTGTTTCCTGGCACATGCTGTTTCTTGGTGCATGCTGTCCTGGTGCATGCTGTTTCCTGGCGCATGCTGTTTCCTGGCACATGCTGTTTCTTGGCGTATACTGTCCTGGCGCATGTTGTTTCCTGGCGTATGCTATTTTCTGGCACATGTTGTTTCTTGGCGCATGCTGTCCTGGCACATGCTGTTTCCTGGCGCATGCTGATTCCTGGCGTATGCTGTTTGCTGGCGCATGCTGTCCTGACTTATGTTGTCCTGGCGCATGCTGTTTTCCGTGGTCGCATGCTGTTAACTGCTGTTTTCGTGGCCGCATGGCACTTTCTGGCCGCATGAGATCCTGACCACATGCATTCTCAGCCGCATGAACTTATATAATTTTTCGGCCGCATGAACTCTAGCCCATGATGCCTTTTGACTGATTCTTGTCCCAAATTAACATTGATTGATATTGATTGTGACCTTGACTAATAATTGATCATGCGTTCCTAGTTGGAACTAAGAGGCTGGCTAGTCGTCTTATTGAATTGAATGAATGAGACACGTTCATATTAATTATGAACTATTGTAATCGATTGGCCGATCCGAATATTGGCATACAGGCATATGCAGGCTTCAACTTATTTATTTTTCTACAAAAGCAGCATATGTACTTTATGGTCAAGGCATGATTTATTCCGTGGTTAGCTTTAATTGTTGCATTACGCTATGTAAGACCTACAACCTAACCGCACATGCATCGTTGTAGAGTTTGGCATATCGTACTTTGTACGAAAATACTCATTCTGAATGACTATGATCCACCGCATGGAATTTACTTAACATAGAGGCTACTAATTAAAAAAATAATGATTGCATGGAGAGAATGGATTCTCGAGTTCTTACATGGCAGCCCTCTTTGGGACTATTAGTGCCCGACAGGCCGGCTGGTTCCCCACAGATACTACAAATCTGTCACACGGGCAGGGAACGATATCTGCTTTATTATTTATTTATATTATGACGGGTGTCCCGCTGGGACTCGTCTAATTCATGATTGGCGCAATTGATTGACTGGGTAGACTAGCCTTGCTTGCACATAGTAAGAACTGAGGAATCCTTTATCGTATAATTCCAAGATAACTTGGAACCCACAATAGCAAGCCGTAGTAGTTGCATGGCCGTTTAAATTGATTTGGTTGTGTACTGTACCTACTCTGTTGACTAACTGAGATGATCAGAGTGTCGAGACATGACGGGCCAACTTCTGTCCTTGTTTGGTTGGGAGGTTGGTTCGAAGTGTCGTGATGTTATGTGAATCCCAGTAGCAAACAGAGATCTATTATTATATTATCTTATTTACTGGTTCAATTCCTCATATCGTGCTTCCTTGCGGTACTTGCTATTAGAGGTCTAACCTCTCTGGTTTTGCATGGCCAGATTTAGAGCCGGTTCCCGAGGACTCAGCTTACTTCCACCTCCAAGATGGTCAATACTAGAAATGATCGCATGAGGACTCGAGTGGGTTCCTTACTTCCCCGCTCGTTTTGTTACTTACTTTATATTTTGTCGTTTGGCACCGACATGTTAGTCGGATCGTCTTGTACTTACTTTTACATAATTGTAATTAAGTCAGGTTGCAGCTGATAAACAATTGTGTATACCTTGCTTCGTCATCTGGCTATGTTTTATAAAGCCAGATATCAAGAACATTTTGACTGAGTGTTTGGGACGCCTTACTGTTTTATCTTACATGTTCTCTATTTCTGTTTCGTGTTTGAATGATTGAGACAATAGATGTGAAGTGACCATAGTGTGACTTTTATGTAGTATGCACCCCCTCGTCTTATTAGATAGCATTGATCGTATTATACGGTATTCCTCTACCCGAATACGTAGCTGGCTGAGTCATTCCCCCGCTCTCCAGTATTCTGGTTCAGGGGCGTGACACAGAACTATCGAAACATTGAAGGGTATGCTTCGCCCGCAAAGCATGCAGCTGTGACAATTGTCACAGAACTGTTATTATACGAATAACTTGAGAACCGTCGGTTGAGTTGCGTATTGGGGCATCGTGCATCAATGATGTATTGAGGCATAGTGCCGTTGGAACTTGAGATAGATTGAGTTGAGATGAAATTTATTGAGAACTTGAGATTGGTTGGAGTGATAACTTGCTTGCTTTTGCGCGTTGCATGGTAAATGGACTTGGATAGCCTGTCCATGGGTGTTGCTTTCCTCGAACGAGTTATAGCTAGGGCACCGGGACCGTTCGGCCTAGGAGGGAATTATATTTGGTTTTTGTGGTGCACTTCATTAGGACGGATTGCGACCGGCCACTAATGTGATAAGCTACAATACTAGTAAGTTTGGGATCCTTCTGTCATACCCCGGTCCCGTAGGACCGATCGTCCTTGCTAGGGCGTGATGCCGCGTGAGCCTAGATTGCGCTCATGCAAGGCAGGTTCCATAATGGCCGATTACCGACGGGGTCGTCGCACAGAAGTCCATAGCAGAAATATTGAATAACAGCAGCAAAAATTAATTTAAATACAAAACATAAGTTATTCAAATGCTTTTATTGATATTGAAACAAAATTAAATGTGCGAGGCCAAGATTACAATCACTGAAGCTCACACTTCTCACCTTACAAAGTCACTCTGCTCTCTCTCATCTCTCAATACAATTTGAGTAGGCCAGCGGAAGCTTCGGATAGGCGATGTCCATACATTATGTCCCTTATAAGTCCAGTCTTCAATGCGGCCATATGCCTCGAAACGCCAAGGAACTCCGTGCCTCAACGCATCTAAGCGAGCTTCGCGCCAACGAGCTTCTACCTAAGCCTACACATAAACACTGTATGGTTGTCACTACTCAACTGTACTGGTGGTGTGAGCTCCTCGCCCACCCATACAAAACTGACACATTCATTTACTTTGTGCAACATAATCCTTTATGATTATCTTTCTAGTCTTGTCTTAGGATCAGCTTTTAGGACACAGACACTTGGCCTATTTTAAGACTCTAGACCATCACCGTGCTATTGCACTGATAACTTCGTTATCCTTGCCTATACCGATTCGTACTTGTCATTTGGCCCATACTTTGGGATGCAACAACATTTTTGTCATCGACTTGTTTCGTACTTCAACATAGAGGCCGTGCCTCGCCACTTAGGATGACTTAACCAGACTTTCCTTACGGTCCTTCTTGACTTAACTCGAAATGACTCAAGTCTGACTTATGCAACTCTACGCCAACGACTTAATACTCGACGCCACATCTCGTGTCGAAGCACGTGTCTTTGCTATAGACCAAATCTTAGACTTCTTAAGACTTGTGATGCAATCGTGCATACCATCTTTACTTTATTCGTGCTATGCTTGCTCTTTCTTTGATTTGATCGACTCCATGCATGCGATTGCCGCTCAGCACGTCAACTTGACTATATGAAATGTCACTGGTAATTCAAGCCATCTTGGACATGTAGGTGGTGCAAGACGAGGCCCTTGCAGCTAAGGGTAGCTAGCCCTGCTTAAGTCCTCGAATAACCGACGGTGTGTTCTTACCTAACTAACTTGCTCCGCTCCTAGGCTGATACGGTCCTGTGGCCCCAGTTTTCCGGATCGAGGGTGCGAAACTTTGTTGACAAGTTGTCCATGACAACGCACCTACGAGAACTTCTAGACTCAACGTAAATGCATGGCCTAACCGTTACAACTTAGTTTCCTTTGCTTTTTTTTTACTTTTCATACCACATTTGCAGAGCCCAAACTAGGGTTGCCTCGGCGACTGACCTACAGTCCCGACTCTCGGCGAATGACCTACAGTCCCGACATATTTTTAGTGTTTCCATACTCTTATTGACTTAACTCATGAATGGCTAATTCATAGCCTTCAAGCATAACTTGCACAAAACGTGTTCTTTATGTGCCAATAGACCGTGGCTAAGTTTCACTGAACCAAGTAGCTCGTGCCTTAAACTGACTTACGTTCTATGCAACACTATCGCCCAAGTCATACTTTATATGACGAGCCTTGAGATCGTAGGACTAAGTACTTCGACAACTGCAGAAAGAGGGGGACAGTGCCTGGAATGACTTCGATCGATCGATATAACTTGTCTAACTTAATTGTACAACAACTTGACGAGCAAAGACTGCGTCAAGCTTTGCCTTGAGGGAACGTATCGTGCACGCGTTCGACTTGAACACCAAGTTATTGGGTGCCTAACTTATGCCACAAGCTGTACAATGCAGCTTAACCCGTGGGGCGAGCAAAGGCTATGCCAAGCCTTAGGCACCAAGAATTGAGTCGACATTAGAAAAAGACGTGTGCGAAACTCGAATTGTTTCAAATGGGATCGAATTTTACTTGAGTCGCCTAAATAACTTAGTTTCTGCTCTTCTTCTGCGAAACTCGAATTGAGTCGCCTAAATAACTTAGTTTTCGCTCTTTCTTCTGCGGTTGTCAAAGTCACTTAGTCCCACGATCTCAAGGCTCGTCATATAAAGTATGACTTGGGCGATAGTGTTGCACAGAACGTAAGTCAGTTTAAGGCATGAGCCACGGTTGGTTCAGTGAAAAGTTAGCTACGGTCTATTGGCACATAAAGAACACATTTTGTACAAGTTATGCTTGAAGGCTATGAATTAGCCATTCATGAGTTAAGTCAATAAGAGTATGGAAATACTAAAAATATGTCAGGACTGTAGGTCAGTCGTCGAGGCAACCCTGGTTTGGGCTCTGCAAATGAGGTATGAAAAGTAAAAGAAATAAAGCAAAAGAAACTAAGTTGTAACGGTTAGGCTATGCATTTACGTTGAGTCTAGAAGTTCTCATAGGTGCGTGGTCATGGACAACTTGTCGACAAAGTTTCACACCCTCGATTCAAAAATCTGGGGCCACAGGACCGTATCGGTCTATGAGGGGAGCAAGTTAGTTAGGCAAGAACACACCATCGGTGATTCGAAGACTTGAGCAGGGATAGCTACACTTAACTGCAAGGGCCTCGTCTTGTACCACCTATATGTCCAAGATGGCTTGAATTACCAGTGACCTTTCATATAGTCAAGTTGAAATACTGAGCGACAATCTGCATACACGGAGTCGGTTGAATCAAAGAAAGAGCAAGCATAGCACGAATGAAGTAAAGATGGTATGCACGATTGCATCACAAGTCTTAAGAAACCTAAGATTTGGCTATAGCAAAGACACGTGCTTCGGCACAAGATGCGACATCGAGTATTAAGTCGTTGGCATAGAGTTGCATAAGTCAGACTTGAGTCGTTTCGAGTTAAGTCAAGAAGGGCCGTAAGGAAAGTTTGGTTAAGTCATGCTAAGTGGCGAGGTACGGCCTCGATATTGAAGCACGAACCAAGTCGATGACACAAATTATATTATTACGTCCAAAGTATGGGCCAAAAGACAAGTATGAGTCGGTATAGGCATGGATAAGGAAGTTATCGTTACAATAGCACGGTGGTTTAGAGTCTCAAAATAGGCCAGGTGTCCTGTGTCCTAAAAGCTGATCCTAAGACAAGACTAGAAAGACATTTATAAGGGATTATGTTGCACAAAGTAAATAAATGTGTCGGTTTTGTATGGGTGGACGAGGAGCTCAAACCACCGGTACAGTTGAGTACTGACACCCACAAAGTGTTTATGTGAAGGCTCAGGTAGAAGCTCGTGGCGCGGAGCTGACTTGGATGCGTCGAGGCACCGAGTTTCTTAGTATTTCGAGGCGTGCGGCCGTATTGAAGACTGGACTTATATGGGACATAATATATGGATGTCGCATATCCGAAGCTTCTACTTACCTACTCAAATTGTATTGAGAGATGAGAGAGAGCAGAGTTACTTGTAACGCGAGAAGAGTGGGCTTGAGTGATTGTAACCTTGGCCTCGCAAAACATTGTAATCCTTGTTTCAATATCAATAAAGAGCATTTGAATAACTTGTGTTTTGTATTTAAATTTTCGTTGCTGTTATTCAATGTTTCTGCTATGGACTTCTGTGCGACGATCTTGTCGCTTAGCCTGTAATCGACCATTATGGAACCTGCCTTGCGTGAGCGCAATCTAGGCTCACGGGATATCACGCCTTAGCAAGGACGATTGGTTCTACAGGACCGGGGCGTGACACCTTCGGCTATTGGGCTAGCAACCCGTACGTGGAGCAATCGTCGGCTTACACGTTGAGATACCAGTCCAATACGGTGCGGAACATCGTGACCTTTTGTCACCCCCAATTTTCAGAAACAGGAGTATTTTTGTCATTTTACATTTTTGAATATTTTTAAAATTTGTTTTATTATTTATGATATTGTTTTGGGGTTATTTGAGTCGGGTTCGAATTTTAACTCAATCCGACTTGAAACGGGGACCCAGGGGTAGTTTGACTCTAGTGGGACCCACACACTAGTTAGGCATGGCCCACATGATATTAATTTTAGTCCACATGATAGAAATATTTTAGTTAGAGGTTAGACTAATTATTATGGATAAGGTTAGAGTGATTAGAGACTTTAGAATGACTAATTTAGCCCCAACCAATTAGCCCTTTCATAATACTCATAGAATAGGTTAGTGGAGGCATTTTGGATCTTACCATAATAGGACAAATAGCCCCATATGGCCAGCCACTTTGGGAGAGGATAGGCTCAAGTTCATTTCATTATTCTCATCCACACTCTCTCTCTTGTTCTTCCCCAAATTCCTAGAGAGCAATCCCTAGCAATTTCTCCACCAAATCATTCCATTTCACCACCAAATCTTCTTCTTTCCTTCTCCATTCTAGCCAAGGAGGAAGCTACCCAAGTTTGGGAGGATTCGGAGCTCGTTCGTGTCCTTTTGAAATCTCTACGTGTCGGTGTCGCTCCGGAAAGGCTTTTCTTCGATTCGATCTACCAGCAGGTATAAATTCCTTCTCCTTTTCATTGCCTCATGCATATAGGTCTATTTTGAACCCATAGGAATGACCCCATGGTTGTATCTCCATTTGTGTCCATTTCGTGTCCATTTGGAGGGTCATAGGAGTGTCCTTTGTGTTGTGGTTGTGTCCATGTAGAAAAATCCCAAATTTGGACACACTATGTGTTGTTGTTATGTATGAATGAATTATTACATGTTTAATCTCATATTTTGTATTGGAGATATGTTCTATAGTGTCTCATATATATATATATTAGTGTAGAAAGTGAGTTCTTAATATATTATGTTATATACTTGTGTTCTTTTGTCTCAAACTACCCAAATCCGTCATGATTTTTATCCACATTTTTAATTTCAGCCCTAACTTAGAAATGTCATAACTTCTAGCTCAAAGCTCGGTTTAATCTCCCATTTTTTTTAAAGAAGCGTATTGAAGTTAGATTTCCAAAAACATGTATTAATAGGCCTAATTCTTTTTGTAACTTTCTAGAAAATTATTTGAGTGTCAGCTGTACGAAAGACAAACGCGTTCTCGGTGTTTTCCGCGATTCCGGGAGTTTTCGGAAACGAAAACGCGATCCGTTTGAAGTTTAGGAAAGCTAACACATAGATCTATAACATACTTTAATCCTAGATTTTAATTCATGCTGAGATGGTACAGTATTGATTATTAGTAGGATTTACTTTTCGGCATATGCATTTTGTGCACCCTTGTGTGTAATATAATGTTCTATTTAATTTTAACCCATGTTAATGTATACACATTATGTAATTAAATAGAGAATGCAAGCATGAGTAAATGGTTAAATAAATGATGTATGAGGTGTAAGTATCCTATCTAATGTAAGCATGTATAAGTATGGCTTGTAATGAATATGTAGGTTCCATAGTATGTAATGTATGGTGCATATAGTAGTGCAAGAGAATAAATGAATGATGAATGAATGCAAGCATGAATGTAATATTCTATGTTAACACAAATCCTATATTACCTCATGTACCCCCTTACACTATGTTGACACTATCACACTTGACACATTGTTCACTTACACTTTGACACTCTTTGATATGTATACACTATGTATGCCCATTTAACCCTCACTTGCCCCTTTGCCATGTTCACATACACACACATAGCCTCTTAAATAAGTAATTATGAATATAGTTAACTTAGCTATGTATGTATATTATATATATGTTAGCATATTGTGTTGTAATATATAAATTTATATAACCATTTGAAATGCCATGATTATAGACCTAATGTTGAATACCAATATATGCATGTGTATATATGTGTAGACATATATAGCTTAAAGTAATAGATTACCTAGTGTATATCCAATGTGAATTCTTGCCTATTTGAGTATTGAATAATTGCATGCTATATAGAGTTGGGTGTATGTTGGCTTGTATAGCCTTGTATTGATGTGTGCTTGCTAGGATAGTCTTGGTTAGGCCTAGTAAGACTTATTGGGTTAGGACATGACCTAGTTTGACCTAGTTTGACTAGTGCAGTGGACCAGAGTTGACCAAGGGTTGACTTTGGCCTAGTTTGACCTAGATTCATGTAGAATGCATTGTAGTGCTTTATATTACCCTTCTGAACATGTTGTGACTTGTGCTGTTCTAATTAGGAGCCAGACACCTCTCCTCGGACAGTATCTTTATCTTGGACATTCAGATATCAGGCGAATACATTCTCTGATCGTTTCATACTTGTCACGATTTATATTCTCGCTCTAGATTACTTTTACTTGATGCTGTCACGTTATCATCACGGATTGGTACTATATGGATCTCTTCTTGGGATGTTATCCCCCTTAGCGGGCGCATCGGATACTTTATGACATGTGTTTCATGTACATCATGTATTCCTTGTTTTCTGCGTTATTCATGTACACTCATGTTCGCTCATGTTCTTTCATGTACGTTCATGTACTCTCATGTTCTTTCATGTACGCTCATGTTTCCTTATGTGTTTCCTGTATAACCAAAATATCATGTCCGTAACATAACTTGAACGGATCCTTGTGTATTGATTGTGGGTAGGGGTGAGTATAAATGGTCATATGATTTACCCATCATGTTCACTCTGTTAATTTTCATATTTTATCATGTACAACACAGCCTTATTGGCTGATGTCCCACATGTTCACATCGTGTACATCATGTTCAACCTAAGCCAATTACATGTCATCTCGTACTCTAAATCACTAGTCACTTACAGTTCTTACTTATCATGTATATATTTCCAGTTATCAAATATCTCTCCTGTTTTCATGTACATCTTCTTACAGCGTTTTATGTATCTTACTCTATTGCTTGCTTTATATTTCGTGCCATGATATGAACTGCATGAGATGTACTGTGCTCGCTCCTGTCCTGACTGGACCTGTTGATAAATTTTACAGATAGCCTGGAGGTTGCCTGCTAGCCTAGAGGAGACGGTAGAGGTTGCATAGATAGCTAGGATTTTTGCTTATAGTTTATTTTCAGTCATCTTGAGTTGTATTTATGGATTACTGTATTTGAGTTTTGAGATGTACTTCTGGGTTTATGTATCTTAGACACTTAGACTTCTATCTCCTGTATCTCTTTTGGATTTTATGTTTTATCTATCTTCCATTATGCTCTACCTTAGATGTGATTGAGTTTACATTCTGCTATGTCACCCCCATTCGGGGAGTATAAACTGCTTAGCCTTATACTGTTAGATGCATGAGACCTAGGACAGCATTCTACCCGCCGATACTGCGGCGTAGGCTGGGCGTTGTTACGTTCTCGTGCCCTAACTCTAGGGTGCGGGTCGTGACACATTTTTAGTGGTGGCCCATACAGGTCGGGTTTATGTAGTGGTATTCGAACTTGAGTACCACTATAGCCTGCAGTAGGAATAGGATATATCTTGAAGGTACTCAATCACAGTTAGGAACCCTTGAGAGATTCCCGGAACGACCCTTGAGAATCTTTTTTTAACTTCGATTTGAGAACTCTTTTTTCCCTTGATTTGATTTATTTTTACTTACTGTTGTTAAATTTGATTTTGATGGATTATGGTTGAATTTGAGTTGTATTCGTTGATTTTGATGAATGATTGTCGAATTTTGAATCTTGATGATAGCTGTTGCATCCGAGTTGTATTTTGATGGATTTTTGTTTATTTTGAATTTTGAAGTTCGTTGATAAATTTGATTTGATTTATGGGTATTCATTGTTGATTTAATTTAATTTTTTTTGACAAGATGAAATTATATGGGCTAGGTCATCTATGTTATGGAATCTAGTCTTCTATAGTCATATTAGCCAGCATGGTGAGGACATATAGTCTGACTCTGGATATATTTCTCGGGTGTGGGAATTTAAGGTTTTCGCAGCCAAGCTAGCGGCACCGCAAAAATGTTAAATACCATGATTCTAGAGGTATGTGCATAAGTCAAGGACTCTGTGATTATCGTAGCCTTGCTTACTAGTATGACGGGGATTTAGAGTTCCATGATTTTGGATAGACGCATATGATTATCAGATTGTACCTTAAATATTTTCAAGCATGTTTTCTCTACTTTTGTTCAGTCTTTCAAAAAAAAGAGAGAAAATTTTTGTTTTGTTTTGTTTCTCATTATTTAACTTAGTAGTAGCTTTGGCTATTGTTATAAACCTTGTGTGACTTCTTACTATGAATTTCTTCTTAATATAATGAATCGATGATTTTGCTAGACTTTATCTTGGATTTGATAGTTTAGCTCTGGGTTTCAAAATGGTTCCTTCTTTAAACAGATAAGCAGAACAGATTTTATCGTTATTTCCTTCTTGCTATTATTCTTGTATTAAATAATAATAATAATAATAATAATAAAACTGTCTTGATTACACCAATCACCTACTTTGCAATCTTGGTAGGAATCTAAATGTTGGTCTTGATATGGAATTTAATTTTTTTATTTTGGGACATGAGAATATATAGTAGACACAGGCCCTTGTCTTATACGTATGCATGCTACACTTTGATTTCCAACCTATCTAAATACATATTAATATGTTGTGATATTTAAATTGTCAAAATTCCAATATTTCTGGTTTTCTGCTTTTCCAGTTTAAATTCGTAATTCAAATATAGGTTTCATGTTGTTAGTTTTGTTTACATCGCTGCACATGTATGTTATACATAGGATTTTAATTCAAAAAAAAATGGTTGAGTTATGTTTGAATTTGTCAAATCTGAGACTGTGTGCATATTAACCATTAATACTGGATTCTAAGTGATTAGTTCAATTTGCTGTTTTTTTTAAATATAATATTTTGAGCTGTATACATTGTGGTATATAGGGATATAAATTTAGGTTTCATATTCTTACATGTTAGGTTGTGATAAACATTGGATTGGTTGATGTTTAAATTTCATTAATATCCTAAAACTGAATACATGTTAACATTTTCACATTGATTTTCAATGTTTAGTTCAATTTCAGATTTAACATGTAATATTGAACTGTATGCGTAGATAAATGTATTGATAGTACGTTAGGGTTTCATTTCTATCATGTTAGGATGTATTGGGAGCATTGAGATTGGTTGTGATGTTTCAAACCCCTAAAATCTGAAACTGCATTATGTTAATATTGCACTGGTTTAAATGTTAGCTTATTTTCAGATTTTGTATGTAAATGCTGAACTAAAACTGGATTTAACCTTTCAATACTAAGCTATAACCCTGTATAAGGACACGTATCAGTTTTTATTTACAAATGTTTGATGTGCCTCAAAGAGATTTTTTTATTGCTGATTTTCTTTTTGAAAAGTATTTGAATGAGATTGTTTTCTGCATATGTGTTCCTGTGATTGCTTTGTTTTAATTTCGAGGACGAAATTTTTTAAGGTGGATAGATTTGTCACCCCCAGTTTTCAGAAATATGGGTATTTTTGTCATTTTACATTTTTGAATATTTTTAAAATTTATTTTATTATTTATGATATTATTTTGGGGTTGAAATTTATTTTATTATTTATGATATTGTTTTGGGGTTATTTGAGTCGGGTTCGAATTTTAACTCAATCCGACTTGAAACGGGGATCCGGGGGTAGTTTGACTCTAGTGGGACCCACACACTAGTTAGGCATGGCCTACATGATATTAATTTTAGTCCACATGATAGAAATATTTTAGTTAGAGGTTAGACTAATTATTATGGATAATGTTAGTGTGATTAGAGACTTTAGAATGACTAATTTAGCCCCAACCAATTAGCCCTTTCCTAATACTCATAGAATAGGTTAGTGGGGGCATTTTGGACCTTACCATAATAGGACAAATAGCCCCATATGGCCAGCCACTTTGGGAGAGGATATGCTCAAGTTCATTTCATTATTCTCATCCACACTCTCTCTCTTGTTCTTCCCTAAATTCCTAGAGAGCAATCCCTAGCAATTTCTCCACCAAATCATTCTATTTTACCACCAAATCTTCTTCTTTCCTTCTCCATTCTAGCCAAGGAGGAAGCTACCCAAGTTTGGAAGGATTCGGAGCTCGTTCGTGTCCTTTTGGAATCTCTACGTGTCGGTGTCGCTCCGGAAAGGCTTTTCTTCGATTCGATCTACCGGAAGGTATAAATCCCTTCTCCTTTTTATTGCCTCATGCATATAGGTCTATTTTGAACCCATAGGAATGACCCCCATGGTTGTATCTCCATTTGTGTCCATTTCGTGTCTATTTGGAGGTCATAGGAGTGTCCTTTGTGTTGTGGTTGTGTCCATGTGGGAAAATCTCAAATTTGGACATACTATGTGTTGTTGTTATGTATGAATGAATTATTACATGTTTAATCTCATATTTTTGTATTGGAGATGTGTTCTATAGTGTCTCATATATATATATATATATATATATATTAGTGTAGAGAGTGAGTTCTTGATATATTATGTTATATACTTGTGTTCTTTTGTCTCAAACTACCCAAATCCGTCATGATTTTTATCCACGTTTTTAATTTCAGCCCTAACTTAGAAATGTCATAACTTCTAGCTCAAAGCTCGGTTTAATCTCCCGTTTTTTTAAAAAGAAGCGTATTGAAGTTAGATTTCCAAAAACATGTATTGATAGGCATAATTCTTTCTGTAACTTTCTGGAAAATTATTTGAGTGTCAGCTGTACGAAAGACAAACGCGTTCTCGGTGTTTTCGCGATTCCGGGAGTTTCCGGAAACGAAAACGCGATCCGTTTGAAGTTTCGGAAAGCTAACACATAGATCTATAACATACTTTAATCCTAGATTTTAATTCATGCTGAGATGGTACAGTATTGATTATTAGTAGGAGTTACTAATTCGGCATATGCATTTTGTGCACCCTTATGTGTAATATAATGTTCTATTTAATTTTAACCCATGTTAATGTATACATATTATGTAATTAAATAGAGAATGCAAGCATGAGTAAATGGTTAAATAAATGATGTATGAGGTGTAAGTATCCTATCTAATGTAAGCATGTATAAGTATGGCTTGTAATGAATATGTAGGTTCCATAGTATGTAATGTATGGTGCATATAGTAGTGCAAAAGAATAAATGAATGATGAATGAAATACAAGCATGAATGTAATGTTCTATGTTAACACAAATCCTATATTACCTCATGTACCCCCTTACACTATGTTGACACTATCACACTTGACACATTGTTCACTTACATTTTGACACTCTTTGATATGTATACACTATGTATGCCCATTTAACCCTCACTTGCCCCTTTGCCATGTTCACATACACACACATAGCCTCTTAAATAAGTAATTATGAATATAGTTAACTTAGCTATGTATGTATATTATATATATGTTAGCATATTGTGTTGTAATATATAAGTTTATATAACCATTTGAAATGCCATGATTATAGACCTAATGTTGAATACCAATATATGCATGTGTATATATGTGTAGACATATATAGCTTAAAGTAATAGATTACCTAGTGTATATCCAATGTGAATTCTTGCCTATTTAAGTATTGAATAATTGCATGCATATAGAGTTGGGTGTATGTTGGCTTGTATAGCCTTGTATTGATGTGTGCTTGCTAGGATAGTCTTGGTTAGGCCTAGTAAGACTTACTAGGTTAGGACATGACCTAGTTTGACCTAGTTTGACTAGTACAGTTGACCAGAGTTGACCAAGGGTTGACTTTGGCCTAGTTAGACCTAGATTCATGTAGAATGCATTATAGTGCTTTATATTACCCTTCTGGATATGTTGTGACTTGTGCTGTTCTAATTAGGAGCCAGACACCTCTCCTCGGACAGTATCTTTACCTTGGACATTTAGATATCAGGCGAGTACATTTTCTGATCGTTTCATACTTGTCACGATTTATATTCTCGCTCTAGATTACTTTTACTTGATGCTGTCACGTTATCATCACGGATTGGTACTATATGGATCTCTTCTTGGGATGTTATCCCCCTTAGCGGGCGCATCGGATACTTTATGACATGTGTTTTATGTACATCATGTATTCCTTGTTTCTGCGTTATTCATGTACACTCACGTTCCTTCATGTTCTTTCATGTACGTTCATGTACTCTCATGTTCTTTCATGTACGCTCATGTTTCCTCATGTGTTTCCTGTATAACCAAAACATCATGTCCGTAACGTAACTTGAACGGATCCTTGTGTATTGATTGTGGGTAGGGGTGAGTATAAATGGTCATGTGATTTACCCATCATGTTCACTCTGTTACTTTTCATGTTTTATCATGTACAACACAACCTTATTGGCTGATGTCCCACATGTTCACTCATGTACATCATGTTCAACCTAAGCCAATTACATGCCATCTCGTACTCTAAATCACTAGTCACTTACAGTTCATACTTATCATGTATATATTTCAAGTTATCAAATATCTCTCATGTTTTCATGTACATCTTCTTACAGCGTTTCATGTATCTTACTCTATTGCTTGCTTTATATTTCCTGCCATGATATGAACTGCATGAGATGTACTGTGCTCGCTCCTGTCCTGACTGGACCTGTTGATAAATTTTACAGATAGCCTGGAGGTTGCCTGCTAGCCTAGAGGAAACAGTAGAGGTTGCATAGATAGCTAGGGTTTTTGCTTATAGTTTATTTTCAGTCATCTTGAGTTGTATTTATGGATTACTGTATTTGAGTTTTGAGATGTACTTTTGGGTTTATGTATCTTAGACACTTAGACTTCTATCTCCTGTATCTCTTTTGGATTTCATGTTTTATCTATCTTCCATTATGCTCTACCTTAGATGTGATTGAGTTTACATTCTGCTATGTCACCCCCATTCGGGGAGTATAAACTGCTTAGCCTTATACTGTTAGATGCATGAGACCTAGGACAGCATTCTACCGCCGACACTGCGGCGTAGGCTGGGCGTTGTTACGTTCTCGTGCCCTAACTCTAGGGTGCGGGTCGTGACACCTTTCATATAGATAGGACTGGTGGAATGAGATTAGAATTGGATGCAGGCACAGGTCCTGCCACGCCTGATGATTGTGCTTGTATTGAGTTGGTGGTATGAATGGCTATCTGTAACGCTCCAGAACCAGAATACTGGAGAGCGGGGGCGTACATAGCCAGCTACGTATATTTAAGTGTAACCCACCTCGCTATACGGTCACGGCTGTCTAGATACATGAGAATTTAACTACAAGCCAACAGTCTCCTATGGTCATGAACAAGCCTATTGTCTCAATCTCAAGTAAGCAATAATAGTTACAAGATGTCAGCCCCCAAATATATAATAGCAAGACGTCCCATACATTACATATTGGATGATCATGAAGCTAGTCGTACAAAATGTTAAGACTAGCAAGAGTTCAGTCATAAATGATCAACCCTAGGATCTGTCAATCATGTTACAGCCCATAGGCAGACAGTAAATAAAGGTACAATACGAGCTAACACGTGCTCGTCGGCTAAACACCTTAAAAGAATAATTTTACAATAAAGTGGGAGGACAAAAAAACCCACTCGTTGCCAGGGTTATGCCTGGTGGTCACCATCTGGCTGGAAGACAGGTGGATCCTCTGGAGCTGCTCCGATATCTGGCCACACAAAATCAGCTGGGTCAGACCCCAGAAGGAGCAAGTGCCACAAGGAGGCTTCAATTAGGAACAAAAACCAGCATATCACAATAGAGTATTAAAGATAAATAATAAATAAAGAACTGATAATAATAGAGATAACAACAGTAAAATGAGTACGAAGAAACCATTCAAGTAGCCAGGTCACAACCCTTAAACCAAACAAGGACCGGGGTTGCAGCCCTTCACTTGAATAGAAATTCGTCTCAAATACTATTGGTAAAGTGAAGACAATAAACGAAGAGAGGACACAGAACTGCTCCAGGAGCCAGGTTACAACCCTTAAACCAAACAAGGACCGAGGTTGTAACCCTTCACCTGAACAGAACTGGACCCCTGATCTTTATTGCTAAGGCCATTATACATAATTAATCATGTTGTTGAAGTAAGGTGAAACATGATGAGCATGGCAGGGGTTATAATAAGACAATAAACGAAGAGAGGACACAGAACTGCTCCGGGAGCCAGGTTACAACCCTTAAACCAAACAAGGACCGGGATTGTAATCCTTCGCCTGAACAGAACTGGAACCCTGATCTTTATTGTTAAGGCAAGCATAAATAATCCCGTCATGTAACAATCTTATACAGGATCGGGGCAAGACTAAGCTGGGCTAAATTCCATCCAATCAATCACGGCCAAGCAATGAGTACGGCTTGATACTTTTAACTAACTAGGGTTATCACTGTACTAATTCCTCGAGTTCTGAGCTTTTACACATGTTGACCTTGCCATATGGAGAAGATATAGTTTTACGTACACGTATTACGTGCCAGCGTATTGTTCAGCCTTTTACGCTCACATCTTAACGTGTTCACGTAGTGCCCCTTTACGCTCACGCATCGCGTACCAAGCGTACTCATTTTACGCTAAGCTAATCGATTTTACGCTCGAGACTCTCCCGCTCGCGTAAAATCGAGCTAGCGTAAAATCCCTAGCTCGAGCCAGCTCTCACGAGCGTAAAGTTTGCCGGATGTTCCTCGCGTAAAGCTTCCCTCGCGTAAAGCTTTGATCGAGAGTTGGCATGCGTAAATCTTACGAGCGTAAAGCCCGACTAGCGTAAAACCCCACCCACATGTACCCTTGCTCGCGTAGAGCTATTTTACCTTGCTCTTGCTAGCGTAAGCCACTTTACGCTTGAAGGCCCCTTGGTCTAGCGTAGTAGTACGCACGTAGAGACTTGAGTTCCTATGGCGTACACCTTTACCCCTTTTTATATTTTATGCCATCCTTATGCCTTTTGTCATGAACTTGATAATCACGAATTTATCTAATATGTTTGGAATAATAATTGAACATGGCATGGTATGACAAGTATACCTGACATGATTATCTCGAATTGCTGTTACGACGGCTAACATGACATGACCTGACAAGAATGATTGACCTGGACACCGTGGACGATTGTGTTTGTACAAATAAATAAGTACTGTCTTGCATCATGTCTAGGACGGGGACCCCTGAATACCACGGTCAGGAGCACCTACTGAAATTGACTAAGGCTAATTAACTAGAATAGTTCAGTAGACATGAAGAGATTCCCAGCTACAGGCAATCCCGTTATCTGGGCGCATTCAGTGGACTTGTAGCCTACCGACGAGTAGGGCACATTTTCAGCACACAGTCACGTGTTGCATTCTTCATAAATGGATATTCGACCTGGATAACCGGATGGTCTGCAGGGCTTGTGGCTATTGGAATAATCTCACTGCATCTTGCTAGTAACTAAGACTGTGATAACCCTAGTTAGTTAAAAGTATCAAGCCGTACTCATTGCTTGGCCGTGATTGATTGGATAAAATTTAGCCCAGTTTAGTCTTGCCCCGATCCTGTATAAGATTGTTACATAACGGGATTATTTATGCTTGCCTTAACAATAAAGATCAGGGGTCCAGTTCTGTTCAGGCGAAGGGTTACAACCCCGGTCCTTATTTGGTTTAAGGGTTGTAACCTGGCTCCCGGAGCAGTTCTGTGTCCTCTCTTCGTTTATTGTCTTATTATAACCCCTGTCATTCTCATCATGTTTCACCTTACTTCAACAGCATGATTAATTATGTATAATGGCCTTAGCAATAAAGATTAGGGGTCCAATTCTGTTCAGGCGAAGGGTTACAACCCCGGTCCTTATTTGGTTTAAGGGTTATAACCTGGCTCCCGGAGCAGTTCTGTGTCCTCTCTTTGTTTATTGTCTTCACTGTACCAATAGTATTTGAGACGGGTTTCTATTCAAGTGAAGGGCTGCAACCCCGGTCCTTGTTTGGTTTAAGGGTTGTGACCTGGCTACTTGAATGGTTTCTTCGTACTCAGTTTACTGTTGTTATCTCTATTATTATCAGTTCTTTATTTATTATTTATCTTTAATTGTGAAACCCATGCTTGTATTTATTAATAGAATATTATCATTAATATTTCAAAAAAAAATTATTATTACTATTAATATTATTACTATTAAATATTTTGAGTGGAAAATGATTTCAAAAATATAATTACAACTTGGCTTTTGATTTTCGGACCCAGACCCGAGTCCGAGCCCAGACCCAGGCCTGAGCCCAATCCTTTCCTATTTCTTAATTCTGAATTTGGACTTGGTATTATTATTAAAAAAAAAAATTAAGTCAGCTTGTCCCGTAGGACCAGCAACTACCCAACCCCACCTGTAGACTATTTCACCCCACTCTTTTTCTCTCTCCCTAACTCTCTCTCCTGTCCACATGTTTCTTCAACGGTTCACCACCACCCCCTCTTTTAATTCTTATAACTCCCTCTCCTCCCACATTCCCACATTCACACGAACTCAGAAGAGAACCAAACTTTCCTTCTTCACTAACCCCCTCACAGAACCAACTCTTCCCCCATCTCACTTTCCCTCCACCAAACCCTCTCCTCCCAAGCCGCGCCCGGCCAGAGCACCGCCGACCGAAGTCCGGCCACCCCCGCGAGAGCGCGCCCTATCGCGGATCTCCGACCGCGCAACTCCCCGCCGGCGCCCTGTTCTCCGGCGAACCCCGGTCCGGCCGACGCCGACCCAACCGCCTCCAGCGCGCGGGGCCCCTCGGCCGCTCCCTCCATCGGAGCCCCACCCTAGCCGCCGACAGCCCCGGCCAAGCCCGATACCGTGCCCCTTTGCGGTTTCCCGCGCGCCGCCCGTCTCCTCTCCGCGCGACCCCGCGCTTCTTTGGCGCTGTTTCCCGTGAGTTTTCTCCGCCAACTCCGGCGACCCGTTCCCCTCGCGCTTCCCCGCGAGCCTATCTCCCCTGTCAGTGTCCCCCGACGCCGACAGCGCTGCTGTCCGCCGACAGCGCTGCCCTCTGGCCGCGTTTCCCCGACGACGCTGCCCTTTGGCACACCCTGCCGTCGTACCCTAGCCTCGGATCTCTTCGACATTTCTTCGGCGTCGCTGATTTCGGAACGTCGCTGTGCTGGATTATTCTTTTCTTTCTATTTTATCATCTGAGAGCTCTAGCCGAGCAACCCGAGGTATAACCCCCCTGTCCCACTATTTTACTATTTTTGTCGATGATGAAATGGTCCCCCGGTTCCCTTTGGGAATTCGGTATTAGCGATGTCGTATTTTTTCGGGACTTTCGGAAAGGTCCCGTGAGTTGTTTTGCATTCCCGGAATATTTCGGGAACGGTTTTTGGTATGTTTTAGTTTCCGGAAATTTTTGGGAACGTTCTGTGAATTGTGGATTTGGAATCGGACTTCCGAAACTATTTTGGATCGTCCCGATTATTCTGTGGATTGTTGTGGATATTTTCATATATAAAATGTGGGTTTTTCCCTGGTTTGGGACTTACAGGAATTATCGGCGCCAATTTTTCAGTTTTTGGGTTGACCAAAAACAGAGGAGATGTTGCCCGATTTTTTCGTAAATCCTGAATTATTTTCAAAATAAATTTAAAATGATTTTCGGAATTTATTTGATATTTATTTTTGGGTGACGACCGTACCGGTCAGTGGACCCGGCTAAGTGCAAACGATACCAGCCCCGCCCGGATGTTGAGACAATTAGCCAAAAATGAGGATCGGACCATTATCTGAGACTTATGATTTATTATTATTTTATTATTTATTTTTGTTTACATTTAATTTCTATTTTCAGTTAGGACTAACGGCAGTTTATTCTTATTTCAATTTATGTAAATAAATTGTAATGGGCATAAGCCCAGCTGGCTGGTCTGTGACTGTAATAGCTTAGGTTTTCCTGTCGTTTTCTGGTTTTTCGTGTTTTTACTGTTTAGCGATTAAAACGATTAAAAGGTATTTTTCGTATAAAAAATTAATTATTATTTTCTCACTTAAAATTGACAAGTTTAGTATTAAATAAAAATTACGTATTTCTCACTAAATAAGAAAAATTAGTTTTATATTTATATTTATAACAAATTACCAAGTTTTCGTAATAATCTGGCAACGACGAGTTTTCCCCAATTCAAAAGTTAAAATAATCGTTTTCTCTCGTATTAAATCAACGCACATAATAAACGTGTTTTCTGTGTTTAGTTAATTAAATAACTAAAATTGGACTAGGACACAAATAGAGATTACAACTAGCATAGCTAAGTTGGTTGACCTGAAAACTGAGTTTATCTCTCGAATGTAGGAATTCGAGGACAACTCTAAACTTTCCGTCTCGGAGTCGTCCACCTCTCCAGTCATTTTCCTGAGGCAAGTATAGTTTATGTTAGTTTACAGTTATTTACTTAATCGTTTTACTGCATGTCTAAACCACGTCTCAAACACGAAACTCTCTCCGAGAGTACTGTATTGTAACAACTGGGGACTGGGGAATAGCGTAATGATTATGACCACTACTGTAACAAAATGCAATATCCCTCCTGTAACAAACCCAAGCCGGTCATATGTCATTACCTGTTCAAATCACTGATTTCTACTGTAACAAACCTGTTTTAAAATTGTTTAGAACTGCATGATTCAATTTCTTATTTAACTGTTTAAAATTGGCATGAATTATACTTTGCTCCCTCCTGACTGGAGATATATTTTTAGACGATGTTGAGGATGCTGAGCTGTGTTACAACAGCTATTACGACCCTGAGTTGTACCCCGTTGTGCTGCCAAAGTCCCCGCAGGAGGTCGATGGATCTGAGGCTGATAGATAGATTTTCCATTTTCTGTATTTTGTTTATTTCAAAATTCTGTATTTTCCTTCAGAACAAATTTTATTGTATTTAAATTTCAGTTTAATAAAGTTTAATTCCGATATTGAGTTGTGACAAAATATAGTGTTGTTGTATGGTTACCTGCTACTGAACAGCTTACTGCTGCCATCTCAACAACGGTGCAGGCTGGGCATGATCCGACTAGACCCAGATTATTGGGATCGGGTCGTGACATGTTTTCTGTGGTGGCCCATGCAGGTCATACAACAACTTAGGAAAACATACCTAAAAACAATTAGAACACTAGAACATTGATTTGTCACGACATAGGACCGATTTATATAAATAAATATTTTTGTTTGATTATAGACTGGTAGGATACCTTGCTTATGTATGTACCCTAAACCTTCCAGATCATGGCCAAAGGAAAGACTACTAGATCCGGTCCTGCTGACGATGAGGTATCATCAACCGATCACACCCCTTCTCAAGCACGCCGGGACCCACCTCCCTTGCAGCTGACAGACCGTCCTCATGCTGCACCAGCTCACCGGCCCGTTTACGCTTCCACAGCGCAAGCGGCAGAACCGGCACAATCCCGGGCTGAGACGCAGATCCCTGCGGTAGTGCCCGCACCAGCTGCTCTACCAGTACCCGTGGATCCCACTGACCTAGTGGGAATGCTACGAGGAGTGCTTGAAGCACAGAGACCTCAAGCAGAAGCCCACAGAGAGCAGACTGCTGCCCAAGCTGAAGCCCATCGCGAGCAGACCGCGATTATGAGAGAGGGCATGGAGAATGCCCACAACGTGGCTATGGTTGCCCTCGAGAGAGGAGGAACCACTTCATCAGGGCCACGACCTGCCAAGGTAAGCATGATTCAGGAATTAATTATATTTCTTTAAAGGCCATTCTTTTGATTAGAGGCGTATTATTGCATGAAGGTGGGAGATATAGAAAGTTTTAAGAAGCAAGACCCTCGACCTTTCAAAGGAACCGAGGGTATCATCTACGCCGATGAATGGCTAGACCATATGGAGCGTCGCTCGACTTTCGGAGGACCTCAAGGCTGAAGCTGTAGGACTCCAACTACAAGATATGGCGAGCATCTGGTATCGGAATGAACCCTGACTCCAGGACAAGCAGCTCGACTGGGACACTTTCAAGAAGCTGTTCCGCAGGAAGTTCTTTCCGACATCGGAGATGTGGGAAATGGAGAGGCAATTCCAGAACTTGAAGCAGGGAAACATGACGGTCAGCGAGTATGCGACAGAGTTCGGCCGACTAAGCCGCTTTGCCCAGAACCTGGTAGCTGACCCGAAGGATTGTGCTGAGCGATTCAGGTATGGCTTACGAGAAGAGATTCGCACCCCTGTGATCGCAGGTGGCGCGAAGACCTATGAGAGAATCCTGATCCGAGCACAAGATGTGGAAAAGAGCCAACCTTCTCGATCCAAGAGGGAGTACCCTGGAACTAGCAACTTCCAGGGTAGTCAGAAGAGGCCCAACAACAACAACAACAGGCCCTCGCACCACCAGCAGCATCAACAGGCAAGGACCAATGACAGGGCACACCAGAAGCAGATCCCTGTCTGCGACTATTGTAAGAGGCCGGGCCACCAGTCGAACATCTGCAGGAAGAGGCTAGGTCATTGCCTAGTCTGTGGGTCTGCCACCCACCAAGTGAAGGACTACCCCATGTCAGGCCACCGGCCCGGAACCAACCAGCAGAGAGCTCCCCTGCCTACTCAGCAACAACAATTTGGACAGCACCAGCAGAAGACTAGGCGAGCTTTTGCCCTAGCAGCTGATGAGCAGTAGCCAGAGCAGGAACCCACCGCAGATGTCATCACAGGTTCCATTTATGTGTTTTCACATCCTGCTCTAGCATTATTTGATTCGGGTGCATCACATAGTTTCATATCATCCAAGTTTATATCTGTACACCACATAGATTCGGGACTTAGCAAAGTGATTAGTAGGGTTATGACCGGTGGTGGACCTATACCCATCACTGAGGCTTGTAATTGTCCCATAACCATCTCTGGCCATCAGTTTTCAACACCCTTACTAGTGACGCCCTTGCCCAACTATGATATAGTCCTAGGGATGGATTAGTTAAGTGAGCAGCATGCGCTGATTGATTGTCACCGAGGTTATGTAATCTTCAGTCCACCAGGAGAACCGGAGTTTGAAATCTCTCGGGCTCCGGAAGATATGAAGAGTATTTCCTACTCCTCTATCACCGAAGAACCTGGGCCTCCTCATCCTATCATTGCGGAATTTATGGATGTCTTTCCAGATAATCTTCCAGGATTGCCGCCAGATCGAGGTATGGAATTCACTATCGATCTAGTACCCGGCTCTTCCCCTATTTCTCGGGAATGCTACAGAGTCAACCCCAAGGAGGCTAAGGAGATGAAGGATCAGATCGACGAGCTGAAGTTGCAAGGATTTATCAGAGACGGAGCTTCACCCTGGGGAGCACCAGTTTTGTTCGTGCCCAAGAAGGATGGAACTGTACGGATGTGCATTGACTACCGGACGCTGAACAACATCACCATCAAGAACAAGTACCCCCTGCCCCGGATCGACGACCTGTTTGATCAACTGAGCGGAGCCAAGGTATTTTCAAAGATAGATCTCAGATCAGGCTACCATCAAATCAAGGTCAGGAAGGAGGATATTCCCAAGACGGCGTTCAACACCAAGTATGGACAATTTGAATTCTTGGTCATACCGTTTGGACTGACGAATGCTCCTGCGGTATTCATGAACCTCATGAACAAGGTTTTCCATGAATATCTGGATCAGTTTGTTGTTGTCTTTATCGACGACATACTGATCTACTCGAAGACGGAGGAAGAGCATGAAGAGCACTTGAGGAAAGTGCTGAGTACCTTGAGGAAGGAGAAGCTATATGGTAAGCTATCCAAATGTGAATTCTTTTTAGACAAGGTGGAATTTTTGGGCCATGTTGTCACAGAAAAAAGAATTTCGGTGGACCCAAAGAAGATAGCTACTATTGAGAAGTGGACTGCACCAAGCTCGGTTGCAAAGATCAGGAGCTTTTTGGGACTAGCTGGCTACTACCGGAAGTTCGTGAAGGATTTCTCCAAGATTGCGGAGCCGATGACAAAGCTTACCAGGAAGAATGAAGAGTTCATATGGTCTGAAGCGTGCCAGTCAGCTTTTGAGGAACTGAAGAAGAGGCTCACTACTGCGCCGATACTTGCGCTACCCGCAGGTACCGGTGGTTTCTCAATCTATAGTGATGCTTCCGGAAAAGGACTGGGCTGCGTTCTTCAACAACACGGGAAAGTGATTGCCTATGCATCTAGACAATTGCGGACCCATAAGAAGAACTACCCCACATATGACTTGGAGCTTGCAGCGGTGATATTTGCTTTGAAGCTATGGAAGCACTACCTGTATGGAGAGAGAGTGTAAATATTTACGGACCACAAAAGTCTAAAATATGTTTTCACTCAGAAGGAGCTGAACATGAGACAAAGACGATGGCTGGAGCTAATGAAGGACTTTGATATCAACCTGCAGTATCATCCGGGTAAGGCTAATGTTGTTGCAGATGCACTTAGTCGATACCCAATGGCGATGTTCTTAACCAAGGAGCGCCATTTGCTGGAAGACATGGAGAAGCTTGGATTGGAAATTGTACTGCCCGAGGAGGAAATGAAGAAGCTTGGAAGAGAAGTCATCGTACCAGGAGCTGAACCATCATTGATGCAGTTGCAAGTGCGTTCGAGTCTTATAGACAAGATCAAGGAGACACAATTTCAAGACGAGACGCTTTGCAAACTCAGAGACTAAGTGCTGGCAGGAACACTTGAAGGATTCTCAATCGCCAGCGATGGAGCATTGAAGAATGGTACGAGGCTTTGCGTACCAACTGGCGAACTGAGGAACGAGCTGATGCAAGAAGCGCACCAGTCGCAGTATTCGATACACCCTGGAGCCAACAAGATGTACCGGGATATGCGGACTATAGTATGGTGGTACGGAATGAAGAAGGATGTATCCAGGTATGTGGCTAGATGTTTAATTTGTCAGCAAGTTAAAGCCAGCAGACAGAGACCAGCAGGATTATTGCAGCCGCTCGACATTCCGGAGTGGAAATGGGAGCACATCACGATAGATTTTGTATCGGGACTGCCTCGATCCCAAGGAGGGAAGGATGCCATCTGGGTTATAGTGGACCGATTGACGAAGTCAGCTCACTTTATCCCCTTCAAGGTTGGTTTATCCACGGAGAAGTTGGCAGCACTGTACATGCGGCACATCTACCGGATTCATGGAGTTCTGGTAAGTATCGTATCTGACAGAGATACCAGGTTTACATCTCACTTTTGGAAGAGTTTACATGACAGCTTGGGGACCCAACTGAAGTTCAGCACCGCCTACCACCCTCAGACTGACGGGCAATCGGAGAGAACAATCCAGACGCTAGAAGATATGCTGAGATCCTGCGTCCTAAAATTTGGAGGGTCTTGGAAAGACTATTTGTACTTGGTAGAATTTGTTTACAACAACAGTTACCAAGCTTGCATTGGGATCACACCGTTCGAGGTACTCTATGGACGTCGTTGCCGCACCCCTCTTGCCTGGGACGACGTCGGAGAACGAGTGTTGCTTGGACCTGAGATGGTGACCGAAGCAGCGGAGAAAGTGAGAATGATCAGAGACAAGCTCCGGATAGCCCAAGACAGACAGAAGCATTGGGCCGATTACAGCAGACGGCCTTTGGAGTTTGAAGCAGGCGACAGTATATTTGTGAAGATCTCGCCTACCAGAGGAACAATCCGCTTCGGCAGAGCAGGAAAGTTAAGCCCCAGGTATATTGGTCCATTTGAAATACTTAACAGGATTGGAGAAGTGGCTTATTGGGTGGCTCTACCCCCAAGTCTCGAAGGCGTCCACAACGCCTTCCACGTCTCGCAGCTGAGACGCTACATCCCAGACCCGAGCCATATCTTGGACCATTCAGAGCTGGAGATTGGACCAAGCCTCAAAGTACCGGAGAAACCAGTGGCAATTTTGGACCGAGGCGAGAAAAGAACCAGGAACACCGTGACGCCAATAGTCAGAGTGATGTGGCGTCACAACTCACCAGGCGAGTCGACCTGGGAGCGAAAAGACCAGATGCGGGAGCAGTACCCGTACCTGTTTGAGACTTGAGGTAATCCCTAACCTTACTTTAATTTCGAGGAGGAAATTTTCTAAGGAGAGAAGATTGTGAAACCCATGCTTGTATTTATTAATAGAATGTTATCATTAATATTTCAAAAAAAATATTATTACTATTAATATTATTACTATTAAATATTTTGAGTGGAAAATGATTTCGAAAATATAATTACAACTTGGCTTTTGATTTTCGGACCCAGACCCGAGTCCGAGCCCAGACCCAGGCCTGAGCCCAATCCTTTTCTATTTCTTAATTCTGAATTTGGACTTGGTATTATTATTAAAAAAAAATATTAAGTCAGCTAGTCCCGTAGGACCAGCAACTACCCAACCCCACCTGTAGACTATTTCACCCCACTCATTTTCTCTCTCCCCAACTCTCTCTTCTGTCCACACGTTCCTTCAACGGTTCACCACCACCCCCTCTTTTAATTCTTATAACTCCCTCTCCTCCCACATTCCCACATTCACACGAACTCAGAAGAGAACCAAACTTTCCTTCTTCACTAACCCCCTCACAGAACCAACTCTTCCCCCATCTCACTTTCCCTCCACCAAACCCTCTCCTCCCAAGCCGCGCCCAGCCAGAGCACCGCCGATCGAAGTCCGGCCACCCCCGCGAGAGCGCGCCCCACCGCGGATCTCCGACCGCGCAACTCCCCGCCGGCGCCCTGTTCTCCGGCGAACCCCGGTCTGGCCGACGCCGACCCAACCGCCTCCAGCGCGCGGGCCCCCTCGGCCGCTCCCTCCATCGGAGCCCCGCTCTAGTTGCCGACAGCCCCGGCCAAGCCCGACACCGCGCCCCTTTGCGGTTTCCCGTGCGCCGCCCGTCTCCTCTCCTCGCGACCCCGCGCTTCTTTGGCGCTGTTTCCCATGAGTTTTCTCCGCCAACTCCGGCGACCCGTTCCCCTCGCGCTTCCCCGCGAGCCTATCTCCCCTGTCAGCGTCCTCCGACGCCGACAGCGCTGCTGTCCGTCGACAGCGCTGCCCTCTGGCCGCGTTTCCCCGACGATGCTGCCCTTTGGCGCTCCCTGCCGTCGTACCCTAGCCTCGGATCTCTTCGACATTTCTTCGGCATCGCTGATTTCGGAACGTCGCTGTGCTGGATTATTCTTTTCTTTCTATTTTATCATCTGAGTGCTCTAGCCGAGCAACCCGAGGTATAACCGCCCTGTCCCGCTATTTTACTTTTTTTGTCGATGATGAAATGGTCCCCGGTTCCCTTTGGGAATTTGGTATTAGCGACGTCGTATTTTTCCGGGACTTTCGGAAAGGTCCCGTGAGTTGTTTTGCATTCCCGAAATATTTCGGGAACGGTTTTTGGTATGTCATTTTCGGGAACGTTCTGTGATTTGTGGATTTGGAATCGGACTTCCGAAACTATTTTGGATCGTCCCGATTATTTTGTGGATTGTTGTGGATATTTTTATATATAAAATGTGGGTTTTTCCCTGGTTTGGGACTTGCAGGAATTATCGGCGCCAATTTCCCAGTTTTTGGGTTGACCAAAAACAGAGGAGATGCTGCCCGATTTTTCCGTAAATCCTGAATTATTTTCAAAATGAATTTAAAATGATTTTCGGAATTTATTTGATATTTATTTTTGGGTGACGACCGTACCGGTCAGTAGACCCGGCTAAGTACAAACGATACCGGCCCCGCCCGAATGTTGAGGCAATTAGCCAAAAATGAGGATCGGACCATTATCTGAGACTTATAATTTATTATTATTTTATTATTTATTTTTGTTTACATTTAATTTCTATTTTCAGTTAGGACTAACGGCAGTTTATTCTTATTTCAATTTATGTAAATAAATTGTAATGGGCATAAGCCCAGCTGGCTGGTCTGTGACTGTAATAGCTTAGGTTTTCCTGTCGTTTTCTGGTTTTTTGTGTTTTTACTGTTTAGCGATTAAAACGATTAAAAGGTATTTTTCGTATAAAAAATTAATTATTATTTTCTCACTTAAAATTGACAAGTTTAGTATTAAATAAAAATTACGTATTTCTCACTAAATAAGAAAAATTAGTTTTATATTTATATTTATAATAAATTACCAAGTTTTCGTAATAATCTGGCAACGACGAGTTTTTCCCAATTCAAAAGTTAAAATAATCGTTTTCTCTCGTATTAAATCAACGCACATAATAAACGTGTTTTCTGTGTTTAGTTAATTAAATAACTAAAATTGGACTAGGACACAAATAGAGATTACAACTAGCACAGCTAAGTTGGTTGACCTGAAAACTGAGTTTATCTCTCGAATGTAGGAATTCGAGGACAACTCTAAACTTTCCGTCTCAGAGTCGTCCACCTCTCCAGTTATTTTCCTGAGGCAAGTATAGTTTATATTAGTTTACAGTTATTTACTTAATCGTTTTACTGCATGTCTAAACCACGTCTCAAACACGAAACTCTCTCCGAGAGTACTGTACTGTAACAACTGGGGACTGGGGAATAGCGTAATGATTATGACCACTACTGTAACAAAACCCAATATCCCTCCTGTAACAAACCCAAGCCGGTCATATGTCATTACCTGTTCAAATCACTGATTTCTACTGTAATAAACCTGTTTTAAAATTGTTTAGAACTGCATGATTCAATTTCTTATTTAACTGTTTAAAATTGGCATGAATTATACTTTGCTCCCTCATGACTGGAGATATATTTTTAGGCGATGTTGAGGATGCTGAGCTGTGTTACAACAGCTATTACGATCCTGAGTTGTACCCCGTTGTGCTGCCAAAGTCTCCGCAGGAGGACGATGGATCTGAGGCTGATAGATAGATTTTCCATTTTTTGTATTTTGTTTATTTCAAAATTCTGTATTTCCCTTCAGAACAAATTTCATTGTATTTAAATTTCAGTTTAATAAAGTTTAATTTCGATATTGAGTTATGACAAAATATAGTGTTGTTGTATGGTTACCTGCTACTGAACAGCTTACTGCTGCGGTCTCAACAACGGTGCAGGCTGGGCATGATCCGACTAGACCCAGATTATTGGGATCGGATCGTGACATTAATACTCTATTGTGATATGCTGGTTTTAGTTCCTAAGTGAAGCCTCCTTGTGGCACTTGCTCTTTCTGGGGTCTGACCCTGTCACTCCCCAATCCTGGAATACGTATTTTAATACGTAAACCGATAAATTATATTTACCTTGTATTTATACGATATTTATTATGCAGTATTTCTTCATGCATTTCTCAAAAATATTCGACAAAATATTATTTTCTAATTTCTTTTCTGTATTTGGGCCTACAGTTTTGGCTCATTTGGGTAACCTATTCTTGGTTCACCAATGGTTCTTCATGAACCCTTTGGTTCATCATGAACCCATGGGTTCAAGATTCTATATAATAACTCAACTCATTCTCTCTCCTCTCATTATTTCCTCTCATTTATTTCTTCCACCAACCAAGGCAAGTACCAACTTGCTCAAGAGATGGATCCATATTTTGTCATTGATTTCTTACAAAACTATTTGCCAAAACATGTTCTTCTGCTCAATCTATACTAGTTTAGAACTTGGAAATTTCCATTTTGAAGCTTTGATTTTTGTAGATCTAAGTTTTAATCATTTTCGGATTTTGCATGGTTTGATCTACTTTAGTTGGATTTTATGGGTTTTTGATGCTTCCATGTGGAAGAGCATTCCATTTCACCCAAGATGGAACTTTGGAAATCCGGATTTGGAGTTCGGATGGCTAAGTTGTGATATTTTGAAGCTTTGAGGTTCAACCATGGTGTTCTTGCTGTTTGGAGAAGACAGTGAGCAGTGTGCCGAGCTGCTTAGCTTACGCACACTGAACGCAGCCTTGAGTACGCTTCCTGTTGGAAGCGTGTCTCTCCTTGAGCTTGCGTGACTTTTCATGCAGCTCTCTCCTTGAGCTTGCATGACTTTTCACGCAGCTCTCTCCTTGAGCTTGCGTGACTTTTCACGCAGCTCTCTCCTTGAGCTTGCGTGACTTTTCACGCAGCTCTCTCCTTGAGCTTGCGTGACTTTTCAAGCAGCTCTCTCCTTGAGCTTGCGTGACTTTTCACGCAGCTCTCTCTTTGAGCTTGCGTGACTTTTCACTCAGCTCTCTCCTTGAGCTTGCGTGACTTTTCACGCACGCTGCCTTGAGTGAGCCTGTGTGACTTTTCACGTACGCAGCTCCCCTTGAGCGTGCTTTTGTGCGTACGCTTTTGATATTTTATTAGATATTATATGCCCATTTTATATCCTTACGCCTTTTGTCCCGAGCATGATATGAGCACTAATGTGACCCCGAAGAACAAAGTGTTCCTACCCGATACCTGTACCTGAATGTCCCAGTTCTTGTTCATGTTCGACAAATGACTCGTAACTCCACGTGGCGTATTTGCAATGAAGTATTACACTAAGGAGGGTAGAACATGTTGACATACTGATTGACATGGATCCTCTTTGGGGTACTCGTACTAAAGTACGACTTTAGGAGGATAATCATGCAGGGCACAGCATGTGAGTCCAAGATTTCACCTAGGGTTAAATTAGGCAACTAACCATACTAGATGCATGGGGAGGGCAAAATCCCGAGATCGTGTTACACCAGCCGCCTTGAGATATTGTTTCGACGTGCCGGCTAGTCTCCATGGATACTGTGTCATCTGCAACGAGTAGATGACTGTATCCGATTAATTCCGGCTATATATTATATGTCTTGGCAAGGTGGCCTTACGAGGGACCTGTGCTCAATGACACCTGTCTACGCGAACCCCTGGGTTGGCTAGCCTTGCTGGAAAGATACGATCTGAGGATTTGGAAATAACATGACGCGAGGCTAACCTCATCCCACTAGAAACTCGTAGACTTGATTGGCCGTGAAAACGACTTGCTTGTATCCTATTACCTTCCGCGAATAACCGAGGGAAGCGGACTGTTGTGGTACGTGATCCAACCCATATTCTTGTTTGATTGTTGGGTTGGTTATCGTGCTATGACCGGCTGTGGACCGAAGTTATGAACGGAAGACTTATTATGGTTGTGAAGTGCTACTTCTTTGAATGACTGAGGAACATGGTCAATCGTGGTACATGATCCAACCCATGTTCTTGTTTGATTGTTGGGTTGGTTATTGTGCTGCGATAGGCTATCGACCGAAGTCACGATCAGGAGATTTTATTGTTTATACCTTTTAACTTATGTGAAAGTTATAGAGTATGACACGTCCCGACTCCATGCGGCACCTTTTGTCCTTGTTTGGTTGTAAGGGTGCCATATGGGTTCGAGGATGTTGCGCTACCCTATAATAGTAGCATAAGTATTACTATTATCAATCATTCTATTGTCTGGGTTTTTTTTATCTTAACTCTTGTGCCCCTTTGGCGGTACTTGCTATTCGGGGCTGACCCCGCTGGTTTTGTTTGGCCAGATCTCGTAGCAGAGCCAGAGGACACGATCTTCCTCCCTGACATCCATGGTGCATACTAGGAGCATGGCGGTTCGGGGACTCGAGTGGGTTTCTTCTCCACCACTCCTGCTTATATTTTGTGCGGCCTTTAGCCACCGGCACCTGTTAGCCAGATTACATGATATTTTGTGTCAGTACATAATTGTAATTAAACAGACTACAGCTGTGTATAATTTTGTACTTCTGACTCTCTGAGATAGCTAAATTATAAAGCTAGTCTCTTATGACCATTTTGATGAAGCGTCGGGAACGCCTTACTGCTTTATCTTTAATGTTCATTTAATTGCTGATGTGACTTGATTGATTGAGACATAGAACTCTGTGGGACCATAGGAGACTTGATTGTAGCATGTATCCCCTAGTCTCTCGACAGCCACGATCGCCGTATGACGTTACGTACCTCATATGGAGTAGCTGGCCTAGTCCGTCTCCGTATTTCTGTACTGGGGCGTGACAGACTCAGCTGGTTTTATGTGGCAAGATATCGTAGCAGCTCCAGAGGATCTACCTGTCTTCCAGCCAGATGGTTACCACCAGGCGTAACCCTGGCAATGAGTGGGTTTATTTTGTCCTCCCACTTTATTGTAAAATTATTCTTTTGAGGCGTTTAGCCGGCGAGCACATGTTAGCTCGTATTGCACCTTTATTTACTGTCTGCCTACGGGCTGTAACATGATTGACAGATCCTAGGGTTGATCATGTATGATTGAACTGTTGCTAGTCTTGACATTTTGTACGACTAGCTTCATGATCATCCAATATGTAATGTATGGGACGCCTTGCTATTATATATTTGGTGCTCTGACATCTTGTAACTATTATTGCTTGCTTGAGATTGAGACAATAGGCTTGTTCATGACCATAGGAGACTGTTGGCTTGTAGTTAAACCCTCATGTATCTAGACAGCCGTGACCGTATAGCGAGGTGGGTTACACTTCAATATACGTAGCTGGCTATGTACGCCCCCGCTCTCCAGTATTCTGGTTCTGGGGCATTACACACCCCAATGTAATTCTATAAATTTACAAATATTCCTATCTAACATAAATTTAAATTGAATTACCGGTCCCGATTTGTATCTCGTCTCGTGTGGTAGTGATCCCATGCTTTGCGAGGATACTGTTTGACAAGTTGTTCCGTCTTAGCGGAATTATTTAACCAAATCACTCATATCCGGTTTCACGTGCTCATGACATCACGCCTAAACGATAGCATTCCATTCGGTTGGAGAATTTCTGAAAACATGTAATTTGTACTCCTTACCTTGGAATATGAATCATTGAGAATTTTTTATTGCTCATTTGTGCAGGTGTAAGTGTGTCCTATGCGTCTTATAGTCTAATTTTTGAATCTTAGAATTTTAATATTCAAGTCCTAAAATCAAGTTAACCAAGGTAATTTGAAACAAAGCTCAACCGATTATCGAACTTTCGAAAATTGGTTATCTCTGTCTATGAAAATTATTAAAATTTTTGGCAGAACCTCATTTATATTCTAGACCCTAAATTGTTTTCACAGTTTATAAAATGACATGGAGCAACCCTCTGTAGAATTATCCATATTCGTCGACCCCTTCGGTGGAATAACCCAACACTGAAAATCACATGCAGTTTATATATATTGATATTCAAGTGAAAAATAAGAACGTTCTCACCAATACAACACTTCACCTTAGCAATTAGTTATTTTAGTAACTTAGCATTGATGTAGGTTTGCTACACAATATCCAGAAAGTTCAATACAGGTTAGGAATCATAAATTTACACAACTACTTTAGATAACAAAACTATAATATGAGAAATATAATTCTTAATAACTTGAATATCAATTATATATATATATATATATATATATATATATATATATATATATATATGTGTGTGTGTGTGTGTGTGTGTGTGTGTGTGTCCTTCCTTAAAGTCGGATCGTGGTCCAAAGCCACCCAATCTCCCATATATAATATAATATAATAGATTTTTTAATTAGAACATGTACTTCCAAAACTATCAACACCTTATTATAAGATTTAGAATATCGTATTTTGACAATTCTCTGAATACTAGAAACTTATGACTGCTATAGTAGTTGAAACTATTAACTTATGTAATCTAAGTCATAGTCATCATTCAGCATATGTGCTGACTTTTTACAAAACGTAGATCTAAAGTACCAAAATTTTTATTTATGGACCATTATACTTGTGTCTACTACATACCATTTCTTCCTAACTATTTGGTACAATAGATATATAACCAAATTACTTAAAAAGGCCTTGATATATCCTATAATTACTGGAATTCATGTACCTCTGGTATCACTCAAATTCAAGTCCGTTTGTAACACAATTTAGCCCAATTACAGAAGACCTCTTAAGTTTCAATACCATTTTCAAGCATCCAATTAGAATCTTGTGCTATCTAATAGGATAGTGAACTGATTATAATTTGAAAGCATGAACTAGTACGTTAAGACTGTTAAGACTATTGTATCCACTTGATTTTAAGCATCAGTACAATTTTGGACTACGCCCAAATTTTTATACAGATTATAAGTAGTTAATGAATTGCTCTAGAATTTAACTACATCATAATACTGAACCCACTATAATGCCGAATTTAAGGTAAAAATTAGCCCAAATGCTCAATGTCCACCATTCGGACACAATATACATTTATACGCTTAGCAATTTATTTTCGATATCAAACTAAGTTAAGGGTAACGTAAAAATATAAAAAAATTTGACATCGGATTCTTTCGTTGGTTTTCTTATCCAATTTTAGGTCTCGATGTAGTCAAGGGTTATGAATTTAGTCTTAACACCACCTATCCTTATGCACCATAACTACTATGTATAACCATGAAAAAATAATCATTTAGCAATAAAGCTAGAGTATATTTAGAAAAAAGAAAAAAAAAGAAAACAAATTTGTCCTGAACAATTTTGAATCTTATACTGTACTGTAGAACGTCTTTTGTGTCCTTTGTATGGACCGCATCTTTACTATAATAATGAGACTTCCAACGGCTAAAAAATCAAGTCCCGTATGTATATTCTCAATTAAATAATATAGTTTTAAAAATTCTAAAAATAGACTAAATACTGCATATGATTCAACAAAAAAAATCTAAAATTGTTAACATATAGCAAATTTTAAAATATTTTTAATATTCAAATTATATTTAAACTAACTAAAGTATTATCTAACTAAATACGCATTCAAAGTTCTAAAAACATAACTATAAAAAAATTCTAAAAAAATATATTTTAAATATACATATATTTTTAATAATATTATAGATTAATTTTTTTTATGCAACATGACTAGTCAAAATTTAAAAAAAAAAGGAAAATTAAAAGGAACATTCTTCCTCTCCTTTCCTTCTCCCCCCACCTGTAGCCTCCTTTTCTCTGGTTCCGAAACAATGTCGGTCGTCGGCTTCGACATCGGCAACGACACCTCCGTGGTGGCCGCCGTGAAGCAGCGGGGCATCGACGTCCTCCTGAACCACGAGTCGAACCGCGAGACCCCCTCCGCCCTCTCCTTCTCCTCCCCCAAGCAGCGCCTCTTCGGCTCCCCCGCCGCCTCCTCCTCCCTCTCCCACCCCTCCTCCACCCTCTCCTCCTCCCTCAAGCTCCACCTCCTCTCCACCTCCCCCGCCTCCCCCCTCCACTTCCCCCCCGACCGGTCCTTCACCCCCGTCCACCTCCTCGCCATGCTCCTCTCCCACCTCAAGGCCGACGTCGCCGCCAAAGACCTCCACCTCCCCCCCGCCGACATCTCCGACTGCGTCATCGGCGTCCCCTCCCACGCCACCGACCTCCACCGCCGCTCCTACCTCCATGCCGCCGAGATCGCCGGCCTCAAGCCCCTCCGCCTCCTCCACGACGGCGCCGCCACCGCCCTCGGCTACGGGATCTACAAGACCGACTTCCCCGCCGGCGCATCCCTCGTCGTCTTCGTCGACGTCGGCCACTGCGACACCCAGATCTCCGTCGTCTCCTTCGAGCCAGGGCAGATGAAGGTCCTCTCCCACGCCTCCGACCCCAACCTCGGCGGGAGGGACTTCGACGAGGTCCTCTTCCGCCACTTCGCGGAGGAATTTAAGGACACGTACAAGATCGACGTCTGTTCGAACCTCCGGGCCACCGTTCGGCTCCGGTCGGCGTGCGAGAAGCTGAAGAAGGTTCTCAGCGCGAACGCCGAGGCGCCGATCGCCATCGAGTGCCTGATGGAGGAGAAGGACGTGAGGGGGTTCATCAAGAGGGAGGAGTTCGAGAGGCTGAGCGCGGAGCTGCTGGAGAGGGTTCTCGTGCCGTGCAGGAAGGCGATGAGCAATGCGGGCCTGGGGGTGGAGAAGGTGCACGCGGTGGAGCTGGTCGGGTCGGGGTCGAGGATCCCTGCGATCATGAGGGTGCTGTCGGGCTTCTTCCGGAGGGAGCCCGGGAGGACGCTGAACGCCAGCGAGTGCGTCGCCAGGGGGTGCGCGCTGCAGTGTGCGATGCTCAGCCCCGTCTTCAGGGTTAGGGATTACGAGGTGTGGTTGGTGTTTCCCCCTGTTCTTTGCGATAGCAGCTATTTTTACTGATTTCATTGTTTGTTGTGTGTCATGTGCCTATGGTATATTATCAACCAGGACTTTCTATAGGTTTAGCTTCAAGTTGATTTACACTTTAAACTGCGATAATCATAATATTCAAAATTAGTTATTTCCTATGTGTCATGGGCACAAATACAGCGCGACACTATTCCGACAATAATTTTGGCACTGTGTATTTTCTGGAGTGCGTTGTGTCTGACACATGTTCTGATGTGACATTCACAACAACTATTTTTGAAGTGTCCATGCTTCATAGTTTCTAGGGTATTTGTTTCATGAATATGGGAAAAGTATGGAATGAAACGTTGCACTCATCCTTCGTATAATTCGGTACGTGAAGCTTTTATGATAATTGATCTGACACCCACTCCACCCACATTATATAGACAACTATAGCCTAGTTTATCAATCCTTTGAAGCATTGTCTTTTGTAGTATACAAGAGATTGAGTCCCTGTCTATCTTTTGTTGGGTTGCATGTTTTGAAATCCATGTGTTAATGAAGTTATATCATAAACTTAGCATGGCGCTTGTCATTTTATGTAGTTTCTCACACAAGTAATATGGCTCTCTTTGGGTGGTTATTTCATTCACTTTGGTAGGTGCTTGTGCCTTTCTTGGTTATACGTGGACATACCATGATTTGTACTTTGTGGTGCTTACTACTCTTTGGCCGTGTTGTTTATAGGCATAATTCACTCCATATGATATGATTCACACATGGGTTTGACATGTTTTTCTTAGTGATATAATTGGGCATTTATTGTGTCGGCATTTAACACAAAGACGTTCATTGCATCTGATGGTGCTATTATGTCTCGTAAATGCATTACTTTTCTGTTAGTCATTGTATGCTGTCACCCATTTCATTTTCATAGGAGGCACACATACCTCTTAACTTTTGATATATTAGCTTTGTCACGTTTTCTCCCTACGTAGGGATAATGCAGAAATAAGAGCTAGAACATTTTACTTTAGGCCTTTCAACACATAATATAATCATGTTCAGTATTTTGAGCCTAGGTTGAGATTTAAATCAGAGAGATGACATTTGATTTGAGAAGAACAAGAAACTAGACTTGAGAATGAGCCAGAGACAAAGACTAAACAAACAAAATGAGGAAGAGGCAAAGACTAAAAGAAACACGTGGGGAGAAAAATAAGAGCAATACTTCATTTGAAACAATTTAAGTATATGCTAACTAAACTGAAAAGAACTTTTCAGGTTCTAAATACGCATCAACTATGTTGTTAGTATCTTACGATACATGATACATATACCGTATACTACCATTTTCTTATGTATTGGTTTATGTGATACATTACATATAAGCTGACAGGTAGTATTGGTTTTTTATTTGAGTCATATAGTTATACTTAAGAATCTGGATTCTGGAATTAGATAAACATGTAAACATGAAACAAATAAAATGTTATGAGAAATTTATATTGAATCGTGTTCCTTGTGGATTCAGAAGTATAGACCTAAACTTCTAGATTATTGTATCATACGATACATGATACGATAGGCAAGCAAATTGATACACGATATGTATCGAGAGTTGACAACCTAGCACATGAGGTCTTAAAATGGATATGGAATCAGCTAGATATCCAAATTGGAGATATAATATGGACCCGTTAGAATTTTGATGCATGGAGGGGCAAGTGTTACACTCATCACTCATAATTAGGATAAAAAAGAAATCCTTCGACCCTTCGACTCTCGTACGCTTTGTAGAATACCTGAGCTCCTTTGTTCTTCCAAAAACATGGATATAATGGTAGCTGTGACTTAGTTGCTAAATTGTGCTCAAGGGGAAAAAAGTGAATGTTTGGAATTCCATTCACGTAATATAACTACTATTGTGTTTGGCATCCCCAGTAGCAAGTTAGAAGTGATGTTAGAAAATTTTTGGTCGTTTTTTTGGAGAATGCCATCCTCATCAAGCCTCTTCTCCCTCCATCCTCTCTTATCTCTCTCCCCCCCAATTTTCTTCTTTGTCTCTTCTCTTTTTATCTTTCTTTTGTTGTTGCTTCAACTACCAACAAGCATGACGCTGACGTCACCACCACCAACATCCGAGGAGTTGTCACCTAGATTCGTCGCCATAGCTCTACGCGAGATCTGGCGTCGGACAACACCTTTGCACACAGATCAAGTGTTGGATAAGCGCTTCACGCATGGTTTTGGTGTCGGCGTTGTATCTAATTGTGATGTCTGTGTGACTCTTCCGTGCATGATTATGGAATCGTGCAACGTCTCTACACACTGGTCTGGTACTAGGCCGCACCTTCGAGCATGTGCATATTATGGAATCGTGCAACGTCTCTACTCGTCTGGCACTAGGCTACACCTTGGAGCACGGTTCCATCTCCATAAAGCTCCTTAGTGCATGCTGGATTAATCGTCTCTGGTTATCGCCTTAACCGTGGTAGGGTGGCGTATATTTTGGATAGAGAATCGAGATTATTAATTCGCTATTGGGTGGTTAATATTTGGTTTTGTGGCACGTGCAACAACCACCACGTCGTTGGCAGCAACAATGCGGATGGGCATATGAGTCCTTTTGTTAGGTCATGTTGGTTTTGGAAGTGTGTATTTGCCGTGAGAGATCCAACTTACATGGTGGGAATGTCAAAAACCACATTGGAAATGGTCGACAAGGAGTGTTTGCGAGAGCCCGATTCATATTATTGATATATTTGGTGCTTATTCTGCAAGGAGATAAGTCACTAACAACAACCTAAGTGTTCATCCAACGAAGATCCTAGTCACTCACACAGGATTTGAGAAGCATGATTCTCCTTTGCAAGGGACTAACATGAACCCAATGTTGATTCGGCGAAGGGCCAAGCTGTCTAGTGAAAGCCGTATGCTCCTTTATACGGGGACAAGTCACTAAGGGGAACCCAAATGTTCATTTGGCGAGGGCTCCAATCACTTACGGGAATCCAAATACTGATTTGCAATGGGCAAGCCACTTACGAACCCAAGTCATTGCTGCAAAGGGGCCGAGTCACTTACGGAAAGTTGGGTACTCATTTGCAAGGGTATGAACCACTACCCGGAATGGAAACTAGGACTTGGAGAGGAGCTTGCTGATTAATGTTGTGATCTTTGGTAGTTTAATCATAGTATTTGGATCTTCAGAGCGAAATTTTTGCGTTGGAAATATAAAGAAGATTAAGATATATCATGGGCTTTTATTAACAAAAGTGGTGGATTCTAGCTCGACTAGATGGGGAATTCTTTTTCAATCATTTTCATATATATATATCAATATTACTTTTGATGTAATATGTAATTATTATGCTTCCCACATCCTTTTCATAGAAAAATATATATTAATATTACATTAGAATCTCTTCTATTCGAGAATAGGAAAGAATCCTTATTAATCGGAAAGAATCTCTTCTATTCTCCTCTATTCGAGAATAGAAAAATATATATTTATATTGCTCAGAAATGATATTTGACCTGTACTCGACAAAGTGATGTGTCCTCATGTGATGATAATTAACCTACTTAATTCGGGGTATTAGAGATGTGGAGCATCCAAGCACATTAAAAATGTGCAGTGATGTTTAAATGGCAGTTTGAAACTAATCTACTTGCTTTTGTTGCAGAATCAACTATCTTTTATGTACACAAGTCCAAAATATCTTTTAATGCCTAAATACTAATTACATTTGTAATGGCAATTTGAATAGTTTGTTACAAATAATATCTTGTTGTTGCATTGAACATATATTGTCGACTAATCTGGCCTTGGTTGAGGTTAAACTTGGTGAAATAAATGGTTGAATAATTAAATTAAATAGATTATTCAGGAATAAACATTGAGAATAAATTTGCATAAATCCTACTGGGACCAAGAAATATATAGAATAGACAAGAAAAGAAATTTGAATTATGATTTGTTCCTGCTATTGAGACTTTGTAAGTAAACTAAAAGAGTTCACAAAGTAACCTTTATCGATGAAGTCGGTTGGCAGTTGATTTGGACAGAGTCGTACTTAGGATCTGTATATACAACCTTTGGATGCAATTGGTTCAAAATTTAAATTTTGGAATCAGAATAAATGTAAAAACTGCTGGGTAAGGATTTGAACTGCTGAATGAATGATCAAGCTTTTGTTTTCCCCCTTTTTTGCGTGTTTAGGAATTAACTTCCTGCTATTTGTGGATATAACTAGTATAATTTTTCCTTCAGAAGGTGGTTAGTGTACTGTTAGTTTGTAATTTGTTCTTTCAGTCATTAATGTTTGTTTTCTGAACTTACTCGAAACAATGGCATGTTATGTGCAGGTGCAAGACACTTTACCTTTCTCTATTGGATTTTCAACAGATGAAGGCCCTATTTCAACACTGTCCAGCAATATACTGTTTCGGAAAGGAACACCATTTCCAAGTGTTAAAGTCCTTACTTTTTACCGAACACACACTTTCCATTTGGAAGCCTTTTATGCTGATCCAAGTGAACTACCACCTGGTACACCTCCAAAGATTGGTTGTTTCACGGTATGTCTACTTAAGTGGTAATCTCTCTTTAGTACTTGACTATTCAAAATGACTTTTTGTTATGCAATTATCTTTTGAGTTAGAGCTGGTGAATTAACTATGTTGAGAGATCAAGGTATAAATTGTTACCATTTGGATCACCTGTTTTGGCCCATGCAAGTGGGCCATAATTCAACCACATTTTTCACATAAAACTGTTTTCAATATTGTTTTGTACATAAAACAATTTATTCCTATTTGTTATTTTGATGCATAGTTGATAGTTGCTTGAATTTTGCATGTTCATTTCTCTTTAAACTTTAAAGACCTCGTTTGCTCTTACACCAGTGGACTTACTATGTGAAGCAGGGGAGGATTACTATGAAGATATGTTTATCTGATTGTATAGTTATTGTTTTAGGAGAAGTTCACTATTGAAACTGTCTAATTGGTTAGTATATGTGGTTTTAAGTTCCAAGAGATCTCTTCAATCCTCACTACCAACATTAATTAATTTTTTTTAAATGAAGGTATTTTCATACCCCCCCCCCCCCCCCAACCCACCCCACCCTCCACACACACACACACCCCCCACCGCCACCAATTTCTTTTTGGCTTAAGGTATTTTCGCCGCCCCCCTCAAAAAACTTTCTGGGTTTGCCCATGATGTGAAGTGGTACATCAAAGTTGAGATACACGTGTTGTTGTTTCCTTTTTGTGTTTTGTTTATGATATGCTATATTACATATGGTTCACAACCTTTAGGTATCGGTACTTAGTCAAATAGATCACAGGGACACTTGTTGAAGCTGTTTAGATGAATGTGTAAGTAGTTACCGTGGTGGAAATATTTGGGTGGAGTGGGGTGGGGTAAACGTTTGCTGAAACCCCGTTCACGCACTGTGGATGAAGTCTAATGTACTGTGTACTTGTCACATCACAGGTTAGCGGTTCAAATGAGCATGTAGCTTCACACAGGATGATTATCCCTGCAGAGACTGGTGTAGTGTAATTTGTGAGTTACATGTTGGTATGGCCTAGTTGGCCCTAACATAGCGGAAAATAACAATTGTCCAAGTGGATTTCTCTCGGCTTTTAATTGTCACAAATGAAAAAAGGAACTGGTTTTGTTTTTCTTTCTTAACATTATTTCTGGCACACTTAAGAATCCATGTGTCTCCAAAAATGCACGGCAGCCTATAGATGAAGATGAATCAGAAGGTGAACATGAGTTTTTTAGCATGATTCCTCCTTGACTATTTCTATCATATATTTTTTTTCCTTTTCTTGCGGACATATTCTTCTGAAACATTATCTGCAGCCATGTCTTCTTATCCACCTATTAAAAAGTATCACAAATGTTAGAAACTTAGATCTTGTCTGTACATTGAAGGGTTAGCATGGTTTTTCTTGTATACTTCCCTAGGAAGCATGGGCACTCCAAATTTCAAAAGCTATGTCATGTTTGGGTGGACATGCGCCATAGGTGGTTCCTTGTTGGATATTTTTCATCTCTTTCTATTCTTTCAACTTATTGGTGTACTTCTCCGAGTCTTCTTCTGTATCTGGAGTACTCTTCTGTATCTGGAGTATACACTAGCTTAGCTGCTCAAGATACACATGTTGTTGTGTTGGATTAAGATCCAATCACTAAGTCTACTATAAGTTCATGTTGAAATAGCACTAATAGGTGCTATTGTTGGAGATCCTTGAAGGGGGTGCCAAATAGGGTATCTTTCACAAGTCAAAAGGATTGGATGATTGTAGTATCTGGTAGCTGTGTTGTGGATCTGACATAGTTCGTGGATGACATATGGCTAGCGGCAGTTAGGTCATACTTAAAGGCTTAATATTTGAACTCCTTCATAAGCATAGATATAAAATCACTTATCATCCCAAGGTGGTTCAAGTTAAGAAGTTGGAAGTTCATACTTGTTAGTGATGTTCGTTACTCCCGGGGCATGATTTTAAGATGAAAACAAAATTTGGCAACACTTTGAGGAAGGTGCACAACTCAAATGTAACACTTTGAAGAAGGCACAAATGAATTCGTAGTAGTAGTGTCAAAAGCCCATAAAGAGTTTATGATTAGATCAGAAAAGATTTCGTTCTGAACGAGTTACAAGTGAAGAAGAGATGAGCGGAAGAAGAAGAATGCCTGCTGGGGTGACGGATCACCGGAGCTCAAAGCTAGATTCGCCCTATACGAATAGCTTCCAGGAACCAGCAAGTTCGAAGATGAACTTTTGGAACACTTTATGCTCTTCTGACTCGGATGGACAGAACTGCGCGTGTTTTCTCTGTTTCTCTCTTCTCTGCTCTCTGAATTTCGTAAGGAAAACTTATTAAATCAACTGATCGAATGAGAGAGAAGAGAGAAACATATATAGTGTCAGTCCAGTAACCGTCTAGTATCTGAAACGTTCGGGACGTGTTAATACAGGTCCGTTAAAGGAGGAACCGTCTCGTAACAGTTCAGATCGTGAACAGATACGATGTGCGCAATACAACAATTTGCGCCAACTGCGCCAACTGCGTACGCGCGCACCTGCGTGCCAACTGCATCCGCGCGCACTCGCACACTCGCGCACGACGCGCACAACGCGCGCTGCATGCACTGCGCGCAAATTGTCCTCGCTAACAGGTCGTGCGAATTGGTCTTGCAACGGGCCGCACTAATTGGCCGTGCCATCTGCCCGCGTGATCTGGTCGCGCGAACTGGCGTGCGATTGGTAGTGCAGAGGCCCGCACAACGAGGGCAACTTAAGCGCACTATGTGCCTAGCGAAGATGCTGACGTGCTAACTGCAAAGTGCGCCAACAAAATCCCATATTACGCCTCATGAGCCCATGAGCCCTGTAGGACCGTTGAGCACCTCTAGGGGGGGTGAATAGAGTGTGTGTGTGTGCAGCGGAATAAAATGCCAAAAAATTAACTGATAAACTATGGCAATAAATAAAGAGACACTAGATAAATGCAGTAAGCATGAGTGAGAGAATCAAACTCAGTGAACATCGCGATGTATACTGGTTTCCCTCTGAGAGCACTAATCCAGTCGCAGGTACTCTTGTCTGCTGTTAATCTACTATTTGCAATCTAAATGAGAGTTTGCGATCTCTTTACAATACCGTGTTTGTTGACAAGTGCACGACCAACTTCACTACACCGTGCTTGGTGACGAACGCACGACCGACTCCAATAACAGAGAGTTTTTCTGACTTTTGCAACCTCTTTACAACTCTTGTAACCAAGGACTCTCAATCGAACGGAACGTTACTGGCTTTGTCTAAGAGATGTATAGACGGAATATGAAAGCTTTTGATCACTGAAAACACTTAAGGAATAGAGAAAGAGAAGAGCGAATGAGTGATTTGAAAATGTGAAATCCTTCTCTATTTATAGTGTTTTTCCTAACCGAACTATGGCAGAGTTCAGGCAGAGTTCGAATGCGCATATCTCGCAAACGAACGTTGTATGTAGATTTGGAGGCAACTGAAATTCAAACTTTGGTAGACCGAACTCGGACTGGGTTCTGCCAGTTCAGAACAAGATGTTTGGGTCCAAATTTGCATGGGTATTTTGGGCTTTTTGGATAGTCGAGTTAAAATAGAAATATGGGAAGGCTATTTGGATAGGTGGACTTGGAATTAGCCTTAGCCAGTATTTTCCGAACGACTTTACATTTATTATCCTAAATTCAATAAAAGATAAAATACATAATAAAAATGTAAAATAACTCGATTTGAATTCCATTGAGTAGCTTGTGGATGATGACTTGAAAGTTTGTAGTACGTTCTTTGAAAAATGTAGCAGCAACCTGAAACATTAGTAGCAGTTCGTATATTTTGTATATCGACGTAAGTTGTTGTTGATTATCAAAATCAGGTGTGACCATTAGGCAATGGGCCAACAAGTCCGAGTCCGAGTCGCTAAGCCCCTATAGGACTTAGCTCCTAAGGAATTAATTCCAAGAGCATGACAAAAAGCATAAATGCTTTCTTTGTGGAGTTAGCCTTCTTTCCACTAGAAAAATACCCCAACATGGCACCTATGTGCCTCTCCTCACCTCATGTGCATCTCTCCATACAAGCAAAGCTATATATAGAGATACTATTCATTTGGCCTAGGAAATGTTGGACTATCTTTCTAGTCTCTAAGGCCAAACACCAACAATCCTCCACATATCTCTGTATATGGGTTGAGCGTTCCCCACATTGACTGTCCATCATGTATTAGGATAGATGCTGCTGACAATTTGAATCTTTCTGCATGGGTTAAACAACATTATGATACAAAAATGGACTAAGCCTTAAATTCTGCACCATAACTGTAATTCTTTCTACTCACACAATGTAGCCTCATGTGCTTCTGGGTGCACATTAAAGGCCTTGTGCCATCTTGGTTTCGGTGTATGTATTTTGGACGTCTACAAGTTTACCCTCAAGAGACGGCATGCTATCTCTGTTCATACACTCTAGGTGAGTTCTTTATAAAGAGACATGGCATGAAGCCTTGCGCTTCCTTGCAGTGCTATGCCGCTATGACATGGCTTAAAGCCGAGACATTACCTCTACCTGGGAATCTCATCGTAGTGTCATACTACTATAGCATGAGGTCACAAGCCTCTCTGTAGTGACAAACTACCCAGCATGAAGCCTTGCGCTTCCTTGCGGTGTTACGCCGCGATGACATGACTTGCGTAGCCGAGGCTTTATCCCTACCTGGGTACCTCATCATGGTGTCATGCCACTGTAACATGAGGACACCATCCCCTTTATAGTGCTTTCTACAACTTTTTAATCATACAACATTAGGCTACCTGCCTATATGCGGTGCTACGCCGCTGTGACTTGGCTCGCAAAGCCGAGGCATTACCCCTGCCTGGAAACCTCATGATGGAGTCACCCCACTGTAGCATGGAGTTGTAACACTCCTTTGTAGTGATGTGCTATCGTGCTTCCTGTAAAGCACAACATACATTCACTCTGCCTGAGAACTCATTAAGGCGTTTAAGCCATCCTCTCCACAAGATCTGTTTTTCGCAGAAAACATATAGTAGACAACAGTGGTTGTGGGTCCGTATCCCTTCTATGTCCCAGAGGACATGTACCCATTGTTCCTGATATTTTTCCAGTTAGTGGTTCTCCCTTGAACCAAAAGCTAGATGCCTAGTAGATTTCTATTTGAACTAATAGTATAAAACTTTATAGTAGGATTACAATAAAACAATATCAGAATGCCTTCAAGCCCATTTTACTTGCTGTGTCTTCGACCAGCTGGCGCTTGAGGCCCTTTGTGAACAGATCCGCCAGGTTCTCCTGACTCCGAACATTAATAACTACAATGACACCTCTCTTGATGAGATCGTGCATTGCTCTGTGCTTTAGTCGCACAGTTCTCTTCTTCCCGTTGAAGAGGTCATTTGATGCCACCGCAGCAGTCGCCTGGTTATCACAGTATATAGGTATCATCGGTATCTGCGCCCCAACCAATGAAAGCTCATACATGAGCTCCCGAAGCCATTCTGTTTCTTCTGCTGCGGAATCAAGTGCAAAGAACTCAGATTCCATGGAGGAACGAGAGAGCATAGTCTGCTTCTTCGACTTTCACGATATAGCAGCTCCACCAATGGAGAAAATGAATCCACCTGTGGATTTTTTGCTCTTCACCTCTGAGCACCAGCTCGCATCACTGAAGCCTTCTACTACTGACGGATCTCCACTTTAGTACAATGTATATGTCTGAGTCTTCTTGAGATATTTCATTACCCGTTTCACAGCTTTTCAGTGCTCAACGCCTGGATTGCTCGTGAATCGACTCAGTATTCCCACGACGAAAGCTATGTTAGGCCTAGTGGCAGTAGTAGCGTATATCAAACTCCCGATGACGTTTGCATACTCCAGCTGCCTGACGCTTTCCCTTGAATTCGGCTTCAGCTTCAGGTCACACCTGTGAGGCATATCGATCACTGAAAGATCCTGATACCCGTAGCGTGTGATCATCTTTTCAATATAATGAGACTGTGATAATGCAGTGTCCGTCCGGATAATCTTGATGCCCAAGATCACATCAACTTTTTCCAAGTCCTTCATACTGAACTTGGTCGAGATGAACTTCTTTGTCTCCGTGACACAGCCTATATCCGTACCTAGGATCAGCATGTCGTCTACGTACAGACAAACGATTACACCTTTTCCATCAGTGAACTTCGTGTAAACACACTTGTCCGTTTCGCTGACCCTGTAGTTGTTTGACCTTATGATCTTGTCAAACTTCTCATGCCACATTTTGGGATCCTGCTTCAAACAGTACAAGGATTTCATCAACTTGCAGACTTTATCTTCAAGGTCCTTAACGACAAATCATTCTGGCTGTTGTATATAAATCTCTTCGGTCAGCTCGCCATTCAGGAATGCTGTCTTTACATCCATCTGATGTATCACCAACTTATGTATTGATGCGAGAGCAATTAAAATTCTGATGGTGGTCATCCGGGCTACTGGAGCATACGTGTCGAAGTAGTCGATCTCCTGCTTCTGAGAGAACCCCTTGGCTACTAGTCTAGCCTTGAACTTGTCAGTGGGTTTCGCTCCTTCAGGAAGATCAACCAACACCCAAGTGTTATTGGAGGTGATTGAATCAATTTCATTGTCGATCGTCTCATTCCAGAAAACGTCTCTGGTCTTCATCGCCTCATCATAGGTAAGCGGATCTGCTTACACATAATAGGTGACAACGTCATCTCCGAAGTCCTTCGGTCTCCTCACTCGCTTAGTTGACGGCTCAATGAGTTCTGGTTCAAGTGTTGTCTGTTCTACAACTTCTTCTTGGACTACGTTCTCATTGGAAACTTCAATTTCCTGTGCACCCTCATTATTCTTCGGAATGTATGCAAGAACAATATTCTTATGCCTTGCAAATTTATCTTCAAAGTATTCTGCATTGTGAGATTCAATGATATGATTTGATTCTATATCAAGAAATCTTCGAGTATCATTCTTCTCGACATATCCCAAGAAGATCGTCTTCGTAGTTTTTGTCCCGAGCTTCTGAATCTTCAGATCTGGGAGCTTTACATATGCCAGACACCCCCACACTCGAATGATATTCAAGTTAGGTTTGACTTTGAACCAGAGTTCATGAGGAGTGATATCATAAGTTGCATACGGTACTCTATTCAAAATAAAAGTGGCCGTCAATGCAGCTTCTCCCTAATAGCATTTTGGAAGTCTCGCAGTCAACAACATTGAGTTCACCATTTCTGTCAATGTTCTGTTCTTCCTTTCTGCTACTCCGTTAGATTGAGGAGAATACGGAACAGTAGTCTCGTTGATGATTCCATGTTTTTTGCATAACGATGCGAATACATGAGACCGATACTCTCTGTCTCGATCACTTCTTAATCTCTTGAGTTGTTGTCCAGTTTGCCGTTTAGCTTCGGCCCTGAATTCTTTGAACTTCTCGAACGCTTTGTCTTTAGACTTCAGCAAGTAGACGAACTCATATTTTGAGAAGTCATCGATGAAGGTTATGAAATACTTCATCCCGACTTTTGTAGAGAATTGTTTGAAGTCACAAATAACGGAGTGTACCAACTCCAGAAGATTTGTGCTTCGATTAACCCGATGAAAGGGTTTCTTTGTGATCTTCGTCTGAGTACACACTTCACATTTCTCCATCTTACCCCCATATTTGGAGATAAGTCCTAGACTAGACATTTTGTTTATTCTTTTACAATGAACATGTCCTAGTCTATTATGCCACAACTCAAGAGTATAATCAGAATGAGCGATTACATTAATTTCATTAGACTGAGTTACAAGCTGAAGTTTAAATATTCCTTCGGTATAAAAGACTTTTTCGAAGTAGGTTCCTTTTATGGACATCACCATCTGGCCAGCATTGATGTCCATCCTTAAGTCTGCATTACAGAGTAGTCCTCAAGAGATCATGTTCTTTGCAATAACAGGTACATGCTTTACGTCTTGAAGCGTCAGAGACTTTCCTGAAGTCAGCTTCAACACCATCGTCTCGATCCCTTGTACTTCAGCTTGTGTCTGGTTCGCCACCATAACATTTTCAGAGGTTGGTTTGTACGTGGTGAACCATTCCTTGCTAGAGCAGACATGGCATGTGGCACCAGTGTCTACCTACCAGTCAGAGTCAGCACCCACCGCAGTGACCTGAGCAATCATAGCAATTACGTCAGTAACCATGGAAACCTTACTACGCTCACTTTGCTCTGACTGCTTGGGCTTGGATATGCAGTCACTCTTGTAGTGGTCTTTCTTGTCACAGTTAAAGCAAGTCATTTTGGACTTTGGCTTCTGGTACTTGAAAGAAGACCCCTCCACTTTCAAATTAGTGAGGTTCTTCTTCTTGTGGTGGGAGGCCACCTGCTTTTTTTTGGATTCCTTTGTCTGGACCAAGTTGGTCTTAGCCATCTGCTTGGACAAAGTGTCTACCTTCAGTTGAGCCCTTATCTAATCCTCAACATAAATTTCTTGTAGGAGATCTTCCAGACTAATCTCCAGTTTCTTCCTATGCATATTTGCATAGAATTTGCTCCATCCAGCGGGAAGCATGGAGACGATTCCTCCAACAACGAACTTGTCATTGAGGGGCATCTCCTCATCCTCCAATTTCTGACGCAATTTCAGGAATTCCTTCACCTGAGACAGCATCGTCTTCTCGTCTTCAAAGAGCCATTTATGATATTTTTCGACGATGAATATCTTGCTCATATTCTTGTCACCTTTATACAGTTTCTCCAAAGATTCCCATCTCTCTCTGACATTGGTCTTCTTTGAGTAAGATTCTGCCAGAGAATCCTCTATAGCATTGAGGATTAGAAGCCTACATAGACTATTTTCCCTCTTCCATTTGGACTTTTTGGCAGTAGCAGCAGCAACCACGACCGCAGTCCCATTTTTTGGAACCTTAGGTTCGTCCTCAGATAACACGTGGTCGACGTCCACGAGTTGAAGATTGAGGCTAACCTTCCTCTTCCAGATTTGGTAGTGCTCTCCATCGAATTTCTCTAACTTGTTAAAGTTGGAATCAATTAGTGCAGCACGAGAGTTTTTCATCTTGTAACTCTTGCTTTAAGATTGTTACTCCCGAGGCGTGATTTTAAGATAAAAAACAGATTTTGGCAACACTTCGAGGAAGATGCACAACTCAAATGTAACAGTTCGAAGAAGGCACAAATGAATTTCGTAGTAGCAGCGTCGAAAGCTCACAAAGAGTTTCTGATTAGATCAGAAAAGATCTCGTTCTGAACGAGTTACAAGTGAAGAAGAGATGAACGGAAGAAGAAGAATGTCTGCTGGGGTGATGGATCATCGGAGCTCAAAGCTAGATTTGTCCCATACAAATAGCTTCTAGGAACCAACAAGTTCGAAGAAACTTTTGAAACACTGTGCTCTTCTGACTCCTCGGATGGGCAGAACTGCGCGCGCTTCTCTCTGTTTCTCTCTTCTCTACTCTCTAAATTTCGTAAGAAAAACTTGTTAAATCAACTGATCGAATGAGAGAGAAGAGAGAAACATGTCATATATAGTGTCAGTCCAGTAACCGTCCAGTATCCGAAACGTTCGGAACGTGTTAATACAGGTCCGTGAAAGGAGGAACTGTTTCGTAAATGTTCAGATCGTGAGCAGACACGACGTGCACGCTACAGCAATTTGTGCTAACTGCGTACGCGCGCACTCGCGCACAAGCGCGCCAACTGCGCCCTCGTGCACAACGCGCACAGCGCGCGCTCCACGCACTGTGCGCAAACTGTCCGCGCTAACAGGCCGTGCGAACTGGCCTCGCGAACGTGCCGCGCTAATTGGCCGTGCCATTTGACCGCACGATCTGGCCGCGCCATCTGACCGCACAAAGTGTGCCAACAAAATGCCACATTACGCCCCATGAGCCCGAGTCCGAGTCGCTTAGCCCCTACGAGGCTTAGCTCCTAAGGAATTAATTCCAAGAGCATGACCAAAAGCATAAACACTTTCTTTGTGGTGTTAGCCTTCTTTCCACTAGAAAAACACCTCCACATGGCACCTATGTGCCTCTCCTCACCTCATGTGCATCTCTCCATACAAGCAAAGCTATATATAGAGATGCTACTCATTTGGCCTAGGCAATGTGGGACTATCTTTCTAGTCTCCAAGGGCAAACACCAACAATGTTAACATCCTTGCCCAGTGCCCAGGAATTGTCTTGTTCAAGATCAAACTGCTTGCGTTAGCCATATCATTTATCTTATCCTTATAGGTTGCCTTGTCTGAGTTGTCTCACTTGGGCCCGGGTTGCCTGTTGTACAGTACTATTTTCGATTGCAGGTTAGGCATACACATATCTTATAGTGCCACAATCCGTTGTCATGATGGTGCCTTGTGAAATAATGAGAAGCAAATTGAGATGTAACTTTTGAGCAGGCGAAGCTAAAGGTTGACCGGTAAATGCCACAAGGTACTAAAGGTACCAAATAATTTCCTCAAGAGTTAAAAATTTAGGGAAAGGGTTTAAAGCACGATTTATGATGAGGAAATGTGAGAAGGAAACAGTAAACCTTAATAACCACAAATAGTGACTAATGCTCAGCCTACTAAACTTCTTCTATTGCAGTGCTACTCAAGAATAACTGAATGTCTAGGGTAGTCATGTGCCAAGGGAAAGAAGCAGGACCTTCAAAATGGATGTGTTCAAGATTAGTTCATATGAGTGAACTCGTGAAAAAAGATTATTGGGTGTTCCACAGATCGAAGAAGGATATTCCTTGATTGTTTCAGATTGTTATAACTTATTGATCTTAACCTGCTACTTAAGTTATGCGGCTTTAATATTGTCTAGTGGAAGTTGTCTGCCCAAGGAAGAGTGGTTGAGAACTGGAGAACACAGGAGGGCCATCAGTTTCGGCACTGTGAAACTTAAGTTTTACAGTGATTCTCTTTGAATCCCAACATTGTAAATTGCTTCCTTCTCTTCTATAGGAGTTTTTCAATGCGATATGTGCGCTTCACTTTTTTTTTGTATTAATCAATAGCTCAAAAGAAAATCACTTAAGGTGGTATTAACCTTAAGTTTTGGGAGCACTTATGGGTTTCAGGGACATGAACATGGTTCCTGATAAGGGAAAGGGATACTCCTTTGAAAAAGAAAATGTTTTGGAAAATCTAAGACGGCTCTATGGTTAGATCTGGACATGTAAACCTATTCATTGAATATATACACATTATGTATATTATACCTTTAGGGAATCTAGCTATGTAGAACTTAGATAGCTGTGTGGAGGAACTCTCGTTTAGTGTTGTAGATATCGAATATATCAGATTGGTACCCTAACCGACACATATCGACTATATATATTGTAGATAACATTTTGAGCAAAAATGTTGATATATTGGTTGAAATCTGATATATTGGCCGATATGATATTTGACAATATTGTTCCATATAGTGAAATATCGGATATTAAGAGGGGACTGATTTGGGGCAGGTTGACTTCTATCCTACATGTTACATACTTAAAAACCTATAACCAAAAACCTCTGAACCCGAAGTCCAAAACCTAACTCTTTGTGAGCGCTCCCCTCTGCCACTGCCCTATCTCTCTTTGTGAGTGCTTCTATCTCTCTCTTTGATGACCCACGGCCACGACCACAAGGATGAAACGCTCCCCCCTCTCGATGCAAACTACAAGGAGATAAGCTCTCTTTTCTGATCCTCCTCTCTAGTCTCCTCTTTATTTGTCCTAATTTTTCTTTGTTTGATTTTGTTTCAGATACTCCAACCAATTTTGTTCCAAATCGATTTTTATTTGTAATTTTATAATTGTTAGTTTGTTACCATTTTATGCTGTTATATTAGATGTTTTTGTTAGTTATTAGTTTTAGTCTTTTAGGAGATTTAGTAAGATTTAATACATCTAGAAATTTGAATTTGATAGGATATTTTGTATATATAATATATAGTATATAATATATTTATTGATATATGATATTTCAGTATATCTCTGATATCTGACATCTGATATCTCAAAATCCAAACCGACATGAACCCGATCTATGATATATTTGCGATATCTCAAAATCCAATCCAACATGGACCTGATATCTTGAACATTGCTCTTGTTTGAAACATGTTGGACATTGATATGGAATCTGATCCGATCCTTGAGATACGTGTCATCCATTGTTTTAGAGAATCTTTATGGGACTCATTTCAAGCGTATCGAGGCGGGGCATCCCAAAAAAGTCTTGGTGGTTGTTAATTGAACATATGATAGGGCTAATTAGTGTTTAGACCCTGGATTTTATATCAGCTTAGACCTTAGAGTTTAAGCCCCGATATGTACAATTGAAAAGGGACCATGGATTTTTATTTTTGGTCTTTTTTTTTCCATTATACCCACCTTTCCGGCATGTTTTGGTTGTTGCCATTATACTCATGTTCGGGGTATAATAGGAAAAATGAATCCAAAAATAAAAATTCAGGGTCCAAACTTTTCAATTGGACATGTTAGTATTTAAACTCTAAGCTGGTATAAAATTCAGGGTCTAAACGCTAATTCGCCCTTTTATTTATTGAAGTTCACCTTTTTTTTAAAAAAAAAAAACTTTAGGAGAACGTTTTTAACTACCGAACAAGAGTGTTTTTTGGGTTGTGGTTTATAACAACAAAAGGCCCACTTACCCATTCGAGACATAATCCTAAATTGCAGTCTTCTTCTTCTTCCCCTTTGCAGATGCAAATCAAATCCCCTTCATCCCATGTTTCCGTTAAGACATCGATGCCCCATTTCCCCTCGAGTCGAGCCCTACTGTCTCAAATCCCAAATAACAACATCTAAGTCCAAATATATTGTTGAACTCTCTTAGTCTCTACACCCTCCCCCATTTTTTCATTCATATTTTATGTTCCTACAAATCTACTTCCTCGTGGACGAGTGAGACTTGGATTCCGGCTGATCATTGTTATTTTGATGCTTTTAGAGTTGGCAGTAGCTATCTTATTTTGTTTTCTCGTAAGCAACTAGCAGCTACATTCTTTATTGCCAAAATGATTTAGTCATGGATTCTTATGACTCTTAAAGAATGGCTGTAATCTCTTTAATGATTGCCCCCGAAACAAGGATCATATTCTTAGTTTATGTTTTACTATTGATTATTTTCACTCAATTTCCATTATTTTATATATACTGTATTTTTTTAGGATAAAATTATAATACCTGAAAAACTCTCTCCCTGTGCCTCGGGACTTATGCCTTGCCTCGAGGGGGGCTAAACGCCTCGCCTTGCTCGTTCGCCTTGACCTTAGAGTAATGCCAAAGTAGGTTTATATACAAGAGAAACTTGTTAAGTGACTTTCCTGGAACTACCGGTTTACACCAAAGGCCTCCTGGTTTCCATGGCATTGCAACTTGCGGCCAACTTAATGGTAATCCCAGTATCCATGTATGTCTGTTTTGTCTACTTCACCTCACAAAATTGTTTTCCTTTTTTCCAAAGTGATCTTCAAGAATATTGCTCTTAAGATGCTATTACTTATAAGAAAATAAATTATTAAATAATCTAGTGCTTTCAATAAAAAGGAAGTCATACACTATCTAAATGACAACTTCAGTTTTCAGAGGAACAATAGGTCACATAATTTGCCTGTTGATAATATATTGTAGCATCATTTTGTATTTTAATTATTCTGATTTGTTTGCTTGTATATTGCATGTCGATGACCACTCGTAACTGTTATTGTTGCAGATAGGTCCATTTCAAGTACCTCAAAATGAAAAGTCTAAGGTCAAAGTAAAAATCCGGGTGAATCTTCATGGGATTGTTTCTGTTGAATCAGCATCTGTAAGCATGAAATATTTGTTTACCATCGCTATATTTTTCATAAATATGTGAAGTTTTAGTTTAAACCTTTGTGACTTTCAACTGACTGACTTAAACTTTTTCAGTTGATTGAAGATGATTTAAATAGGGACTCTGAGTCTGCATCTGGTGCCCAAATGGACGCAGCAGCAAGTACTGCTGAAAATTCACCCTTTTCACAGTCTGAATCTGTATGTTCAATCACCAATCCAATGTTTATTAATTTGTCATCACAGTATACATGTTGGTTGTGTTTCTGCAATAACTTATTGGAGTTGTTCTTGCCATTTTTACCAATTTTCTTATTTGCACATAAATAAAAAGGTGTCATTCAGGACTCTATGTTGTATCTGGATGGCATCTAAAAGGCCTTTCTTAAAATTTAGTGGTGTAATTCGTGACATTTGATATTTATAAGTTCCGGTGGTGAAACAAAGGCTCGAAAAGGAGTTTTGGGGTAGCTTTGGCAGTTCCAGATCAGAGTTTTAAATTTCACCCCTTTGAGAAACCTTTAGATATGATTTAAATAAGGTTTCATGCATTGCTATGTAGTTTGATATAATTTTCATGAAGAATGTTGATACCATAAACATATTATTATGGACACACTTTAAACGGAATCTAAATATCAGAGGATTGTTCCATTTACCATTTTATATTTGATAATTCAATTTTAGCAAGAAGACCATATAAACTGTTCGTATTCAATATTTGCTATGTATTTTATATCTGACAATTCAGTATTCAGGTTAACAGAGTCAGTAAATCTGTTCGTGTTCTAGTAATTGAACTGGATTTGGTTCGTCTTAGCTCTTAACATTTCGTACCCGTAACCTTATCTGAATGGTATTGCTATAAAATTTGGTTTATATTTTGATCCAATTTTAAGCTGATTATACAGATCTGTATGGATTTGGTTCATTCGATATATTCAGTTTCAGACTTGGCTTGAATCAAAACGGGCTTATGGTTGTAAACAGAACCATCCATCACTCGGTAATCAATCAGCCTACAATTATCTTGAAGATTGCAGTTGTCGTCGATCAACTAGAAAAGCAGGTACTTCTTGGGAATTTCTTCAAAGATGTAAATATGCGCCTTGAGTGAAGCGATGGACTCATTAATCCGGATCAACTTGAGAATTTATGCGTTGTTGTAGTCCCCGACAATATTGATTTTCAATTGCACTAATTTGAAAACTAGTAACTTATTATCATTGCCTGTTATACCATAATCCAACAATGTCTTGCTCTCATCAACAAGAGTGTAGTTTCCAATTCCTAGCTCTAGCCGATCATTAGACTTCTTGTCATGAACTCTATCTCCTCCTTCAGGCTACGGACAAAAGTGTTACAATGGCATATAATGGTGAGTGGGGGAAGGTGGCTATTCCATGTCCTCGAGACTTCAAACATTATCTTGATGCTCGACTCCTATACCCAGAAACTGACTTTCACCTCTGAGTCATCTATTATTGCATAGTCGTCTTGCTGTCATCAAGAATCTCCAGTCCTCCAATGGACAACCAGTTCACTGGAATGTGTAGGTGTTCTTGTATCTTATTTTTTAGCACGGATATGGGAGCGAACGAATTGTGCATCAAGGAGAACTGAACACCGTTGACGTGATTCATGATTGTCAGTTGCAGGGGAAATGAAAGAACCTCCAACAAATCATCGTCGGTGGGCTTTAGATTGCCGACGATGAGGAGCTGGATGCGGCAATCCTCGTTCAGTTCGTAAACCTCGAGTTTGTCTTGATTGACCTTGGCATGTCCATTGTAGAGCAGAATCTGGTTTTTGATGAAGACATCTTTAGAATTTTGAATCTTCTTTAATTGTAGTAGTGTGTCAAGGAAGAAGCATAGTTTGCAGTATCGGCCAATACCGATCCGATACAGTCGATACTGCTACGGTTTGGTATGTCTCAATCCGATATCGACTGATACCTATATTGTCCGATATAGACATTGGGGGTCTCTTTTTCTGTCAATTCGACAAAAAAATATTGAAAAAGACCAATCAATAAGGGTGTAAAAGCATGAATAAGGTTATAAAAGAATGTAAAAGAAGAAAACTTATCTATTACAAGTAAACTAATCGACAAGGGTGACTACAGTTGTATTCAATTTCAAAACTACTCAAAAACAACACAGAAAATACTTCAAAATTTTGTCGAAATGTATAAAGTATTTTTTTTCTTCTAAATTTTTAATAATTTATTAATAGTTATTTGTTTTTCGATATCAAAAAAATTTATACTCCGACCCAAAACCGCAGATACTACCGATCCCGATACTCATAGAAAAGGTCTGATTCTGATTATGATACTATAAACATTTGGAAGAAGACATAATTAGTGAATTCTTCCATTGCAAACAGATGCGAGAGAAGCAGCGACGCTGAATGGTTAAAATCATTTTATCTTCCTTTCTCTCTCGTTTCTTCATTCGTTAGTTAGTTTAAAAATAAACTTGATTGATTTGATATATGTTCAAAAATGGATTGGCAGACCGAAAGCAAAATTAGCCCAAAGGTTGGTCCATATTTTTGTTACATCTATTTCTTACACTAGTGTCTCTTTTCCAAAAAAAAAACCAGCTCCTCTACAATGTATGAAAATAGACACTAGTGTAGAAAAACAGACTAGTGTAAAAACCTGGATGGACCTTTGAGCTAATTTTGTTCTTTATTTTCAAACTAACAAAAAAAGGAAGAAATGAGAGAGAGAGAGAGAGAGAGAGAGAGAGAGAGAGAGAGAGAGAGAGAGATTTTACCATACTGTCGCTTCCACTTGCAATGGAAGGATTCACCATTGATGTCTTTTTCCTTGACACATTACTACAATTAAAGAAGAAGATTCTAAAGATCTCTCCATCAAAAACCAGATTATGCTATGCACTGAACATGTCATGTCGATCAAGACAAACTCGAGGTCTACCAACTGGATGAGTATTGCCGCATCCAACTCCTCGTCGTCGACAGTCCACAGCCCATAGACGACGATTCTATGTTGGAGGATCCCTCGTTTCCCCTCTAATTGACAATCAAGAATTGTGTCAATGTTAAATTCTCCTTTGAGCACAACGCTTTCGCACCTATCTCCGTACTAAAAAAAGATACAAGAACACCTACACATTTCTGTGAACCGGTTGTCTATTGGAGGCCTGGAGATTCTTGATGACAACAAGACGCTGCGTGACTATGCAATAATAGATTAGGGGAAGTTAGTTTCTTGGTACATTAGTTGAGCATTAAGATAATGTTTAAAGTCTTGAGGACACGGGATAGCCAACTTCCTCTATTTCACCATTCTCTGTCATTTTAACACACTTGTCCGCAACATGAAGGAGAAGATGTAGTTCCTGACAGAAATTTTACTGATCGAGTAGAGCTGGGTATTAGAAACTACACTATTGTTGATGAGAGCAAGACAATGCTGAATTATAGTATAATAGGCGATGATAAGATGCTACTTTTCAAATTTTAGTACAATTGAAAATCAAGATCGCCGGGGATTAACACAAAAATTATTAAGTTATTTCGGATTAATGAGTCTATCGCTTTGCTTAAGACGTATATTTAAAGCTCTGTAGAAATTTTCAAGTACTCGCTTTTCTTATCGACCGACGACAACTACAATCTCAAGATAATCATAGGCTGATTGATTACGGAGTGACAAATGATTGTGTTTGATAGATTACTCCTAAATTACAAAAAGAGAAACATCAGACACTAGAAAACTAAGAATCAAAGAGTTGAAGTTTCGAGGTATGTTACAGACGTTGTCCTTAGAATAAATTTTGCCCCCACAAACAATACAGTGGAAATATGATGATATACTCCCGGGATATAGCTAATCCAGATGACCAACACATTGCTCCTGGTGAAAAATCCGCAGATCGATCAATTAGCCTTACCCGATGGAGAAGATGAATATGAAAATCTGTTTTATAATCCAGATCACGTAATTGTTCCGCTAATCTCATAACAGAATTACGTGGAATTCGTGGACACAAAAGACCAAGAATTCGTGAAAGACTAGGAACCGTCCCGCGATCCTTAGCAACCTCATGGTCTAGCCAACAACCTTGCGGCGGTGCAAACAACAAAAGTAAGATAAAAGAAAAGAGATAGGAATTACCGTTTTGCTCCTTGTTCGATCCGCGACGCGCAAGCGTGCAAAGTACTAAGTACGCGACTATAAAACACGTAAAAAAATACACATTAAATTGCATTCCCGCTCGCTTGGGCTTGAGCTCATCCCCCACAAAACTTACATATCCAACAAATTAAGTAAGTGGATGATTCAGCAGAGATGAAGTATGAATTCGAGTCCGACTCGAGTTCGGAGTTGATTTGCGACTAGACGATTGTTGCTACAGGAAAGAGGTGGTTCTTGATATCGAGACTACTCTTTAAAGATTAAAGACTAGAGGTTGCTAGAAATTTGTTGAGTTGGATGATAATATGATCCAAGGTGGTGATTGCTAGGATTTGGCTCATATTTAGTACTCATAATAGTAATAGGATCGGATCAAAGTTTTAGTTATAGTACTACCTATTCAATGGGTTTCTTATGTCATGCCTACTTAGGATTATATTTCTATGTGGACACAAGACATGTTATAAGAAGAGCTTAGGGTTCCTTATTTCTAGATCAATTGTGTTTGAAAGAAAAGTGTTGGGTAGCTACCAATAGGTTGAGAGAAAGAGAAAAGCACTAAAGAGGTTAAATAAGAGAGAAATTGGGTTTCTTAGGTATAATCTTTGGAAATTTTTTGGATTCTCTTTGTGCTTTCTCTGATATTATGTGGTTACGAAGTTGTAACGATATTGAAAAGCCTTTGTAACTTTATCAATAGCAAGGTTATAAACGGCAGTAGACGGATGCGCGGCAGAGAGGGTCCGCCATTGCCTAGGCACTTAGGTACATTTTGGACATTTTTACTATTTTACCAATTTTTTTGGTTAATATGTATATTTTGGGGGTGTTTTATGCATAACTAACTTGTAGGACAATATTTATAAAGCTTTAGTCTTGCAAAAATGAACCATAGGTCCATAATGTTTGCAAACCTCTTTTGCCAAAGCATCTAGTTAGGTATTGCTCCGTCTAGGCGTACGCTTACGCCGCCTCGCCTCCGTCGGCCGACTACTCCACCGCAAACGGCAAAAGCGGTGCGGAGAGCGGCCGTCTCGACTACCTTTTAGAAACTGATTAATAGTGATCTTGCTTTCCCGCTGGTTTTTAGTTTCTACCAGTTATGATTTTTTCACTTAATTCTTATGTGTCTTTGTCTTGTATTTTTATTTTTCTGCATAAGTCAACCACCGTATTTGGTGTTGCGGGTGTTGGCTCGTCGTGGACGCTCATCTTAGGGAATATTTTCACTTTTTATTCCCAACACAAACAAGGGACAATTTTGTAGATGATTTTTCAGCCCTTTTGAGGGTCAAAGTTTTTGGAAACTAATTTAATTTTCAATTTAATCATTTTTTGAGAGTTTTTTCAACTAACCAAAATGTTATTTATTTGTTAGAAAAGAGAGACTAGTGTAAGAAAGAAACTACTGTAACAAAAACCTGCTGCAACCTTTGGGCTCTTTTTGTTTTCCGGTCAGACAATCCATTCTTGGACATATATCAGTTCAATCAAGTTAATTTTCAAACTAACTAAAGATGGAAGGAGTGTGAGAATGATTTTTACCATTCACCCGCTTCCGCCGATATTAAACTAACCTAAGGAAATTTAAATCCTTAGGCCTTTTCTTAGTTCATGGCTGTGATGTCTGCTACTATCACAGAAGTTTATCAGAAGTTGTTTTATAGTCTGCAAGATTTTTCAATAAAAAATGTTTTGCAGGCTGAGGGAGCAAGAACTGAGAGGCCTTCTGGAAGGCATGAACTACCTGTTACTGAGAATATATATGGTGCGATGACAAAGGCTGACATACTGCAAGCTCAAGAGCTAGAACAACAACTAGCTTATCAAGACAAAGTTATGGAACAAACAAAGGACAAAAAGAATGCACTGGAAGCTTATGTCTATGAAGTTCGCAACAAGGTAAAGCCAAATACATTTGTCTTCTCTGTTAAAAAGTTTTATTTCTGATATGATGGCTGAAATGATATATGGTTTTAGCTTTTTGAGAGGTACCGAAGCTTTGCATCTGAATCAGAAAAGGAAGGGATAACTGTGAACCTACAAGAAACTGAAGAATGGCTTTATGATGATGGGGATGATGAAACTGAATCGGTATACACGAGCAAACTGGAGGACTTGAAGAAGGTATATAATGCCTGTTGCTCTTTATTTATTTGCAGGGTTTTATTTCTGTCCTATCCGTTGCTTTTGCTTGCTTGTTTCCTAGTGAAAGCCCCAGCTTGGATATTTCATGCATCTAGGCCGACCTAACAGATTGTGTTCTGCAATGCATCTTAGCCAAAGCCATTGTAGTGATAAGTGTCTCGCCATCTTCTGTCACATAATGTACTGTCTCAATTACAATTTTGTACCTGAAAAAGAAAAACCAATTACAATTTATAATGTACTGTCCGATAGCAAATCAGTCAACCCTTATTGACATATTTGCCTTGCTTTATATCCTCTTACTATTATTTAAAAAAGGTTTTAATCTTTTGTGGAAGTTCTTACATCATTCCAGTTTACATGTCAAATGTGTCATTCATTGTTCGTCTTTAAACATTTAATGATCTTATTGGTCTTTGTTTTCATAGAACAATCTTTTCCCTTTTTGTAAGTTGGTTTAGCTAGAGAAGTATAACTGTGAAAAATTGAAGCCTTATCCTCATTGCATACCTTCAGATTTCCCCCTCAATTAACGGATAATTTCATTACTGCAACATGCCCAAGTTTAACGGCATGTATATAACCTGGATTCTTCTGGGTATTAGTGGTGAACTAGGAAGCATGGATGCCCCAAAATATGGGCAATGCCGGATGCACCACGGACACTCCAAAATACACTAGGACACCAAAATAGGTGCCGTGTCAATGTCGTATCTGTGTCCCTGTAACAGAGATGGTGAACTTATATACACACTTTTGATGGGAGGATTAGTATCCACATAATAGTACACCTTTTAAATTAGCAAAGCCATCAAATATTTGGATGTTGCCTCCATATGGAATGAGATGGAGAGTGCCGTTTGTAGATGAAGGCATTAGCGAGTAGTTAATATGGAGTTCCTCTTGCAAGGATTACTGTAGGAGGACTTGATATGGTTTCTTACTAAAGCATGTTGACACAGATGGAAATCACAATGGTAATCAATTTAGCTCAGATTAGTAACCCTATTGTCCGTCTAAAGAATTTAGTTGGGTGGGTGGGTGAAGAATTTCCGAACTGGACTTTCAAAAGACTAATATTTGAAATGTTTCCACTATTTTTGGGAAAATGTACATAAACTTAATAAATTATCGTTGTCAGTCCCCAATTCCATCATCCACTACGCATACATGACCAATCTTACCTAGTATAAAACCCAAGTTTTTTTTGTGTGTCTTGGTGCAGAAATAGGCAAGCTGAATGGAGTTGAGAACCTAAGGGGGAGTGGTAAGAGTAATTATTGAACAAGATGAGCGGCAATCTCAGTATGCTTCTTATTGAAAACAATGATCATCACCTCAGTGTGCTATGGCACTCTGGTCGTTATTAGGAATAGGGAATGTGACACAAAAGATGGATACCTAAATACAAAGTAGTCAGAATTAACTTGTATCTCAGGAAGTCCAAATATTTTTGCATTATACTTGGTGCTGGAGCAAGCATAATGCAAATATCCTCCTTCTTATGTATGGAAGAGAGTGGAATCACACAGGAAGATTTAATGTCTACAGTAGAGCAACATTTCCTGCATCTGGACTCGGGGATATAACCTAATATAAGTTAATGGTTTTCTAGGGCTTGATTTTACCTTGAATTAGGCATAATATTTTTGGGTATGTTTGGCTTGGTTATGTATCTTTTTGGATCTTAGACATACATTGAATACATGATCCATAAAACTAACTTTAGTAAGGTATGCATGACAGAAGAACCTATGGATAAATTATGCGAAAGTGACGAAACTATATATATATATTTTTGGGTGTTAGACATACAGTTGAAAACTGCAAGACCTTGTGGATTAATGTTTAAGAGTTTAATCATTTTACCACGTTGGTCATTCATATTTTTCTTTTTGCTAGTAATTTATAGATGTGTTAAATTCTCTACATAGTATTCTTTTTCATTGCTTTGATGACCCCTTAACAAATCTTGCATTACTTGGATGCCAATAGCTCGTAGATCCCATTGAAAACCGATACCGAGATGAAGAAGTCAGGGTGCAGGCAACCAGAGAGCTCTTGAAGTGCATAGTCGACCACAGAATGGCTGTGAAGGCAGTGGCAACGTATGAACGAGATGCCGTAAGATCCACGAATCCCTTATTGGCAGAATGTGATACTGGCATTCAGTTTTTAACATCCAAAATCAATTACTTCCTTTTACAGGTCATCAATGAATGCAATAAAGCCGAACAGTGGTTACGGGATAAATCCCAGCAACAGGATTCATTACCAAAGAATACTGATCCTGTACTTCGGTCTCATGAGATCAAGAAAAGGACGGAGGCCTTGAACACGTAATTTCCTGGTTTCTTTTATTCTTATTTGATCTTATTTGTCCAGACATATTTCATTTCTTCCTGTTCCTTGGTTCTTATTCTCTTTACTTGGTTTGATTTTGGCTTTATTTCAGAACATGTAGAAATATACTGAGACACAAGGGTTCTCCATCCAGACCAGAGGATACTCGGGGATCCAACCATTCAAATAACCCAGATGACATGCAGACAGACTGACTAGGTCACCTTTACCGAGTCTTGCCTCTGATTCTTTGCCACAGTTGGTTATGTTATCACATTTTTTTGAGCCTACACCTAATAGTGTCGCATATTGGAATATTATACCGGCATCAAAGTTCCTCTTGATGTCTTGTTGAGTTTTTCTACTTTGTGTGCGATTTTTGCCCCGCGAAAATTACGAAATCGGAGCTGGTCGTGAAGTGAGCTTCCAAGTCAGGTGAATGAGTATGAGCTTGTCCTGTTTCATGGACACCTTCTTTTGTTTACTTGGGCAGTATTATATTGCATATTTTATGCATATATTTGTGGTTTTTAACTTTTAACTGCCAAATGATCTCGTCTCTGGCTAATAGTGCTCAACATAAATTTTCATCCTGGTGCTGTGATACCACGATGCTTCTGATTTGTGAACTAAACCTTTTATAATTTTTGTATGAATAGTATGTTGTATTGCTGGCTTGCTCTAGTCAAGATGCCCGGTTCAGCCCGGGGAAGGAAGCGGGCTGGGTCGGGCTGGCCCGGGAAAAAGGAAATCCAGTCCAGACCTGTGGACCGGACGGGGTTGGGCCGAATCTGTTGGGTCCAGGTCGGTTCATGGCTGGTTCTAGCGCGGCCAGGTTTAATTAAAAAAAGAACCCAGAATTTTGAGATTAAAAAAAAACAAAAAATTGTTTTTTATAAGGATCGGAATAATTTTATTAATGTCATTATAATCTGCTGTTATATTTATTTATAACTAACAAAAAAAAGTTGAGATTTTATTTCTATAAAATTTGTAATAAAATTTACTAGTTTTTTTTTTCTTTTTTTCCGTCGTCGTCCGTCATACATATTAAAATTTTCTTAAAAATAAAGTTACGAACATAAATTTGAGAAAGAATTAAAGAGAGCTAAATTTTATTTGATGAATCATACTAATATAACTAATAAATAATTGCAATTATGTTTGAAAGCTGAAACTCAAAAATAAGTTACAATTATGTTTAAATATACTTATGACCTATCTGACAATAATAAAATATATTGGACATAATACATTTTTTGAAGAAAAAAATACAGGATTATTAGATATTTATACGAATTATCAGATGCCTATGTAGCTTCCTTGTACCATAATTATAGTCTCATTTGATTTGTTTCCTACAATACAAACATTCAATAAGAACTCTAGTCGAGTATCCACTATCGTGCTCATTGCAAACTCCGCTAAAATGATGTCAAATTTTCAATTATGATTCAAACTCTTGTTGCGGTGTGGGTTGCGATTGCTGATCTTGCGGTTGCTGTGGTAGTTAATTATTATCTATGATATTAATTGACATCTTCACACTAGATTGCTTATAAATAGTGAGAAGGAAGAATTTTTGGTGTGATTAATTTTGAAGATTTATGATCTATTTATAGAAATTTTGGTTGCAAAATTATTTTTAAAATATAGTTGTTATAAGAATATTTTTGACAGAAAATTTTATACATGAAAACGTAATTTGTGATATTTATTTAAAAAGGGAAGAATTTAGAGAAGTTACAAGAAAGAGAAAGAATTTGAAGCATCTGACGTCATCTATAATGACGTCCAACCCGTACCGGCCCCTTTCCTGGCGCCAAGTGCGGTGGCGCCCCACCCAGCCATTTCCCAATGTCTGTTTCAGAAAGAGAGATGCTGCTGCCGCGGCTTTCTTTCCACATATAATAGGCAAGTGTCCCTCAGGGTGAGGACGGAGTGTCATGTGCAAAGAAACCTTTACTTTCTGGGTCAACCTCATCTTTGTAATACAATAATACTTTCTCTTCATATATTAATATCAATCAAACCACCACCTCCAGGAACCAATTGCCAAATACTATTCCCCATGAGCTATATAATGTGCAAAGGAAATGGGCACATGTATATGGATACCCCCAGGCGCCACCACAATTGGCGGGAGGCACCACGGATTGGGATTACACTTGGACGCCATCCAATTCTAACTCTTTTCTTTTTTGTGTAAATATTACAAATTAGGTCACCTTTATAAATTTTTTTTTTGTATTTTTTGTCATTTTTAGCAAAATGACTAAATTGTTCCTAAAACGGCCATAAAACAACAACTAAAATGAGGATATTTTGACGAGAATATCCGCCAACGTTCAATTTTTTTTTTTTAAATTTTTATGGATTTGAACCGGGTCAGTGGACCGGGCCGGACCCGACCAGGTCGAGGAGGTTTTATGGGTCTAACTGGTTCGAACTGGTTCTTGAACACGACCGGACCTCCGGACCAAAAATTATGACCCAACCCGGATCCGTTTGGCGGGGGTGGGCCGAGCCGGGCCGGTCCGTCGACCGGATCTGGGCCGACCCAGACAGGCTTTGACTAGGCCGAGCTCGGGCCGGGTTGCGGCCCACCCGGCCCAATATACATCATGAGCTCCAGGTGACGGAATGCAGATGTTTTTAGTTGCTGGAAATCAAACTTCAGCTATGTTTCCTTGGAAGCGAGAATCTTCCATAGTGTAGTTGCATGCTCTGTAAACGTCATATAGTGCATATTAAGTGCGACAAAATAGAATGATTGATGACGGTGTTTTTTCTGCATCCACCATAGGGAACTAACATATTCCTTTGTGAACGTGAAGAGAAACGTACAGATGCTTGAAAACTCAACTCAAGTTCGGTCTACTTTGTTGATCTGCTTGCTTGCTAGCCAGGGCTGACATTGAGTTTTTGGGTGTCCGTAATAAAATTTAAAATAGTGTCCCTCGTAGGGGAAAAAAAAATGGCTTAATTTTTTTTAAAAAGATGAAACCGAAAAATTCCTAAAAAGAACATGGCCACTAGACTTGTGACTTTTTACATAGGAAGTGTAAGTAAATTTCAACTTTGTTAAGTAAATCATTTTCTTATGTTGTGTGACCACTGTAGATTTAAATTACTACATTTTTTGTGTTCCTCAAAATTTCAGAAAATTTTATATAGGGTGACAAAGTTTACCTAATTTGCATAAAATATGACATTTTTGGAATATTTGCAATGCCGGAGACCAAAAATAAAAAATAAAAAAAATAAGGAGCAGTGTCACTAGGAAAAAATACTCGCGCCAGCATCACTAGCGCCAAACTCATTTTGGTCTTTTTTTTATTTTCTTGGTTTGGTTTTTTTTTACTTTCTTTTTTATTTATCTTTTAGTTTGATTTGGTTTAATCTTTTAGTTTGATTTAATCTATTAGTTACTTTGTTATTATCTATACTATGGATAATAATAAAATATTAGTTAATATTTTTTTTGTATATAATCATTTTATATTAACTAATAAATTATGTATTATCTATATTATTTAACATACAAATTAATATATAAAAATAAATAGATATATGTATTTATAAACAAATTAATTCGTATAGTTTTACTTATTTGAATTATTAATAAATTTCATATAAAAATAAATATATTAGTATAGATAATAACAAGTTAATAACTAAATAGATAATAATAAGTGAATAAATTGATATACAAATAAATATAAATAACAATAAATTAATATATAAAATAACAATAACATATACAAATAAATATATACAAATTAATATATTTAAATTAATATATACAGATTAAATTGTATAATAACTAATAGATTTTTTAGTTGTCCATATTAGTTAATATTCAATATACATGAAAATAAATAAATCTATGTATTTATAAAAAATAATAATTTATATATTTTATTGATTTATATTTATTAATATATTTATTTGTTTATAAATAAATATATTAGTTATTATACATTAAATAAATATAAACATTAAATAAATATAAATAAATATATACAAAATAATTTGTTTTTAGATACATATGTCTATTTATTTTTATTTTTATTAACTAATATGAATAATAACAAAATATATCAGTTATTAAACAAAATTTGTATATATTAATTTGGATATATTTATATGAATATATTTATTTTTAATGTATATATTTATTTATGTACTAATATATACTAATTTATTGTTATTTATATTTATTTGTATACTAATATAGTAGCTTGTTATTATTTATATTAATTAGTATATTAAATTGTTATAATCTATACTAATATATATATTTTTTTATAGGAAATTTATTCATAATACAAATAAATAAAAATATAAAAATTAATTTGTTTATAAATACATATATATATTTATTTTTATGTATTAATTTATATATTAACTAATATAGATAACAAATTTTATTAGTTAATATAAAATTATTATCCACAACTAATATATTTTTTATTATCCATAGAATAGATAATAACAAAGTAATTAATAGATTAAACTAAACTAAAAGATTAAACCAAATCAAGCTAAAAGGTAAAATCAAACCAAAGTAAAAAAAAACAAAGCAAGAAAATCAAAAAAAAAAAAAAAAAAAGAGTTTGGCGCTAGTGACACCGACGCCGAGTTTTTTTTTTGTGCTAGTGACACAGGAGCTGAATTTGTTATATATTTTATTTTGTTCTGGTGTCAGTGACTCTGGCGCCTAGTTTTTTTCGGTCTTGTGCCAGTTGCACTGGCGTCAGATTTTTTTATTGCAAATATTTCAAAAATGTCATGTTTTACGCAAATTATGTAAACTTTGTCACCCTATATGAAATTTTTGCCAAAATTTTGATATCTGGATGGCTGTCCCGTCCCTTGTTAGCAATCAACCGAATAAAACTCGTATTATATGCAAATTTTTTCGTATTTTTCAGTAACGTATAATACTGGTGTACTTTTGACAGATACAAATTAGTATGCAAATTTTAAGCATCAAATTTTTTAGATGTGTTTCGTATGAATTATTAAAAAAAAATTGACCGAAAAACGTGGTGAGAACATGTTTAATTAATCAAATTTGACAACCTGTTTAAGTATCTGAAGTTTCCAACCTCAATACCATTTGAGGAATATGTGACTGATTTTTTTTTAACGTATTTTATTTGCGTTGTGTCGATTTATATTTGTACTTTTGTTGTCCCAAATTTTTTCGTTTGTCGAATTGCTAACAAAGGTCCTGATGAGATACTCGACCCAATTGGCTAGTGATCGCAGTAATGCTTGCATAATTGGACATGATTCAAGTTAATTCACTCAGACATTGCACTGAATTTGGAGATTTGGGGATTTTTTTTTTTTAGGGTTCATTGAATTGTAATTTTGGATGGGGAAATAAGTGTTACAGTAGATCTAAAGAACAAAATAGGAAACAAGAAAAATGAAGATTACACTGATTTTCTGCCTACTATTCTCCTTACTCTCGTCTCTATTTATAGAGACTGATATATAAGAAACTGATACTGAGCTTGATAGTCAGTTTAGCTTGTGTAATTATTGGGTTTTTGATTTTTCCTTTAGAAAGGTTTAGTCCCACATCGGAAAAAACAAATGGTTTGTATTTTTATATATTAGCTTTGCTTTTATTGGAGATGCACATGGGGTGTGTAGGTGCACATGGGTTTGCCATGTGGGGTTATTTTTCTAATGGGAAAAAGGCTAAAATCAACAATTAAAGCATTCATGCTTTTTGCTCTTGGGAAATTTATTTCCATAGGAGCTAAGCCCCACTCGGACTCGGACTCGGACTCGGGCTCAAGGGCTCATGAGGCGTTTTGTTGGCGCACTTTGCACGTCAGCATTGTCGCTAGGCGCATAGTGCGCTTAAGTTGCGCTCGTTGCGCGAGCCACTTGTGCGGAGCGGTTGCTCCATGTTCGGGGTGGTTACTACCACGTCCCTAACATTGTGCTAACCGGACAGTTGTTGCAGGGGCTTATATAAGGCCTCCTCCTCCTCTCTCACAGGTTACAGAACAGAATAGAAAGAGAAGCCACCATAAAGTTTACGAAGTGTTCTTTAGCACAAGTAAACAGAGATTTCAGACGTGTTCTTTAACACAGTTCTGATCTGCAGCCTTCGAGAGAGAGAGGAAAGGCGTCGCACCAGCGTTGCTCTTGCACGGGAGTTCGTGTCCATCCGAGGAGTCAGAAGAGCAGGAGTGTTCCAAGTTCTCCGACGAACTTGCTGGTTCCTGGAAGCTGTTCGCGTAGGGCGAATAAAGCTTTGAGCAACGGTGATCATTCACCCCAGCAGGAGTTCTTCCATCTTTCGCCAGTCACCTTCTTCGTTGCTGCCAGTAACTCTGGTTGTATCTTCTTTTTAGAAGTACTACAATCTGATTGCTGTGATTACGAAATCTTTTTAGATTCTCGTAATATCATAACGATATCTTTTTAGATCTTCGTTATACTTGCGCAACCTTCCTAGAAGTGTTGCGTTGGAACATTGTTTTTAGAATTGTTTCATATTCTCTGTTTTCCATCGAAAAAATTGTGCCTCGGCAATAACAATCTCAAAGCTTTATTGCTACGATGGAAAACATTAATGCTTCACTCCTAAACACTGGCTTCTGTAAGTTAGAGAAGTTTGATGGAGAGCATTATCAAGTCTGGAAGAGGAAGGTTTATCTCACTCTTCAACTCAGAGACGTGGATCACGTGCTTCTTGAAGAGGAACCTACCGTTCCAGATACTGGGTCTGCTGCCGCAATCTCTGCGGCTACTAAACTTTAGGCCAAGTGGATAAGGGAGAATAGCATTTGCAGGTTGCTTATCCTGAATGCTATGGAGGATTCCCTAGCAGAATCCTATTCTAAGAAGAATATCGCTAGAGACATATGGGAGTCTCTAGAAAAACTCTACGAAGAAGACAAGAACCGCAGTAAAATATTTGTGGTTGAAAAATATCACAAGTGGTTCTTTGAGGACGAAAAGTCTATGCTGCCGCAGGTGAAGGAGTTCCTGAAACTGCGACAGAAGCTGGAAGACGAGGCGATGCCCCTCCCCGACAAGTTTGTTGTTGGAGGGATTGTCTCAAAGCTCCCCGCTGGGTGGAGCAAGTTCTATGCAAACATGCATAGGAAGAAGTTGGAGATCACCCTTGAAGATCTCCTACAGGAAATCTATGTTGAGGACCAGATGCGGGCTCAACTGAAGGTGGACACACTGTCCAAGCAATTGGCTAACGCCAATCTGGTTCAGACCAAGGAACCAAAGGGAAAGCAGACGGCTTTCCACAGCAAGAAGAAGAACCCTGACAATCTAAAAGTCAAGGAAACTTCTATCAAGAAAAAGAAGTCGAAGTCTGAAATGCCTTGCTTCAAGTGTGGCAAGAAGGGCCACTTTAAGAATGAGTGCAAAGCAAAAACCAAACAATCAGAGCAAGGAGAGCCTAGTAAGGTATCTATGATCACTGACATTGTTGATATGATTGTACAGGTTGATGCGGTAAGGACTGATTCTGACTGGTGGGTAGACACTGGAGCCTCCTGCCATGTCTGCTCCAGTAAGGAGTGGTTCACCACCTACACCCCTACTTCTGAAGTGGTTATGATGGCGAACCAGGCACAAGCTGAAGTGCTCGGGATCGGGACGGTGTTGTTGAAGCTGACTTCGGAAAAGTCTCTGACGCTTCAAGGCGTGAAGCACGTACCTGCTATCGCCAAGAACCTGGTCTCGGGAGGCCTACTCTGCAATGCAGGCCTCAGGATGGACATCAATGCTGGCCAGATGGTGATGTCTATCAAGGGAACATATTTCAGGAAAGCTTTTTATACCGAAGGAATGTTCAAGATTCAGCTTGTAAATCAGTCCAATGTAATTAATGTAATTAATGAAGTCACTCATTCTGCTTATACTCTTGAGTTGTGGCATAATAGGCTAGGACATGTTCATTGTAAACGAATAAACAGAATGTCTAGTCTAGGACTTATCTCCAAATGTGGGGGTAAGGTAGAGAAATGTGAAGTTTGTGCTCGAACGAAGATCACAAGAAAACCCTTTCCTCGAGTTAATCGAAGTACAGGTCTTCTGGAGTTGGTTCACTCCGATATCTGTGACTTCAAACAGTTCTCTACAAAGGCCGGGATGAAGTATTTCATAACCTTCATCGATGACTTCTCAAAGTATGCGTTCGTATACTTGCTGAAGGCTAAAGACGAAGCATTCGAGAAGTTCAAGGAGTTCAGAGCCGAAGCTGAGCGGCAGACTGGACAACAACTCAAAAGGATAAGAAGTGATCGAGGTGGGGAGTACAGGTCTCATAAATTCGCATCGTTCTACAAAGAACATGGAATTGTCAATGAGACTACGGCTCCGTACTCTCCTCAATCAAACGGAGTAGCAGAGAGGAAGAACAGAACGTTAACAGAAATGATTAACTCAATGTTGTTGACTGCTGGTCTTCCCAAGTGCTACTGGGGAGAAGCTGCATTGACGGCCACTTTTATTCTGAATAGGGTGCCTCATGCAACTTCTGACATTACTCCTCATGAACTCTGGTTCAAAGTCAGACCTAACTTGAATGTCATTCGAGTGTGGGGGTGTCTGGCATATGTCAAGCTTCCAGATCTGAAGATTCAGAAGCTTGGGACAAGGACTACTAAGACGATCTTCTTGGGGTATGCCGAGAAGAGTGATGCTCGGAGATTTCTTGATATAGAGTCAAATCATATCATTGAATCTCGCGACGCAGAATATTTTGAAGACAAATTTGCACGGCACAAGAATATTGTTCTTGCGGATATTCCGGAGAACAATGAGGGTGCGCAAGAAACTGAAGTCTTCAATGAAGATGTGGTCCAAGAAGATGTTGTTGTTGAAACAACGGTTGAACCAGAACAAGCTGAGCCGTCAGCTAAGCGTATGAGGAGGCCGAAGGACTTCGAAAGTGACTTTGTCACCTATCATGTGGAAGCAGATCCGCTTACCTATGATGAGGCGATGAAGACTAGAGACGCAGTTTTCTGGAAGGAGGCGATTGACAATGAGATTGATTCCATCACCTCAAATAAAACTTGGGTGTTGGTTGTGTAGGAACCCTAGAGGGGGGGTGAATAGGGTCAAGCTAACTAATCAAGCACTTGGCACAAGCTAATTGGCAATTTAAAAATTATAAGTGCAAGAGAAGAAGCAAACACAATACCGACACCCGATGTATCCTGGTATCCTCCTAAGAGGCAGTCCAGTCCCGGAACTCTCTCCGGCTTTAATCCACTATTTGAGCAAATAGTTACACGCGAGTTTGGATCCGAAGAACTCGCCAACTTCTTACACAAGAGCTTTAATCCGAAGGGCTCTCCGACTTCAACCGAGAGTTTGGATACGAAGACTCCCCAACTTCAACCGAGAGTTTGGATACGAAGACTCTCCAACTTCAACCTTTCACAACAGGTTTTGATCTCCTTATACAATAGGATGAAGATCTCACTTTTCAACTCAATAACTCTAACACAATTTGTAGATGGCAAATGAAGGCTTTGTAGAGTTGTATGTGGATAAGCTTTGGTGGTTTGGAAATTTTTAGGCTCAAAGCATCAACCTTGAATGAAGGGGTTCAAGGCTATTTATAACCAAAGCTTGAAAAGAAGCCAAAAGCAACTTTTCAGTCACGAACCGGCATACCGTCGGTATGATCCGGTATACCGGCGGTATACCGGTCTGGGATTGCAACGGCTAGAAATATAGCCGTTGGGATCATTAATGGCTGGAAATCCGACCGTTGGAATTTCAACGTTTCAGAAGCGGTATACCGTCGGTATGGACCGGTATGCCGGTGGTATGCCGGTTTTGTAAACAGAAACTTTCTGTGAACAAAAACCGGTATACCGTCGGTATACGCCGGTATACCGTCGGTATGCCGTTTTCCACCAAAAATGATCCTGGGCTTATTTCTGCCCTAGCTTTCGATTTTGCCATCCATTTCTTGTGTTTACAATAATTTCTAAGACTCATTACAGACTCCAGATAAACTTAGGCAGGTGCAGGCTTCTTCAGAGTCTTGAAATGATGATAGCATGTCTTGGATTCTTCCTTTGATAGGTGCTGGCTTTTTCCCTTGGCGGCAGCTGTCCAAAGATATCCAGTTTGTAAAAACTGAATACCTTTCGGGGACTTCGCCCCCGAACCCCCGACGAGGGGCGCTGCCCCCTCGACCCCCGTCCGCTGACCGGGCAGCGGAACCCCCGGTGCGTGGCTCCAGAGATGTCGTCGGGTGGTTCAGAGAAATCTTGTGGGATCCGTCGTCTTTGGCCCACCATGATTTCTTTATTGCATATGTCCACATTGATCTTGCTTATTGCTTTTCTGCATGTACATGTTAGACGAACAAAGCAATATACATAGTAGCAAGTATGATAAATTAAAGCACATTAGGACTATGCAAAGTTTAAGTATAAGTGCTAAGGTGATGGCATAAATGTTAGTAATATCATAATGATTAAACTTAATTGAATGACCACAATCAAAAACATAGTTTTGATTTTGGCAACCCAATTAAATTTAAGATAGATAAGCTCATATCACTAAGATGTAAACCAATGGACACATATCACCAAAGATATAAGTATAAGTAGAAATGCTATAGTGATAGTATGAAGATTAATGATAATGAAATACTAAACTTAACAGATTAACCATATTCAAAAATATGATACAATTATTGGGCCAACAGGTTGATCTTCCTGAAGGAGCGAAACCCATCGGATGCAGATGGATCTTCAAGAAGAAGATGAAAGCAGACAGAACTATTGACAAGTTCAAGGCTAGGTTGGTAGCCAAGGGGTTTTCTCAGAAGCAGGGAATTGACTATTTTGACACGTATGCTCCAGTAGCCCGGATGACCACCATCAGAATATTGATTGCTCTCGCAGCAATACATAAGATGGTGATACATCAAATGGATGTGAATACGGCTTTCCTAAATGGCGAGCTGACCGAAGAGATTTACATGCAACAGCTAGAGGGATTTGTCATCAGGGGTCTTGAAGACAAAGTTTGCAAGTTGGTGAAATCCTTGTACGGTCTTAAACAGGCTCCCAAGATGTGGCATGAGAAATTTGACAAAGTTATAAGGTCAAATGGCTACATGGTCAGCGATACGGACAAGTGTGTTTACACGAAATTCGCTGATGGAAGAGGTGTGATCGTTTGTCTGTACGTGGACGACATGCTTATCCTAGGTACGGATATTAGCTGTGTCACTGAGACAAAGAAGTTCATCTCTAGCAAGTTCAGTATGAAGGACTTGGAAAAAGCTGATGTGATCTTAGGGATCAAGATCATCCGGACAGACACTGGACTAGCGCTGTCACAGTCTCATTATATTGAGAAAATGATCACTCGTTATGGGTATCGGGATCTTCCAGGGATCGATACGCCGTACATGTGTGATCTGAAGCTGAAGCCTAATTCAGGGGAAAGCGTCAGACAGCTGGAGTATGCAAGCGTAATGGGAAGTTTGATGTATACTACTACTACCACAAGGCCTGACATAGCTTTCACCGTGGGAATGCTGAGTCGTTTCACGAGCAACCCAGGTGCTGAACACTGGAAAGCTGTGAAACGGGTTATGAGATATCTCAAGAAGACTCAGACATATGCACTGTACTACAGCGGAGATCCACAGGTAGTGGAAGGCTTCAGTGATGCCAGTTGGTGCTCAGAGGTGGAGAGCGAGAGGTCCACATGTGGATTCATTTTCACAATGGGTGGAGCTGCTATATCGTGGAAGTCGAAGAAGCAGACTATGCTCTCGCGGTCATCCATGGAATCTGAGTTCTTTGTACTTGATACCGCAGCCGAGGAAGCAGAATGGCTTCGGGAGCTCATGTATGATCTTCCAATGGTTGGGGCACAAATACCGACGATACCGATATACTGCGACAACCAGGCGACTGCGGCGGTGGCATCAAATGACCTCTTCAACGGGAAGAAGAGGACTGTGCGGTTGAAGCACAGGACAGTACACGATCTTATCAAGAGAGGTGTTATTGCAGTAATTGATGTTCGGAGTCAGGAGAAACTGGCGAATCCGTTCACCAAGGGCCTCAAGCGCCAGCTGGTCGATGACACAGCTTGTAAAATGGGCTTGAAGGTATTCTGATATTGTATTATTGTATTCCTACCATAAAGTTTTATGCTATTAGTTCAAAGATTTATCTACTAGGCATCTAGCTTTTGGTTCAAGGGAGGACCACTAATCGGAAGAATATCAGGAACGGTGGGTACATGTTCTAATGGGCATGGAGAGGTTACGGACCTATAACCACTGTTGTCTACTGTTGTTTTCTGCGAAAAACGGTTCCTGTGGGAAGGTTGGCTTAATTTCCTTAATGAGTTCTCAGGCAGAGTGAATGCCTGGTGTGCTTTACAGGAGGCACGGTAGAGCAGCACTACAAGGAGTGAAACTCCACGCTACAGTGGGGTGACTCCACAATGAGGTTCCTATATGTGGGGTGCTGTCCAATAATAGGATAAAGTCTCGGCTTTGCAGGCCAAGTCACAGCGGCGTAGCATCGCAAATAGGCAGTTAGCCTAATGCTGTATGATAAAAATAAAGAGGGGTGTAGTCAGCACTACAAAGAGGAGGAGTTCCTCATGTTACTGTGGCACGACACCACGATGAGGTACCCTGTTAGGGATAAAGCCTCGGCCTTGCAAGCCATGTCGTTGCGGCGTAACACCGCAAGGGAGCCTAAGGCTTCATGCTGGGTAGTTTGGCACTACAAAGAGGCGGTTGCCTCATGCTACAGTAGTATGACACTACGATGAGGTTCCCGGTACGGGATAAGGCCTCGGCTTTAAGCCATGTCATAGCGGCGTAGCACCGCAAGGGGAACGCAAAGCGCTTCATGCCATGTTTCTTTATAATGAACTCACCTATAGTGTATGACAGAGATATCAGGCCGTCTCTTGAGGGTAAACTTGTAGACACCCAAAATTATACACTGAAACCAGGCTGGCATAGGGCCTTTAATGTGTAGCCAGAAGTACATGTAACTACATTATGTGAGTGAAAAGAATTTCAGCTATGATGCAGAATTCAAGGCTTAGTCCATTCTTGTATTATATTTTGATTTTTGACCCATGCGGGAAGATTCAAGTCGTAAGCGACATCTCTCATAATGCATGATGGACAGTTACTGTGGGGAACACTTATATCCATATATAAAGATATGTGGGGGATTGTTGGGTTTTTGGTTTTTCCTTTAGAAAGGTTTAGTCCCACATCGGAAAAAACAAATGGTTTGTATCTCTATATATTAGCTTTGCTATTATTGGAGATGCACATGTGGTGTGTAGGTGCACATGGGTTTGCCATGTGGGATTATTTTTCTAATGGAAAAAAGGCTAAAATCAACAATTAAAGCATTCATGCTTTTTGCTCTTGGGAAATTTATTTCCATAGGAGCTAAGCCCCGTTGGGGCTTAGCGACTCGGACTCGGACTCGGACTCGGACTCGGGCTCGGGCTCGGGCTCAAGGGCTCATGAGGCGTAATGTGGCATTTTGTTGGCGCACTTTGCACTTAGCACGTCAGCATCGTCGCTAGGCGCATAGTGCGCTTAAGTTGCGCTCGTTGCGCGAGCCACTTGCGCGACCACGTTGCGCGGCCCGTTACGCGAGCCCAGTTACGATGGCCCAGTTACGCAGCCCACTACGCAGCCCAGTACGCCCAGTACGCGCAGTGTGCGCAGCGTGTGTAGAGTGCGCAGTGTGCGCAGCGTACGCAGTGTGCGTAGAGTGCGTAGTGTGCGTAGGGTGCGTAAAAGGGGCTGTGTGCGTAAAGTATAAATTACGCTGGTGGCACAACTTCCAGCAGAACGTGTCCTTGCATGTTCTGAGCGGTTGCTCCATGTTCGGGGTGGTTACTACCACGTCCCTAACATTGTGCTAACCGGGCAGTTGTTGCAGGGGCTTATATAAGGCCTCCTCCTCCTCTCTCACAGGTTACAGAACAGAATAGAAAGAGAAGCCACCAGAAAGTTTACGAAGTGTTCTTTAGCACAAGTAAACAGAGATTTCAGACGTGTTCTTTAACACAGTTCTGATCTGCAGCCTTCGAGAGAGAGAGGAAAGACGCCGCACCAGCGTTGCTCTTGCACGGGAGTTCGTGTCCATCCGAGGAGTCAGAAGAGCAGGAGTGTTCCAAGTTCTCCGACGAACTTGCTGGTTCCTGGAAGCTGTTCGCGTAGGGCGAATAAAGCTTTGAGCAACGATGATCATTCACCCCAGCAGGAGTTCTTCCATCTTTCGCCAGTCACCTTCTTCGTTGCTGCCAGTAACTCTGGTTGTATCTTCTTTTTAGAAGTACTACAATCTGATTGCTGTGATTATAAAATCTTTTTAGATTCTCGTAATATCATAACGATATCTTTTTAGATCTTCGTTATACTTGCGCAACCTTCCTAGAAGTGTTGCGTTGGAACATTATTTTTACAATTGTTTCATATTCTCTGTTTTCCATCGAAAAAATTGTGCCCCGACAATAACAGTAATACTCTGCTGAGTTGGCAATTAAATGCTAAGCTGGATTGGTGAGCCGGACTCTCACCGAACTGACTAATGATAATAGAAAACTTTTTGATAATTGGAGAATTACTAAGTTCTAGTGATCTTAGAACTTGGACTGATGGTGAGCTCACTGAGTTAAGAGCTTAAAAGAAAATGAATGTATCAATGCCCCTCCCCTCAATTTGACCTTGTCTCAAGGTCAAAGTAAGAATGTTCGGCATGTTGTGAACTATCTCAGAAGATTATCATACAAAATAATTATTACACTCATGCCACAGCTTGTGCTCAGCTCACACTCACTGTTGTTGCATTGGCAATATAGTACAAATTATTCTCCAGCTTCTAAAAGTCCAGTTAAGATAGAGTCCAGTGTATGTCTGCTTCATAGTCGGGCTCCAGGATCAGTCTGAAATGAGTGTTAGAGAGTACTGATACTAAACTGAAGAGTTGCAACCAGCCTATACCTGGATCCCATACCAGTGTATGTTTCACTTTTTTTTTCTTAAGCTTGGATCCCAATACAGAAATTTTGGGTACCATAATGAGAGTTTAACGGCTTCAATTCACCCGCTTTAGAGAATCAACAGGAAGAGACTCAATTTGATCAAAGTAAAGGATTCGGTGAAGGGAATGAAACTTTCGAAAGCACGCTTTGTCAACCTCCTGACCAACAATACCACCAAACATTGCTGCCAGAATATTCAAAACTGTCCTACCACTTATGAATTGTCGCAGATGTTTCTCATCGATATCATCTATCCCACACATCCCTGAATTTTTTATTTATACTAATAGCAAATTTTATCAACCTCTGAACATCCTCTTCATATCTAGAGAATTCAGACAGAAGGGAATTGCCTAGATCCCATATAAAAACATGAAAATAGCTCCTATAGACTCCAAGGTTGTTCATTAACGGACCCTTGGCTTTCTCCAAATTTTTTCCAGCATACTTGCAATAGGAAAAAGTGGAGTATAGATCTGTAAGATCTTGCCAAACTTCAAACTCACAGATCGTGTCCTTCTTAAACTGAGAAGAGCTCCCAAAGATATCCAAAGGACTTCCTTCGAACCTGAACAAGAACAAGTAGTAATCGACATGTTTCTACTGCATCCATTGGTAAAGACTGAGACACTTTTAGCTTTGTCTTAATTCTAAGTAACTCTCTTTGGTCTGTTGGAGTGGGTGGGGTTTCCAACCTATGTGGAAAAGACCCCGGAGTGCGACGAGCGCCGTTCGTGTGTCAAAGAAGCTCGGGGAGGAAGCGGGGGCTGCTGATGGAGCTACCGAGAGCTGCTGGAAGCAGGGGCGCCGAGTTCGGGCCGAACTCTGCCCCAGGCAGAGTTCTGGCCGAACTCTGCCTCCCCATTCCAGAATGTGGTCGGCCAGTGCTGGTTGCCCGACACAGAGTTCTGGCCGAACTCTGTGTCGTCGGGGGCTGAAGCGGATTTTAGGGTGACTTTTCACCACTGGATCTAATCCAACGGTCCAGGTTGGTTGCGGGATTGGGGAGTTAAGTTGGGATTTCCAAGCCCTAATTCATAACGCAACGTAACACAACTTGGAGAGAGGAAGGAGGCAAGAGTGCCATTGCAACTTCGGAGAAGAAGACGGAGGATTGAAGGTCGCTATTCGAAGGAGATCGTGTTCGGGTAATCTCTACTCGTCGTTCTCGCTCTTCGTAGCCTTGTAATCATTGTTCTTATCTCTGAGTGTTGTGGGGATCCGATTTGGATCGGGAGGAGTTTGTAGAGGGTGTAATTCTTCTATTCCATTAGTGGAGGCTTCTCAGGGTTGGACTCCTATCGTCCCGTGGTTTTTCCCGCAAGGGTTTTCCACGTCAAAAATTCTCTGTGTCTGCGTGGATTATTTTGTGTGTTTGTTTTTGGGTTCGTGCGTTGTATTGCTCGGTCCTCTCGCAGGTACTCTCCGGTTTGGGGAAAGGTTTCCGTGCTTCTTTCCCATCAGAGTGGTATCAGAGCCAGGTTCTGGAATTCAGAAGGAGTGTCAGTAGTTGACAGAGAAACCAGAGAGGAGAGATGGACGCGAAGCCAGTGCGCATGGTGAACATGAACGGCACCAACTATCACTATTGGCGGAGCAAGATGAAAGATTTGCTGTTTGTCAAGAAGCTGCATCTACCTGTGTTTGCATCCGAGAAGCCCAGTGATAAATCCGAGGAGGACTGGACATTCGAGCATATACAAGTATGTGGGTACATACGGCAGTTTGTGGACGAGAACGTGTACAACCACGTTGCCAATATTGAGCACGCGAAGACGTTGTGGGATAAGCTGGAATCCTTATATGCGAAGAAGACCGGGGTAAACAAGTTGTTCCAGATCCGAACGATGATGGGTCTGCGATACAAGGATGGGGCGTCTATTTCGGACCACTTGAGTGAGTTCCAGGGCATGGTTGACCAGCTATCTTCTATGGGAGTCAAGTTCGACGACGAAGTTCAGGGACTATGGCTGCTGTGTACATTGCCAGACTCGTGGGAGACCGTACGAGTATCTATGATCGCTTCTGCTCCAGAGGGCGTGGTCAGTCTGGAGTTTGCCAAGAGCGGGGTGTTGAATGAAGAGATGCGGAGATGTTCTCAGGGCACTTCATCCATATCCCACCACTCAGAGGCACTTGTTTCAGAGAGCCGCAGAAGGGGCAAAAGCAGGGGTCCAGGTGGTGGCAGAGACAAGAGCAGGGGGAAGTCCAAGGGTCGTTACGAGGACTCAGAGTGTTACCATTGTGGTAAGAAGGGCCATATCAAGCGGAACTGTTTCGCTTGGAAGAGAGAGAAGAAGGACGACAAGGAAAAGTAAGAAGAGAACACTACAGCGGCGGCCTCGATGCATGGAGGCGATGTGAACGTCGTAGGTGATGAGGTCATTACTAACCTCGCCTGCGATGACAATTCTTGGCTGGTGGACTCGGGGGCTTCAGCACATGTATCTCACAACAGGGCACTATTTGCCACTTACACTACAGGCGACTGTGGAGTGTTGAAGATGGGCAACGGAGATGTGTCGAAGACGGTTGCCGTTGGAGATGTGCATTTGAGAACGAAGACGGGTGCGGTTCTTGTTCTCAAGGATGTTCGTCATGTCCCTGATATCCGTTTCAACCTGGTGTCGGTTCGAAGGTTGGATGACGAGGGATTCTTCAGTCTCTTCGGGAATAGTCAGTGGAAGCTTTCCAGAGGTTCGATGGAGATTGCCAGAGGAAGCAAGAAGTCCGGTCTCTACTATATGGAGGGGAGCGCACAGGGGGCACAGGAGGGGAACGCAGTCAGTGATGCGTCTACCGAGTTGTGGCACAGGCGGCTCGGCCATATCAGCGAGAAGGGGATGAGCTACTTGGTGAACAGGAAGGTAATTCTGGGGCTCAAGTCTACAAAGTTGGAGAAGTGCACGCACTGTTTAGCTGGGAAGCAAAATAGGGTGTCTTTCCAAAGTCACCCAAGTTTAAGGAAGCCGGCGTTGCTCGAGTTGATTCACTCGGATGTCTGCGGTCCTATGAAGGTAAAATCTCTTGGTGGTGCTTCTTACTTTGTAACTTTTATTGATGACTGTTCCAGGAAGGTTTGGGTCTATGCCTTAAAGACCAAGGATCAGGTGCTGCCTACTTTCAAGGAGTTTCCGGCCTCTGTTGAAAGGGAGACGGGCAAGAAGTTGTTGTGTGTTCGGTCCGACAATGGCGACGAATACATCGGTCCCTTTGATGCGTATTACAGAGAGCAAGGGATACGACACCAGAAGACTCCGCCCAAGACACCTCAGCTCAATGGTGTAGCGGAGCGCATGAACAGGATACTGATGGAGAGGGTGCGGTGTTTGCTGTCAGAAGCAAACTTGCCGGGCAGTTATTGGGGTGAGGCTCTTCTCACAGCTGCTTATGTTATTAATTTGTCTCCTAGTGCTCCTTTACAGGGTGATGTGCCTGATAAAGTATGGTACGGCAAAGAGCCGTCATACAATCACCTGCGGGCGTTTGGTTGCAAGGCCTTCGTGCATGTACCGAAGGACGAGAGGACCAAACTTGAGCCGAAGACGAGGCGATGCGTCTTTGTCGGCTATGGTCGGGATGAGTTTGGCTATAGACTCTACGACCCAGTGGAAGGAAAGCTCTACAGAAGCAGGGACGTGGTGTTCGTCGAGGATCAGACCATGACCAACACTCAGGATTCCGAGACGCCTTCTGAGGCTGAGGAATTGCCTGAGTTAGAGTCATTTTGCTTCGAGCAGTTTCCAGAGGACATCGCAGAGGATCCAGTTATGGGGGAGCCAGTACATGGAGTTGCTCCCAACCTTGATCATCAGCCTGCTGATGGTGGTCAGGATGTCCCTCAGGAGGATGAGCATGCCGGAGAGGCAGTTCCTGAAGGGGAGGAGGCTGTTGGTATACAGCCAGTACCGGTGGCTCCACTGAGAAGGAGCGACAGAGATCGTCGACCATCTACGAGATACTCACCGAATGAGTATGTGCTATTGACTGACGGGGGAGAGCCCAAAAGTTTTGCAGAGGCTATGGAAGACGAACACAGGCAGGAGTGGATGGAGGCCATGCAGGAGGAGATGAGTTCCTTGCACACCAATTCCACTTATGATCTGGTGCGGTTGCCAAAGGGCAAGAAGGCTTTGAAGAATCGATGGGTGTTTAGAGTGAAGAAGACGGATGATGCTACTCGCCCTCGATACAAAGCGAGGCTGGTAGTTAAAGGCTACGGTCAGCGAAAAGGCGTGGATTATGATGAGATCTTTTCGCCTGTCGTCAAGCATTCGTCTATTCGCGTGGTGCTAGCATTAGCAGCCAGTCTCGACTTAGAGGTCGAGCAGATAGACGTGAAGACGGCATTCCTCCACGGTGATCTTAAGGAGGAGTTGAACATGGAGCAGCCGGAGGGATTCTGTGAGAAGGGCAAGTCACATTTGGTCTGCCGGTTGAGAAAGAGCTTGTATGGTCTGAAGCAGGCTCCGAGGCAGTGGTACAGGAAGTTCGAGTCGTTTATGGGGGAGCATGGCTATGCACGGACGACGTCGGACCATTGTGCATTTGTGAGGTATTTTGCCGATGATAATTTCATCATTTTATTGCTCTATGTTGATGATATGCTATTAGTGGGTCGGAATGCCACTAGGATAGCGGAACTGAAGCGCCAACTGGGCACGGCCTTCTCTATGAAGGATTTGGGCGCAGCGAAGACTATTCTTGGGATGGAGATCAGCCGAGAGAGAGAGAGAGAGAGTCCAAGCTGCTACACTTGTCCCAGACGAAGTACATTCACCGGGTACTTCAGCGTTTCGGGATGGACGGGTCGAAGAATGTGAGTTCCCCTCTTGCGGCTCACTTTAAGCTCACTGAGGAGCAGTGTCCATCTACCGAGGACGAAAAAGAAGATATGGAGCGGGTTCCATATGCCTCAGCAGTGGGAAGCCTGATGTATGCCATGGTGTGTACGAGGCCAGATATTGCTCATGCAGTTGGTACGGTTAGCAGGTATCTTTCAAATCCTGGAAGGGTACATTGGAGTGCGGTCAAGTAGATTCTACGATATCTTCAGGGCACTGCTGGTTGGAGACTTTCCTTTGGTGGTGACGAGCCGAAGCTGGTTGGGTATACCGACGCTGATATGGCTGGAGATGTAGACACGAGGCGATCGACTTCAGGCTACGTGATGATGTTTGCGGGAGGAGCGGTGTCGTGGCAGTCGCGGTTGCAGAAGTGTGTTGCCTTGTCGACGACAGAGGCAAAGTACATTGCAGCGACGGAGGCTTGCAAGGAGCTGTTGTGGATGAAGAAGCTGTTGCAGGAAATGGGGCTGAAGCAAGAGCAGTATACTTTGCTTTGCGACAGTCAGAGTGCTATCCATCTTGTGAAGAATCAGACGTTTCATAGCCGGTCCAAGCACATCGAGACTCGGTATCATTGGATACGGGATGTGGTTGAGAAGAAGGACGCGGAGCTTGAAAAGGTTCATACAGATGACAACGGAGCTGATATGTTCACGAAGATTCTACCAAGGGGGAAGTTTGAGTACTGCAGGCAGATCGTCGGGATGACGACATCCTCCCCATAGTTGTGAAGGGGGAGATTTGTTGGAGTGGATGGGGTTCCCAACCTATGTGGAGAAGACCCCGGAGTGCGACGAGCGCCGTTCGTGTGTCGAAGAAGCTCGGGGAGGAAGCGGGGGCTGCTGATGGAGCTACCGAGAGCTGCTGGAAGCAGGGGGGCCGAGTTCGGGCCGAACTCTGCCCCAGGCAGAGTTCTGGCCGAACTCTGCCTCCCCATTCCAGAATGTGGTCGGCCAGTGCTGGTTGTCCGACACAGAGTTCTGGCCGAACTCTGTGTCGTCGGGGGCTGAAGCGGATTTTAGGGTGACTTTTCACCACTGGATCTAATCCAACGGTCCAGGTTGGTTGCGGGATTGGGGAGTTAAGTTGGGATTTCCAAGCCCTAATTCATAATGCAACGTAACACAACTTGGAGAGAGGAAGGAGGCAAGAGTGCCATTGCAACTTCGGAGAAGAAGACCGAGGATTGAAGGTCGCTATTCGAAGGAGATCGTGTTCGGGTAATCTCTACTCGTCGTTCTCGCTCTTCGTAGCCTTGTAATAATTGTTATCATCTCTGAGTGTTGTGGGGATCCGATTTGGATCGGGAGGAGTTTGTAGAGGGTGTAATTCTTCTATTCCATTAGTGGAGGCTTCTCAGGGTTGGACTCCGATCGTCCCGTGGTTTTTTCCGCAAGGATTTTCCACGTCAAAAATTCTCTGTGTCTGCGTGGATTGTTTTGTGTGTTTGTTTTTGGGTTCGTGCGTTGTATTGCTCGGTCCTCTCGCAGGTACTCTCCGGTTTGGAAAAATGTTTCCGCGCTTCTTTCCCATCATGGCCCCCTTTGATTCTACCAAGGTGCCATTTCCTCATCAACATCATTTGAAGTGAAATAGCTGCTTCTATGTTGACCTTAAGTACATGTGAACCCTCAGTTTGTGCAGCCAAACTGAGTGCATGTCAAGCATTCGATCAGCCTCATCAAGCACCAGATAGGAGACTTGATGAAGGCTCACCCTTCTCATCTCCAAAATGTTATTCAACCTTCTACGAGTTTCTATTATAGCATCTGCTCCTCGGCTTAAATATCTTAACTGAGGACCTTTAGGTGCACCTCCATACAAACACACACTTGAAATACTTGGTGATCTACTGAACTTCTCGGTTTCATCTTGAATCTGTGTTGCAAGCTCCCTTGTTCTAGACAAAACCAACATTGTTGGTCTCTTCTTAGAATCGTTTCGAAAGCGCTTATCATGAATGAAACCTGGAATCATATAACCCAATGTTTAGCTTGAATCAATCTTTGCAACTAACAAAATGTCACGACCTCCAAAGTAATTGGCCATGACTGATCCAAGAATCTCGAAATAGCAGCCTCCGAATTAGCTACAATTGATGACAATGGATCTGTTTCATTTGCATGTTCATAGGTTTCTTTTCTGATACAGATGCATAATCTGCTACATGAAAGTCGTTAGCAGTTGCCTATAAATTTGCCTCGTCATAGCCAACAATTTGGGGCTCAAATATCACAGTTTGATTAGGTACTTGGGGAATAACAACCTTCTTCTCAGTTTTGTCCAAGTCCATCATAGCTTGATCAATCTGGGATTGGAATGCAGGATCCATGCCTATCCCAGTTTCAGAGTCTTTCTCATTTACATTTTTAACAACTTTTGAAACACCCTCTCCAGCGTACTTTCCCTTCTCATCATCACGTAATCCAGTAGCCTCATACATCCTGTTCAAGGCTTCGCTGTGCTGCATCTCGAACGTAGGCCAATGTTGATGTTGCTTGTTGAATCGAGTTCCAATATCAACAATCATTTCCTGTCTCACCGCTTCCTTCCTCGCAGACATTTCGTCAGACACATACGGAGGAGTGTGGCACTGCTGCTGCAAATACATTGACGGAGAGCTCTGTGGTGGTGGAGGAGAGTATGGCAAAGTTTCGTACAGTTGCTGTTGCTCCGGATTAAAATATGGCAGAGTCGGATACTGCCATTGATGATACCGTTGCTGATGCGATGACAATTGTAGAAGTAGGGGTCATGTTCAGGTGGCGGTGGGGAGTACGACGATGATTACGGACTCCACGTCGATGACGATGAGCTCACGTACAACTGCGAATATGAAGCATGGTATGTCGATGCCGTCATCTGCGGCGGATAATGACTGTACGGATCCGATGATAGCTGGGGTGGTGGCTGCGGTGGTGGATCCAAGGTCGGAGAATGGAATGGAAGAACTTCTCTTGTAGATTTCATCCATTCTTCTAATATATGTTGGAGTCCAGTCTGGATTTGGTAAGAACAAATGTTGGAGCCCAAATATAGTAAAAGATTTAATTTGATATCATTTGAAAATCTATATTAAATATCTGATTTAATTAGATTTATAAATTTATATCAAATATTTAATTTGACCATAATTAGACGTGCATAATTGGTGATGAGATATAATCTACAACGTTGGTTATTGGTAGATGGTCAGATCTGATGGTGGACTACTTTAGGATTTTTTAACCCTACAATTAGGTTTCACATCTTATTTATATGAGGTGAGGGTGGAGGCACAAAATAAAGGCACAAAGTGGAGGAGATTCGGGGTGCTCGTCCACAAGAAAATCTAAGAGAAAATCTGTATTTTGCTCTTAGGACTTCGTCATCCAAGACAAAAGGAAGAAAAAGATCTAATCGAGTAGTCGTCAACTTCGGTTAGAAAGATTGTTATGGGTTGGTGAGTGATCTCAATTGTAATATTCTGTTTTTTCTTGAGAGTGGTGAGAGGATTGAACCTATTAGGGAAAATGGTTCAACGTGAGTTATGTCAATCTTGTAATTTTATCTGAGTTATTAAAGGTTGAAATTTGTCCAGTGACGTACGTCACCGCCATATACTTGTCTTCATCTTGTACTTGGTGTCCGTTACAGGGGTGGTTTTGATCAAGTGGGTTGGCAAACGCTTTCGCACGCGGCCAACAATATATTTGTTTTATGATCCAGATCCAGAAGCGTACCTTTGAGAGATCGGAGGTTCTCCTCCATGGTCCGACATCGAGGTTCCTTCGGCGACCCTTGTCGAGAGCTCCAGCAGCTCGAGCTCGGTGGCTCCGGTGGAGCTCCTTGTCGGAAGCCATGGCTCCATGGAATCGGTGGCTCTGGTACCAATTAATGAGATCCTCGACCGAATTGGCTAGTGAGATCCTCGACCCAGTTGGCTAGTGATCGCAGTAATGCTTGCATAATTGGACATGATTCACTCAGAAATTGCACTAAATTTGGAGATTTGGGGAAGAAAAATTAGGGTTTATTGAATTAAAATTTATTAAGGGGAAAGAAGTGTTATAGTAGATCTAAAGAATAAAATAGGAAACTAGAAAAATGAAGATTACACTAATATTTTTTTTCCTACTATTCTCCTTCCTCTCGTCTCTACTTATAGAGACTGATACACGAAACTATACTGAGCTTGATACTCAGTTTAGCTTGAGTAATACTCTGCTGAGTTGGCAATTGTATGCTGAGCTGGACTCGAATTGAGTTTGATAAGCTGGATTGGTGAGCTGGACTCTCACCGAACTGACTAAAGCTAATAGAAAACTCTAATAATTGGAGAATTGCTAAGTTTTATTGATCTTAGAACTTGGACTGATGGTGAGCTCACTGAGTTAAGAGCTCGTTTGGATCAAGTTTTTGTATTTCTAGGAATAGGTTTTCAATTCCTTTTCCATGGGAAAGAAATTCAACATTTTCATACCCATGTTTGGTTAGGTTAGGAATATGTAGTTCAATTTTATAAAATTTTTTTATCTCCATGTTTGTTTTACAAAGGGATAGAAATATTAATTTATTTAGTTTTCCTTTAATACACTTTCATTAATTTCATGATGATTTACATGTTTGGGATAGAAGTTAAAAATTTTAAAATAAAAAGAGGGTATAACCGTCCAAACAAAATAGCCAAATATCATTCCTAGAAAAGCAAATCTATTCCGGCGGACTTGGGAATAACTTTTCCAAGTCAATGGGAATAACTTTTTCCCCTAAGCCCCTCTTCTTCCCTCCTCATTTCCAATCCTAAATATATCAAACATAGATAAAAAATTTAAAACTCATTTTCAAGCCACAAAAACTTGAACCAAATGCCTCCTAAGGGCCTGTTTGGTTAACCGTAAGTGTGGTAAATTTTGGATTTGGACTTTCAATGAGGAAGTAGAAGTTGGAATCCATCCACTTTCTTGTCCCCTTGTAGGGGACAAATGTGTTTGGTTAGGATGTGAAAATAAAAAATTGGAAGTTGGAAAGAGTATATTATAATAATAAAATTTTATAGTTTATTTATATAACAAATTAATATAATCATTAATCATTAATAAATTAAGTAATTACTTAATAAATAAAGATAATTAGTAAGATAACTATATAATATTAACAAATTACTAATTAGTATGTTAAAATTAGTACATTTGTGATAACTAGTAATATAACTATATAATATAACTAATTATTATAACTATCTAATATTAGTTATATAATTATCTATATATAATTAACAAATTCTTTTGTGGTTACTGTGTTGATTCTTAAAACCCCATTTGGAGGAGAGAGAACACCCAAAACCACCGACCCCTTTTCTCTACCGTCGTCGTTCGATCCTCTTCTCCGCCGCCCGTCGCCCGCAGCATGCCACCGTTCGATCCTCTTCTCCGCCGCCCGCCCGTCGATCCTCTGCTTCGAAGCCTCTCGACCCCTCCTCCCTCTTCTCCGACTGGCGGCACAGGAAGCGGCGGTTTTGAGCCACCGACCCCTCGGACTGGAGGCGCAGGGAGCGGCGGGAAGATCCGGGGTCGAGGGACATCCGCCGTTGCCCTTCTTCTCCGGCGCCTGGTAATTTGGATAATGTATTAATTTTTCTTCTTCTTCGGTTCTAAATTAGGTCATTTACTAATTACATTATGCTAATTCTGATCTAATTTTTCATTTTCTTCATATATTATACTACTTATATTAGATTTTCACCACTCCTTGCCCACATCCTATCCTGAGAAGAGGATGTGGAGAGCCCCTCATTTCCAACCGACAGGAACTGCAATTGTCAGTTCATTCAACTTTCCATCTAAAATTTTCTTTCATCCAAACACAGGATCTGAAAATCCAGTCTCCACTTTCACCAAAAACACCACTTCCAGACCAAAAATCTGTTTACCAAACAGACCCTAAAAGAAAAGGAAAGTATCAGGTCCCGCATGCTGTTAAGACCGGCACTGCTGCTAGATAACTACTCTATTGCATTGTCAGCTAAGTAGTAAATTTTGCAGAGGTGTATACTTTTCAGATTGAATTAAGGTAGCACAAAATAGAGAAGTGATGAAGAAACTGCAGTAAAAGTAAACTATTTTTTCTCAGGGAACTGAAGTTAGAAGGGATCTCATTTTAACATGTCCTTGTAACCAAAGTCGATGGGCGCCAAATATAAAAAAAAATTGGCACTAGTGTCACTTGTGCCAGACATTAAAAAAAAAATCTGACGCCAGTGACACTGGCGCCAAAAATAAAAAAAAATAAAAAAAAAAATCTTGGCGCTAGTGTCTCTGGCGCCAAACTTCAAAATTCAAAATTTTGTCGAATGCTATTGGTCCAGACCTTACGCCATGGATTGTGACATAGATTGCTTGTTTATCATTGATTAACCATTATTGCCACAAATTGTGACATGGATTGATTGTGTTGGATGACTATATAACAGAGTGAGCGAGTGAGAGAGAATACATCACTCTCAAACTAGAACAAAGAGGAGAAAGGCTGAGACAATCTAGAAGATAAGAAGGAGATCATAAAAGAGAAGATGGGAGCAGAACGATGGCATATTTTCGGTGGACCTACCATCTAAAGAGAAATTCAAGAACGTGAAAGTCACGTATCTCGACTGGTATTTACTAAAAGGGTAATTTTTGTTTATAAAATTTTATTTATTTATTTATTTCAGTTACTTCTTTAAAATAGTTTATTTAATTGCTTAAATTATATGTGTAGTTATATAATTATCCGCTTGATGCAGAACATGGTCAATAGCTCCACGTAAAAAATGACATGGCCCTCGTCAAATGGGAGCTAACCTTTGAACATAATGTCTTGATTGAGTCTTTTGGGTTCCATTATATAGACCAGATAAAGTTCATGCAATATGACATGGACTTGATGTTTAGTTTTACAGAGTGTTGGTGGCCCCAACAGAATACTTTTTAGTTGCCTGGTCCATGTATTTTATCATGTTAATATATTATTCTAGTATCTTATACCTGTAACACAAATCTGACTAGATGCATGATATAATGACTTTAGGTATGATCTTATGAACATTTTGCTATTGGTAGACTAGTTACCGATATCAGTCGTGAAACTGATCTCTTTCCGGTAGCTAGGCGATGGACGATTGATGAAGTGGACCAGGCACACTGCAGATATCAGGTTGCCTCCTTTTATCAGCCACAATTTGACTCCCTACATCATATGGAGGTAATAAATTATATATTTCTATTTATTTAAAATAAATTTGTGCCATTCTTATTTACGCCATAATGATCAAATAGGTTACATGGATGCCAATATTATATGACTTGATGCTTCTGATATTCAGAGTATGTCGTATTCATATAGTCTGCACAGATTTTATATCATATACGACTATCGAACCATATTCCATCCAGCAAATCGTGTCCTTTGACAATTGGGATGGTTCAAATAATTCATAACGCTCCATCGGCTAGTATCTATGCCATATCTCAAGCGCAAGCTAGAATCCACAATTTGCTTCTTGGTTGGGATTCGAGATTCGAAAATTATAGTGCAAAAAATATGTCTTCCCAAGTGCAATTACTAGATGATTAAATTTTTTTTTATTTCATTCAGTTTTATTAAATTTTTTGTTGCGCTTCACTAAATTTTTTGTTAAAACGATGTATGGTTCAGTGACTTTGCTTACAGAAGCTAGTGGGGAGCACCGCGTGTATGCAACCAAGATTATAGATTTGAGGAGCTGCAATTCACTATCAAAGCTATAGATGATTATAGCATGCACAGAATTATAAACATACTTGCCGATTTCGTAAGTTTTATCTATAAACCGCGATTATAGATTTTAATACGTTTTATTTCAATAAATTTATTAGAACACCTATTACATTTCAGCGTATAGAAGTTAAAGGAGCAATAACAAGTAGTTCTACGTATCCGCCGAATGTGACTGATCTTATACGACGGATGTCGGCTTGGATAAATTATGATATTTCGCATATCCCAGAGCCCCATATGCCTCCTGTATATTTTCTATCGGATTACCCATCTGGCAACGTTAGTCCAAGACGAAGTCGTTATTCCACTTGATACGAGCATGGAGATCTAGCAGGCGTCTGACCATGGCCCGGGAACTTCCTACCAAGTTGATGAGGGGACTTCCTACCGGTCTAGAAAGCGACTTCCTACTAGTCTAGAGAGGAAACTTCCTACCAAGGTGGAAAGAGTAGCTCCCAGGTCGGTCCTACAGATTGGTTCGACCACATGGAGGAGTATACACAGTTCTAGTCAACTCCAACAGCTCGAATGCCATGTCAATAGCACATGGACACTGAGAGTTTGTATTCAGATCCACCTCTACTTACGAAGGCTATGGAATATCAGATAGATCCTCCAAATCTCAGGCCAAATAGATACAAATCCTATTTATGATGGATTACACATGGTCGTAGTAGTGGTAGCTGATTATGTTGTATTGCACGATACAATATTGCAGACATCTAGATAATTGCATTATATTTTATTAATTTCTAGAAAAATGTCAATTTTATTGTCAACTTGAGATTAACTCACTTATACAGAATTTCACTTTCTTAACTGACTAGTACATGGCTGATTAGTACATTTTCCTTTATTGTGTCCAAGTCCATGAAAATTATTACGACGTAAATCTCTTGTAGGTTCATCCTTCTACTTGATACGGTTCTTCTTTGGTCTTTCAGCACTACCAAAATAAGTCACTTTTGCGACGTTTTAAAACGTCGCTAAAGTGAAAGAAAACGTTGCTATTCAAAATTAGCGACGAATTTAGCGACGAAATTTCTTTGTTGCGTATTTTCTAGCTGCTAACACAAAAAATGTCGCTATTGGTCGCTATTGCGATGTATGGTAGCGACGTCGTCACATCGTCACGTCGTTATTGCGACGTTTAGTGACTACTTTGCTGACATGATGAAGTTTTCCATATCAGTAAATTAGCGACGCCTAGCGGTACATGCTAGCGATGTTGCTAATCAACTTTGTTGACATGGCAAAGTTTTTCATGTCAGCAAATTAGCGACGTCTGCAACACAGGCTAGCGACGTTCCGATGCACGTAAGTTTAGCAACGTATGTCCTCGTAGCTAGGCGTCAATGAACGTCGCTAAACTGCAAAAAAATTATGTTTGCTTGTTTTCCATCCAGAATCTACCTGCAGTTTAAATTACAGTTTACAAATAGTAGACCCGGGACAACCCTCTATAGAATTCCCTGGGTTCGCCGACCCCTTCGGTAGAACACTCAACACCAGTAAAACAATATAGAGAAATGATAAAATGCACTACCAATAATCAAATAAACAGAATCAAACGATAAGAAAGACATAAGATAGCCGGGTGGAGACAAATCCACTACCAAACGGCTATAAAAAAGTATGTCCAATAATGTTCCAACAATAATAACATATACTGTCACTAAACGTATAAAATAAATACATAAAGACCCATGAATGGGTCAACAAACTACAACACAACACAATGAAGGACTATGGCTGGTCAGCAGGAGGAGGAGGATGAGGAGGAGTACGACCCTACATTTGGGACATCATGAACCTATACTACTCCGGTGTCAGCGTCACCAGAGGTGACTCATCAAAAGCAGCAGGAGGAGGCAGTAGAATCGATATAATCGATGTCGATGCCGACGCACGATCAGGAAGCGTCTGCTCCATGGCTAGCCGTCTAGAGTTGTAGGAATCCATAACTGTCGTCAGCCTCGAAAGCTGATCGCCCATGGCCAGCTGCATCCCCTGCACCGCCTGAACGACACTATCCGTCCTCTCGCTCGTCTCCTTCATGGTGCGCTCGAGCATATCATATCATGCGGTGAGCGCCATTTCGTCCGTCTCCAGCTGATACTTGGGCTGCTGCACAATCCTCCATAACATAAATATATGATCAAAGTAAATATGGAAATCTAATCATATATTTCTTTACCATATATATTCCAAAATAGGATCCATGCACACCCCGAGCTTCTCCGACATATGGATGGTGCTCGTCGCTCTCCGGGATATTCTCCACATAGGTTGGGAACCCCACCTACTCCAACAAATCTTCCCCTTCACAACTAGGTGGAGAAACTCGTCATCCCGACTATCCGCCTGCAGTACTCAAACTTTCCCTTGGTAGAACCTTCGTAAGCATGTCTGCTCCATTGTCATCAGTATGGACCTTCTCAAGCATCGCGTCCTTCTTCTCAACCATGCATATCCCGTATCCAATGATACCGAGTCTTGATGTGCTTGGACCGGCTATGAAAGGTCTGATTCTTCACAAGGTGAATAGCACTCTGACTGTCGCAAAGCAAAGTATACTGCTCTTGCTTCATTCCCATTTCCTGTAACAGTTTTTTTATCCACAGTAACTCCTTACAAGCCTTCGTCGCCGCAATGTACTATGCCTCTGTCGTCGACATGGCAACACACATCTGCAACTGCGACTGCCACGATACCGCTCCTCCAGCAAACATTATCACATAGTCCGAAGTCGATCGCCTCGTATCTACATCTCCAACCATATCAGCGTCGGTATATCCAACCAGCTTTGGCTCGTCACCACCAAAAGAAAGTCTCCAATCAGCAATGTCCTGAAGGTATCGTAGAATACACTTGATCGCACTCCAACGTACCCTTCCAGGATTTGAAAGGTACCTACTAACTGTGCCAACTGCATGAGCGATGTCTGGCCTCGTACACACCATAGCATACATAAGGCTTCCCATAACTGAGGCATATGAAACCCGCTCCATATCTTCTTTTTCGTCCTTGGTAGATGGACACTGCTCCCCAGTGAACTTAAAGTGAGCCGCAAGGGGGCAACTCACTTTCTTCGATCCGTCCATCCCGAAATGCTGAAGTACCCAGTGAATGTACTTCTTTTGGGATAAGTGTAGTAGCTTGGACTCTCTCTCTCTTTCGGCTTATCTCCATCCCAAGAATAGTCTTTGCTGCACCCAAATCCTTCATAGAGAAGGTCGCGCCCAGTTGGCGCTTCAACTCCGTTATCCTAGTGGTATTCCGACCCACTAATAGCATATCATCAACATAGAGCAATAAAATAATAAAATCATCCTCGGCAAAGTACCTCACAAATACGCAATGGTCCGACGTCGTCCGTGCATAACCATGCTCTCCCATAAACGACTCGAACTTCCTGTACCACTGCCTCGGAGCCTACTTCAGACCATACAAGCTTTTCCTCAACCGACAGACCAAATGTGACTTGTCCTTCTCACAGAATCTCTCTGGCTGCTCCATGTATAACTCCTTCTCAAGATCACCGTGGAGGAATGCCATCTTTACGCCCATCTGCTCGACCTCCAAGTCCAAACTGGCTGCCAATGTTAGCACCACCCGAATAGATGGCTGCTTGACGACTGGCAAAAAGATCTCATCATAATCCATGCCTTTTTGCTGACCGTAGCCTTTAACTATCAGCCTCGCTTTGTATCGAGGGCGAGTAGCATCATCCGTCTTCTTCACTCTAAACGCCCATCGATTCTTCAAAGCCTTCTTTTCCTTTGGCAACCGCACAGCTAATAAGTGGAATTAGCGTGTAAGGAACTTATCTTCTCCTGCATAGCCTGTATCTACTCCTGCCTGTGTTCGTCTTTCATAGCCTCTATAAAGCTTTTGGGCTCTCCCCCGTCAGTCAGTAGCATATACTCACCCGGTGAGTATCTCGTAGATGGTCGACGATCTCTATCGCTCCTTCTCAGTGGAGCCACTAGTGCTGGCTGTATACCAACAGTATCCTCCCCTTCAGGAACTGCCTCTTCGGCATGCTCATCCTCTTGAGGGACACCCTGTCCACCATCAGTAGGCTGATGATCAAGGTTGGAAGCAAATCCATGTACTGGCTCTCCCATAACTGGATCCTCTGCGATGTTCTCAGGAAACTGCTCGAAGCGAAATGACTTTAACTCAGGCAATTCCTTAGCCTCAGAAGGCATCTCGGAATCCTGAGTGTTGGTCATGGTCTGATCCTCGACGAATACCACGTCCCTGCTTTTGTAGAGCTTTTTCCCATTGGGTCGTAGATTCTATAGCCAAATTCATCTCGACCGTAGCCGACAAAGACACATCGCCTCGTCTTCGGCTCAAGTTTGGACCTCTCGTCCTTCGGTACATGCACGAAGGCCTTACAACCAAATACTCACAGGTGATTGTATGACGGTGCTTTGTTGTACCATACTTTATCAGGTACATCATCCTGCAAAGGAGCACTAGGAGATAAATTAATAACATAAGCAGCTGTGAGAAGAGCCTCACCCCAATAACTGCCTGGCAAATTTGCATTTGACAGCAATCATCGCACCCTCTCCATCAGTGTCCTGTTCATGCGCTCTGCTACACCATAGAGCTGAGGTGTCTTGGGCCGAGTTATCTGGTGTTGTATCCCTTGCTCTCTGCAATACGCATCAAAGGGACCAATGTATTCACCGCCATTGTCGGACCGAACACACAATAACTTCTTGTCCGTCTCTCTTTCAACAGAGGCTTGAAACTCTTTAAAAGTGGGCAGCACCTGATCGTTGGTCTTTAAGGCATAGACCCAAACCTTCCTGAAATAGTCATCATTAAAAGTTACAAAGTAAGAAGCATCACCAATAGATTTTACCTTCATAGGACCGCAGACATCCGAGTGAATCAACTCGAGCAACGCCGGCTTTCTTGAACTTGGGTGACTTTGGAAAGACACCCTATTTTGCCTCCCAGCTAAGCAGTGTGTGCATTTCTCCAACTTTGTAGACTTGAGCCCTGGAATCACCTTCATGTTCACCAAGTAGCTCATCCCCTTCTCGCTGATATGGTCGAGCCGCCTGTGCCACAACTCGGTAGACGCATCACTGACTGCATTCACCTCCTGTGCCCCATGTGCACTCCCCTCCATATAGTAGAGACCGAACTTCTTGCTTCCTCTGGCAATCACCATCGAACCTCTGGAAAGCTTCCACTGACTATTCCCGAAAAGACTGAAGAATCCCTCATCATCCAACCTTCCAACCGATACCAGGTTGAAACGGATATCAGGGACATGACAAACATCTTTGAGAATAAGAACTATACCCATTTTCGTCCTCAAATGCACATCTCCAATGACAACCGCCTTCGACACATCTATATTGCCTACCTTCAACACTCCACAGTCGCCTGTCGTGTAAGTGGCAAATAGTACCATGTTATGAGATATGTGCGCTGAAGCCCCTGAGTCTACCAGCCAAGAATTTGTAGGAACGAAATCCTAAAGCAGAATACTCTAGAGGGGGGTGAATAGAGTAGGCAGCGAAATATTGCTAATTAAAAATCTCGTTAGCAGTTAGATCACAGATATAATAATAATCACAAAATAAATAACAGAAATGAAAAGTGATCAGAAGTCAAATGCAAACACCGAGATTTATACTGGTTTCCCTCTTGTGAGGATTAGTCCAGTCGGAAGAACTCTGGCTTCCAGTTGAATCCACTATTGGAAAATCCCACAAGTTTTCATACGAAGTCCTTGCAACTTCTACAGACGCGAGCTTTGATACGAAGAACTCGACCAACTTCAATTGTGAAGAGTTGTATCTTCAATCAAGCCTCTGATTACAATCGTTCTGAAACTTCTAGACCGTACCGTACTGGCAAATTGACTAGAGGATTGTAATTGGCTTGGGATTTGAAAGCTTTTTAGAACTCTTTGGAAGAAATGTAAGCTTTAGAAGAGAAGAGATTGAAAGTGAATTGGTGATTTGAAATGATCGAAATCCTTCTCTATTTATTGTTTTTTCAAAGACAGAACTCTGACAGAATTTGGGCAGAATTCGGACAGAACTCTTTGTAACAAACCGCAACTGAACGGAGACCAAGTTCAAAATCAAACGTTCACATAACGTTCAACTTGGCCACACTCTGGCCGAACTCTGGCCGAGTTCTGCTAGGATTCTGCCAGTTAATTTTGAGAAAAAATATTTTGGCTTTTTGAAAAAGTCCTTCAGAAGCTTTTTGTAAAAATGATGTTTATCAAACATAGGTCATTTTTAAAAGGATGTGGTAATTTTGAAAAAATGATTCCGAAAAGCCTATTTGCCAGTACGACTTGGTGTACAATGTATTCCTAGACTCAATAAAATAAAAAAATTATATTGCTTTGAAGGAAATACATTCTGAATGGCAAACAGCTTCGGTCTTGAACATAGTAGATATCCATCATTAAGCAGTATCTAAAACGTCGTAGGTAAACATCTGAATTGACTTGCATTTATATCGAGACAGAGTTTGATCAATTATTAAAATCAGGTTTGACCATGACCAATGGGCCAACAATCTCCTCTATTTTGATAATTGACAAACCTTGCCGATATAACATCTAAGTTTGGATCAATTCAAAAATGTATCAAAAAAATTATTTAAAACCTGTATTCATGAAGATGTTAGATCTTATTTCTCCCCCGTTGTTACTTAGCAAAATAATTGCAAAAGAGAAAGCTCCTCCGCGATAAATGCATAAGTAACAATCAGTGAAGAAACACAAAAATATATATAAGAACATTCATCACAGGCATGGTATAAACAGTGAATAAGATAGACATATATAAAACAACACATGCATGGTATTTGTCACAGGCAGTTAGTATGAAGCATAAAGAAAGATAATGCTAGAATAAAGCAGAAACAAATAAAGTGCTGAATAATAAACTAAGCCAAACTGAGGCATAAAAACAACTGTCTATGTAAGTCAGATAGATAACTAAAATAAGAGTACTGATAATATCTTGGAATGTCGGAGCATTTTCAAGTAAACATAAGACAAAATATCTGTCTCAATAAGAATAACATTTCAAAAATCATCATCCTCATTATCATCATCATCGTCGGCCGCCAGCATGTCCAGATGGACCAGCTCCAAAAGTACCAGCTCCAGAAGTATGAGGAGTGGCACCAGAAGTACGATACCAATCGTAAGCGTTCCCTGGATGGAACAGAGAGTGGACTACCATATCATCAATGCGGTAGCCAGAAACAGAAGGGTCTCGAGGTAAAGAGCTAGCAGAGTGACCCGTCTGTGCAAATCTCAGATCGGCGAAGGAGTTGGCAATAGCCTGGAACCGAGTCACGTCACGAAACTCATGTTTCCTGGAAGTGTCAACATAAAGGACTGCAGATCTGAAAGGTACTGATGAATACCCTCAAAGGTCATATGGTAAGACTGAGGAGGACCAGGTGCTATGGGAGTAGGTACAGGAGAAGCAGGTGCAGTAGGTGGAGGAACAGTGGCAATGCTGCGACGAAAGAGTTTGAGGAACTTGGGCTCAGAATCCAGAGCACAAGTGGATAAGTCAATATCGAATCTCTGAAAGATGCGTGGGATGATCATCGCATAAGAGAGGTTGCGGTCTCTTCCGCGACATCTATCCATCATCTGAATGATAGTCTTAGGGGCAGAGAAAGGAATCCCCTTAAGAATGTGATATAATGCAGAAAGCTCAAGTGCTGTGACATCATCTTTTGAAGTAGATTTTGGAAGTAAAGTGGAATAGATGATGCGATGTAATCCATAGTTAAACAAGTTCAAGTTATTGACCTTGAACTTTCTAGGACGAGCACGTGCGGGCGCACAAAGCTTATTCTTGAAACTAAAGAGAGTCGTACCATCAGGAAAATCGAAATCAATGATGTTATCGAGCGGGGCACCTTTGTTTGGAATACCAAAAATTTCTGCTAACGTTTCATCAGTAAACTCGATATCTATCCCTCCGACACGTGTTTTCACGGTAAAAGTGTCTAACACGAAATTACAGTAAAATAGTCTAATGGCATTAGTAGCTATAGGAAATTGTAAAGTAACAAAGTGTTGTAACTCTAATACCTCAAAGTAAGGACGGTGGTCGAAAAAAACAGTCCATTTGATCGGAGATCCGGTACAAATAGCACGCATAATAAAATCGGCATACCAAAGTAGGGCTTGGTCGGGAGTTTTGAAATAAAACTCGTCCGATGCACCGTCTTCCGATTGGACCGAAGAAAAGAGGAAATCCGTATGCGGATCCGAAGACGATGCCTCTTCACTGGCATGGGTCTTCTTCCTCTTGAAAGGATTGAATCCCTTAGATATTCTATCCCAAAATTCTAGAAACCCTAACAATTGGAAAGTGGAGGAGAGAAGGAATTATACCTTCCGAGAATTGGATATGCTGTAGAGGATGAAATTTTCTGCACGAATCCAAATTTTGGACGAAGATCTCCACGTAGATTGGAAGAACAAAGGTGGAGAAGAACTAGGGTTTAGGGGGCACGGCTGCTGCTGTTTTGATGATGTTTGGAAGAATGAAGAAGAGATGGCCTCGGGTTCTGACTGGTACATATATATACCCAGCCGAACTCTGGCCGAATTCGGACCGAACTCGGGCCGAATCCGCCAAGGGTTGCCTGGCTATATATATATATATATATATATATATATATATATATATATATATATATATATATATATAATAATAATAATAATTGGGCCACATCTTTTTCATTAATTCATTTCAAATATTTAATTCAGAGTTTAGTAATTTTAAATCTCAAAATAATATAGTTAATATTATTTTATAAATTAATATTCTTTACTCAGCATCTGTCTCAGATTAGCTGTAGGAGTACTGTCCCATCTAACGGAGGTTCACCGGGGAACTCTTAAATACCGCTTCGCTTCGACCGTAGTCGTGGTGACAGACAGACTCTTTTTAGGCTTGTCTCGAAAACAGTTATTGAGTATCAAATTTTAATTAATAAAACACAATTAATTAATATTATTGACATCTAAATTCTTAATTTTTGACGTAAATAATTGAAACGATCTTCCGCTAGAGGTTTTGTGAGTATGTCAGCTAATTGATTCTGTGTGTCTATGTATACAAGGTCTATATCTCCATTTTGTTGATGATCTCTAAGAAAGTGATGTCTAATCTCGATATATTTAGTACGAGAGTGACATACTGGATTCTTAGTCAAATTAATAGAACTAGTGTTGTCACAAAAAATGGATATGTGTGTAAAATGTAATCCATAGTCTTCTAAAGTTTGTTTCATCCACAAAATTTGTGCACAACAACGTCCTGCGGCGATATACTCAGCCTCGGTTGTTGATAATGCAACAGAATTTTACTTTTTACTAAACCAAGAGACTATAGCTTTTCCTAGGAAATGACATGTGCTGCTAGTACTTTTTCTATCTACTTTGCATCCGACAAAATCAGCATCAGAATAACCGGTTAGGTCAAATGACGTAGTTTTGGGATACCATAAGCCGATAGAAGAAGTGCCTTTAAGGTATCGGAAGATACGCTTAACTGCGCACAGATGTGATTTCTTAGGATTAGCTTGAAAGCGTGCACATAAACAAAAACTAAACATAATGTCTGGTCGACTAGCAGTTAAATACAGTAAGCTACCGATCATACCTCAATACTTACGTATGTCGACAGGTTTGCCTTGTTCATCAATATCAAGCTTGGTTGAAGTCGCCATTGGAGTGCTAAGTGGCTTGACTGCTTCCATGTCGAACTTCTTTAATAGATCCTTTGTGTACTTTGCTTGATTTATGAACGTCCCATTGTTGGTTTGTTTGATTTGCAGTCCGAGATAGAATTTTAGCTCTCCCATCATGCTCATCTTAAACTCATTCTGTATACACTTTAAAAATTCTTGACAAAGAGATTCATCAGTAGATCCAAAAATAATATCATCTACATAGACTTGAATCAAAAGAATGTTGTTCAAAGATTTTATAAACAATGTAGTATCAACCTTTTCCTTTGAAAAACCGTTATCAAGTAGAAAAGAGCTTAGACGATTGTACCAAGCACGAGGGGCTTGTTTCAAACCGTATAAGGCCTTCTTCAACTTGAAAACATATTCAAAAAATTTGAAATCAGTAAAACCAGGAGGTTGAGCTACATAAACTTCTTCTTTTATAAAACCATTTAAAAATGCGCTTTTGACATCCATTTGAAATAACTTAAAATTATGAAAACATGCAAATGCACATAACATGCGAATGGATTCTAATCTCGCAACTGGGGCATAAGTCTCATCATAGTCGATACCTTCTTCTTGATTGTATCCTTGAGCTACGAGTCGAGCCTTATTACGAGTCACTAAACCATTCTCGTTCTGTTTATTTCGGAATACCCATCGGGTGCCAATGACCGGATGATCAATGGGCTTGGAAACAAGTTCCCAAACTTGATTCCGTTCGAATTGGTTTAATTCCTCTTGCATAGCATCTAACCAAAAATTATCACTACATGCTTCTTCAATATTTTTGGATTCAAACTGTAAAACAAAAGCAACACAAGAAGCTATATCTTTATTAGAGGAATGAGTACTTACACCCTTGGTAATCTCACTAATTACCAAGTTCTTTGGATGATTAGCCAAGAATCTCATCTCTTTTGGTGTAGTCTCAGGATTGCTAGTTCCGGCTTGTTTGCTTAAAGGTTCATCTGATGCTTGATGTGATGGTTCAGTATCTCCATGTGAAGGTTTTGCAGTAGCTGTACTTGGTGTGATTAAGTCTTCATTGTCATCATCGTCTAAGTGTTGATTTAGCTCATCAAACTTATTGATAGATTCTTCGATGATCACGGTTCTTTTGTTGAAGACTCTGTATCCTTTGCTCTTTGCTGCATAACCTAAAAATATACCTTCATCGGCCTTTTCATCAAATTTGCTCAAATTGTCTATAGTATTAAGAATAAAATATTTACAACCAAAAATCTTGAAATATGAAACATTTGGTGTTCTATCAAACCATAGTTCATAGGGAGTCTTCTTCGATATAGGTCGAATTAGAACCCTATTGAGAATATAGCATGTTGTATTTACAGCTTCAGCTCAAAAGTATCTAGGTAGACTAAACTGGTTTAACATTACTCTAGCCATTTCAGATAGAGTTCTGTTCTTAAGTTCTACAACTCCATTTTGTTGCGGAGTCCTAGGGTAAGAGAATTCATGCAAATAACTGTGTGTGCCACAAAATTGTTTGAATTCTGCGTTCTCAAATTTGCCACCATGATCACTACGAATGTGAGTAATCATGAACCCTTTTTCATTCTGTACTTTCTTGTAAAAGGTGACAAATTCTGATAATGCATCGTTCTTGCGTGTAAAAAAATAAACCCATGTATATCTAGAGAAATCATCTATAATGACAAATGCATATAACTTACCACCTAGACTAGCAATTCTACTGGGTCTAAATAAGTCCATATGTAACAGTTGTAAAGGTCTAGTGGTACTTACAGCGTTCTTGGATTTAAATACGGATTTGGTAGCTTTGTTCTTTTCACATTCACTACATACCGTATCCTTCTTGAAAGAAATGTCCGGTAAGCTGCGTACCAACTTCTTTGTAGATAGTCTTGAAATTGTATCCATGTTTGCATGGCCGAGTCTCATATGCCATAGTTGACTCTCGATGCTTTTGGCCATCAAACATCTACCTGCTTTGTTAGCATCTTCCAACAAATAGGAAACATATATGTTGTCTTCCCTAATACCTTCAAATATAGTACTACCAGTTGAACTATCAACTATAGTACATTTATTTTTGACAAAGTTAATACCATAACCGTGATCAGTTAAATGGCTTATGCTGAGCAGATTATGTTTTAACTCAGTAACTAGACATACATCTTTAATCACTGGATATATAGGGAGCCTTACCAATGTCACCGATACCGATTATGTACCCTCTTAAATTATTACCGAAGGAGACATATCCTTCTTTATTCTTCTTCGACAGTGCTGTGAAAAGTGAAGCGTCAACGGTCATGTGCCGTGAGCAACCGCTGTCGAGGATCCATTTGCTCCTAGCATGTGAAGGGCGTCCCACCTACAAAACAATTTGCAGATGAAACTCTTGGTACCCATTTCTTGTAGGGTCCTGACTGGTTAGTTTTTGGTATCCATGCATAAACATTTAAATCTACTAACTTTCTGATTCTATATGCAGAAGATATATGACCAATGAGGCCATAATAATGACAATTAGTATGTTGAGTGTTGAAAGTAGTATGAGGTGCATGATTGGTAGGTTTTGGTTTTCTAGTATAGAAGAATGCATGCCTATTTGTCTTCTTGGGCATAGTTTTGGTATGATTTGGTCTGACAGTGTTGGGCGTGTTCCGATGATTCGGTAATTGACACGTGTTAAAATAGGAAGCAGCAACTTCAGGCCGTTTTCCTAAACTAATTTTCAACTTTTTGGAAGTGTCATATAATCTAGTATAGTCAGATGTGAGTGATTCTATTCTGACCTGTGCACACTGGAGACTCTTTCTCTCCTTAGATAGGTCTTCCTTTAACTGGATAATAGTTTGGTCTTTTTCTTCGGATTGCTTAACCGTCTCGTGTAACAACAATTTAATAGAAGAAAGCTCACCAGACTCATTTGAAGAGTCATTATTTCCAACAAGATCTAATTGGTCGGTAAGTCTTCCTATTTCACCTTTGTACTCTTTGAGTACCTTCTTAGAGGTTTTATATTTACTACGCAGTTTTCTGTAATCATTTGGCAGGTCACTGAAAGCCTCTCCTAGTTGCTCAAAGGTGAAATCATCATAAGGATCAAATAGAGGATTAGTGATTGCCTGATCGCAAGCCATCAAACATACATTTGCAGCGTCATCTGATTGTTCATCTTCTGAGTCGCTGGCTTCACTTTCATGCCATATGCTTGTGTTGGCGTACTTTCTTGATGTAGATTTCTTCAGGTAGCCTTTGTCATATTTGCTGCTTTTCTTTGATGATGATGCTGTTGGACAATCTTTCTTCATGTGTCCTTTTTTTTTTGCATCCGTAGCAAATAGGATCTTCCTCGTTGTTGTTGTTGTTGTTGTTGTCTTTGTTGTCTTTTGTTCTCCTGTCATTACAACAAAAAGCCCTTTTAATGACGGCTAAAAAACGTCATTAATGACGAACCATGACGTTTTTTTTCCACAACAACCGTTATGAAAACGAGTGTTATAAATATTTTTTAAAAGCGTCATAAAATAACCATCATGAATAGTTTCTATAAAAACGTTATAATAGTTAATACATAGTGCACAATTCAGAACAATTTTAAAACGTCATGAATAGATAATATGTATAAGCTCAATGCAGCACATTTATAACACTTTATACTATTCAAATTAGCATATTTATAATGCTCTATACTGCACAATATATATTACATTCCAAAAAGTTAACATTATATATCACCATCTTTATTATATTTCTCAAAATAGAGTACATATCAACATCTTCATTACATTATCAAAATAGAATATCCAAATACATATAGATATTTACAACTACCAAAATTGTCCACATCAAAACTTGGCCACATAATCAATAATCATGAAAGATCAACGACAGCCGGAACATCAGTGAAATCCTGAGAAAAAGAGAAAACCAAATCAGTCCATATAATTGTCAGGCCTAAAAATCAAATCTAATCATGAAATATCAAGAGAAATGAGTAAAACAATCTAGGTCATGATAGGGATCAGGTATTTGTCCCATATCCACTACAACAAAATAATACACATTTTCACCTTCTTGAGTATTGTCTCAGGTTAATCAAATATGCCCCAGGCAACCATACTAATGAAGTCTTTTCAAATGATCAAGAAAGATCATAAAAATTATGTACACAGTAATGGAAATCGTCCACAATAATAATGAAGTAATTGAAATCATTAAAGAAAGTAAAATAAATAATAGGAGAAACATATAGTAGATAGAAGGAAACCCGAAACTCAGGGGAAGTGGCTACTCCCCCTGGGTAGGCCTATGGTGGGGGTCCGCCCATTTGGATGAATAAAAAAACTGATCAATCCTTTTACATTAGTAGTTTAGTGTTCAAGATTATACAATAATTCTAGCTTTAATAGTTAATACCAGTTTGAAACTAACTAGTTGGTCAATCATAGTTAACTGGTAGCATAATGCACAATGCATAGTTGCATAATCAACTGAACAATTATTCTACAACGAACCATCAAAATAAACTCCTCGCAGCTCCAAATTATCTGTTAATTTTTTACAACCTAAAGAAAAGGTAGTTCATGCAGATGAATGATATTACATACCTCCTGACCAGGCTCCAGTTTGATTTTAGCAACTTATGACCAGCCTCTTCAAAATCAACACTTGACATAATGGTCAAATTAATCGTTCGCCTGAAATTGACAAGATTTTATCTTTTATCTTCATGGTTTCCTCGTCCTCTTATCCAGAATCTTCTTCATGCTCATCTTCTGAAGCTGCATCAGATCCTTCTTCATCATCAGATGACTCTTCTCCAAGATCCCTCTCTTGAGATCTTCATAAGCCATGAAGATCTCAAGAGAAGAATGCATGAAAATTATGTATTCCTGTAAGAAGATACAGTACCAATAAGAAGAATGCATGAAAATTATGTATTCCTGTAAATGAGACCATGATAAATTAGTCTACAATTCCAAAAATTTTACTTGTAAAAGCACTTGTTCGAGAGAATGGTAGCTAAAGTTAGAACGTTCTCACATATGTTGTATCACTAACTCAGCATAGGTGAAGTGACTAACAGATTTAATAAGTGGGCATATTCGTGAATGTGACGAAAGAAATAAATGTATCAGAAAGTCACCGACGTGCAACCGCCCCGAAACTGAGTCCAACTCCGATAGAGTCCGATACTTTGAACCTTTGTCCAAGTTCAAAGTGCGTCTAATTTGTATCACTAACTCAGCATAGTTTAATTTGTTTTTTCTAATTGACTGAAAAGAGACCCTCCCCCCAATGTTGGTATCGACAAGTATCAATATCGCTCAGAATCGGGGATATGCCAAATGGTATCGGTATCGACATTACCGGATCGGTATCAGCCGATACTGTAAACTATGGAATCATATAGACCATTAAAAATCTTAATTTATCTCAAACTAACAAACTATATCGCAAAGAAAAGAAAAAACACTAGAATTCTTGTTTGTTCCAATTTTGAAGAGGTTAGTATCGACAAACTAAAACTGTTGATACAATTTGAAGAAGTTACCAATGAATCCTTACTCAATTGATCAAAACACATTCAAGCCAGACTGATGATAGGTTGAAATATGCAAGCAATCATGCACAAGTATATTAAAACGAATTGCTCTGGGATCTTCAAGAGATACAATCCTGACACACGACCAAAAGGCTGAAATATCAACAGTATTTGCCCTTTCTATGACTATTGGTACCAGTGGTGTTGATAGTATCCGTGATTTCTGATCTGAGTATCAATTTTTTCGGGTATATATTAATGAAATATTTTATATATTTAGATATAATTTAGTAGTTTTGAAATTAAATGAAATAGCAATTACTTTTATCGGTTGGGTTACACCTTACCAATTGGTTTATCCATGATAGTGCTTTTGTAACCTTATTATGCTTTTCAACCCAATTGAGGTTTTTTTTTTCAATGTTTTTCCCAAAAAAAAAACGAATTGACTTCAAAGAAACCCTCTGATGTTAGTATCGGTCCGTCAACTCATATGGTTATAGGCGGAGTCGGATCAGTATCGACCCACAGTGCAAACTATGCTTTGAACAAATAATACGAATTGCACTCGAGATAAGTAACAAAAGGTAGCAAACTCTGCAAGTTCGGAACTTAGTTAAACAAAATTTAACTTGGTGTCTATAGCAATTCGAATGGGAAACGATGAAATACAAAGTAACTCGAGTGTTCCAAAGTATGTAGTGATATATGGATCAAACATTTTGCATTCTATGAGTACAAAAACAACATCAACAACAGACAGCAGAACACTAGAGCATACGTTACATAACTAAGTAAAATCTATCAACACCATGACTTACACTATTCGAAACGGTCATCCGCCGGCCTAGATTCCTCCGACCTCTGCCGTGGCCGCGCCTTGTAACTGATTAAATCAAAACGCCAAACGCAAAATTAGCATATTCCCATCAGAACTGACCGAAAGAAATAGATGGAGTAGATACCTAGATGGGGTTTGTGATCCAGCGTCGATGTCGACGTGTCTCCGTGCCGAGGACAACCCCGACCGGATCCCGAGCCCACGTCTTCCCGAGCCCTCCTCCGACTCCACTTCCTGTTCTCGATCGAGCGTCGTCCCGCTCATCATGAGCACCGATCTCCCCGATCTTCTGAACCCGAAGCCACAACGCCTGGACGACCTCGACCCACCATATCGTTCCCGCCGCCGCCGCTTCCGTCGACGAGCGAGGGGTTGGGAGCTTAGGGCTTAGGGTTCATGGGAGGAGGGGTTGGGGGCTTAGGGCTTAGAGTGAGACCTAGAGCTAGGGTTTAGAGTGAGACCTAGAGTTAGGGTTTGTGGGAGATTGAAAGGAGGAGATGGGAAATTTTAGGGTTTGGGGAGAGGAGGGAAGAGGGGGCAGAAGGAGAGCAAGGAGAATGAGAGTTCTTCTGAGTAAAATCGGAGGGGGGATGGAATATATTACAGAAAGTTTATTACAAGTTTGCCACCGCTCTAAACTATTAATAACGCTTTGTTTTATAAACGTTATAAAAAGCCCAGAATTAGCCCAAACCGTCATAGAAAAAATATATTTCTCAACTTGATAACGCTTATGTATCAGCCGTCATTAAAACTCCTTGTCGAGCGTCATTAATAGGTCTTTTTATTGTAGTGTGTTAAATCTCATGAGCTTCTTGAATTTTCTTACCAGAAGAGCTTGATCTTCAGAGTCGGAGTCGCTGTCGTCAGAATCATCTTCAATGGTTCTTCTATGTTGAGCCTTGAGAGCGATTGACTTCTCTAACTTTTCCTTTGGCATAGCATCTTCAAAGTCTTGAAGTTCTAATTCGTGAGTGAGTAGCTTACCATGAGTGTTTCCAGAGACATTGTTGTGAGGTCGTCCCTTCAATGATTGCTGTAGCCTTTGGAATCCAGTTCTTTGTAAGGGCTCGTAGAAGTTTGCGAATCTTCTCATGGTTACTGTAATCCTTGCCTAGTAAAGACAGAGGATTTATAATATCCAAGAATCTTGTAAACATCTAAGTGACTGATTCACTTGGCTTCATTTTGAACGCCTCGTACTCCTGAGTAAGTATGCTAATTTTTGACTCCTTGACTTGTGTTGTTCCTTCGTGGGTTACTTCGAGAAGTTTCCATACTTCATTTGATGTTGTGCAGGTAGACACCCTGTTGAATTCAGTTCTGTCTAAAGCACAAAATAGAGCGTTAATAGCACATACGTCAAGACTGACCTTTTTCTTTTCATCCTCTGTATATTTGTCGTGGGATTTTTCAACTAAAACACCATCAACATTAATACGAGGGGGCTTTTTATAGCCATCAATAACTATAGACCATAAGTCAAAATCAAGAGATTTCAGAAAGAAACTCATACGTGTTTTTCAATAAGTGTAGTTTGTACCGTCAAACAGTGGAGGTCTATTTGTGGCTTGGCCTTCACTTGTAAATTTCATAGTTGCCATGTGTAATGCTTTGATCTATATAACAATTGAATATATCTGTAGTTTTACCTTGCTTTACCTGTATAACCTGCTCTGATACCAATTGTAGGAACGGAATCGTAAATCAGAATACTCTAGAGGGGGGTGAATAGAGTAGGCAGCGAAATATTGCTAATTAAAAATCTCGTTAGCAGTTAGATAACAGATATAATAATAATCACAAAATAAATGACAGAAATAAAAAGTAATCAGGAAACACAAATACCGAGATTTATACTGGTTTCTCTCTTGTGAGGACTAGTCCAGTCGGAAGAACTCTAGCTTCCAGTTGAATCCACTATTGGAAAATCTCGCAAGTTTTCATACGTAGTCCTTGCAACTTCTACAGATGCGAGCTTTGATATGAAGAACTCGACCAACTTCAATTGTGAAGAGTTGTATCTTCAATCAACCCTCTGATTACAATCACTCTGAAACTTCTAGACCGCACCGTACTGACAAATCGACTAGAGGATTGTAACTGGCTTGAGATTTAAAAATGAAAGCTTTTTAGAACTCTTTGGAAGAAATGTAAGCTTTAGAAGAGAAGAGATTGAAAGTGAATTGGTGGTTTGAAATGATCAAAATTCTTCTCTATTTATAGTTTTTTCAAAGACAAAACTCTGACAGAATTCGGGCAGAATTCGGACAGAACTCTTTATAACAAACCGCAACTGAAGGGAGACCAAGTTCAAAATCAAACGTTCACATAACTTTCAACTTGGCCGAACTCTGGCTGAGTTCTGCTAGGGTTCTGCCAGTTAATTTTGAGAAAAATCATTTTGGCTTTTTGAAAAAGTCCTTCAGAAGCTTTTTGTAAAAATGATATTTTTCAAACATAGGACATTTTTAAAAGGATAGGGTGATTTTGAAAAATAATTCCGGACAGCCTATTTGTCAGTACGACTTGGTGTACAATGTATTCCTAGACTCAATAAAATAAAAAAATTACATTGCTTTGAAGGAAATACATTCTGAATGGCAAATAACTTCGGTCGTGAACATAGTAGATATCCATCATTGAGTAGTGTCCAAAACGTCGTAGGTAAACATCTGAATTGACTTACATTTATATCGAGACAGAGTTTGATCAATTATTAAAATCAGGTTTGACCATGACCAATGGGCCAACAGAATTATCATCGCAGGCGAGATTTGTGATAATCTCATCACCTACGACAATCACATCGCCTCCATGTATCGAGGCCGTCGCTGTAGTGTTCTCATCTTGCTTCCCCTTGTCGCCCTTCTTCTCTCTCTTCCAAGCGAAACAGTTCTGTTTGATGTGGCCCTTCTTGCCACAATGGTAACACTCTGAGTCCTCGTACCGACCCTTAGAATTTTCTATGCTCTTGTCTCTGCCACCACCTGAACCCCTGTTGTTGCCCCTTCCGCGGCTCTCTGAAACTAGTGTCTTTGAGTGATGGGATGTGGATGAAGTACCCTGAGAACGTCTCCGTATCTGTCATACTCTAATTTTTTTTAAAGTTTTCCTTTTGAAAAAAAAAGAAAGAAAACCATCCATGGCATGACACATGTCATGCCATGTGTCTCTTTTGAAAGAGACTAGAAAGAGCCACCTCTTTCTTTCTTTCCTTTAAAACTCTCCACACACATACACACCACACACCCACACATACACATACCACCCCCTATCCCCACCTGCTGTTGCTGGTGCTGCCCGCCGTTGCCCGCCGCCGCCTGCTGCCGGCCACCCCCTCTCCAGCCACCTCCTCTTCTTCCTCCTCCTCTTCCACTTCCAAAAAAAGAAGAAGAAAACCTAGGTAAAGTTCTAAATTTCTTTTTTTTCCAATCTCTATTTTTTTCTTTAAACCTAGGTTAGAGTTGGTAACAGGGATTTTTGTTGTTGTTGGGTTTAAAAATTAGGAAATTAGTGGAGAATTCTAGGTCATCTCCAACCCAAGGCAAGTCCTCTCCCTCTTTTTCCATTTCTCACTCTCTTCTCTTGAAATTAATATAAAATTAATTTTCTTATTTATTCGGAATTATTAGGGTTAGCTTCAAATTCTGAAATTTTTGAAGATTAATGGCATAACCCAATATTTTGAGGATGGCATGTTTTATGAGCAAAGAAATTGATTTTAAACCTATTCATGGTCACAACTAATACTTGCACCTATAAAATAGGCACCATATGTAGGATATAACACAAATTGGACACTTCAAATTTTGATATATATATATATATATATATATATATATATATATATATATATATATATATATATATATATATATATATATATATATATATATATATATATATATATATATATATATAACACAAATTTGACCTCTGACTCTTGGTGGATGAGTCGTCTCTCCCCCTCTTTTTCCTTTTGGTTGTATACTTGTATAGGCTTTGGCTTTTTGTGCCTTGTACTCGTGTTCAGGCTTCGGCATTTTGAGCCTTCTTTTAATAAAACGAGGGGGTTATATATATATATATATATATATATATATATATATATATATATATATATATATATATATATATATATATATATATACATATAGGTTTATGTGAATAAACTTATGTGTAAACTCACTCTTTAATACTAAATGATAATACAAACATGTGTATTTAGGTATACATGGACACATATAGTTGCAAGGAAATTTATACGTATATATAAGGACACTTATGTTTATATATACACACACACACACACACACACACACACACACACACACACACACACACACACACACATATATATATATATATATATATATATATATATATATATATATATATATATATATAATATATATATATATATATATATATATATATATATATATATGTCTTAGCATAAAAAAAATATGTCTTAGCATATTTTATCTATGCAATTCATGTACTTATATTCCAATGAATACTTTCCATTACATTTTTGTTGGTTGAAATCAACTTAACAATATGTATGTATATATCTCTCACACATATACACACCCTGACATGTTGCGTGGACACAAACACAAGTACTTAAAATTTTCATGGACACCTATAAGTTTTGACATACTTTAAGGGATTCCATATATATACTTAAAGGAAAATCCTTACATATGAATTTTATATTCTTTGACATGTCATGTGTAAATAAGAGTTTTCTCCCTTATCATGGCATGTACAAATAAGAGTTATTTTTAATTTTAACATATTATTTCAATTCTGTCCCTATTGAAGATTGTGCTTAATTAACATGTCTCGGCATGATTATTAGTTAAAATAGGTACTTTTGGGTACCTATATATTATGGTAACCCTACCCCCTATTATTTCTCAATTTTCTTTTCTATAATTGCATCTTTAAAGGAGCATAGAAAATAATTTAATATTTAGTGACATCGGTTGATAGTTAGATGTTATATATCCTCATGTCGCTAACAATTTTTGTTCCGAGAAATTTGATTTGTCTATAAACTGAGAAAATTGCGATAATCAGAAATAAATAAATTAAAATGCTTGCTTGTTCGTTTAAATTGCTAAAATCGCTTGCTAAGGTAAGGAAGTCAGTAATTAATTACATATATATATATATGATGTTTGCTTGAGTTTCCGGTGTTGAGGGTTGCTCCACCGAAGGGGTCAGCGAACCCGATATATACCTGCGTGGTTCCGGTGTTGAGAGTTGCTCCACCGAAGGGGTCGGCGAATCCAGATTTTAATTTTATAATATATTTGTCTCTTGTGAATTTTCGGAGTCACCCTATACAAAGGAGACTGCCGAAATTTTTGAAAAATTCAAGAGATAGTCAAATTCCCGACTTTCAGAAAAAAAAAATCAGGTTATTCCCTAAGATCTAAAATCATTAGGAAAGGTACTTAGAAATAACTAGGAAGCATTGGGCGGGGACGAACAACCTGGATATTCCTAAATAGTCCCATAGCATAATTAATTTAAAAAGATGATCAGTAAATTTTTCACTCGTTCGTAAGACCATGCGAATCGAGTTTGTGAGGCTTAGCTCACATATTTTCGTTTGCTCAAGGGAGGAAAACTAAGTCCAAGGGAGGCTCTTATTTTCGTTTGCTCAAGAGAGGCAAACTAAGCCCAAGGGAGGCTCCAGATTTTTATATCTATTTCGACAGTAACATCGAATAGGTGATTGTTAAGCCCAAGGGAGGCTCCAGGCCGGATACTAAGCACCGTGCCGCCAAATTCAAAGCCTGATCCCAGGTTAACGGGATTGTTGATGGAAAATTATTTAGATGAATATTCAGGGGTTGTTCTCCAATATTGCATTCCATGTTAGGTTTAATTTCTTTTTGCATTTCATATCATGACGCCTATCTAGATAAAAGGAACATGATACTCATACATTAATATGATACTTCTTTTCAACGACATTACTTTACAAAACTATTATGTCTCATTTCTTTTCATATTTCTTTTACCTTTAACCGTTCTTGGTCGAGGGCTTGCTTGTCGTTTCTAAACGACCTAGTATTTGTCCACTAGGAGAAGAAGAAGACGTTTTTGCCGAGGCGTTACCGCTGTACGTCGAGGAGTAGTGATCCGAAGACTTTCAAGAGATGACCGTACTGTTGTAATTAGTTTATGTGAATTACCTTATTGTAATGAACTTGTAAGACAGTATATCCTTAGAAAGGTTTTATGTATAATAAGTTACAATATGGGTAATGAAATGTAAGTCCTTGTATTTTTCATTCTGTTGGTTACGGACGACAATCGCGAATTCTACGCGTAGCCTGGGGATGTGTTTATGACGTCACCGTTTGAATCTAGGAAGCAGGACGTGACAACATCTCTTCATTCAGTACCCCGCTCTTGGCAAACTCCAGACTGACCACGCCTTCCAGAGCAGAAGCGATCAAAGATACTCATACGGTCTCTCACGAGTCTGGCAATTTATATAGCAACCAAAGTCCTTGAACCTCGTCGTCGAACTTGACTTCCATCGAGGAAAGATGGTCCACCATGCCCTGGACATCACTCAAGTGATCCGTATTGGATGCACCATCTTTGTACCGCAGAGTACTCATCATCATCCGGACTAGGAACAGTTTGTTTACCCCGATCTTTTTCGCGTACAAAGATTCCAGCTTCTCCTGCAACGTCTTCGCATGTTCAATATTGGCAACGTGGTTGTACACGTTCTCGTCAACGAACTGCCGTATATACCCACACACCTGTATATGCTCGAAGTTCCAGTCCTCATTGGATTTGTCACTGGGCTTCTCGGATGCAAATACTGGAAGATGCAACTTCTTGACGAACAATAAATCCTTCATCTTGCTCTGCCAATAATGGTAGTTGGTACCGTTCAGGTTCGCCATGCGTACCGACTTCGCGTCCATCTCTCCTTCCTGGTTCGACTGTCAACTCCTGACACTTCTTTGAACCCAAAGCTTTGATACCACTCTGTTGGGAACGAAGCGCGAAAATCGTTCCCCCAAACCAGAAAGTCCTGCGAGAGAACCGAGCAAAAGCACACTGTCAGCCCCAGTTTTTCAAAATTTTTGTTTAATGATAATAATTGGCCATTAGTGATTATTTTTGCCTTAAAATATTTTATTATAATTATTAAGAATTTTCTGGAATTTTTAAATGATTTTAAATAATTTTAAAAGGGTTTTTAAATACTAAAATATCAGTTTGTAATTATTTTAAATGTTTTAATTAAGTTCTGCAAATATTAGAATTGTTTTAATATCAGTTTGCAATTTTTAGAATTGTTTTTAAATGCTTTTTGCAATATCCCAATTAACCTTTGCAAATTTATTTTGCAAAACAACCCGCGGGATTCTTTTTGCAAATAAAGAATTTGCAAATCGACCCCCCTCTCTTCTTCCCACCGCCCGACCAGCCCCTAATTCTCCGGCGAGATCACCGAAACCCTAACCCTAATCCTACCCTAATTCCACCGCCTCTGACCCCTATAAAAGAACCCCCACTCCTTCCCCGACCAAACCACACCACCCCCTCGCCGCCCCGACCACCGCAGCCCCCTGTTCTTCCCCAAACTCCCTCGCCTGAACCCTAGCTCCGGCAGTGACCCAGCCCCGCCTCTACACGCCCCCTCACAGCCAACCACCACCGCCATCAGCTTCGCCTCGACGAGCCGCGTCCAGCGCCACCCAAGCGCCGCCTCCACGACGCCTAGAACCGCCGTTCGCCCCCTCGACTTCCACCCCTCAGCCGGACACGAAGGTATCAGTTCGTCCTCGTGTCAAATCACGACTCGTGTACACGGACACAGACTCGCCCAGCCTAGACGAACCTAGTGGTAAGTGTGGACACGCGTAGATCGTGTCGTGCAGTGCATGGACACGCCGACACGGTGTCAGATTTCATATTCTCGTGTCCTGGACTGTATGGACACGAGCGAACTGTTATTTAGAGAACGGGTTTGGTTTTGTGCTAACGGGTTAAAACCCATCAACTTGGAATCTGATTTATAATTAACCTAACCCTATCTCTAACAAAACTAACGGGCTGACCCCCTGGCCAGCCCGACCCGCTTAAGTCACCCCCCCCCCGCTGAGGCCGAGTTCGAACCCCCCCCCATTTGCTGCTGTTTATTTTCCTTTTCTTTTCCTTTTCTTTTTCTTTTTCTTTTGTTTTTATATATAATTATATATATTTATATGTATACATATATTTGTGTATATATGTATATGTATTATTATACATACTATATTTAGGTATATATAGTTGCTGTTTTAATATATATATATATATATATGTATACTTCATTATTTATATGTATATATATATTATGTATACATATATATTTATGTATATATATTTCTTTGTGTATATATATTATCATATATATACTATTATATGTATATGTATACATTAAATTTTGTATATATATATATATATTACATAGTTAAGTATTTTCTTATATGTATATATACATATATTTGTACATATATATATACAATAATATAGTTAAGCATTTTCCTATATATATATATAAATATCCCTATATTTATATATATATATTATTTCCTATGGGTATTTTACTTAGCTTAGTGTAAAATAATTACATAAAGTAATGTTCATACTTTTATAGTTACTATGTAAAACTTTACCTTATTAAAATATTAATATTTATTTTGCATTTCTACCACGTAGTATTTTCTGTATATTTAAATTACTGCAACCATTTGGTGTCCAAGCCTAGCATGGGTATTTGGGCCCAGATGTGTTTTCACACATTCAAGACCTGTACAAGTCATATTGGACTTAATTCATGGCCTTGGGTCCTGTATTTGAACTTTGGTTCAAATTATATACATGGACAAAATACGCAGATAATTAATTATTGTGTGCATTACTGTTTTTGATTTTCTAAAAATACTTAAAGTATTGCTAAAATTATGGAAAAATAGTTTTTAGATACTTTGTTAAGTTGGCTAATTTAGTATAATTTTTGTAGTATTTAATTTACTGTTTTGCCACTAGTTTGGCATATGAAACCAAAACTCACTTTCTGTATACTTAGGAAAACTGATTTTTATAAAATAATTGTACTGGTTAATAAATTCCAGAAAAATTATAATAAATTTCTATAGATAGCAAGGATCGTGTTGGTACTTTGTTTTATGCAAAACTAGACTTTTTGTCTATCTCTAAAATTGTTAGAACATAGTGCACAGAATGTTTATTTTACCAATAATTATGACTAAGTCATGACCTGTGATTTTTGTGTATTTCTAGTGTTTGGTTTGCTGACCAACCTTAATATGGGAGACCCATGTGTTAGTTTAAATGCCAAATCACTTCACTTTGAACCCCTAGGCTAAGTTCACCTAGCCAATGTCCAATTTGGCCTTCTCACATCACTAGTGTATTTATATTGTCTTGTAACTTAGAATCTGAGTATATATATGTTTTCAGTACCAGGACACTCTACATCTTAGCTTTATTGTCATTGCATTGCTTTGCTCCAGGCAAGTACATCTACAAACTCATTTACTGTCTTTTAATGTTAAGTACATGTGACAACCTTGTAAATTACCATTAATCCAGTTGCAAGTCTTTTGTTAATAGTACATGTTAAAACACTGTTATGTGATAAAAGAACGTTAATCAACCCATGTGAATGCTGATCCTTGGAGTAGCAAGTCAAATCATAACATGTTTCATACTATTGCCAGTTCCCACCATGCTTTACACTATTTTCCGTATCTTTTACATGATGATTACTGGGTTATGAGAGAGTTGATAGTATAGTTACTGGACTCGTGGAATGTACTCACTTACATTGCGGTATGCTAATTGTGTAGTTTCTGGACTTGTGGAATGTACTTACGTACATTGCAGTAAACTAAGAATGTAGTTTCTGGACTTGTGGAATGTACTTACGTACATTGCAGTAAACTAACAATGTAGTTTCTGGACTTGTGGAATGTACATACGTACATTGCAGTAAACTAGCATAGCACCTATTGACCGATCTCATACCTGCTCCAGTTTTAATACATAATGTACAATATGTCACAATTGACAAGAGTGTCTTAAAATGATAATCAAGATATACCATGATTTCCCGCTTTATATGATTTACCATGATTCCAGTATGTCTATTTTTCAGTCTTATCATACCATGTTCCTGTTGTACATCTCTTGCATTACACATTCAGTACTTTAGTAGTAGAGGTTGTACTTGCTCCCGTCCTGACAGGATAACGTTGTAGGTATTTTGACCGAGGAAGAAATACTTTGTGACCCGTACTATGGAGCTCCAGTTGAGGATATTCCAGCAGGGAATCCTGCTTAGCTGCTTAGTTTGACTTAGTGTTGGGTTATTATTACAGACGCTATTTTGTACCTTTAAACTGGACCTTGTCTCCAGTCTTACATTTTGGTTTGTATTATTATCAAACTTAGTGGTTTTTCATCTATATAGAAGCTGTGTTGTGATCATTCTTAAACTATCTTAATCATTAGCACATTTATCATTATTACCTGACTGTCTAGAACAGCTTACTACGCTCTAATCAAGCGTAGGCTGGACATGGCTCGGCCCGGCCCAACAATTTGGGTAGCGGGTCGTGACATGTTTTTTTGGCGGCCCATGCAGGTCCTGACTAAAGTTGTTTGGTTACGTTACTGTACCAAGCACGCCTGCAGAAATTAAGGATAACTAGATAACACTAGGAACAACATCTAGAACACCTAGAGAATTTCTAGGATTGCAACATAGGAAAACTCATCACAGCATAGGACCGGTAGTGTAACTAAATTGTTTGCTTATGACTGCTTGCTTTATTCTTATAATTCCTTTGTCTTTTATAAATAGATGGACCCTACACACTCTCCCGATTCCGCCACCTCAGGTGACGGTATACCTCCACCACCTCCTACCCCGCAGACCCAGGTGCCTCCACCCCCACCTCCTATCATACCTCCCCAGACTATTATTCCCTTGACGGAACCCAGTTGCTGGCTTTGATCCAGGGGCTCCTAAACAACCAGCATACCCCGGTCCCGCAACCCATAGAGCATCAACCGAGGCTAGGGAATGTCAAGAGTTTTATGAACCTAAATCCGAAGGAGTTCTTGGGACGGAAGGCATAGTTGTAGCTGATGACTGGTTAGATTCCGTAGAGAGGAAGCTCATAGGGGCTAGATTACCTGACGACCTTTGGGTCGAGGCAGCGGGATTTCTGTTAGCAGACCTAGCAGGGATCTGGTTCAAAAATGAGACGATGTTCATTGGCGGCAGAGGAAATTGGGAGCAATTCAAGATCCAGTTCAAGAGGAAGTTCTTCTCCACCACCGCTAGAGTTGCCATGGGATTGCAATTCCAGAACCTGCAACAGGGGAGCCGTACAGTCGATGAGTACGCAGGTGAGTTTAGCAGACTCAGTCGTTTTGCCCCGAGCTTAGTAGCCGACCCAGAGGAGATGGCTCGCAGATTCTGCCATGGTCTTGTCCCGGACATTAGCATCTTACTAGTGGCCAACGGGATCACAGACTACTACCAGCTACTGGAGAGAGCCCGAGGTATCGAGGAGCGTCTTTTGTCTTGCAAGAGGCCAGCTACCACACATCATGACGGGCCGTCCAAGCGCCAGACTTTCCAGCAGAGGACGACTACCCAGCACCAGCAGGCCTATTCTCCACCAGCTCATCCTCAGCATCAGTTATCATTTGCCCGAGATCCGGGACACCAGCAGCAGAAGTGGGTCTCTTGTGCCTTCTGCAAAAAGCCAGGGCACGATGTCTCCATCTGTAGGAAGAAATTGAGCCAGTGTCTTGCTTGCGGGTCTTCCACCCATATGATTCGGGAGTGCCCGAAGGCGAAGCCATTTACCAGAGGACCTTCAGGGAGAGCATACCCTTTAGCCATCCAGGCAGCAGTACCAGTGCAGGGCCCAGAGGCAGAGCCAGAATACTTGACAGACAGTGCCACAGGTTGGATTTATTTGCATATGACTGTTTGATTCTAGTGCCTTATTAAGTAACCTGTCATTAGACTTTTACCAAACCATCATTTAGTAGCTGCACTCATAAGACAAGCCATTGACCAGTAGACATGTTTCATAGACGTTCCATCATTAGGAGATAGCCTTAGTCATCGCTGTAATTATTTTAAAACGTTAGATACCTTGCGTGTCTTCAGTTCTTGTAAATTTCGAGGACGAAATTTTTCAAGGAGGGAAGATTTGTCAGCCCCAGTTTTTCAAAATTTTTGTTTAATGATAATAATTGGCCATTAGTGATTATTTTTGCCTTAAAATATTTTATTATAATTATTAAGAATTTTCTGGAATTTTTAAATGATTTTAAATAATTTTAAAAGGGTTTTTAAATACTAAAATATCAGTTTGTAATTATTTTAAATGTTTTAATTAAGTTCTGCAAATATTAGAATTGTTTTAATATCAGTTTGCAATTTTTAGAATTGTTTTTAAATGCTTTTTGCAATATCCCAATTAACCTTTGCAAATTTATTTTGCAAAACAACCCGCGGGATTCTTTTTGCAAATAAAGAATTTGCAAATCGACCCCCCTCTCTTCTTCCCACCGCCCGACCAGCCCCTAATTCTCCGGCGAGATCACCGAAACCCTAACCCTAATCCTACCCTAATTCCACCGCCTCTGACCCCTATAAAAGAACCCCCACTCCTTCCCCGACCAAACCACACCACCCCCTCGCCGCCCCGACCACCGCAGCCCCCTGTTCTTCCCCAAACTCCCTCGCCTGAACCCTAGCTCCGGCAGTGACCCAGCCCCGCCTCTACACGCCCCCTCACAGCCAACCACCACCGCCATCAGCTTCGCCTCGACGAGCCGCGTCCAGCGCCACCCAAGCGCCGCCTCCACGACGCCTAGAACCGCCGTTCGCCCCCTCGACTTCCACCCCTCAGCCGGACACGAAGGTATCAGTTCGTCCTCGTGTCAAATCACGACTCGTGTACACGGACACAGACTCGCCCAGCCTAGACGAACCTAGTGGTAAGTGTGGACACGCGTAGATCGTGTCGTGCGTGTCGTGCAGTGCATGGACACGCCGACACGGTGTCAGATTTCATATTCTCGTGTCCTGGACTGTATGGACACGAGCAAACTGTTATTTAGAGAACGGGTTTGGTTTTGTGCTAACGGGTTAAAACCCATCAACTTGGAATCTGATTTATAATTAACCTAACCCTATCTCTAACAAAACTAACGGGCTGACCCCCTGGCCAGCCCGACCCGCTTAAGTCACCCCCCCCCCCGCTGAGCCGAGTTCGAACCCCCCCCCCCCATTTGCTGCTGTTTATTTTCCTTTTCTTTTCCTTTTCTTTTTCTTTTTCTTTTGTTTTATATATAATTATATATATTTATATGTATACATATATTTGTGTATATATGTATATGTATTATTATACATACTATATTTAGGTATATATAGTTGCTGTTTTATATATATATATATATATATGTATACTTCATTATTTATATGTATATATATATTATGTATACATATATATTTATGTATATATATTTCTTTGTGTATATATATTATCATATATATACTATTATATGTATATGTATACATTAAATTTTGTATATATATATATATATATATTACATAGTTAAGTATTTTCTTATATGTATATATACATATATTTGTACATATATATACAATAATATAGTTAAGCATTTTCCTATATATATATATAAATATCCCTATATTATATATATATATTATTTCCTATGGGTATTTTACTTAGCTTAGTGTAAAATAATTACATAAAGTAATGTTCATACTTTTATAGTTACTATGTAAAACTTTACCTTATTAAAATATTAATATTTATTTTGCATTTCTACCACGTAGTATTTTCTGTATATTTAAATTACTGCAACCATTTGGTGTCCAAGCCTAGCATGGGTATTTGGGCCCAGATGTGTTTTCACACATTCAAGACCTGTACAAGTCATATTGGACTTGATTCATGGCCTTGGGTCCTGTATTTGAACTTTGGTTCAAATTATATACATGGACAAAATACGCAGATAATTAATTATTGTGTGCATTACTGTTTTTGATTTTCTAAAAATACTTAAAGTATTGCTAAAATTATGGAAAAATAGTTTTTAGATACTTTGTTAAGTTGGCTAATTTAGTATAATTTTTGTAGTATTTAATTTACTGTTTTGCCACTAGTTTGGCATATGAAACCAAAACTCACTTTCTGTATACTTAGGAAAACTGATTTTTATAAAATAATTGTACTGGTTAATAAATTCCAGAAAAATTATAATAAATTTCTATAGATAGCAAGGATCGTGTTGGTACTTTGTTTTATGCAAAACTAGACTTTTTGTCTATCTCTAAAATTGTTAGAACATAGTGCACAGAATGTTTATTTTATCAATAATTATGACTAAGTCATGACCTGTGATTTTTGTGTATTTCTAGTGTTTGGTTTGCTGACCAACCTTAATATGGGAGACCCATGTGTTAGTTTAAATGCCAAATCACTTCACTTTGAACCCCTAGGCTAAGTTCACCTAGCCAATGTCCAATTTGGCCTTCTCACATCACTAGTGTATTTATATTGTCTTGTAACTTAGAATCTGAGTATATATATGTTTTCAGTACCAGGACACTCTACATCTTAGCTTTATTGTCATTGCATTGCTTTGCTCCAGGCAAGTACATCTACAAACTCATTTACTGTCTTTTAATGTTAAGTACATGTGACAACCTTGTAAATTACCATTAATCCAGTTGCAAGTCTTTTGTTAATAGTACATGTTAAAACACTGTTATGTGATAAAAGAACGTTAATCAACCCATGTGAATGCTGATCCTTGGAGTAGCAAGTCAAATCATAACATGTTTCATACTATTGCCAGTTCCCACCATGCTTTACACTATTTTCCGTATCTTTTACATGATGATTACTGGGTTATGAGAGAGTTGATAGTATAGTTACTGGACTCGTGGAATGTACTCACTTACATTGCGGTATGCTAATTGTGTAGTTTCTGGACTTGTGGAATGTACTTACGTACATTGCAGTAAACTAAGAATGTAGTTTCTGGACTTGTGGAATGTACTTACGTACATTGCAGTAAACTAACAATGTAGTTTCTGGACTTGTGGAATGTACATACGTACATTGCAGTAAACTAGCATAGCACCTATTGACCGATCTCATACCTGCTCCAGTTTTAATACATAATGTACAATATGTCACAATTGACAAGAGTGTCTTAAAATGATAATCAAGATATACCATGATTTCCCGCTTTATATGATTTACCATGATTCCAGTATGTCTATTTTTCAGTCTTATCATACCATGTTCCTGTTGTACATCTCTTGCATTACACATTCAGTACTTTAGTAGTAGAGGTTGTACTTGCTCCCGTCCTGACAGGATAACGTTGTAGGTATTTTGACCGAGGAAGAAATACTTTGTGACCCGTACTATGGAGCTCCAGTTGAGGATATTCCAGCAGGGAATCCTGCTTAGCTGCTTAGTTTGACTTAGTGTTGGGTTATTATTACAGACGCTATTTTGTACCTTTAAACTGGACCTTGTCTCCAGTCTTACATTTTGGTTTGTATTATTATCAAACTTAGTGGTTTTTCATCTATATAGAAGCTGTGTTGTGATCATTCTTAAACTATCTTAATCATTAGCACATTTATCATTATTACCTGACTGTCTAGAACAGCTTACTACGCTCTAATCAAGCGTAGGCTGGACATGGCTCGGCCCGGCCCAACAATTTGGGTAGCGGGTCGTGACATGTTTTTTTGGCGGCCCATGCAGGTCCTGACTAAAGTTGTTTGGTTACGTTACTGTACCAAGCACGCCTGCAGAAATTAAGGATAACTAGATAACACTAGGAACAACATCTAGAACACCTAGAGAATTTCTAGGATTGCAACATAGGAAAACTCATCACAGCATAGGACCGGTAGTGTAACTAAATTGTTTGCTTATGACTGCTTGCTTTATTCTTATAATTCCTTTGTCTTTTATAAATAGATGGACCCTACACACTCTCCCGATTCCGCCACCTCAGGTGACGGTATACCTCCACCACCTCCTACCCCGCAGACCCAGGTGCCTCCACCCCCACCTCCTATCATACCTCCCCAGACTATTATTTCCCTTGACGGAACCCAGTTGCTGGCTTTGATCCAGGGGCTCCTAAACAACCAGCATACCCCGGTCCCGCAACCCATAGAGCATCAACCGAGGCTAGGGAATGTCAAGAGTTTTATGAACCTAAATCCGAAGGAGTTTCTTGGGACGGAAGGCATAGTTGTAGCTGATGACTGGTTAGATTCCGTAGAGAGGAAGCTCATAGGGGCTAGATTACCTGACGACCTTTGGGTCGAGGCAGCGGGATTTCTGTTAGCAGACCTAGCAGGGATCTGGTTCAAAAATGAGACGATGTTCATTGGCGGCAGAGGAAATTGGGAGCAATTCAAGATCCAGTTCAAGAGGAAGTTCTTCTCCACCACCGCTAGAGTTGCCATGGGATTGCAATTCCAGAACCTGCAACAGGGGAGCCGTACAGTCGATGAGTACGCAGGTGAGTTTAGCAGACTCAGTCGTTTTGCCCCGAGCTTAGTAGCCGACCCAGAGGAGATGGCTCGCAGATTCTGCCATGGTCTTGTCCCGGACATTAGCATCTTACTAGTGGCCAACGGGATCACAGACTACTACCAGCTACTGGAGAGAGCCCGAGGTATCGAGGAGCGTCTTTTGTCTTGCAAGAGGCCAGCTACCACACATCATGACGGGCCGTCCAAGCGCCAGACTTTCCAGCAGAGGACGACTACCCAGCACCAGCAGGCCTATTCTCCACCAGCTCATCCTCAGCATCAGTTATCATTTGCCCGAGATCCGGGACACCAGCAGCAGAAGTGGGTCTCTTGTGCCTTCTGCAAAAAGCCAGGGCACGATGTCTCCATCTGTAGGAAGAAATTGAGCCAGTGTCTTGCTTGCGGGTCTTCCACCCATATGATTCGGGAGTGCCCGAAGGCGAAGCCATTTACCAGAGGACCTTCAGGGAGAGCATACCCTTTAGCCATCCAGGCAGCAGTACCAGTGCAGGGCCCAGAGGCAGAGCCAGAATACTTGACAGACAGTGCCACAGGTTGGATTTATTTGCATATGACTGTTTGATTCTAGTGCCTTATTAAGTAACCTGTCATTAGACTTTTACCAAACCATCATTTAGTAGCTGCACTCATAAGACAAGCCATTGACCAGTAGACATGTTTCATAGACGTTCCATCATTAGGAGATAGCCTTAGTCATCGCTGTAATTATTTTAAAACGTTAGATACCTTGCGTGTCTTCAGTTCTTGTAAATTTCGAGGACGAAATTTTTCAAGGAGGGAAGATTTGTCAGCCCCAGTTTTTCAAAATTTTTGTTTAATGATAATAATTGGCCATTAGTGATTATTTTTGCCTTAAAATATTTTATTATAATTATTAAGAATTTTCTGGAATTTTTAAATGATTTTAAATAATTTTAAAAGGGTTTTTAAATACTAAAATATCAGTTTGTAATTATTTTAAATGTTTTAATTAAGTTCTGCAAATATTAGAATTGTTTTAATATCAGTTTGCAATTTTTAGAATTGTTTTTAAATGCTTTTTGCAATATCCCAATTAACCTTTGCAAATTTATTTTGCAAAACAACCCGCGGGATTCTTTTTGCAAATAAAGAATTTGCAAATCGACCCCCCTCTCTTCTTCCCACCGCCCGACCAGCCCCTAATTCTCCGGCGAGATCACCGAAACCCTAACCCTAATCCTACCCTAATTCCACCGCCTCTGACCCCTATAAAAGAACCCCCACTCCTTCCCCGACCAAACCACACCACCCCCTCGCCGCCCCGACCACCGCAGCCCCCTGTTCTTCCCCAAACTCCCTCGCCTGAACCCTAGCTCCGGCAGTGACCCAGCCCCGCCTCTACACGCCCCCTCACAGCCAACCACCACCGCCATCAGCTTCGCCTCGACGAGCCGCGTCCAGCGCCACCCAAGCGCCGCCTCCACGACGCCTAGAACCGCCGTTCGCCCCCTCGACTTCCACCCCTCAGCCGGACACGAAGGTATCAGTTCGTCCTCGTGTCAAATCACGACTCGTGTACACGGACACAGACTCGCCCAGCCTAGACGAACCTAGTGGTAAGTGTGGACACGCGTAGATCGTGTCGTGCGTGTCGTGCAGTGCATGGACACGCCGACACGGTGTCAGATTTCATATTCTCGTGTCCTGGACTGTATGGACACGAGCAAACTGTTATTTAGAGAACGGGTTTGGTTTTGTGCTAACGGGTTAAAACCCATCAACTTGGAATCTGATTTATAATTAACCTAACCCTATCTCTAACAAAACTAACGGGCTGACCCCCTGGCCAGCCCGACCCCTTAAGTCCCCCCCCCCCTGAGCCGAGTTCGAACCCCCCCCCCATTTGCTGCTGTTTATTTTCCTTTTCTTTTCCTTTTCTTTTTCTTTTCTTTTGTTTTTATATATAATTATATATATTTATGTATACATATTTGTGTATATATGTATGTATTATTATACATACTATATTTAGGTATATATAGTTGCTGTTTTTATATATATATATATATGTATACTTCATTATTTATGTATATATATATATGTATACATATATATTTATGTATATATATTTCTTTGTGTATATATATTATCATATATATACTATTATATGTATATGTATACATTAAATTTTGTATATATATATATATATATACATAGTTAAGTATTTTCTTATATGTATATATACATATATTTGTACATATATATACAATAATATAGTTAAGCATTTTCCTATATATATATAAATATCCCTATATTTATATATATATATTTTTCCTATGGGTATTTTACTTAGCTTAGTGTAAAATAATTACATAAAGTAATGTTCATACTTTTATAGTTACTATGTAAAACTTTACCTTATTAAAATATTAATATTTATTTGCATTTCTACCACGTAGTATTTTCTGTATATTTAAATTACTGCAACCATTTGGTGTCCAAGCCTAGCATGGGTATTTGGGCCCAGATGTTTTTCACACATTCAAGACCTGTACAAGTCATATTGGACTTGATTCATGGCCTTGGGTCCTGTATTTGAACTTTGGTTCAAATTATATACATGGACAAAATACGCAGATAATTAATTATTGTGTGCATTACTGTTTTTGATTTTCTAAAAATACTTAAAGTATTGCTAAAATTATGGAAAAATAGTTTTTAGATACTTTGTTAAGTTGGCTAATTTAGTATAATTTTTGTAGTATTTAATTTACTGTTTTGCCACTAGTTTGGCATATGAAACCAAAACTCACTTTCTGTATACTTAGGAAAACTGATTTTTATAAAATAATTGTACTGGTTAATAAATTCCAGAAAAATTATAATAAATTTCTATAGATAGCAAGGATCGTGTTGGTACTTTGTTTTATGCAAAACTAGACTTTTTGTCTATCTCTAAAATTGTTAGAACATAGTGCACAGAATGTTTATTTTATCAATAATTATGACTAAGTCATGACCTGTGATTTTGTGTATTTCTAGTGTTTGGTTTGCTGACCAACCTTAATATGGGAGACCCATGTGTTAGTTTAAATGCCAAATCACTTCACTTTGAACCCCTAGGCTAAGTTCACCTAGCCAATGTCCAATTTGGCCTTCTCACATCACTAGTGTATTTATATTGTCTTGTAACTTAGAATCTGAGTATATATATGTTTTCAGTACCAGGACACTCTACATCTTAGCTTTATTGTCATTGCATTGCTTTGCTCCAGGCAAGTACATCTACAAACTCATTTACTGTCTTTTAATGTTAAGTACATGTGACAACCTTGTAAATTACCATTAATCCAGTTGCAAGTCTTTTGTTAATAGTACATGTTAAAACACTGTTATGTGATAAAAGAACGTTAATCAACCCATGTGAATGCTGATCCTTGGAGTAGCAAGTCAAATCATAACATGTTTCATACTATTGCCAGTTCCCACCATGCTTTACACTATTTTCCGTATCTTTTACATGATGATTACTGGGTTATGAGAGAGTTGATAGTATAGTTACTGGACTCGTGGAATGTACTCACTTACATTGCGGTATGCTAATTGTGTAGTTTCTGGACTTGTGGAATGTACTTACGTACATTGCAGTAAACTAAGAATGTAGTTTCTGGACTTGTGGAATGTACTTACGTACATTGCAGTAAACTAACAATGTAGTTTCTGGACTTGTGGAATGTACATACGTACATTGCAGTAAACTAGCATAGCACCTATTGACCGATCTCATACCTGCTCCAGTTTTAATACATAATGTACAATATGCCACAATTGACAAGAGTGTCTTAAAATGATAATCAAGATATACCATGATTTCCCGCTTTATATGATTTACCATGATTCCAGTATGTCTATTTTTCAGTCTTATCATACCATGTTCCTGTTGTACATCTCTTGCATTACACATTCAGTACTTTAGTAGTAGAGGTTGTACTTGCTCCCGTCCTGACAGGATAACGTTGTAGGTATTTTGACCGAGGAAGAAATGCTTTGTGACCCGTACTATGGAGCTCCAGTTGAGGATATTCCAGCAGGGAATCCTGCTTAGCTGCTTAGTTTGACTTAGTGTTGGGTTATTATTACAGACGCTGTTTTGTACCTTTAAACTGGACCTTGTCTCCAGTCTTACATTTTGGTTTGTATTATTATCAAACTTAGTGGTTTTTCATCTATATAGAAGCTGTGTTGTGATCATTCTTAAACTATCTTAATCATTAGCACATTTATCATTATTACCTGACTGTCTAGAACAGCTTACTACGCTCTAATCAAGCGTAGGCTGGACATGGCTCGGCCCGGCCCAACAATTTGGGTAGCGGGTCGTGACACACAAACCAAAAATGCCAAACACAATCGCAGACACAAAGATTTTTGACGTGGAAAATCCTTGCGGAAAAAACTACGAGACGATCGGAGTCCAACCATGAAGAACCTCCACTAATGGAATAAAGAGAATTACCCTCTACAAGCTCCTCCCGATCCAATACGGATCACCACAACTCACTTGAAATAAGAAATTTTTTGATTGCGGACTCTGAAGAACAAGAGATTCCGAAAAATTATTCGAAGCAATCTCTCCTTCACAATAGTCCTTAATCCCCTCTCTCTCTCAAAGATTGTAAAGCACTCTTGTTTTGAGATGATTTTACAACTAGCATGCATCACCCTTTTATAAGTCCTTGGTAATCCATACATGGAAGACCATATATTGAAACTTCCAATATGCATCAATCATATATTTAATGGAAATCTAATCATAATTGGCTTGCCACAATTGGAAGCCCAATTATATGAAAAGCTATTATATGAAGGGTCAAATCATAAATATATCAAAGTAAATATGGAAATCCAATCATATATTTCCTTGCCATATATGTTCCAAAATAGGATCCATGCACTCCCCGAGCTTCTCCGACATATGGATGACGCTCGTCGCTCTCCTGTATTCTTCACATAGGTTGGGAACCCCACCCACTCCAACATGCATTGCATGTCTGTGGGCCAACTGCTCCCAACTCCCACCAGATAAATGGAAGGAATAATACGCTCATGTGGCTCGATCTACTGATTTTCTGTCACCCGGTCAGGATCTTATACCTCTCTTCGGTAACCACAAGAGCCATTCGAGTTTCACTTACATCAACATTACAATATAAGCCATCCCTTGAAATGAGTTTCCCCCTATTACAAATACATAATATTTTTAGTTAGTAAAGACCATTTGGCTATTGTACCCAACATTATAATAGATACAATATACAGTCATTGAAGACTCGTGAATTCATGTGTAGAAGCAACCAACCAAAACTTTGGATAATTTTAAACCCAAGTTAGAATGATAACGTGACATTAAAATGTAGTATTTGTTCAATAAAATCATTCTCACTCAAGAGAATATTAAGGAGATATACGTACATTAACCTAGCTAGCGAATTATATATCATATGAAAGAATTAATGTCATAACTATAACTCTTCTGTGACTGTCGCAAGGCGCAGTCTTCGATCTGCTAGTATTCTTCGGGTATGCTGTTGAGAATTGGTCTCGAGGAGCTTCGGTTCGGCAACCAAGTTTCCTCGGCATGGACTCGTCGTGCAATTTGCTTTAGTTGCTTCTTCGTCATCGTAACCTTAATGATCCTTGCTGTGTTTGCCCCTCCGCCGTCTACTTTCTTCACGTTGACGTCTACGCCCTTCTGATCATCTCCGATCTTCTTCCTACTTTGGACAATACAATCCCAATCTTGGTCGTCATCGGCGTCGTCGGCCCACATTCTCTCTGGTACAAGGCAGTTCCCCATGGGATATTAAAGAAAGACCCCTAACTAACCCTCTCTCTATATATCTCTGTTATTATAAGAGTTCAAATGGTGTTTCTATATATAGGAAGATGGAGAGATTGAATGAGCTTTGAATGTGGAATGGAAAGTTTTGCTAGGTGACCAGAAGAATAAAGAGATGGGTCAATAATAAAGAACGTACGTACGTAGTTAACATGGATTATGTAATTAGAACATTGATCAAAGACCAAGCTCATCCAAAGGGCGGTACGTTGACCATAGATATCTTTGATGCTGACCTAATCAAAACTGCTTTAAATCAAAATCCAAATCTCTAGTTAATCACTCTTGCTAACTACCTGGCTCTTATATGTATTAATTATCTAAGAGACGATAATGACTTCCCACTTGGACTTATTCTAGGGTCGTTATTTTTTAAATTTTGTTATGCAAAACCAATGTTTTAAAAACCGGACCGGTGATCCAACCAAATTTTTTTAGCATAGGTCGGACCGGAGTTCAACCGAGGTTCAAATAGACTTGGTTTGGTTCAAATAGATAAGATATTCATATTTACTTCTTGATTTTGTTTGGTTCTTAGTAGGTTGGTTTGGTTTAATTTTACAACTATAAGGTCTATCAAAAACAAACCAAAAATTAAATGGTCCAAATTTAACATGATATATATATATTTTTTTTTGAATTTTTTTTTTTAAAACCAAATTTACCGGTTCATTTGTGAACCGGATCGGCCGGTTCACCGGTTGAACCCCGGTATTGAAAAAAAGCTGACAGTTCTTTAAAAGATCTGATTTTAGTCGAACCGGACCAATTTTTTTGACATAAATCAATTGGACCCGGTTTAACCGTCGGTCCGGTCCGGTTCTTACAACACTGTGCAAAACGTAAGTTCGTTTAGCTGCAAAAAAAATTAGAACACAATGAGAAAAGGAACCCTAATTCCTCAATATTGGTATGTCCTCCTCCTTTCGCCCTTCCTCCACGTCATGTCTCCTCCACGGTCTTTTCCACCAATTTGGATCTCCTTAACTCCCCTATCTGCAACCCATCCTTCTTGCAACGTCTTACTTCACGTTTGTGTCCTGACCACTGCAACTCTATGCCTGCCGTACCCCCAAGTCTTTCCGGATGACATAGCCTTTAGGACATGTCATGGAGAGTGACAAAAGTTGCCAGATCCATTTGTAAAGTAGACGATAGTTCACGGTATTTAGATGTTAAAATAATTTTTTCGACAGCAACGTTTTTAGATGTCCGACATTACGTACAAAATTTTATCCACGCTGCATAACTTTGTGCATACTATGTTGCATATCCATCCCAAATGTTATAGTAGTAACCAAATGGAGATACTAATTTGGTGATTGATATGAAAAAAAAGGAATGGATGTCAAATGCATGTGATATTGTAATGCCCAAAGCGTGTGTTCCTCGCAGGTCAATCACTGATTTAGAGTGTTAATATCAATGTTCTAAAAATCGGACCGGTGATTGAAACTTTTTTTTTTTTTGTAGGTTGGACCGGGATTCAAATAGACTTGGTTTTGTTTGGTTTAGTTCAAATAGATAATATATCCACATTTATTTCTTGGTTTGATTTGGTCCTTAGCAAGCTTCGTTTGGTTTAATTTTACAATTATAAGGTCTTCCAAACCAAGCCAAGAACCAAATCGTCCTAATCTCACACGATAATTTTTTTTTGAGTTTTTTATATAAAAAACCAAAAATTGGTCGGTTCAATTGTGAATCGGTTCGGTTTTTCATCGATTAAACCCGTTCTGTAAAAAAACCAGCAGTTCTTTTAAAAAATCTCGGCTCACGTCAGATCGGACCAATTTTTTGGTAAAACTGGTTGGAACGTCGATCCGATTCGGTTCTGACAACACTGGTTAATATACATGACCCTGATAGATTTAAATGTACTTAATTATTAATTAATTAACTATTAGTAGATTACTATGATTAATGAAGTCTCTTTGACCATGGCTGCTATAATTGATCACAATCGTTTGCTCGACCCCAACGTATGAAACAAGTAAGAAAACACTTGTTATATATACTTACAACCGCCACAACTCTTTTTAGAACAAATATACCTACACTTCATATACAGAAGGATATATTTACTGAAATTACCAATGGGGAACTGCCTTTGCCACTGCGAGTATGGTCCGGCGATGAGGCTTGGGATGCCGTGGATACTAATCCGAGCGGGATTGTTGTAACGCTACAGTATCAAAATACGTATGACCAGAAATACGATACATGCTAGCAACATTTCACCAATGGACCTAATCTCATAGCAAGTCCATTAGCGAAATGCTTAAGTTGTAAATCATGATAACGATCAGAATTACAACACAAGTCACAGGTCACGGCTAATCTCATCCACACAGAATAATAAGACACGGATATCAAGTCCAATAAAATAATACTAATAAAAAAGATCTGTCCAACAGAAATATAAATAATAACTGTGCAGGTAAGACATCCCGAAACCTCAGTAAGAGAAAAATAAGTAATCAACATGTCCACTGAAAAGAAAGAAAATAGAGTAGCAAGTCTAAAATAATATGACATGTCTCAAGAAAAATTTTCGGACACTATCTCGTCATCCTGCGAAGGTACGTCACATGTCTTAACGCCATAACCATGAACCTCCGGGTAGCCCTCCTCTCTAACTAACCCTGGAGAGATCAGCAGGTCCTCAGAGGACTAGCAAGATGCATATAACATGGCTACTATAACAGTATATAACATGCAAGAAAGCAGAAAATGGTACAAAAAGTAGTACAAGAATAGGGAATAAGGGTAAGTGGCATGTTGTCGAGGATAATGCTATCAAACGTGACTATAAGTAATCGAGGTAACCGCAGCACGATGAGAGCTCACATTCCTATAGTCAGTTGGCCGATGGGGACTCCCTAACAATAGTATGTCCCGTTCTCACTCGATGGGAGTTCACGAACGAGGTGGTCAGGTATATTCAACGTCTAATAACAGGTCAGAGTCAAGTCAAAACAATCACGATCAGGTCAAGTCAATCCAGTACAGGTAATCGGATCAAGTCAAAGTCAAGGTCAAGTCCAAGGGATATGAGATCAAGTCAACACACTAGACACGAAGGTCTAAATTAGCATAGTGAAACATAGAATATAAGGAAACATGTAGTAGATAAGGAAACATGTAACAAGAACATGAGCATGTACAAGAATCATGTGATAATACAAGAAAGAAATAAGCTGAACTAGAATAACTGGAAATAAATATACATAATACTATACAAGTTGGCAAGGTACTTGCTTGGTGATAGCACGTAGAACCAACACTATCCCATCAATCAATGAGTCACAAAAGTCCCACTCCTGCAAATGTCTCTGGATGCTGAAACAGACATTACCAATGTGTTTGGCACAAGAAAATATCTAATTTGACTACCCATAAGTCCAATTCTGGACACAGGAGCAAAACGGTAATTTTGGATCAAAACAGTGTCCGTCGTTGGACCCGCTTTTGTACCGAAAAATATGTCAGAGCCTATAGTCTCTAAAGTCAACAAATTATACCTACGAGTCCTGTTTTTCGATACGAACTCAAACGTACGTACAGATTTGGATTTCGATGAGTTGTGCACAAAATCGTCTGTTGAGCCGGATCGTGGGTCCGCCAAAATAGCGTTCCGGTTAACATTCTCAGAATCGAACCAAACTTGGCTCACAGGACCAAAAAATGACACGAGGCCAATGGCGTAAGTTTTGTTGTGAGGTGATGAACGTACACAAAGTAATTGGCTAGTTTGCAAAGAGACCAATACGAGGTATCTCGTTTGATACGTCTCGATTTTATCGCGCACACACAACAAAATCGAGTTCCGTCGAAGCCCACATGTTCGCAACATCCGTACGTGTCTTTCGATTCTCACGGGTTGTGAAAAATCATCCGGTTTGTCGGGACGCACGCCGTATCAGGAAAAATCCTAATTTTTGAAAATAGTTTTTCCTAATTTTTGAGAGCGAATATCTCGATATTAACTAGATGAAATTTAAAATCTACGAAAAGCGTTTTGAAGCTGTTTAGGTTGTCTATAATACCGTTTATATGGATTTCAAAAATTCGCTTTAGATTGACAGAGATTTGCCTTCCAATTTAGGATCAGGAATGAAATTTTTGTTCAACTCGAACATATTTTTCGTCAATTTTGGGTCGATTTTCAACCCGATTTTGATTCGATTTACTTCGAAGATATCCTATGGGGTTGAAGAGGTATAGATTAGGTTCATAACAGAGTCACATAGAAGTTTCAAGCAGAAAAGTTGAATCAACATAAAATGTATAGAAATAAAATCATCTTTATTGATATTGAAACATAAAATTATAACGACTTGAAGCCAAGATTTCAATCACTCAAGCTATCTCTCTCTTAATTACAATAAGATCATGTCATGATGCTTACAACTTGAAGAAGATTACAGTAGGCAATATACATACATTATGTCCCTTATAAGTGAAGTCTTCTACGCGGCCATACACCTCGAAACACTAATTAATGAACTCCATGCCTCAACGCGTCTAAGTGAGCTCCACACCGAGCGAGTTGCTACCTTTATCCTGCATACAATGGGGTATCAGTACATAGAATGCACTTGTGGGGTATTAGTACATAGAATGCACTATTGTGGTCTTTCTAATCTTGTCATAGGATCAATTTTATGGCATAATAACTAAGCATCCTGGTGTCGTCAAAACCATAACCGTGACATGCATGCAACAATTGAAACTTAATTATACTTACCTTTCGGCCTTGCCTAACAATACAATTTTATAACATAAGGATCTAGTGCCACGCTATCGAACCACAATCTCACTATTTGCATCGTAATGCGTGCCTCTGCTTACGCCAAATCTTAGGCTTAATAGCTATGTTACGTGCCGTGCATCAATCTTTTGACTCAACTAACGACATGCACGCAAATTGTCTCTAAAACGTTGACTCAATTTATGTGAAGTTCACTGGCAACATGCTATCTTGGACATAGCTAAGGTTAGACGTACGGCGATCCTTTCAGCGCAAGGTAGCTAGACATACTGAAAGTTTTCGAATCACCATGTGCTTTAACCAGCTAAGTTATCCATCTTCCTCCTAGGCCGATACGATTCGGTGCCCGACGATTCGTTCGAGGAAGTAAAACCTTGTGCACAAGTTGCCCATGACCATGCACCTAGAGAACATTTAGACTCAACGTAAATGTATGGCCTAACTGAAACTACAACTCAAACCTTTGTTCCTCTTAAGCTTTTCATCTCTACGCAGCTCTCAAACCAAGGAACGCCTCAGCGACCTAAGGTCTCGAGAACTTTGTATATTTCACCTATGTACCCAGGAACGGCTACCAGATAGCTTTCCTGCCAACTGAATCAAATCATAATCTCATCTCAACTCAGAAACGACTATTTGATAGCCCTTTTGCCTCGAATAAACCTTGCTCCACAAAGTACTCTAAACATTGTCATACTCTATATGAAATGTATCGAAACCATGTGAATGTGTATGCTTATGACATCGAATCTATAGTCTGTGGGACAATATATTAAAACTCTACCTTTCGCAAGCCATGAAATCGATAGGACCGTCGAGTGCTAGTTTGAAAACAAGATGTGATATACTATATAGCGTCAATTTAAACATTTCCAGGTTCTATACCAATCGACTACAAAATTGGAATATTCTCTTAGCTATATGGCTTTAACTCTTTAACTAGCTAGCATGTATCAATTTATTGATTACGATTCATTTTATTAGGTGCGAAGGTAAGATAGAGGCGAGGAATCGAAGCTACCCACCTGAACGAGGACTTGTCTCGACCGATTGAGACTTCGAGGAAGTTGCTGCATAGCCAAGTTCAAACGTCGTTGCGTCCTTTGATTTATCCTGTTGAACTGAGCGGGACATGACACTACAAAGGAGGGTCAAGAAAATATTCAATCACTCTAAGAAAATATTATGGATTGTAAAATGAAAAAAAAAAAATGATACTCAAGAACTGTCACCAGATACAAATATGAAATATATCGTTTATATAATTGTCTTCAACATATGTATATTACATCTGTATTTTTAAATTGAGAAAAATGAAGACAGAGAAAATGATTTTGATCATTCAGTCCCTTCGCTACTTCTATTCAAAATTAAGAATTCTCTCTTATTTCCAATATACATTTAGGATTATCAGTAGAAATTCGGTCATAACAGAAGAATTCACTCTCTTACTTCTTATCTACAACTATAACTTATCAGTATAAATTCTTCCTCAACTGGATGTTATATGAAGAATTGTATAAGATGATGAACGTGATGATCCATGTCATACTATTTTAAACCCAAAATTAATGTTTACTGCAACCTTTAATATGTAGGAGGCCAATGACCTATATATTATCTGTCTTAGGATAATTGATTATTTTTGGGTTTTTATTGAATTCTCAACTCATGAAGACCCTGGTCAACTTCCCTCTTCATTATCATCTTTTCCTTGTCCTTGTCCTCGTTAAAACCACTGCAAAAGTGTTAGTTTGGTTATCTCCAATCTCTAGGTCAAGTTTCATTTACATTTAATATTTATTAAAAAAAATTAAAGAAATAAAACATTGAAACATTTAATTAATACCCTTTAAAATTGAAAAATAAAAAGACTGAAGAACATATGATACTAAGATATATGGTTTTTCTTATTGTCATGCTTCCAGTAGTTTTTTTTTGGTGACAGCATACCAGTTGCATGAATAATTGAATATTTTTGATAAAAATAATTTCTATATTTTATATTTTAATATTTTAGATGTAAATAATATTATTTGTTTTTATTTGCGCCAACTCTATAATAGACGTCATGTGTTGAAATAATGTTTCCCTTATTATGATTTGGATAAACTCAAATATGGATGATCTTATCCTTATATATAATAAATTCTGTCAGATTCTGTCATATTCTCTCTTATACGTATTATCAATGAGAAAGTCTCTTATGAATTTTAGATTTTGCTACCGACATAAGCGCAAAATGAGTTCCGAAGAGTTCCAGGACACTGGTTTCTCAAGAGAAAGTACATACCAATTTCAAATAATTTTTCTCTGATAAGAAGTATGATTCTTATAGCATGATACGTGTTTGAGCAGAACAAAAATGACATACATATTGTTCTCCAATTCAATTATATGTGATAACCGTATATTTGTTTGTTTGGATAATAAATAAATGACAAAGTCGTCAAACTTCAGACTTAAGAGACCTTAGTACTTTTAATTAGAAAGTATCCACATGCATAGAGTGATAGAACTCAATCTTCCTCTCTGCTGCTTTCTTTCTCCATCTATGTCGATTATGAGAGTGTTCATTGATAAATTCTATTTCTTGGTGATTCTCTGGGAAAACAAAATCACGCAACAAACATGTCTTTTGAGGATTTTGTGGGTTTCAAATAGATATCTCAAGTGACAACCTAAACAACTGTTATTGCCGGGGCACAATTTTTCGATAAAAAACTGAGGAGATGAAACAATTATAAAAACAATGTTCCAACGCAACACTTCTAGGAAGGTTGTGCAAGTATAACGAAGATCTAAGAAGATCTCGTTACAGTAGCGTATGATATTACGAGAATCTAAAAGATTTCGTAATCCACAGCAACGAAAAAGATGACAGACGAAAGATGTAAAATGGCCTGCTGGGTGAATGATCACCGTTGCTCAAAGCTATATTCGTCCCACACGAATAGTTTTCAGGAACTAGCAAGTTCATCGGAGAACTTTGGAACACTTCTGCTCTTCTGACTCCTCGGATCGTACACGGACTCCCGTGCAAAAGCAATGCTGGTGCAAAACTTCTCTTCTCTCTCACAGACTCTAAACTTTTCGTAACTCTCTGAATATGTTCTGTGTATTCTGTCTGTGAGAGAGAAGAGACCTTTTATAGGTCCGAGTAGGAACTGTCCGGTTAGCAGAACATTCGGGACGTGGTAATTACCACTCCGAACGTGCAGTAACCGCTCAGATCATACCCAGGCACGATCTAAAGCAAGTTGCGCCACTCGCGCACCCTGCGCGCATTGCACACCCGCACTGAGCCACTTGTGCCACATGTGCGCCCTTCGCACACTGCACCACCCGTGCAACTGAGCGCGCAACCTGGCGACGACTGACGTGCAAGGTGCGCCAACAAAACGTCACATTACGTCTCATGAGTCCATGAGCCCGAATCCGAGTCCGAGTCGGACTTAGCTCCCATGGAAATAAATTTTCCAAGGGCAAAAAGCATGAATGCTTCAATTGTTGATTTAACAAATTTCATTAGAAATATAACCCCACATGGCACACCCATGTGCACCTCCACACCATATGTGCATCTCTAAATAGCATAGCTAATATATAGAGATACAACTCCTTTGACCTAGCCGATGTGGGACTAAAGTTTCTAATTCCAACAACAACAACAACAACAACAACAACGACAATGGCTTCAGCTTGTTACTAGGCCTTCTGATCCACTCTCCCCCTATCGAGTTCTTATTAGCATGCTTCTTCTTTCTCTTCCTATACTTGAAACTCAACAAGTCCAAGTGACGCACCAATTGGCCGATTGTTGGCATGGTCCCGATCTCCTTAGAGAGTGCAGGTGCACCTTCTACTTCCAAGGGGCGTGGTTCTGTGACATAATTTTTTTTTTGGGGGCTCCGCCACGACTCGTCATTGGCATTGAAGATGTCGTCGCCTAGGACTTCGAATATCTCGAAGTGGCAATCTCTATATCTTTATTTTCGATGCTAGATGGTGATAGCTTATTTCTTTAAACAATCAAAGTATCTATTACTAATGTAAAGTTCTCATTAAATAGTTGTGGTATAAGCTTGAAGTTTTATGGTTATGTCATTATAATATTCATCAATATTGAATAATGTAATGGTTGGGTCACTTTATACTGTGAAATACTTTCACTTAGGCCTGTCAACAGTAGCTTATCGGTCCGATGTTGACTTACCACATCCAAACCAATAGCTATCGGATACATCTGATAACCATCCGATATCCGATCGGATGAGAGTTTTGGCTCCCGTATCTGTTACCGATAATTTTAACAGATATTGGGTAAAATCCAAACCAATAAACCACACATTACCTGAAGAATGAATAATGAAGTATGAGAGTAACCAAACATAAATAGAAAAAAAATATCATATCAAGTTCAAAAATCAGAATGAGAGAAATCAGAGAGAGAGAGAGAGAGAGAGAGAGAGAGAGAGAGAGAGAGAACTAGAGAAGAAAAAAAAACCCTAGAATGAAGATCCGAACGGCTTGTGCCTATGTGCTTCACAGTCTTCCTAAAGTTTGGGGAGAGAGAGGGAGTCTATTTTAGTTTAGGGTTTTAGAGTCTCATTTAGTTCCTTTGTGATTCTATCAAATGTAATCTACACTATTCATATTTATAATTAAAATATATTATATATTTTAGTTATCCTACTATCGGATCAGATGTTTTCGGATAGGATATGACACTTTTCGTATCCGTATCCGATATCCGATAAATATCCGGTAAGACATCCGTATCCGTACCACATTCGAAATTTCGGATATTATCGATTCAAATGCGGATTGAATGCAGATTTTCGGTCTACCATTGACATGCTATCACTCTCCAGTACCGGAATATGGAGACGGACTAGGCCAACTACTCCATATGAGGTATGCAAACGTCATACGACGATCATGGCTGTCAAGAGACAAGTGGGTGCATGCTACAATCAAGTCTCCTATGGTCTCACAGAGCATCTATATCTCAATCATTCAAAGCAAGAAAACAGCATATAATGAGCATATGAGATAAAGCAGTAAGACGTCCCCAACGCTTCATCAAAATAATCATGGGGAACTAGCTTTAAGTTAGCTAGCCCGGAGAGTCATAGGTACATAATCGTATTCAGCTGTAGTCTTATTTAATTACAATTATGCAAAAGATAAATTATCCAGATTAACCGGCTAAACAGATGCCGATGGCTAAATGCTAGAACATAAATGATGAATACTAAAGTGGTGGAGAAGAAACCCACTCAAGTCTCCCGTCAGCCATGCTCATAGTATGCACCATTGACGTCAGGAAGGAAGGTCGGATCTTCAGGCTCTGCTACGTGATCTGGCCAAACAAAACCAGCGGGGTCAGTCCCGAATAACAAGTACCACAAGGTAGCACAAAAGAGTGAGATAAAACCTAAGCATAAAAATAATAATAAAAGCTTCCGGTTGTAACCTCGGTCCACAGCCTGTCGCAGCAAGATAGCCCAACCCAACAACCAAATAAGGACATGGGTTGGACCACGCACCATGACAGTCTATGTCCCTCAGCTACTAGTGGAAGGCGCAAGGCACACACAAGTCGTTTTACAAGTGGCCAAATCATTCATACGGCTTTCTATATTGGTGGAGTTATCCCCGGAATGCTAATTATAGGAATCCTCAGATCATGTCATTCCAGCAGGGCTAGCCAATCTATTATATATACATATACGCGTAGCACATTGATTATGCATCGGTCCCCCGTAAGGCTACCGTACTGAAACATATAACACATAGCACATAGGATTTGAATATAGTCATCTACCATAGGCGGATGAAACCGTATCCGTGGCGACCAACCCGACATGTCAGGACGGGACTTGGGGTGGCTAGTATGGTATGATCTCGAGATTCTTCTCGTCCAATGCATTTATCAAATTAGTTGCCTAGTTAATCCCTAAGTTATTCTCGGAGTTCGCATGTCGTGGTCATATGCTAATTCTCCTAGATGTCGTAAATTGTACGAGTACCCCAAGTAAGGATCCGTACTAGCTAAAGGAGTCATACGTAAGAATCCCTTCTTAGTGTAATACAACAAACAATACATGCCATGTCATTACTACCGACCATTCATTATGTAAGTGTTGAAGGCTTTGGATGTACTGACATATATCACGTACGAACACTTAGCACATGAGATAGCACTTCGGTTCTCACATAGACTGTACCTCAGTACACGTGTAGGATTTACCAGCACATGCATAGGTAGTCAGGTCAGGAATGAAGGTCAAGTACAGAAAAATATACAAGAAAGATCAAAAACATCCATAGGGGATTGAAACTATCAATCGCATATAAACTCCAGTTAGAGCAAGACCTCAAGATTCTTGAAGCCAAGACAAAGATTTACAATTTTTATGTTTTGAGTTTTATAAGACTATAGCTACAAAATAGCTCAAATGCACATGAGAATTCCAGCGCATGAGAATCCCAACGCATGAAAATTTTCAGCGCACGAGATTTCAAACACATGGGAATTCCAGTACATGAGAATTCTAGCGCATGGATAAAACTTACGTTGCGTCTTCAGTTGATGCACATAGGGAACCTACATACATGACATGCACGGAGTCAAAAGGATGCGTTGCCGGGACTTCACGACGCATGGCCTCTCGGCGCATGGCCTCCCGGACGCATGAAAATTTTGGCACATAGACAATCCCGACGCATGGGGGTCGTCGTCCCCAAACAGCAAGTTCAGCCATGAAAGCTCCAAAAACTTGTCTTGGCCATAAATTTCTCATCCGAACTCGAAATCAAGCGAAATAAAAGTCAAACTGCATGAAATCAAATTCTCTACAACATAGAACAATTATTTTTAGAAAACATCCAAGTTTGATAGACCAAAACCACGAAAATTTATTAAACCTTATTTTTAGAAACTTAGATCTACACAAAAGTAGCCATTAAAATAAAAAGTACCAAGAACTAAACTTGTAGAGAATGAAGGATGAACAATCTAGACTAATAATATCAAAGAAATAACAAGAAATGAAAAATGCAAGTGGTCTCTCATTTGTACAAGATGTACTTGCCTAAGTGGGTTGGTGGTTGAGAAAAATGAATGAGAGAGTGAATGTGGAAAGAGTGTGGAAGAGATTATTTATAGTGGGTGAGGGTTGGCTCCACCAAACCCTAATCTTAAGCATGCTCCAACATGTAACTAATGACATGTTTAAATGTTACATGCTACAACTAATAATTAACACATTAAATGGTGTACAAGTTAAAATACTATATAGAAGATTTATGTAGCAAATGCGTACACCGAAAACGGGGAGTGACACATGCCTACTTTTACTGATATATGTGTATATTGTTTACTAGCGAGGATCCCCTATTTTGATACATTTCACATAAAAGACATTATTAGTAAAGTAATACAAATTATTTCATTTTGTGGTACGAAAATGCAATACGATCATGTCACTTCATTTTTATGGTTTTATTTGCAAAATGATACAAATTGTTTGCTTGAGTTTCCACTCTAAATGGATGCATGCACTACAGGTGTTGTGCTGTATGTCCAAGAAAAATCAGTTGTCCGCAAATTAATTTTTTACAGGTCGTAACAGATCACTGGCCCCTGAAAAGCTAATAGTGAAAATGCCACCTTCAATGTTGGTATTTCAATATTGTACTTGTATATATTCTAAACTATAAAGTTTAAAAGTTGGTGCTATAAGCTTAAGTTTCAAATTTGGTGCCATAAGATTGTTTTATTCGTAGGGATACTACAGATGCATTATTGTCCTGCCAACTATCATATACCAGAAGTTTTATGTTTAAAATTATTATTATTGATCAATAATATCTTTATTTGCGACTATTGATAAGATATTGTCATATCTAGAAACTGGAATCCATGGAAAAACTAGATAGAGACATCTTATGCATGACTGATATTGCTACTACCAATACCATCCTTATGAATAGGATTTTTTTCTAATATAAATACTAGTATGAATGTAGTATCCAAGATAGCTGGCTATGCTCATATTATGAAGGCTCTGCTAAAGCACATTTAATTTTATCCAATAGAACATGCCTACTTATTTATACTCTCATAATTCCAAAGAAAAATTATTGAGTTTTAAGGACGTGAAGGCAAACGGGTATTATATTGAAATCATGAGCGAAGCTAATAAAGAATACAATTATATAACTTCTAATATAGGGAATAACCAAAAGTTCGTTCTATAGATATTCTCCAGTTTACCATTAGGGGTATACATACTTTACTCACATGGGGTACTCAAGTCACATACTATACGTTGAGCCAGAAGCCCAATCATAAGCGTCCCTACTTAAAAACTAATTCTTGTGATCATCTCTTACCAAATTGCAGGATACACCGCTTAAAAACTAATTCATTTTTTTGCCTTTAGACTAGGAAAGATAGTTTCACATTGGCTACACCAAATGATGAATATCTCAATATAATGCTTTGGTTGTGTTGAGATAAGCACATGAAGTGTAGTAAAGCATATGTGGATTCCATATCAGGTGTTATCCTAGGAAAATGATTAACTCCTCAAAAAAAACATTTACGTCTTTTGTTCAAAGGGATCATTTTCTTAGGAGCTTAGTGACTCAAACTCAGACTCAAAGGCACAAAATGACGCTTGTTTGTGCACTTTGCACTTAGCACGTCAATATCGTCGCATGGCACTCATGTGCTCGTTTTATCCGCGAGTCGCATGAGCAAGTTGCATGTGCTGGTACAGGCGCATGCACGGCCTAGACGCGGCTATGTGCGTTTATGCATATGCGCGCATGCGCCGTCGCAGGACTGCACGCATGAACTACTATGCTACTAGCTTATTTGCGCAAGAGAAACTGCGGTGTGCAGTTGGGCGCATGAGCACAGACAGCGTGGTTGGTGCAGGTTTTCGCTGATTGCAGGATTTGAACGGTCATGGAAAGATCGGATCAATTTTTTGGATCCCTTTTATGTGGGATTTGAATTTAATTCGTTCCTATCTTTTCGTAATTATTGGCGGCCAGAATCAGGGTTAGGATTGCCACCCAATTCTATAAATACTCTCTTCATGTCTCATTTGAGGACTTACTTCAAAATTGAGAGACTAAAAAGAGTTTTGCTACTGCCGCATTGGAGTCTAAAGGAGTTTATGCGAGTCTTGTCAGGAGGTGACAACGAGCGTTCCAGAAGTTATTTGAGAACTTGTTGGTCTAAGAGTAGATTGCTTGAGGGCGAATCTTTGCTTTAGGCAACGATGATCTTTATTACCCCAACAAGGATTATTTATTCTTCTTTTCTTCCACTTATCTTTCGCATATTGTAAACTGTTCTATCTGTCTGCAACTGCGATTGCAAGGAAGAACTAGAATTCTATTCTCACTAGTTCTTCCATCTAGTTCTGTCTTAAAAATAACAGTATGCTCTGTAAATGTCATATAGTGCACATTTAGTGTGGTAAATAGAATGATTGATGACAGTGTATTTTCTCCATCCATAGGAAAAATCTAACATATTCCTTTGTGAATGTGAAGTGAAACGAACAAATGCTTGAAACTCAACTTAGGTTACTGTATATTTTGTTGATATGCTTGCTTGCTTGCTAGCCAGGGCTGAGCTTGAGATTTTTTGATGTCCAGGATAAAAATTAAAATGACGTCCCTAATAAAAAAATTAAAATGGTGTAAAAAAGAAGATGGAAATAGAAAATTCTTAAAAAGAACATGGCCACTAGGCTTGTGACTCTTTAGATAGAAAGTGTGTGTAAATTTCAACTTTGGTAAGTGAATCATTTTCTCATATTGTGTGAGCACTATAAATTTAAAATACTACATAAATTATTATTTTTGTGTCCCTCAAAGCTTTATGCATGGGATGTGTCCCGCCTGCTGTCAAGGTTGGCCCTGATGCTACTTATTTTTCAGATTAAATTAAGGTACACAAGATAGAGAAGTGATGAAGAAACTGCATTGAAAGTAAACTTGTTGGTATTTTTGCCTTTAGACTAAGAAAGATAGTCCCACATCGGCTACACCAAATGGTGAGTATCTCAATATAATGCATTGTTTGTATTGAGGTGTGCACATGAGGTGTGGTGGGGCACAAGTGTGTGCCATGTGGGAGTATTTTCCTAGAAGGAAAAATAATTAATTCCAACAAGGATGCAAGTTAATTTTGTTGTGCGGACTCGGACTCGAACATGAACTCCAGGTTGTCTCGTGCATACACGGGAGTGTTCGGGGGGGTAGGCGTGGACTGGCACACTACTATGCTGATTGTGGGATAATCTAAAATATCAAAATCTATTTTTGAGTATTGGTATTTTAGTCTCACATCGGATTGGAGAAAAGGTGAAGTCTCATTCCACTCTATAAATAGAGCTCCTTGGCCTCATTTGGAAGATGCACCAAGAAGAGAGTTAAGGGAGTCCGTAAAGTCCAGGAAGCCCGTTCAAGTCTTAAATATTGACTTACGAGCGTTCCAGAAGTTCTTCGTAAACTTGCTGGTTCCTGGAAGCAGATCGTGGTGGGGCGAATCTTGCTTTGATCAACGGTGATCTTAATCACCCCAACAAGAACCTTTCTCTCTTCTTTTTTCTTTCTTCTCCTTTCTCTAAGTTGTAACTCAGTTCTTTCCGTCAGCAACTGCGATTGCGAGGAAGAACGTGAGATTTATTTTCTGATTATTGTTGCTTTTATAATCAGATTTATATTATAGTGTCCTCGTGGATCTCGAGAATAATCAGAAGGGGAACGTTTGATTGAACCTCTGATCTCGATATCTAGTTCTACCATCTTTGATCAAGCCCCGGTACTAACAATATCAAAGCAAGATCCTTGTAGACGGAG
>JANAVB010034218.1:10329079-10334079 GCA_029216955.1 Iris pallida
ACTTCTTTCTAGATAGTCTTGAAATTGTATCCATGTTTGCATGGCCGAGTCTCATATGCCATAGTTGACTCTCGATGCTTTTGGCCATCAAACATCTACCTGCTTTGTTAGCATCTTCCAACAAATAGGAAACATATATGTTGTCTTCCCTAATACCTTCAAATATAGTACTACCAGTTGAACTATCAACTATAGTACATTTATTTTTGACAAAGTTAATACCATAACCGTGATCAGTTAAATGGCTTATGCTGAGCAGATTATGTTTTAACTCAGTAACTAGACATACACTTTAATCACTGGATATAGGGAGCCTTACCAATGTCACCGATACCGATTATGTACCCTCTTAAATTATTACCGAAGGAGACATATCCTTCTTTATTCTTCTTCGACAGTGCTGTGAAAAGTGAAGCGTCAACGGTCATGTGCCGTGAGCAACCGCTGTCGAGGATCCATTTGCTCCTAGCATGTGAAGGGCGTCCCACCTACAAAACAATTTGCAGATGAAACTCTTGGTACCCATTTCTTGTAGGGTCCTGACTGGTTAGTTTTTGGTATCCATGCATAAACATTTAAATCTACTACTTTCTGATTCTATATGCAGAAGATATATGACCAATGAGGCCATAATAATGACAATTAGTATGTTGATGTTGAAAGTAGTATGAGGTGCATGATTGGTAGGTTTTGGTTTTCTAGTATAGAAGAATGCATGCCTATTTGTCTTCTTGGGCATAGTTTTGGTATGATTTGGTCTGACAGTGTTGGGCGTGTTCCGATGATTCGTAATTGACACGTGTTAAAATAGGAAGCAGCAACTTCAGGCCGTTTTCCTAAACTAATTTTCAACTTTTTGGAAGTGTCATATAATCTAGTATAGTCAGATGTGATGATTCTATTCTGACCTGTGCACACTGGAGACTCTTTCTCTCCTTAGATAGGTCTTCCTTTAACTGGATAATAGTTTGGTCTTTTTCTTCGGATTGCTTAACCGTCTCGTGTAACAACAATTTAATAGAAGAAAGCTCACCAGACTCATTTGAAGAGTCATTATTTCCAACAAGATCTAATTGGTCGTAAGTCTTCCTATTTCACCTTTGTACTCTTTGAGTACCTTCTTAGAGGTTTTATATTTACTACGCAGTTTTCTGTAATCATTTGGCAGGTCACTGAAAGCCTCTCCTAGTTGCTCAAAGGTGAAATCATCATAAGGATCAAATAGAGGATTAGTGATTGCCTGATCGCAAGCCATCAAACATACATTTGCAGCGTCATCTGATTGTTCATCTTCTGAGTCGCTGGCTTCACTTTCATGCCATATGCTTGTGTTGGCGTACTTTCTTGATGTAGATTTCTTCAGGTAGCCTTTGTCATATTTGCTGCTTTTCTTTGATGATGATGCTGTTGGACAATCTTTCTTCATGTGTCCTTTTTTTTTGCATCCGTAGCAAATAGGATCTTCCTCGTTGTTGTTGTTGTTTTGTTGTCTTTGTTGTCTTTTGTTCTCCTGTCATTACAACAAAAAGCCCTTTTAATGACGGCTAAAAACGTCATTAATGACGAACCATGACGTTTTTTTTCCACAACAACCGTTATGAAAACGAGTGTTATAAATTTTTTTAAAAGCGTCATAAAATAACCATCATGAATAGTTTCTATAAAAACGTTATAATAGTTAATACATAGTGCACAATTCAGAACAATTTTAAAACGTCATGAATAGATAATATGTATAAGCTCAATGCAGCACATTTATAACACTTTATACTATTCAAATTAGCATATTTATAATGCTCTATACTGCACAATATATTTACATTCCAAAAAGTTAACATTATATATCACCATCTTTATTATATTTCTCAAAATAGTACATATCAACATCTTCATTACATTATCAAAATAGAATATCCAAATACATATAGATATTTACAACTACCAAAATTGTCCACATCAAAACTTGGCCACATAATCAATAATCATGAAATCAACGACAGCCGGAACATCAGTGAAATCCTGAGAAAAAAAACCAAATCAGTCCATATAATTGTCAGGCCTAAAAATCAAATCTAATCATGAAATATCAAGAGAAATGAGTAAAACAATCTAGGTCATGATAGGGATCAGGTATTTGTCCCATATCCACTACAACAAAATAATACACATTTTCACCTTCTTGAGTATTGTCTCAGGTTAATCAAATATGCCCCAGGCAACCATACTAATGAAGTCTTTTCAAATGATCAAGAAAGATCATAAAAAATGTACACAGTAATGGAAATCGTCCACAATAATAATGAAGTAATTGAAATCATTAAAGAAAGTAAAATAAATAATAGGAGAAACATATAGTAGATAGAAGGAAACCCGAAACTCAGGGGAAGTGGCTACTCCCCCTGGGTAGGCCTATGGTGGGGGTCCGCCCATTTGGATGAATAAAAAAACTGATCAATCCTTTTACATTAGTAGTTTAGTGTTCAAGATTATACAATAATTCTAGCTTTAATAGTTAATACCAGTTTGAAACTAACTAGTTGGTCAATCATAGTTAACTGGTAGCATAATGCACAAGCATAGTTGCATAATCAACTGAACAATTATTCTACAACGAACCATCAAAATAAACTCCTCGCAGCTCCAAATTATCTGTTAATTTTTTACAACCTAAAGAAAAGGTAGTTCATGCAGATGAATGATATTACATACCTCCTGACCAGGCTCCAGTTTGATTTTAGCAACTTATGACCAGCCTCTTCAAAATCAACACTTGACATAATGGTCAAATTAATCGTTCGCCTGAAATTGACAAGATTTTATCTTTTATCTTCATGGTTTCCTCGTCCTCTTATCCAGAATCTTCTTCATGCTCATCTTCTGAAGCTGCATCAGATCCTTCTTCATCATCAGATGACTCTTCTCCAAGATCCCTCTCTTGAGATCTTCATAAGCCATGAAGATCTCAAGAGAAGAATGCATGAAAATTATGTATTCCTGTAAGAAGATACAGTACCAATAAGAAGAATGCATGAAAATTATGTATTCCTGTAAATGAGACCATGATAAATTAGTCTACAATTCCAAAAATTTTACTTGTAAAAGCACTTGTTCGAGAGAATGGTAGCTAAAGTTAGAACGTTCTCACATATGTTGTATCACTAACTCAGCATAGGTGAAGTGACTAACAGATTTAATAAGTGGGCATATTCGTGAATGTGACGAAAGAAATAAATGTATCAGAAAGTCACCGACGTGCAACCGCCCCGAAACTGAGTCCAACTCCGATAGAGTCCGATACTTTGAACCTTTGTCCAAGTTCAAAGTGCGTCTAATTTGTATCACTAACTCAGCATAGTTTAATTTGTTTTTTCTAATTGACTGAAAAGAGACCCTCCCCCCAATGTTGGTATCGACAAGTATCAATATCGCTCAGAATCGGGGATATGCCAAATGGTATCGGTATCGACATTACCGGATCGGTATCAGCCGATACTGTAAACTATGGAATCATATAGACCATTAAAAATCTTAATTTATCTCAAACTAACAAACTATCGCAAAGAAAAGAAAAAACACTAGAATTCTTGTTTGTTCCAATTTTGAAGAGGTTAGTATCGACAAACTAAAACTGTTGATACAATTTGAAGAAGTTACCAATGAATCCTTACTCAATTGATCAAAACACATTCAAGCCAGACTGATGATAGGTTGAAATATGCAAGCAATCATGCACAAGTATATTAAAACGAATTGCTCTGGGATCTTCAAGAGATACAATCCTGACACACGACCAAAAGGCTGAAATATCAACAGTATTTGCCCTTTCTATGACTATTGGTACCAGTGGTGTTGATAGTATCCGTGATTTCTGATCTGAGTATCAATTTTTTCGGGTATATATTAATGAATATTTTATATATTTAGATATAATTTAGTAGTTTTGAAATTAAATGAAATAGCAATTACTTTTATCGGTTGGGTTACACCTTACCAATTGGTTTATCCATGATAGTGCTTTTGTAACCTTATTATGCTTTTCAACCCAATTGAGGTTTTTTTTTTCAATGTTTTTCCCAAAAAAAAAACGAATTGACTTCAAAGAAACCCTCTGATGTTAGTATCGGTCCGTCAACTCATATGGTTATAGGCGGAGTCGGATCAGTATCGACCCACAGTGCAAACTATGCTTTGAACAAATAATACGAATTGCACTCGAGATAAGTAACAAAGGTAGCAAACTCTGCAAGTTCGGAACTTAGTTAAACAAAATTTAACTTGGTGTCTATAGCAATTCGAATGGGAAACGATGAAATACAAAGTAACTCGAGTGTTCCAAAGTATGTAGTGATATATGGATCAAACATTTTGCATTCTATGAGTACAAAAACAACATCAACAACAGACAGCAGAACACTAGAGCATACGTTACATAACTAAGTAAAATCTATCAACACCATGACTTACACTATTCGAAACGGTCATCCGCCGGCCTAGATTCCTCCGACCTCTGCCGTGGCCGCGCCTTGTAACTGATTAAATCAAAACGCCAAACGCAAAATTAGCATATTCCCATCAGAACTGACCGAAAGAAATAGATGGAGTAGATACCTAGATGGGGTTTGTGATCCAGCGTCGATGTCGACGTGTCTCCGTGCCGAGGACAACCCCGACCGGATCCCGAGCCCACGTCTTCCCGAGCCCTCCTCCGACTCCACTTCCTGTTCTCGATCGGCGTCGTCCCGCTCATCATGAGCACCGATCTCCCCGATCTTCTGAACCCGAAGCCACAACGCCTGGACGACCTCGACCCACCATATCGTTCCCGCCGCCGCCGCTTCCGTCGACGAGCGAGGGGTTGGGAGCTTAGGGCTTAGGGTTCATGGGAGGAGGGGTTGGGGGCTTAGGGCTTAGAGTGAGACCTAGAGCTAGGGTTTAGAGTGAGACCTAGAGTTAGGGTTTGTGGGAGATTGAAAGGAGGAGATGGGAAATTTTAGGGTTTG
>JANAVB010034218.1:10339079-10466579 GCA_029216955.1 Iris pallida
TTTTCACTCGTTCGTAAGACCATGCGAATCGAGTTTGTGAGGCTTAGCTCACATATTTTCGTTTGCTCAAGGGAGGAAAACTAAGTCCAAGGGAGGCTCTTATTTTCGTTTGCTCAAGAGAGGCAAACTAAGCCCAAGGGAGGCTCCAGATTTTTATATCTATTTCGACAGTAACATCGAATAGGTGATTGTTAAGCCCAAGGGAGGCTCCAGGCCGGATACTAAGCACCGTGCCGCCAAATTCAAAGCCTGATCCCAGGTTAACGGGATTGTTGATGGAAAATTATTTAGATGAATATTCAGGGGTTGTTCTCCAATATTGCATTCCATGTTAGGTTTAATTTCTTTTTGCATTTCATATCATGACGCCTATCTAGATAAAAGGAACATGATACTCATACATTAATATGATACTTCTTTTCAACGACATTACTTTACAAAACTATTATGTCTCATTTCTTTTCATATTTCTTTTACCTTTAACCGTTCTTGGTCGAGGGCTTGCTTGTCGTTTCTAAACGACCTAGTATTTGTCCACTAGGAGAAGAAGAAGACGTTTTTGCCGAGGCGTTACCGCTGTACGTCGAGGAGTAGTGATCCGAAGACTTTCAAGAGATGACCGTACTGTTGTAATTAGTTTATGTGAATTACCTTATTGTAATGAACTTGTAAGACAGTATATCCTTAGAAAGGTTTTATGTATAATAAGTTACAATATGGGTAATGAAATGTAAGTCCTTGTATTTTTCATTCTGTTGGTTACGGACGACAATCGCGAATTCTACGCGTAGCCTGGGGATGTGTTTATGACGTCACCGTTTGAATCTAGGAAGCAGGACGTGACAACATCTCTTCATTCAGTACCCCGCTCTTGGCAAACTCCAGACTGACCACGCCTTCCAGAGCAGAAGCGATCAAAGATACTCATACGGTCTCTCACGAGTCTGGCAATTTATATAGCAACCAAAGTCCTTGAACCTCGTCGTCGAACTTGACTTCCATCGAGGAAAGATGGTCCACCATGCCCTGGACATCACTCAAGTGATCCGTATTGGATGCACCATCTTTGTACCGCAGAGTACTCATCATCATCCGGACTAGGAACAGTTTGTTTACCCCGATCTTTTTCGCGTACAAAGATTCCAGCTTCTCCTGCAACGTCTTCGCATGTTCAATATTGGCAACGTGGTTGTACACGTTCTCGTCAACGAACTGCCGTATATACCCACACACCTGTATATGCTCGAAGTTCCAGTCCTCATTGGATTTGTCACTGGGCTTCTCGGATGCAAATACTGGAAGATGCAACTTCTTGACGAACAATAAATCCTTCATCTTGCTCTGCCAATAATGGTAGTTGGTACCGTTCAGGTTCGCCATGCGTACCGACTTCGCGTCCATCTCTCCTTCCTGGTTCGACTGTCAACTCCTGACACTTCTTTGAACCCAAAGCTTTGATACCACTCTGTTGGGAACGAAGCGCGAAAATCGTTCCCCCAAACCAGAAAGTCCTGCGAGAGAACCGAGCAAAAGCACACTGTCAGCCCCAGTTTTTCAAAATTTTTGTTTAATGATAATAATTGGCCATTAGTGATTATTTTTGCCTTAAAATATTTTATTATAATTATTAAGAATTTTCTGGAATTTTTAAATGATTTTAAATAATTTTAAAAGGGTTTTTAAATACTAAAATATCAGTTTGTAATTATTTTAAATGTTTTAATTAAGTTCTGCAAATATTAGAATTGTTTTAATATCAGTTTGCAATTTTTAGAATTGTTTTTAAATGCTTTTTGCAATATCCCAATTAACCTTTGCAAATTTATTTTGCAAAACAACCCGCGGGATTCTTTTTGCAAATAAAGAATTTGCAAATCGACCCCCCTCTCTTCTTCCCACCGCCCCGACCAGCCCCTAATTCTCCGGCGAGATCACCGAAACCCTAACCCTAATCCTACCCTAATTCCACCGCCTCTGACCCCTATAAAAGAACCCCCACTCCTTCCCCGACCAAACCACACCACCCCCTCGCCGCCCCGACCACCGCAGCCCCCCTGTTCTTCCCCAAACTCCCTCGCCTGAACCCTAGCTCCGGCAGTGACCCAGCCCCGCCTCTACACGCCCCCTCACAGCCAACCACCACCGCCATCAGCTTCGCCTCGACGAGCCGCGTCCAGCGCCACCCAAGCGCCGCCTCCACGACGCCTAGAACCGCCGTTCGCCCCCTCGACTTCCACCCCTCAGCCGGACACGAAGGTATCAGTTCGTCCTCGTGTCAAATCACGACTCGTGTACACGGACACAGACTCGCCCAGCCTAGACGAACCTAGTGGTAAGTGTGGACACGCGTAGATCGTGTCGTGCAGTGCATGGACACGCCGACACGGTGTCAGATTTCATATTCTCGTGTCCTGGACTGTATGGACACGAGCGAACTGTTATTTAGAGAACGGGTTTGGTTTTGTGCTAACGGGTTAAAACCCATCAACTTGGAATCTGATTTATAATTAACCTAACCCTATCTCTAACAAAACTAACGGGCTGACCCCCCTGGCCAGCCCGACCCGCTTAAGTCACCCCCCCCCGCTGAGCCGAGTTCGAACCCCCCCCCATTTGCTGCTGTTTATTTTCCTTTTCTTTTCCTTTTCTTTTTCTTTTTCTTTTGTTTTTATATATAATTATATATATTTATATGTATACATATATTTGTGTATATATGTATATGTATTATTATACATACTATATTTAGGTATATATAGTTGCTGTTTTAATATATATATATATATATATGTATACTTCATTATTTATATGTATATATATATTATGTATACATATATATTTATGTATATATATTTCTTTGTGTATATATATTATCATATATATACTATTATATGTATATGTATACATTAAATTTTGTATATATATATATATATATTACATAGTTAAGTATTTTCTTATATGTATATATACATATATTTGTACATATATATATACAATAATATAGTTAAGCATTTTCCTATATATATATATAAATATCCCTATATTTATATATATATATTATTTCCTATGGGTATTTTACTTAGCTTAGTGTAAAATAATTACATAAAGTAATGTTCATACTTTTATAGTTACTATGTAAAACTTTACCTTATTAAAATATTAATATTTATTTTGCATTTCTACCACGTAGTATTTTCTGTATATTTAAATTACTGCAACCATTTGGTGTCCAAGCCTAGCATGGGTATTTGGGCCCAGATGTGTTTTCACACATTCAAGACCTGTACAAGTCATATTGGACTTAATTCATGGCCTTGGGTCCTGTATTTGAACTTTGGTTCAAATTATATACATGGACAAAATACGCAGATAATTAATTATTGTGTGCATTACTGTTTTTGATTTTCTAAAAATACTTAAAGTATTGCTAAAATTATGGAAAAATAGTTTTTAGATACTTTGTTAAGTTGGCTAATTTAGTATAATTTTTGTAGTATTTAATTTACTGTTTTGCCACTAGTTTGGCATATGAAACCAAAACTCACTTTCTGTATACTTAGGAAAACTGATTTTATAAAATAATTGTACTGGTTAATAAATTCCAGAAAAATTATAATAAATTTCTATAGATAGCAAGGATCGTGTTGGTACTTTGTTTTATGCAAAACTAGACTTTTTGTCTATCTCTAAAATTGTAGAACATAGTGCACAGAATGTTTATTTACCAATAATTATGACTAAGTCATGACCTGTGATTTTTGTGTATTTCTAGTGTTTGGTTTGCTGACCAACCTTAATATGGGAGACCCATGTGTTAGTTTAAATGCCAAATCACTTCACTTTGAACCCCTAGGCTAAGTTCACCTAGCCAATGTCCAATTTGGCCTTCTCACATCACTAGTGTATTTATATTGTCTTGTAACTTAGAATCTGAGTATATATATGTTTTCAGTACCAGGACACTCTACATCTTAGCTTTATTGTCATTGCATTGCTTTGCTCCAGGCAAGTACATCTACAAACTCATTTACTGTCTTTTAATGTTAAGTACATGTGACAACCTTGTAAATTACCATTAATCCAGTTGCAAGTCTTTTGTTAATAGTACATGTTAAAACACTGTTATGTGATAAAAGAACGTTAATCAACCCATGTGAATGCTGATCCTTGGAGTAGCAAGTCAAATCATAACATGTTTCATACTATTGCCAGTTCCCACCATGCTTTACACTATTTTCCGTATCTTTACATGATGATTACTGGGTTATGAGAGAGTTGATAGTATAGTTACTGGACTCGTGGAATGTACTCACTTACATTGCGGTATGCTAATTGTGTAGTTTCTGGACTTGTGGAATGTACTTACGTACATTGCAGTAAACTAAGAATGTAGTTTCTGGACTTGTGGAATGTACTTACGTACATTGCAGTAAACTAACAATGTAGTTTCTGGACTTGTGGAATGTACATACGTACATTGCAGTAAACTAGCATAGCACCTATTGACCGATCTCATACCTGCTCCAGTTTTAATACATAATGTACAATATGTCACAATTGACAAGAGTGTCTTAAAATGATAATCAAGATATACCATGATTTCCCGCTTTATATGATTTACCATGATTCCAGTATGTCTATTTTTCAGTCTTATCATACCATGTTCCTGTTGTACATCTCTTGCATTACACATTCAGTACTTTAGTAGTAGAGGTTGTACTTGCTCCCGTCCTGACAGGATAACGTTGTAGGTATTTTGACCGAGGAAGAAATACTTTGTGACCCGTACTATGGAGCTCCAGTTGAGGATATTCCAGCAGGGAATCCTGCTTAGCTGCTTAGTTTGACTTAGTGTTGGGTTATTATTACAGACGCTATTTTGTACCTTTAAACTGGACCTTGTCTCCAGTCTTACATTTTGGTTTGTATTATTATCAAACTTAGTGGTTTTTCATCTATATAGAAGCTGTGTTGTGATCATTCTTAAACTATCTTAATCATTAGCACATTTATCATTATTACCTGACTGTCTAGAACAGCTTACTACGCTCTAATCAAGCGTAGGCTGGACATGGCTCGGCCCGGCCCAACAATTTGGGTAGCGGGTCGTGACATGTTTTTTTGGCGGCCCATGCAGGTCCTGACTAAAGTTGTTTGGTTACGTTACTGTACCAAGCACGCCTGCAGAAATTAAGGATAACTAGATAACACTAGGAACAACATCTAGAACACCTAGAGAATTTCTAGGATTGCAACATAGGAAAACTCATCACAGCATAGGACCGGTAGTGTAACTAAATTGTTTGCTTATGACTGCTTGCTTTATTCTTATAATTCCTTTGTCTTTTATAAATAGATGGACCCTACACACTCTCCCGATTCCGCCACCTCAGGTGACGGTATACCTCCACCACCTCCTACCCCGCAGACCCAGGTGCCTCCACCCCCACCTCCTATCATACCTCCCCAGACTATTATTTCCCTTGACGGAACCCAGTTGCTGGCTTTGATCCAGGGGCTCCTAAACAACCAGCATACCCCGGTCCCGCAACCCATAGAGCATCAACCGAGGCTAGGGAATGTCAAGAGTTTTATGAACCTAAATCCGAAGGAGTTTCTTGGGACGGAAGGCATAGTTGTAGCTGATGACTGGTTAGATTCCGTAGAGAGGAAGCTCATAGGGGCTAGATTACCTGACGACCTTTGGGTCGAGGCAGCGGGATTTCTGTTAGCAGACCTAGCAGGGATCTGGTTCAAAAATGAGACGATGTTCATTGGCGGCAGAGGAAATTGGGAGCAATTCAAGATCCAGTTCAAGAGGAAGTTCTTCTCCACCACCGCTAGAGTTGCCATGGGATTGCAATTCCAGAACCTGCAACAGGGGAGCCGTACAGTCGATGAGTACGCAGGTGAGTTTAGCAGACTCAGTCGTTTTGCCCCGAGCTTAGTAGCCGACCCAGAGGAGATGGCTCGCAGATTCTGCCATGGTCTTGTCCCGGACATTAGCATCTTACTAGTGGCCAACGGGATCACAGACTACTACCAGCTACTGGAGAGAGCCCGAGGTATCGAGGAGCGTCTTTTGTCTTGCAAGAGGCCAGCTACCACACATCATGACGGGCCGTCCAAGCGCCAGACTTTCCAGCAGAGGACGACTACCCAGCACCAGCAGGCCTATTCTCCACCAGCTCATCCTCAGCATCAGTTATCATTTGCCCGAGATCCGGGACACCAGCAGCAGAAGTGGGTCTCTTGTGCCTTCTGCAAAAAGCCAGGGCACGATGTCTCCATCTGTAGGAAGAAATTGAGCCAGTGTCTTGCTTGCGGGTCTTCCACCCATATGATTCGGGAGTGCCCGAAGGCGAAGCCATTTACCAGAGGACCTTCAGGGAGAGCATACCCTTTAGCCATCCAGGCAGCAGTACCAGTGCAGGGCCCAGAGGCAGAGCCAGAATACTTGACAGACAGTGCCACAGGTTGGATTTATTTGCATATGACTGTTTGATTCTAGTGCCTTATTAAGTAACCTGTCATTAGACTTTTACCAAACCATCATTTAGTAGCTGCACTCATAAGACAAGCCATTGACCAGTAGACATGTTTCATAGACGTTCCATCATTAGGAGATAGCCTTAGTCATCGCTGTAATTATTTTAAAACGTTAGATACCTTGCGTGTCTTCAGTTCTTGTAAATTTCGAGGACGAAATTTTTCAAGGAGGGAAGATTTGTCAGCCCCAGTTTTTCAAAATTTTTGTTTAATGATAATAATTGGCCATTAGTGATTATTTTTGCCTTAAAATATTTTATTATAATTATTAAGAATTTTCTGGAATTTTTAAATGATTTTAAATAATTTTAAAAGGGTTTTTAAATACTAAAATATCAGTTTGTAATTATTTTAAATGTTTTAATTAAGTTCTGCAAATATTAGAATTGTTTTAATATCAGTTTGCAATTTTTAGAATTGTTTTTAAATGCTTTTTGCAATATCCCAATTAACCTTTGCAAATTTATTTTGCAAAACAACCCGCGGGATTCTTTTTGCAAATAAAGAATTTGCAAATCGACCCCCCTCTCTTCTTCCCACCGCCCGACCAGCCCCTAATTCTCCGGCGAGATCACCGAAACCCTAACCCTAATCCTACCCTAATTCCACCGCCTCTGACCCCTATAAAAGAACCCCCACTCCTTCCCCGACCAAACCACACCACCCCCTCGCCGCCCCGACCACCGCAGCCCCCTGTTCTTCCCCAAACTCCCTCGCCTGAACCCTAGCTCCGGCAGTGACCCAGCCCCGCCTCTACACGCCCCCTCACAGCCAACCACCACCGCCATCAGCTTCGCCTCGACGAGCCGCGTCCAGCGCCACCCAAGCGCCGCCTCCACGACGCCTAGAACCGCCGTTCGCCCCCTCGACTTCCACCCCTCAGCCGGACACGAAGGTATCAGTTCGTCCTCGTGTCAAATCACGACTCGTGTACACGGACACAGACTCGCCCAGCCTAGACGAACCTAGTGGTAAGTGTGGACACGCGTAGATCGTGTCGTGCGTGTCGTGCAGTGCATGGACACGCCGACACGGTGTCAGATTTCATATTCTCGTGTCCTGGACTGTATGGACACGAGCAAACTGTTATTTAGAGAACGGGTTTGGTTTTGTGCTAACGGGTTAAAACCCATCAACTTGGAATCTGATTTATAATTAACCTAACCCTATCTCTAACAAAACTAACGGGCTGACCCCCTGGCCAGCCCGACCCGCTTAAGTCACCCCCCCCCCGCTGAGCCGAGTTCGAACCCCCCCCCCCATTTGCTGCTGTTTATTTTCCTTTTCTTTTCCTTTTCTTTTTCTTTTTCTTTTGTTTTTATATATAATTATATATATTTATATGTATACATATATTTGTGTATATATGTATATGTATTATTATACATACTATATTTAGGTATATATAGTTGCTGTTTTTATATATATATATATATATATGTATACTTCATTATTTATATGTATATATATATTATGTATACATATATATTTATGTATATATATTTCTTTGTGTATATATATTATCATATATATACTATTATATGTATATGTATACATTAAATTTTGTATATATATATATATATATATTACATAGTTAAGTATTTTCTTATATGTATATATACATATATTTGTACATATATATATACAATAATATAGTTAAGCATTTTCCTATATATATATATAAATATCCCTATATTTATATATATATATTATTTCCTATGGGTATTTTACTTAGCTTAGTGTAAAATAATTACATAAAGTAATGTTCATACTTTTATAGTTACTATGTAAAACTTTACCTTATTAAAATATTAATATTTATTTTGCATTTCTACCACGTAGTATTTTCTGTATATTTAAATTACTGCAACCATTTGGTGTCCAAGCCTAGCATGGGTATTTGGGCCCAGATGTGTTTTCACACATTCAAGACCTGTACAAGTCATATTGGACTTGATTCATGGCCTTGGGTCCTGTATTTGAACTTTGGTTCAAATTATATACATGGACAAAATACGCAGATAATTAATTATTGTGTGCATTACTGTTTTTGATTTTCTAAAAATACTTAAAGTATTGCTAAAATTATGGAAAAATAGTTTTTAGATACTTTGTTAAGTTGGCTAATTTAGTATAATTTTTGTAGTATTTAATTTACTGTTTTGCCACTAGTTTGGCATATGAAACCAAAACTCACTTTCTGTATACTTAGGAAAACTGATTTTTATAAAATAATTGTACTGGTTAATAAATTCCAGAAAAATTATAATAAATTTCTATAGATAGCAAGGATCGTGTTGGTACTTTGTTTTATGCAAAACTAGACTTTTTGTCTATCTCTAAAATTGTTAGAACATAGTGCACAGAATGTTTATTTTATCAATAATTATGACTAAGTCATGACCTGTGATTTTTGTGTATTTCTAGTGTTTGGTTTGCTGACCAACCTTAATATGGGAGACCCATGTGTTAGTTTAAATGCCAAATCACTTCACTTTGAACCCCTAGGCTAAGTTCACCTAGCCAATGTCCAATTTGGCCTTCTCACATCACTAGTGTATTTATATTGTCTTGTAACTTAGAATCTGAGTATATATATGTTTTCAGTACCAGGACACTCTACATCTTAGCTTTATTGTCATTGCATTGCTTTGCTCCAGGCAAGTACATCTACAAACTCATTTACTGTCTTTTAATGTTAAGTACATGTGACAACCTTGTAAATTACCATTAATCCAGTTGCAAGTCTTTTGTTAATAGTACATGTTAAAACACTGTTATGTGATAAAAGAACGTTAATCAACCCATGTGAATGCTGATCCTTGGAGTAGCAAGTCAAATCATAACATGTTTCATACTATTGCCAGTTCCCACCATGCTTTACACTATTTTCCGTATCTTTTACATGATGATTACTGGGTTATGAGAGAGTTGATAGTATAGTTACTGGACTCGTGGAATGTACTCACTTACATTGCGGTATGCTAATTGTGTAGTTTCTGGACTTGTGGAATGTACTTACGTACATTGCAGTAAACTAAGAATGTAGTTTCTGGACTTGTGGAATGTACTTACGTACATTGCAGTAAACTAACAATGTAGTTTCTGGACTTGTGGAATGTACATACGTACATTGCAGTAAACTAGCATAGCACCTATTGACCGATCTCATACCTGCTCCAGTTTTAATACATAATGTACAATATGTCACAATTGACAAGAGTGTCTTAAAATGATAATCAAGATATACCATGATTTCCCGCTTTATATGATTTACCATGATTCCAGTATGTCTATTTTTCAGTCTTATCATACCATGTTCCTGTTGTACATCTCTTGCATTACACATTCAGTACTTTAGTAGTAGAGGTTGTACTTGCTCCCGTCCTGACAGGATAACGTTGTAGGTATTTTGACCGAGGAAGAAATACTTTGTGACCCGTACTATGGAGCTCCAGTTGAGGATATTCCAGCAGGGAATCCTGCTTAGCTGCTTAGTTTGACTTAGTGTTGGGTTATTATTACAGACGCTATTTTGTACCTTTAAACTGGACCTTGTCTCCAGTCTTACATTTTGGTTTGTATTATTATCAAACTTAGTGGTTTTTCATCTATATAGAAGCTGTGTTGTGATCATTCTTAAACTATCTTAATCATTAGCACATTTATCATTATTACCTGACTGTCTAGAACAGCTTACTACGCTCTAATCAAGCGTAGGCTGGACATGGCTCGGCCCGGCCCAACAATTTGGGTAGCGGGTCGTGACATGTTTTTTTGGCGGCCCATGCAGGTCCTGACTAAAGTTGTTTGGTTACGTTACTGTACCAAGCACGCCTGCAGAAATTAAGGATAACTAGATAACACTAGGAACAACATCTAGAACACCTAGAGAATTTCTAGGATTGCAACATAGGAAAACTCATCACAGCATAGGACCGGTAGTGTAACTAAATTGTTTGCTTATGACTGCTTGCTTTATTCTTATAATTCCTTTGTCTTTTATAAATAGATGGACCCTACACACTCTCCCGATTCCGCCACCTCAGGTGACGGTATACCTCCACCACCTCCTACCCCGCAGACCCAGGTGCCTCCACCCCCACCTCCTATCATACCTCCCCAGACTATTATTTCCCTTGACGGAACCCAGTTGCTGGCTTTGATCCAGGGGCTCCTAAACAACCAGCATACCCCGGTCCCGCAACCCATAGAGCATCAACCGAGGCTAGGGAATGTCAAGAGTTTTATGAACCTAAATCCGAAGGAGTTTCTTGGGACGGAAGGCATAGTTGTAGCTGATGACTGGTTAGATTCCGTAGAGAGGAAGCTCATAGGGGCTAGATTACCTGACGACCTTTGGGTCGAGGCAGCGGGATTTCTGTTAGCAGACCTAGCAGGGATCTGGTTCAAAAATGAGACGATGTTCATTGGCGGCAGAGGAAATTGGGAGCAATTCAAGATCCAGTTCAAGAGGAAGTTCTTCTCCACCACCGCTAGAGTTGCCATGGGATTGCAATTCCAGAACCTGCAACAGGGGAGCCGTACAGTCGATGAGTACGCAGGTGAGTTTAGCAGACTCAGTCGTTTTGCCCCGAGCTTAGTAGCCGACCCAGAGGAGATGGCTCGCAGATTCTGCCATGGTCTTGTCCCGGACATTAGCATCTTACTAGTGGCCAACGGGATCACAGACTACTACCAGCTACTGGAGAGAGCCCGAGGTATCGAGGAGCGTCTTTTGTCTTGCAAGAGGCCAGCTACCACACATCATGACGGGCCGTCCAAGCGCCAGACTTTCCAGCAGAGGACGACTACCCAGCACCAGCAGGCCTATTCTCCACCAGCTCATCCTCAGCATCAGTTATCATTTGCCCGAGATCCGGGACACCAGCAGCAGAAGTGGGTCTCTTGTGCCTTCTGCAAAAAGCCAGGGCACGATGTCTCCATCTGTAGGAAGAAATTGAGCCAGTGTCTTGCTTGCGGGTCTTCCACCCATATGATTCGGGAGTGCCCGAAGGCGAAGCCATTTACCAGAGGACCTTCAGGGAGAGCATACCCTTTAGCCATCCAGGCAGCAGTACCAGTGCAGGGCCCAGAGGCAGAGCCAGAATACTTGACAGACAGTGCCACAGGTTGGATTTATTTGCATATGACTGTTTGATTCTAGTGCCTTATTAAGTAACCTGTCATTAGACTTTTACCAAACCATCATTTAGTAGCTGCACTCATAAGACAAGCCATTGACCAGTAGACATGTTTCATAGACGTTCCATCATTAGGAGATAGCCTTAGTCATCGCTGTAATTATTTTAAAACGTTAGATACCTTGCGTGTCTTCAGTTCTTGTAAATTTCGAGGACGAAATTTTTCAAGGAGGGAAGATTTGTCAGCCCCAGTTTTTCAAAATTTTTGTTTAATGATAATAATTGGCCATTAGTGATTATTTTTGCCTTAAAATATTTTATTATAATTATTAAGAATTTTCTGGAATTTTTAAATGATTTTAAATAATTTTAAAAGGGTTTTTAAATACTAAAATATCAGTTTGTAATTATTTTAAATGTTTTAATTAAGTTCTGCAAATATTAGAATTGTTTTAATATCAGTTTGCAATTTTTAGAATTGTTTTTAAATGCTTTTTGCAATATCCCAATTAACCTTTGCAAATTTATTTTGCAAAACAACCCGCGGGATTCTTTTTGCAAATAAAGAATTTGCAAATCGACCCCCCTCTCTTCTTCCCACCGCCCGACCAGCCCCTAATTCTCCGGCGAGATCACCGAAACCCTAACCCTAATCCTACCCTAATTCCACCGCCTCTGACCCCTATAAAAGAACCCCCACTCCTTCCCCGACCAAACCACACCACCCCCTCGCCGCCCCGACCACCGCAGCCCCCTGTTCTTCCCCAAACTCCCTCGCCTGAACCCTAGCTCCGGCAGTGACCCAGCCCCGCCTCTACACGCCCCCTCACAGCCAACCACCACCGCCATCAGCTTCGCCTCGACGAGCCGCGTCCAGCGCCACCCAAGCGCCGCCTCCACGACGCCTAGAACCGCCGTTCGCCCCCTCGACTTCCACCCCTCAGCCGGACACGAAGGTATCAGTTCGTCCTCGTGTCAAATCACGACTCGTGTACACGGACACAGACTCGCCCAGCCTAGACGAACCTAGTGGTAAGTGTGGACACGCGTAGATCGTGTCGTGCGTGTCGTGCAGTGCATGGACACGCCGACACGGTGTCAGATTTCATATTCTCGTGTCCTGGACTGTATGGACACGAGCAAACTGTTATTTAGAGAACGGGTTTGGTTTTGTGCTAACGGGTTAAAACCCATCAACTTGGAATCTGATTTATAATTAACCTAACCCTATCTCTAACAAAACTAACGGGCTGACCCCCTGGCCAGCCCGACCCGCTTAAGTCACCCCCCCCCGCTGAGCCGAGTTCGAACCCCCCCCCCCATTTGCTGCTGTTTATTTTCCTTTTCTTTTCCTTTTCTTTTTCTTTTTCTTTTGTTTTTATATATAATTATATATATTTATATGTATACATATATTTGTGTATATATGTATATGTATTATTATACATACTATATTTAGGTATATATAGTTGCTGTTTTTATATATATATATATATATATGTATACTTCATTATTTATATGTATATATATTATGTATACATATATATTTATGTATATATATTTCTTTGTGTATATATATTATCATATATATACTATTATATGTATATGTATACATTAAATTTTGTATATATATATATATATATTACATAGTTAAGTATTTTCTTATATGTATATACATATATTTGTACATATATATATACAATAATATAGTTAAGCATTTCCTATATATATATATAAATATCCCTATATTTATATATATATATTATTTCCTATGGGTATTTTACTTAGCTTAGTGTAAAATAATTACATAAAGTAATGTTCATACTTTTATAGTTACTATGTAAAACTTTACCTTATTAAAATATTAATATTTATTTTGCATTTCTACCACGTAGTATTTTCTGTATATTTAAATTACTGCAACCATTTGGTGTCCAAGCCTAGCATGGGTATTTGGGCCCAGATGTGTTTTCACACATTCAAGACCTGTACAAGTCATATTGGACTTGATTCATGGCCTTGGGTCCTGTATTTGAACTTTGGTTCAAATTATATACATGGACAAAATACGCAGATAATTAATTATTGTGTGCATTACTGTTTTTGATTTTCTAAAAATACTTAAAGTATTGCTAAAATTATGGAAAAATAGTTTTTAGATACTTTGTTAAGTTGGCTAATTTAGTATAATTTTTGTAGTATTTAATTTACTGTTTTGCCACTAGTTTGGCATATGAAACCAAAACTCACTTTCTGTATACTTAGGAAAACTGATTTTTATAAAATAATTGTACTGGTTAATAAATTCCAGAAAAATTATAATAAATTTCTATAGATAGCAAGGATCGTGTTGGTACTTTGTTTTATGCAAAACTAGACTTTTTGTCTATCTCTAAAATTGTTAGAACATAGTGCACAGAATGTTTATTTTATCAATAATTATGACTAAGTCATGACCTGTGATTTTTGTGTATTTCTAGTGTTTGGTTTGCTGACCAACCTTAATATGGGAGACCCATGTGTTAGTTTAAATGCCAAATCACTTCACTTTGAACCCCTAGGCTAAGTTCACCTAGCCAATGTCCAATTTGGCCTTCTCACATCACTAGTGTATTTATATTGTCTTGTAACTTAGAATCTGAGTATATATATGTTTTCAGTACCAGGACACTCTACATCTTAGCTTTATTGTCATTGCATTGCTTTGCTCCAGGCAAGTACATCTACAAACTCATTTACTGTCTTTTAATGTTAAGTACATGTGACAACCTTGTAAATTACCATTAATCCAGTTGCAAGTCTTTTGTTAATAGTACATGTTAAAACACTGTTATGTGATAAAAGAACGTTAATCAACCCATGTGAATGCTGATCCTTGGAGTAGCAAGTCAAATCATAACATGTTTCATACTATTGCCAGTTCCCACCATGCTTTACACTATTTTCCGTATCTTTTACATGATGATTACTGGGTTATGAGAGAGTTGATAGTATAGTTACTGGACTCGTGGAATGTACTCACTTACATTGCGGTATGCTAATTGTGTAGTTTCTGGACTTGTGGAATGTACTTACGTACATTGCAGTAAACTAAGAATGTAGTTTCTGGACTTGTGGAATGTACTTACGTACATTGCAGTAAACTAACAATGTAGTTTCTGGACTTGTGGAATGTACATACGTACATTGCAGTAAACTAGCATAGCACCTATTGACCGATCTCATACCTGCTCCAGTTTTAATACATAATGTACAATATGCCACAATTGACAAGAGTGTCTTAAAATGATAATCAAGATATACCATGATTTCCCGCTTTATATGATTTACCATGATTCCAGTATGTCTATTTTTCAGTCTTATCATACCATGTTCCTGTTGTACATCTCTTGCATTACACATTCAGTACTTTAGTAGTAGAGGTTGTACTTGCTCCCGTCCTGACAGGATAACGTTGTAGGTATTTTGACCGAGGAAGAAATGCTTTGTGACCCGTACTATGGAGCTCCAGTTGAGGATATTCCAGCAGGGAATCCTGCTTAGCTGCTTAGTTTGACTTAGTGTTGGGTTATTATTACAGACGCTGTTTTGTACCTTTAAACTGGACCTTGTCTCCAGTCTTACATTTTGGTTTGTATTATTATCAAACTTAGTGGTTTTTCATCTATATAGAAGCTGTGTTGTGATCATTCTTAAACTATCTTAATCATTAGCACATTTATCATTATTACCTGACTGTCTAGAACAGCTTACTACGCTCTAATCAAGCGTAGGCTGGACATGGCTCGGCCCGGCCCAACAATTTGGGTAGCGGGTCGTGACACACACAAACCAAAAATGCCAAACACAATCGCAGACACAAAGATTTTTGACGTGGAAAATCCTTGCGGAAAAAACTACGAGACGATCGGAGTCCAACCATGAAGAACCTCCACTAATGGAATAAAGAGAATATACCCTCTACAAGCTCCTCCCGATCCAATACGGATCACCACAACTCACTTGAAATAAGAAATTTTTTGATTGCGGACTCTGAAGAACAAGAGATTCCGAAAAATTATTCGAAGCAATCTCTCCTTCACAATAGTCCTTAATCCCCTCTCTCTCTCAAAGATTGTAAAGCACTCTTGTTTTGAGATGATTTTACAACTAGCATGCATCACCCTTTTATAAGTCCTTGGTAATCCATACATGGAAGACCAATATATATTGAAACTTCCAATATGCATCAATCATATATTTAATGGAAATCTAATCATAATTGGCTTGCCACAATTGGAAGCCCAATTATATGAAAAGCTATTATATGAAGGGTCAAATCATAAATATATAATCAAAGTAAATATGGAAATCCAATCATATATTTCCTTGCCATATATGTTCCAAAATAGGATCCATGCACTCCCCGAGCTTCTCCGACATATGGATGACGCTCGTCGCTCTCCGGTGTATTCTTCACATAGGTTGGGAACCCCACCCACTCCAACATGCATTGCATGTCTGTGGGCCAACTGCTCCCAACTCCCACCAGATAAATGGAAGGAATAATACGCTCATGTGGCTCGATCTACTGATTTTCTGTCACCCGGTCAGGATCTTATACCTCTCTTCGGTAACCACAAGAGCCATTCGAGTTTCACTTACATCAACATTACAATATAAGCCATCCCTTGAAATGAGTTTCCCCCTATTACAAATACATAATATTTTTAGTTAGTAAAGACCATTTGGCTATTGTACCCAACATTATAATAGATACAATATACAGTCATTGAAGACTCGTGAATTCATGTGTAGAAGCAACCAACCAAAACTTTGGATAATTTTAAACCCAAGTTAGAATGATAACGTGACATTAAAATGTAGTATTTTGTTCAATAAAATCATTCTCACTCAAGAGAATATTAAGGAGATATACGTACATTAACCTAGCTAGCGAATTATATATCATATGAAAGAATTAATGTCATAACTATAACTCTTCTGTGACTGTCGCAAGGCGCAGTCTTCGATCTGCTAGTATTCTTCGGGTATGCTGTTGAGAATTGGTCTCGAGGAGCTTCGGTTCGGCAACCAAGTTTCCTCGGCATGGACTCGTCGTGCAATTTGCTTTAGTTGCTTCTTCGTCATCGTAACCTTAATGATCCTTGCTGTGTTTGCCCCTCCGCCGTCTACTTTCTTCACGTTGACGTCTACGCCCTTCTGATCATCTCCGATCTTCTTCCTACTTTGGACAATACAATCCCAATCTTGGTCGTCATCGGCGTCGTCGGCCCACATTCTCTCTGGTACAAGGCAGTTCCCCATGGGATATTAAAGAAAGACCCCTAACTAACCCTCTCTCTATATATCTCTGTTATTATAAGAGTTCAAATGGTGTTTCTATATATAGGAAGATGGAGAGATTGAATGAGCTTTGAATGTGGAATGGAAAGTTTTGCTAGGTGACCAGAAGAATAAAGAGAATGGGTCAATAATAAAGAACGTACGTACGTAGTTAACATGGATTATGTAATTAGAACATTGATCAAAGACCAAGCTCATCCAAAGGGCGGTACGTTGACCATAGATATCTTTGATGCTGACCTAATCAAAACTGCTTTAAATCAAAATCCAAATCTCTAGTTAATCACTCTTGCTAACTACCTGGCTCTTATATGTATTAATTATCTAAGAGACGATAATGACTTCCCACTTGGACTTATTCTAGGGTCGTTATTTTTTAAATTTTGTTATGCAAAACCAATGTTTTAAAAACCGGACCGGTGATCCAACCAAATTTTTTTAGCATAGGTCGGACCGGAGTTCAACCGAGGTTCAAATAGACTTGGTTTGGTTCAAATAGATAAGATATTCATATTTACTTCTTGATTTTGTTTGGTTCTTAGTAGGTTGGTTTGGTTTAATTTTACAACTATAAGGTCTATCAAAAACAAACCAAAAATTAAATGGTCCAAATTTAACATGATATATATATATTTTTTTTTGAATTTTTTTTTTTAAAAACCAAAATTTACCGGTTCATTTGTGAACCGGATCGGCCGGTTCACCGGTTGAACCCCGGTATTGAAAAAAAGCTGACAGTTCTTTAAAAGATCTGATTTTAGTCGAACCGGACCAATTTTTTTGACATAAATCAATTGGACCCGGTTTAACCGTCGGTCCGGTCCGGTTCTTACAACACTGTGCAAAACGTAAGTTCGTTTAGCTGCAAAAAAAATTAGAACACAATGAGAAAAGGAACCCTAATTCCTCAATATTGGTATGTCCTCCTCCTTTCGCCCTTCCTCCACGTCATGTCTCCTCCACGGTCTTTTCCACCAATTTGGATCTCCTTAACTCCCCTATCTGCAACCCATCCTTCTTGCAACGTCTTACTTCACGTTTGTGTCCTGACCACTGCAACTCTATGCCTGCCGTACCCCCAAGTCTTTCCGGATGACATAGCCTTTAGGACATGTCATGGAGAGTGACAAAAGTTGCCAGATCCATTTGTAAAGTAGACGATAGTTCACGGTATTTAGATGTTAAAATAATTTTTTCGACAGCAACGTTTTTAGATGTCCGACATTACGTACAAAATTTTATCCACGCTGCATAACTTTGTGCATACTATGTTGCATATCCATCCCAAATGTTATAGTAGTAACCAAATGGAGATACTAATTTGGTGATTGATATGAAAAAAAAAAGGAATGGATGTCAAATGCATGTGATATTGTAATGCCCAAAGCGTGTGTTCCTCGCAGGTCAATCACTGATTTAGAGTGTTAATATCAATGTTCTAAAAATCGGACCGGTGATTGAAACTTTTTTTTTTTTTTGTAGGTTGGACCGGGATTCAAATAGACTTGGTTTTGTTTGGTTTAGTTCAAATAGATAATATATCCACATTTATTTCTTGGTTTGATTTGGTCCTTAGCAAGCTTCGTTTGGTTTAATTTTACAATTATAAGGTCTTCCAAACCAAGCCAAGAACCAAATCGTCCTAATCTCACACGATAATTTTTTTTTGAGTTTTTTATATAAAAAACCAAAAATTGGTCGGTTCAATTGTGAATCGGTTCGGTTGTTTCATCGATTAAACCCGGTTCTGTAAAAAAAACCAGCAGTTCTTTTAAAAAATCTCGGCTCACGTCAGATCGGACCAATTTTTTGGTAAAACTGGTTGGAACGTCGGTCCGATCCGATTCGGTTCTGACAACACTGGTTAATATATACATGACCCTGATAGATTTAAATGTACTTAATTATTAATTAATTAACTATTAGTAGATTACTATGATTAATGAAGTCTCTTTGACCATGGCTGCTATAATTGATCACAATCGTTTGCTCGACCCCAACGTATGAAACAAGTAAGAAAACACTTGTTATATATACTTACAACCGCCACAACTCTTTTTAGAACAAATATACCTACACTTCATATACAGAAGGATATATTTACTGAAATTACCAATGGGGAACTGCCTTTGCCACTGCGAGTATGGTCCGGCGATGAGGCTTGGGATGCCGTGGATACTAATCCGAGCGGGATTGTTGTAACGCTACAGTATCAAAATACGTATGACCAGAAATACGATACATGCTAGCAACATTTCACCAATGGACCTAATCTCATAGCAAGTCCATTAGCGAAATGCTTAAGTTGTAAATCATGATAACGATCAGAATTACAACACAAGTCACAGGTCACGGCTAATCTCATCCACACAGAATAATAAGACACGGATATCAAGTCCAATAAAATAATACTAATAAAAAAGATCTGTCCAACAGGAAATATAAATAATAACTGTGCAGGTAAGACATCCCGAAACCTCAGTAAGAGAAAAATAAAGTAATCAACATGTCCACTGAAAAGAAAGAAAATAGAGTAGCAAGTCTAAAATAATATGACATGTCTCAAGAAAAATTTTCGGACACTATCTCGTCATCCTGCGAAGGTACGTCACATGTCTTAACGCCATAACCATGAACCTCCGGGTAGCCCTCCTCTCTAACTAACCCTGGAGAGATCAGCAGGTCCTCAGAGGACTAGCAAGATGCATATAACATGGCTACTATAACAGTATATAACATGCAAGAAAGCAGAAAATGGTACAAAAAAGTAGTACAAGAATAGGGAATAAGGGTAAGTGGCATGTTGTCGAGGATAATGCTATCAAACGTGACTATAAGTAAATCGAGGTAACCGCAGCACGATGAGAGCTCACATTCCTATAGTCAGTTGGCCGATGGGGACTCCCTAACAATAGTATGTCCCGTTCTCACTCGATGGGAGTTCACGAACGAGGTGGTCAGGTATATTCAACGTCTAATAACAGGTCAGAGTCAAGTCAAAACAATCACGATCAGGTCAAGTCAATCCAGTACAGGTAATCGGATCAAGTCAAAGTCAAGGTCAAGTCCAAGGGATATGAGATCAAGTCAACACACTAGACACGAAGGTCTAAATTAGCATAGTGAAACATAGAATATAAGGAAACATGTAGTAGATAAGGAAACATGTAACAAGAACATCATGAGCATGTACAAGAATCATGTGATAATACAAGAAAGAAATAAGCTGAACTAGAATAACTGGAAATAAATATACATAATACTATACAAGTTGGCAAGGTACTTGCTTGGTGATAGCACGTAGAACCAACACTATCCCATCAATCAATGAGTCACAAAAGTCCCACTCCTGCAAATGTCTCTGGATGCTGAAACAGACATTACCAATGTGTTTGGCACAAGAAAATATCTAATTTGACTACCCATAAGTCCAATTCTGGACACAGGAGCAAAACGGTAATTTTGGATCAAAACAGTGTCCGTCGTTGGACCCGCTTTTTGTACCGAAAAATATGTCAGAGCCTATAGTCTCTAAAGTCAACAAATTATATACCTACGAGTCCTGTTTTTCGATACGAACTCAAACGTACGTACAGATTTGGATTTCGATGAGTTGTGCACAAAATCGTCTGTTGAGCCGGATCGTGGGTCCGCCAAAATAGCGTTCCGGTTAACATTCTCAGAATCGAACCAAACTTGGCTCACAGGACCAAAAAAATGACACGAGGCCAATGGCGTAAGTTTTGTTGTGAGGTGATGAACGTACACAAAGTAATTGGCTAGTTTGCAAAGAGACCAATACGAGGTATCTCGTTTGATACGTCTCGATTTTATCGCGCACACACAACAAAATCGAGTTCCGTCGAAGCCCACATGTTCGCAACATCCGTACGTGTCTTTCGATTCTCACGGGTTGTGAAAAATCATCCGGTTTGTCGGGACGCACGCCGTATCAGGAAAAATCCTAATTTTTGAAAATAGTTTTTCCTAATTTTTGAGAGCGAATATCTCGATATTAACTAGATGAAATTTAAAATCTACGAAAAGCGTTTTGAAGCTGTTTAGGTTGTCTATAATACCGTTTATATGGATTTCAAAAATTCGCTTTAGATTGACAGAGATTTGCCTTCCAATTTAGGATCAGGAATGAAATTTTTGTTCAACTCGAACATATTTTTCGTCAATTTTGGGTCGATTTTCAACCCGATTTTGATTCGATTTACTTCGAAGATATCCTATGGGGTTGAAGAGGTATAGATTAGGTTCATAACAGAGTCACATAGAAGTTTCAAGCAGAAAAGTTGAATCAACATAAAATGTATAGAAATAAAATCATCTTTATTGATATTGAAACATAAAATTATAACGACTTGAAGCCAAGATTTCAATCACTCAAGCTATCTCTCTCTTAATTACAATAAGATCATGTCATGATGCTTACAACTTGAAGAAGATTACAGTAGGCAATATACATACATTATGTCCCTTATAAGTGAAGTCTTCTACGCGGCCATACACCTCGAAACACTAATTAATGAACTCCATGCCTCAACGCGTCTAAGTGAGCTCCACACCGAGCGAGTTGCTACCTTTATCCTGCATACAATGGGGTATCAGTACATAGAATGCACTTGTGGGGTATTAGTACATAGAATGCACTATTGTGGTCTTTCTAATCTTGTCATAGGATCAATTTTATGGCATAATAACTAAGCATCCTGGTGTCGTCAAAACCATAACCGTGACATGCATGCAACAATTGAAACTTAATTATACTTACCTTTCGGCCTTGCCTAACAATACAATTTTATAACATAAGGATCTAGTGCCACGCTATCGAACCACAATCTCACTATTTGCATCGTAATGCGTGCCTCTGCTTACGCCAAATCTTAGGCTTAATAGCTATGTTACGTGCCGTGCATCAATCTTTTGACTCAACTAACGACATGCACGCAAATTGTCTCTAAAACGTTGACTCAATTTATGTGAAGTTCACTGGCAACATGCTATCTTGGACATAGCTAAGGTTAGACGTACGGCGATCCTTTCAGCGCAAGGTAGCTAGACATACTGAAAGTTTTCGAATCACCATGTGCTTTAACCAGCTAAGTTATCCATCTTCCTCCTAGGCCGATACGATTTCGGTGCCCCGACGATTCGTTCGAGGAAGTAAAACCTTGTGCACAAGTTGCCCATGACCATGCACCTAGAGAACATTTAGACTCAACGTAAATGTATGGCCTAACTGAAACTACAACTCAAACCTTTGTTCCTCTTAAGCTTTTCATCTCTACGCAGCTCTCAAACCAAGGAACGCCTCAGCGACCTAAGGTCTCGAGAACTTTGTATATTTCACCTATGTACCCAGGAACGGCTACCAGATAGCTTTCCTGCCAACTGAATCAAATCATAATCTCATCTCAACTCAGAAACGACTATTTGATAGCCCTTTTGCCTCGAATAAACCTTGCTCCACAAAGTACTCTAAACATTGTCATACTCTATATGAAATGTATCGAAACCATGTGAATGTGTATGCTTATGACATCGAATCTATAGTCTGTGGGACAATATATTAAAACTCTACCTTTCGCAAGCCATGAAATCGATAGGACCGTCGAGTGCTAGTTTGAAAACAAGATGTGATATACTATATAGCGTCAATTTAAACATTTCCAGGTTCTATACCAATCGACTACAAAATTGGAATATTCTCTTAGCTATATGGCTTTAACTCTTTAACTAGCTAGCATGTATCAATTTATTGATTACGATTCATTTTATTAGGTGCGAAGGTAAGATAGAGGCGAGGAATCGAAGCTACCCACCTGAACGAGGACTTGTCTCGACCGATTGAGACTTCGAGGAAGTTGCTGCATAGCCAAGTTCAAACGTCGTTGCGTCCTTTGATTTATCCTGTTGAACTGAGCGGGACATGACACTACACGAAGAGGGTCAAGAAAATATTCAATCACTCTAAGAAAATATTATGGATTGTAAAATGAAAAAAAAAAAAGTGATACTCAAGAACTGTCACCAGATACAAAATATGAAATATATCGTATTATATAATTGTCTTCAACATATGTATATTACATCTGTATTTTTAAATTGAGAAAAATGAAGACAGAGAAAATGATTTTGATCATTCAGTCCCTTCGCTACTTCTATTCAAAATTAAGAATTCTCTCTTATTTCCAATATACATTTATAGGATTATCAGTAGAAATTCGGTCATAACAGAAGAATTCACTCTCTTACTTCTTATCTACAACTATAACTTATCAGTATAAATTCTTCCTCAACTGGATGTTATATGAAGAATTGTATAAGATGATGAACGTGATGATCCATGTCATACTATTTTAAACCCAAAATTAATGTTTACTGCAACCTTTAATATGTAGGAGGCCAATGACCTATATATTATCTGTCTTAGGATAATTGATTATTTTTGGGTTTTTATTGAATTCTCAACTCATGAAGACCCTGGTCAACTTCCCTCTTCATATATCATCTTTTCCTTGTCCTTGTCCTCGTTAAAACCACTGCAAAAGTGTTAGTTTGGTTATCTCCAATCTCTAGGTCAAGTTTCATTTACATTTAATATTTATTAAAAAAAATTAAAGAAATAAAAACATTGAAACATTTAATTAATACCCTTTAAAATTGAAAAATAAAAAGACTGAAGAACATATGATACTAAGATTAGTATATGGTTATTTCTTATTGTCATGCTTCCAGTAGTTTTTTTTTGGTGACAGCATACCAGTTGCATGAATAATTGAATATTTTTGATAAAAAATAATTTCTATATTTTATATTTTAATATTTTAGATGTAAATAATTTATTTGTTTTTATTTGCGCCAACTCTATAATAGACGTCATGTGTTGAAATAATGTTTCCCTTATTATGATTTGGATAAACTCAAATATGGATGATCTTATCCTTATATATAATAAATTCTGTCAGATTCTGTCATATTCTCTCTTATACGTATTATCAATGAGAAAGTCTCTTATGAATTTTAGATTTTGCTACCGACATAAGCGCAAAATGAGTTCCGAAGAGTTCCAGGACACTGGTTTCTCAAGAGAAAGTACATACCAATTTCAAATAATTTTTCTCTGATAAGAAGTATGATTCTTATAGCATGATACGTGTTTGAGCAGAACAAAAATGACATACATATTGTTCTCCAATTCAATTATATGTGATAACCGTATATTTGTTTGTTTGGATAATAAATAAATGACAAAGTCGTCAAACTTCAGACTTAAGAGACCTTAGTACTTTTAATTAGAAAGTATCCACATGCATAGAGTGATAGAACTCAATCTTCCTCTCTGCTGCTTTCTTTCTCCATCTATGTCGATTATGAGAGTGTTCATTGATAAATTCTATTTCTTGGTGATTCTCTGGGAAAACAAAATCACGCAACAAACATGTCTTTTGAGGATTTTGTGGGTTTCAAATAGATATCTCAAGTGACAACCTAAACAACTGTTATTGCCGGGGCACAATTTTTCGATAAAAAACTGAGGAGATGAAACAATTATAAAAACAATGTTCCAACGCAACACTTCTAGGAAGGTTGTGCAAGTATAACGAAGATCTAAGAAGATCTCGTTACAGTAGCGTATGATATTACGAGAATCTAAAAAGATTTCGTAATCCACAGCAACGAAAAAGATGACAGACGAAAGATGTAAAATGGCCTGCTGGGGTGAATGATCACCGTTGCTCAAAGCTATATTCGTCCCACACGAATAGTTTTCAGGAACTAGCAAGTTCATCGGAGAACTTTGGAACACTTCTGCTCTTCTGACTCCTCGGATCGTACACGGACTCCCGTGCAAAAGCAATGCTGGTGCAAAACTTCTCTTCTCTCTCACAGACTCTAAACTTTTTCGTAACTCTCTGAATATGTTCTGTGTATTCTGTCTGTGAGAGAGAAGAGACCTTTTATAGGTCCGAGTAGGAACTGTCCGGTTAGCAGAACATTCGGGACGTGGTAATTACCACTCCGAACGTGCAGTAACCGCTCAGATCATACCCAGGCACGATCTAAAGCAAGTTGCGCCACTCGCGCACCCTGCGCGCATTGCACACCGCGCACTGAGCCACTTGTGCCACATGTGCGCCCTTCGCACACTGCACCACCCGTGCAACTGAGCGCGCAACCTGGCGACGATGCTGACGTGCAAGGTGCGCCAACAAAACGTCACATTACGTCTCATGAGTCCATGAGCCCGAATCCGAGTCCGAGTCGGACTTAGCTCCCATGGAAATAAATTTTCCAAGGGCAAAAAGCATGAATGCTTTCAATTGTTGATTTAACAAATTTCATTAGAAATATAACCCCACATGGCACACCCATGTGCACCTCCACACCATATGTGCATCTCTAAAATAGCATAGCTAATATATAGAGATACAACTCCTTTGACCTAGCCGATGTGGGACTAAAGTTTCTAATTCCAACAACAACAACAACAACAACAACAACGACAATGGCTTCAGCTTGTTACTAGGCCTTCTGATCCACTCTCCCCCTATCGAGTTCTTATTAGCATGCTTCTTCTTTCTCTTCCTATACTTGAAACTCAACAAGTCCAAGTGACGCACCAATTGGCCGATTGTTGGCATGGTCCCGATCTCCTTAGAGAGTGCAGGTGCACCTTCTACTTCCAAGGGGCGTGGTTCTGTGACATAATTTTTTTTTTGGGGGCTCCGCCACGACTCGTCATTGGCATTGAAGATGTCGTCGCCTAGGACTTCGAATATCTCGAAGTGGCAATCTCTATATCTTTATTTTCGATGCTAGATGGTGATAGCTTATTTCTTTAAACAATCAAAGTATCTATTACTAATGTAAAGTTCTCATTAAATAGTTGTGGTATAAGCTTGAAGTTTTATGGTTATGTCATTATAATATTCATCAATATTGAATAATGTAATGGTTGGGTCACTTTATACTGTGAAATACTTTCACTTAGGCCTGTCAACAGTAGCTTATCGGTCCGATGTTGACTTACCACATCCAAACCAATAGCTATCGGATACATCTGATAACCATCCGATATCCGATCGGATGAGAGTTTTGGCTCCCGTATCTGTTACCGATAATTTTAACAGATATTGGGTAAAATCCAAACCAATAAACCACACATTACCTGAAGAATGAATAATGAAGTATGAGAGTAACCAAACATAAATAGAAAAAAAAATATCATATCAAGTTCAAAAATCAGAATGAGAGAAATCAGAGAGAGAGAGAGAGAGAGAGAGAGAGAGAGAGAGAGAGAGAGAGAACTAGAGAAGAAAAAAAAAACCCTAGAATGAAGATCCGAACGGCTTGTGCCTATGTGCTTCACAGTCTTCCTAAAGTTTGGGGAGAGAGAGGGAGTCTATTTTAGTTTTAGGGTTTTAGAGTCTCATTTAGTTCCTTTGTGATTCTATCAAATGTAATCTACACTATTCATATTTATAATTAAAATATATTATATATATTTAGTTATCCTACTATCGGATCAGATGTTTTCGGATAGGATATGACACTTTTCGTATCCGTATCCGATATCCGATAAATATCCGGTAAGACATCCGTATCCGTACCACATTCGAAATTTCGGATATTATCGATTCAAATGCGGATTGAATGCAGATTTTCGGTCTACCATTGACATGCTATCACTCTCCAGTACCGGAATATGGAGACGGACTAGGCCAACTACTCCATATGAGGTATGCAAACGTCATACGACGATCATGGCTGTCAAGAGACAAGTGGGTGCATGCTACAATCAAGTCTCCTATGGTCTCACAGAGCATCTATATCTCAATCATTCAAAGCAAGAAAACAGCATATAATGAGCATATGAGATAAAGCAGTAAGACGTCCCCAACGCTTCATCAAAATAATCATGGGGAACTAGCTTTATAAGTTAGCTAGCCCGGAGAGTCATAGGTACATAATCGTATTCAGCTGTAGTCTTATTTAATTACAATTATGCAAAAGATAAATTATCCAGATTAACCGGCTAAACAGATGCCGATGGCTAAATGCTAGAACATAAATGATGAATACTAAAGTGGTGGAGAAGAAACCCACTCAAGTCTCCCGTCAGCCATGCTCATAGTATGCACCATTGACGTCAGGAAGGAAGGTCGGATCTTCAGGCTCTGCTACGTGATCTGGCCAAACAAAACCAGCGGGGTCAGTCCCGAATAACAAGTACCACAAGGTAGCACAAAAGAGTGAGATAAAACCTAAGCATAAAAATAATAATAAAAGCTTCCGGTTGTAACCTCGGTCCACAGCCTGTCGCAGCAAGATAGCCCAACCCAACAACCAAATAAGGACATGGGTTGGACCACGCACCATGACAGTCTATGTCCCTCAGCTACTAGTGGAAGGCGCAAGGCACACACAAGTCGTTTTACAAGTGGCCAAATCATTCATACGGCTTTCTATATTGGTGGAGTTATCCCCGGAATGCTAATTATAGGAATCCTCAGATCATGTCATTCCAGCAGGGCTAGCCAATCTATTATATATACATATACGCGTAGCACATTGATTATGCATCGGTCCCCCGTAAGGCTACCGTACTGAAACATATAACACATAGCACATAGGATTTGAATATAGTCATCTACCATAGGCGGATGAAACCGTATCCGTGGCGACCAACCCGACATGTCAGGACGGGACTTGGGGTGGCTAGTATGGTATGATCTCGAGATTCTTCTCGTCCAATGCATTTATCAAATTAGTTGCCTAGTTAATCCCTAAGTTATTCTCGGAGTTCGCATGTCGTGGTCATATGCTAATTCTCCTAGATGTCGTAAATTGTACGAGTACCCCAAGTAAGGATCCGTACTAGCTAAAGGAGTCATACGTAAGAATCCCTTCTTAGTGTAATACAACAAACAATACATGCCATGTCATTACTACCGACCATTCATTATGTAAGTGTTGAAGGCTTTGGATGTACTGACATATATCACGTACGAACACTTAGCACATGAGATAGCACTTCGGTTCTCACATAGACTGTACCTCAGTACACGTGTAGGATTTACCAGCACATGCATAGGTAGTCAGGTCAGGAATGAAGGTCAAGTACAGAAAAATATACAAGAAAGATCAAAAACATCCATAGGGGATTGAAACTATCAATCGCATATAAACTCCAGTTAGAGCAAGACCTCAAGATTCTTGAAGCCAAGACAAAGATTTACAATTTTTATGTTTTGAGTTTTATAAGACTATAGCTACAAAATAGCTCAAATGCACATGAGAATTCCAGCGCATGAGAATCCCAACGCATGAAAATTTTCAGCGCACGAGATTTCAAACACATGGGAATTCCAGTACATGAGAATTCTAGCGCATGGATAAAACTTACGTTGCGTCTTCAGTTGATGCACATAGGGAACCTACATACATGACATGCACGGAGTCAAAAGGATGCGTTGCCGGGACTTCACGACGCATGGCCTCTCGGCGCATGGCCTCCCGGACGCATGAAAATTTTGGCACATAGACAATCCCGACGCATGGGGGTCGTCGTCCCCAAACAGCAAGTTCAGCCATGAAAGCTCCAAAAACTTGTCTTGGCCATAAATTTCTCATCCGAACTCGAAATCAAGCGAAATAAAAGTCAAACTGCATGAAATCAAATTCTCTACAACATAGAACAATTATTTTTAGAAAACATCCAAGTTTGATAGACCAAAACCACGAAAATTTATTAAACCTTATTTTTAGAAACTTAGATCTACACAAAAGTAGCCATTAAAATAAAAAGTACCAAGAACTAAACTTGTAGAGAATGAAGAGATGAACAATCTAGACTAATAATATCAAAGAAATAACAAGAAATGAAAAATGCAAGTGGTCTCTCATTTGTACAAGATGTACTTGCCTAAGTGGGTTGGTGGTTGAGAAAAATGAATGAGAGAGTGAATGTGGAAAGAGAGTGTGGAAGAGATTATTTATAGTGGGTGAGGGTTGGCTCCACCAAACCCTAATCTTAAGCATGCTCCAACATGTAACTAATGACATGTTTAAATGTTACATGCTACAACTAATAATTAACACATTAAATGGTGTACAAGTTAAAATACTATATAGAAGATTTATGTAGCAAATGCGTACACCGAAAACGGGGAGTGACACATGCCTACTTTTACTGATATATGTGTATATTGTTTACTAGCGAGGATCCCCTATTTTGATACATTTCACATAAAAGACATTATTAGTAAAGTAATACAAATTATTTCATTTTGTGGTACGAAAATGCAATACGATCATGTCACTTCATTTTTATGGTTTTATTTGCAAAATGATACAAATTGTTTGCTTGAGTTTCCACTCTAAATGGATGCATGCACTACAGGTGTTGTGCTGTATGTCCAAGAAAAATCAGTTGTCCGCAAATTAATTTTTTACAGGTCGTAACAGATCACTGGCCCCTGAAAAGCTAATAGTGAAAATGCCACCTTCAATGTTGGTATTTCAATATTGTACTTGTATATATTCTAAACTATAAAGTTTAAAAGTTGGTGCTATAAGCTTAAGTTTCAAATTTGGTGCCATAAGATTGTTTTATTCGTAGGGATACTACAGATGCATTATTGTCCTGCCAACTATCATATACCAGAAGTTTTATGTTTAAAATTATTATTATTGATCAATAATATCTTTATTTGCGACTATTGATAAGATATTGTCATATCTAGAAACTGGAATCCATGGAAAAACTAGATAGAGACATCTTATGCATGACTGATATTGCTACTACCAATACCATCCTTATGAATAGGATTTTTTTCTAATATAAATACTAGTATGAATGTAGTATCCAAGATAGCTGGCTATGCTCATATTATTGAAGGCTCTGCTAAAGCACATTTAATTTTATCCAATAGAACATGCCTACTTATTTATACTCTCATAATTCCAAAGAAAAATTATTGAGTTTTAAGGACGTGAAGGCAAACGGGTATTATATTGAAATCATGAGCGAAGCTAATAAAGAATACAATTATATAACTTCTAATATAGGGAATAACCAAAAGTTCGTTCTATAGATATTCTCCAGTTTACCATTAGGGGTATACATACTTTACTCACATGGGGTACTCAAGTCACATACTATACGTTGAGCCAGAAGCCCAATCATAAGCGTCCCTACTTAAAAACTAATTCTTGTGATCATCTCTTACCAAATTGCAGGATACACCGCTTAAAAACTAATTCATTTTTTTGCCTTTAGACTAGGAAAGATAGTTTCACATTGGCTACACCAAATGATGAATATCTCAATATAATGCTTTGGTTGTGTTGAGATAAGCACATGAAGTGTAGTAAAGCATATGTGGATTCCATATCAGGTGTTATCCTAGGAAAATGATTAACTCCTCAAAAAAAACATTTACGTCTTTTGTTCAAAGGGATCATTTTCTTAGGAGCTTAGTGACTCAAACTCAGACTCAAAGGCACAAAATGACGCTTGTTTGTGCACTTTGCACTTAGCACGTCAATATCGTCGCATGGCACTCATGTGCTCGTTTTATCCGCGAGTCGCATGAGCAAGTTGCATGTGCTGGTACAGGCGCATGCACGGCCTAGACGCGGCTATGTGCGTTTATGCATATGCGCGCATGCGCCGTCGCAGGACTGCACGCATGAACTACTATGCTACTAGCTTATTTGCGCAAGAGAAACTGCGGTGTGCAGTTGGGCGCATGAGCACAGACAGCGTGGTTGGTGCAGGTTTTCGCTGATTGCAGGATTTGAACGGTCATGGAAAGATCGGATCAATTTTTTGGATCCCTTTTATGTGGGATTTGAATTTAATTCGTTCCTATCTTTTCGTAATTATTGGCGGCCAGAATCAGGGTTAGGATTGCCACCCAATTCTATAAATACTCTCTTCATGTCTCATTTGAGGACTTACTTCAAAATTGAGAGACTAAAAAGAGTTTTGCTACTGCCGCATTGGAGTCTAAAGGAGTTTATGCGAGTCTTGTCAGGAGGTGACAACGAGCGTTCCAGAAGTTATTTGAGAACTTGTTGGTCTAAGAGTAGATTGCTTGAGGGCGAATCTTTGCTTTAGGCAACGATGATCTTTATTACCCCAACAAGGATTATTTATTCTTCTTTTCTTCCACTTATCTTTCGCATATTGTAAACTGTTCTATCTGTCTGCAACTGCGATTGCAAGGAAGAACTAGAATTCTATTCTCACTAGTTCTTCCATCTAGTTCTGTCTTAAAAATAACAGTATGCTCTGTAAATGTCATATAGTGCACATTTAGTGTGGTAAATAGAATGATTGATGACAGTGTATTTTCTCCATCCATAGGAAAAATCTAACATATTCCTTTGTGAATGTGAAGTGAAACGAACAAATGCTTGAAACTCAACTTAGGTTACTGTATATTTTGTTGATATGCTTGCTTGCTTGCTAGCCAGGGCTGAGCTTGAGATTTTTTGATGTCCAGGATAAAAATTAAAATGACGTCCCTAATAAAAAAAATTAAAATGGTGTAAAAAAGAAGATGGAAATAGAAAATTCTTAAAAAGAACATGGCCACTAGGCTTGTGACTCTTTAGATAGAAAGTGTGTGTAAATTTCAACTTTGGTAAGTGAATCATTTTCTCATATTGTGTGAGCACTATAAATTTAAAATACTACATAAATTATTATTTTTGTGTCCCTCAAAGCTTTATGCATGGGATGTTGTCCCGCCTGCTGTCAAGGTTGGCCCTGATGCTACTTATTTTTCAGATTAAATTAAGGTACACAAGATAGAGAAGTGATGAAGAAACTGCATTGAAAGTAAACTTGTTGGTATTTTTGCCTTTAGACTAAGAAAGATAGTCCCACATCGGCTACACCAAATGGTGAGTATCTCAATATAATGCATTGTTTGTATTGAGGTGTGCACATGAGGTGTGGTGGGGCACAAGTGTGTGCCATGTGGGAGTATTTTCCTAGAAGGAAAAATAATTAATTCCAACAAGGATGCAAGTTAATTTTTGTTGTGCGGACTCGGACTCGAACATGAACTCCAGGTTGTCTCGTGCATACACGGGAGTGTTCGGGGGGGTAGGCGTGGACTGGCACACTACTATGCTGATTGTGGGATAATCTAAAATATCAAAATCTATTTTTGAGTATTGGTATTTTAGTCTCACATCGGATTGGAGAAAAGGTGAAGTCTCATTCCACTCTATAAATAGAGCTCCTTGGCCTCATTTGGAAGATGCACCAAGAAGAGAGTTAAGGGAGTCCGTAAAGTCCAGGAAGCCCGTTCAAGTCTTAAATATTGACTTACGAGCGTTCCAGAAGTTCTTCGTAAACTTGCTGGTTCCTGGAAGCAGATCGTGGTGGGGCGAATCTTGCTTTGATCAACGGTGATCTTAATCACCCCAACAAGAACCTTTCCTCTTCTTCTTTTTTCTTTCTTCTCCTTTCTCTAAGTTGTAACTCAGTTCTTTCCGTCAGCAACTGCGATTGCGAGGAAGAACGTGAGATTTATTTTCTGATTATTGTTGCTTTTATAATCAGATTTATATTATAGTGTCCTCGTGGATCTCGAGAATAATCAGAAGGGGAACGTTTGATTGAACCTCTGATCTCGATATCTAGTTCTACCATCTTTGATCAAGCCCCGGTACTAACAATATCAAAGCAAGATCCTTGTAGACGGAGAACAGCCGTGCAAAACTTCTGGATACAAATTTCAACAAATTTGAGAAGTTCGACGGGGATCATTACAACTCTTGGAAGAGGAAGGTATGCATGAATCTGTAACTGGCAGAGGTGGACTACGTTCTGACAGAATCAGAACCAGAGATTCTAGACGAAGATGATGATACTGTTCGGGCAGTTGCAATTGAAATCGTAAAGCAGAACAAATGAAGGAGAGACAATAATCTCTGCAAGCTGATGATTTTAAACTCCATGGAGGATACTCTGGCGAAGTCATACAGCAAGACGGACCATGCTAAGGTCATTTGGAAGTCTCTAGAGAAGCATTATCAGGCAGATAAGAACCGCAACAAGATCCATGTGACTGAGGAGGTCTGGAGCTTGCGATTTGAGGACGACAAGGCGATGTTTCCTCAAGTCAAGGAGTTCCTCAAGTTACGTCAAAAACTTGAGGACGATGGCATACCACTTGTTGACGCTTTTTTCGTAGGGGTTATAGATGCCAAGCTTCCGTCAGGATGGAGCAATTTTATTTCGGACATGCACATGAAGAAGATACAAATCAGCCTGGATCAACTACTTCACAACATCAATATTAGAGATGAGTTGATGGCTAAAAAAAATTGGACACGTTGTTCAAACAGTTGGCAGAGGCCAACTTGGTGCATGTGGAGGACTCCAAGGGGAAGCATAAGATTTCTCACAACCAGAAGAAGAAGGACTTAAACCATCTGAAGGTGAAGTCGGCTTTGTTCAAGTCAAAGCTAAAGCCCAAGTCTGATGTGACTTGCTTCAATTGTGGAAAGAAGGGCCACTATTGTAGAGACTGCAGATCAAAGTCCAAACAGATAGAGCAAGGTGAGCGTAACAAGGTTGCCATGATTACGCACGTTGCCATAGCTGTTGTTGACAACAATTGGTGGGTGGATACTGTCACGACCCGCACCCTGTTTAGGGGCACGAGAACGTAGGTACATCCAGCCTATGCCGCAGTGTCGGCGGTAGAACGCTGTATAGGTCATCTGTAACATCTAACATCTAACAACAAGATATATAAACCTGTCATCTCCGCACAGAGGTATAATATAACATCTCAACTCTATATCTCAATCACAAGTCTAGAAAAAATAGAGCACGATATGGAATAAGATAAAAGAAAAGAAGAACTGAATATATAAGTAAAGTCATCACAACACACATATAGATATCCAACACAAATAAATACAAGTCCTGAATATAACTAAGTCTCAACTAACAATCGGAACAATCCGATACAAATTGAAAGCTATAAGTACTAGACTAAACTAGGCACCCTCTACTGAGCTAGATGCTCCTCGGGCTCCTGAATGTCACCCTCATATGCCCCATAGAAGGTAGGACAGTCATCATCATCATCTGTAATATTTTTAACAGGTCCAGTCAGGACAGGAACGAGCACAATACATCTCACGCAGTTCATAGCATGTTAGAAAATATAAAGCATGCAAAAGAGTAAGATACATGAACTGTAAGAAGATGTACATAAAAAAAGAGAGAATTTATAACTAAAAATATATACAGGATAAGTAAACTGCAAGTAATAGTGATTTAGAGCATGAGCTGGTTATATAAACAGGTTAGGATAATGCAATGGTAACTCCATCATATGTGAGTGTACAATGGACATATATAATAGTTTATACAATATTTGTACAATAGAATTTGATTTTATTACCATTTCCTACTCACCCTCCCCAATCGATACACAAGGATCCAATCCAGTTACGTTACCTTGTACAATAGTTTCTCCATGAAGCTCATGTGATCATGAAAGTACAAAATTACACAATGAGTATACATGAATAGATGTGTACAATAAATACAATATGTTCGTGAAATGCACATCATAATATGTATCTGCTGAACACAATGGGGATAACATCGCAAAAGAAGATCCATATAGTACCAATCCGTGATAACAATCGTGCCAGTATCAAGTAAAGTAATTTAGAGCAAGAATATAAGTCCTGACAAGTATGAAACGATCAGAGAATATACTCGCCTGTCATCCTGAATGACTGATATGAATAGATGTTCGAACTGGTGTCACAGAGTCCTATTTAGAGTAAAACAGGTTATTAAGTACTCAAATTATAATAATGAAAATCTGTAATACAAACTACATGATTCTAAGTCAAACTAGGTCAAAGTCAACTTTTGGTCAACTTTGGCCAACTGTCTAGGTCGAACTAGGTCAACTAAGTCAAAGAAAGTCAAATCAAACTAGGTCGAACTGGTTCAAAAGTTGACTTAGTTGACTTTTGGTCAACTGGTCAACTCCTAGTCCACTAAGTCAAGCCTTAGTCAACTAAGAGTCAAACTATAGTCTACAATTCCAAATAGGCCTAGTGTGTCTATTTCTAGGTCAAGTCTAATCATAGTCAACTCTGGGTCAACCTTCTTGTTAGACTCTATATTGGTCAAACCTTGGATAATGGTCAACTAATCTAGGCTATGTAGATATTGGCAACTTGGTATTAGCCAAATCTTCATTAACTAACTAGAAAAACCCTAACCTAAATACCATAACATATACTTAAGGTATATCACATATATTTATATACATGTGTTCATATATGCCTATACCATATATAATCCTATATACATCCTTACATACATATACATAATTATCTACAATCTATATACATATATATATATATAAATACTAGACACATATGTATGTTTGCCATAAAATATAAAAGAACAGAACAATTATCGGAGGACCGGACTTTTACTTCACGTTACAAACTCGCTTGCACAAAGAAAGCCTAGGGACGAAAACCTAGGTATAGCAGTCTAAGTACAATTGTTTATTTTAGATTCTGGGAGGTGACGATAGAGGCTCGGGAAGGCGACGGCAGCCCTGCCTTACTCCTTGGACGATCGGTATGCAGCCTTGGCTCCTTGTGAAAAGATGGTAGTCGTTGACGAAGAAATGCTCTTCTTGCTCCTCTGTTGCTCCTCTGGCTTCTCTCTCTCTGTATGTATTCTCTCTTTGACTATGAGGGGAATTCTCTCTGTATATATGTATTTTCCTCCCTAAAATTGTATATATCGCAAGGGAATGGCACCCTGCTATTTATAATAGTGGGATATGATCATTAGGGTTGCCAATGATTACCTCTTGGAGATGGCGACGGCTTGGGGATTGGTCAATCCAGGCCCTTCGTTTTAATTATGATGAATCTGGGCAATTAGGTGTAGATTATACCAAATCCTATGAGCAATTAATGCTGATTGGAATAAATCTTCCTTATAATAATCTTCTGATATCTGCGAATAAATCAGATCTATCCATCTGCTATGTGTCCTGGGATTTGACCCAATCTTTAATGGCAGCCAATTTGAGGAATTAATCGGTTTAGGACACGTGTCCTAGGAGCTGCTAGGGAGAATCTGGACTGCATGACTAGTGAGCCGCGTATGAATGTGAGCTGCATATAAATGTGAGCCCACGTGTCAGGGCTGCGTGGGCAGTGGCCCTCACTTGAGTCCTCTAACCACAGAGGAGTAATCCTTGTGGGCCGCATAGGTATATATCCGCCTGGGCCACATGGATATGATCTTCTTGAACCGCATGAGAAGTCCTCGCTCGAGCCGCATGAGGCTTTCATGGCCTGAGCCGCATAGGATAGATTCACTTCTGAGCCGCATAGGAAGTCCTTTGCTCGAGCCGTATGAGGCTCCTATGGCCTGAGCCGCATAGGATTTATTCTGAGCCGCATGAGAAGCGAGCCGCATACGAACGCCCACGTGGCAAGGCCACGTGGCATTTTTATGGCTCTCGGGGGATTTGTGTTAGAGATTTCTTTTCTCTTCCCTAGAGATTCATCATTATGGCAGAGCCATAATTACCTGTCTTTGGTGTCAGGGCTGTCAACTTTTCAGAGGGGTCAGCCGTCATAGCAATTAATGCATCGTAGGTGGAGGGAAGCACTATCAGGCCACGTGTCTTCTGAGCCGCATGTAATGCCCTGGGCCGCATAGCTTCCTATGCCGCATGACTCCCTGAGCCGCATGCATTTTCTGAACCGCATGGATCTTTTCTGGCCGCATGAGTCATTTTCTTTAGTATTTTCCATGCTTCTACAGGACCCCCTTCAAAGTTTTTAATTTGTAAAATTGAAATACTTTGAATAAGAAGCATGGCCGTGTTCTTCTAGCCGTATATGGAATTCTGACAGCATAGAAGTCTCGGCTGCATGAATTATTCAGCCGCATAAGTGACTTAGCCGCAGGAGACTGTTCAGCCGCATAGCTGCTTGCCACATGTGCAGGTCTTTAATTGCCTCAAATTCGTTTCAGTACCGTCTTTGTAGGAGGAAATCCCAAGAGTCAGCTCATTAAATCTTTCGGATTTGACGCCTTGGGTGAATCTTGGAGACGAAACCCAAGGAGTCGGTTGCGCTTTTCATGAGTCGGTCATTGGCCCACATGTCCTCCTTCTCCCGTCTTCCTATAAATAGGAAGAGTTTGAAGAGAGAGAAGGCTTCTTTGTTTTCCTTCTTTTTCTTCAGACCTTCCCTATCTCGATCGCTCTTCTCCTCTTTTGATAGTTAATGGCTCCCAAGAAGACCGTGGTAGTAAAGGGCAAGAAGGCGGCCTCCACTTCCACCTCGGCTGCGGCTGCTACTCCGCCCGTCGTCGTACCTGATGTTCATCCTGACGTTCACCCCCCCATTATTGGTAAGGACAATGCATGAGTTAAAGAACCCCAACCGCCATGGTTACATTGTATACTTTATGCACGAGCCTTTGTAAATCGCATGTTTGCCCTATGGCTGAGCTGCGAGCCGCATAAGAGAACTACCGCGTCTGTATGCGTACCTTGCTGGCGAAGCCGCATAAGTGACGCTAAACCGCATAGACCTTTTATTGTACGGAGCCGCATGAGATTTCTGAGAGCTTCATAGGGCCGCATGGATGTCTTCTTGAGCCGCATAGGGTTTGAGAACACCCAATCGGCTCTCTCTTGTTTTATCCCTCCGTTTAACTTACTTTTCTCTGTTTGTTCTTCAGTGAACCTGCCGGTTGATGTCGCTGGAGAACTCTTGGTGGGTAGCACTCAAGCCGCTCTCGGCTATAGGTATGACCATATTGTCCAGTATATGGCTGACCAGTTTCCGAGCGATGAGCCTACGGTTAGATTGAATGCCATCAAGAATCAGTCTTTTCACTTCCTTAATGTTATGATGAACTCCGGGAAATTTGAAAGGGAGTATTTGAAGCCTGCATTCTTTTTTGGAGACGCCTTGACCGTGGAGAACGATCATGTCCTGGAGGTGTTGGAGGACTAGAACTTTGTTTCTAACGGGATAGCAATTCGCATCCCTCAAATGGAGTGACACTTCCCTCTATCTTGGTTTAATATGCTCCCGTTAGATCGGAAGATGGTGGAGACTTTAACCCCTACCAGAGGTAGGATGTTTGTGGGGAACATCTATTATAATAACAATATGAAGTCTGTGATTGCCGGCAAAGTGCATACTAGTTGTTCTGTGACGGGGTTGGTCCCAGGTTCTTTCTTGAATGTTGCGGGCCCTAATTTCTCATTCTCTACCGCCGACACTTTTATAAATCATCTTGCTCGAAAAGGCTCCTATCCCGTTGGTCGGTTGACGTTCCCTGGTTGGGTGCACTCTGTTCCTTCGTAGATCAATTTGTCTACTTGGATCTTGAAGAAATATGAGGCTTTTTTGTACGAGATTGGCCTGTACCACGCTATTCGAGGTACCAGTCATGGCTTGTCCATAAACAAGAAGCTGTTCATGTCTCTGCTGGAAATGTATAATTGCCGTACGGGGACCTTTTACACACCTCTGGGGGAGATGGGACTCGCGCTCCATGAGATGCACGCGATTTCCAAGCTTTCTTGGGGGGACGAAGCGTTTGAAGCGTATACTCCCACTAATGAGGAACTCGAAGATCTGGAACGACGGTATCCTGGCTTTGCAGCCCTTTACCAGGAGATATTGTGCCATTATAACACATGTTATCAGATGACTCGAAAGGATAGTAACCTGGAAGGGAATGCTCCCTTCACCAGTGATTGGATGCACTATCTCTTCTCGACAGATACCTTAGGTAGAGTCACCTCTCGTCGCCCTCGACCTCGGGAAGCGGTTGAGGACTCAGTGTCGTTGGCTAAGGGAGTGGCCACTACCAGCGACAGATTCGGGAACCAGACTGATACTTTCGATTACTTTTACCAGGATACTCAGGAGCTGCCTGAGAAAGCGCTTCTGGCGGGATTTTTGATGATCTGGCTACGAAACTGTGTAGTCTCGGGAGGAGCCGGTTCCATTGAAAGAATTAGTTGTAACTTCATCCTTTCGGCTGTGAAGTTAGTTTTACGAATCAGGCTAGCTCTCCTTCCGGCCATGTTGTGCAGCATACACCGTGGCCTACGTACTTTCACATCCAAAATTATTGCTCGCGACGTGACCAAGGATTTTGAACGAACTGAGTTACCCTATCACTATTTGATGGGGTGGCTGCTGATATATTACCCATCTTTGATGAGGCCGGGCTCTGGAGACGGTGTGACTGATGATGACGCATTTATCTTCCGCTATCGTGACGAGCCTTGGGAGTGTGAAACCATGCAGACTTGCCGGATGGCATTGGCGAGGGCAGATAAGTATCATATCTTCATATCCGTCCCTCGCTTTACTGCCAGGGACATAGAGGCTGTTCATATTGACGGTATCGCGCCCCCTCAGCTTCTGGATGGCCATATGCTCTTATGGTTGCGTAACATCCGTCCCGCACATCTAGTGTACCGTAATCGCAATGCTGTTTTTCTGGAGCCTTATCTGCCTAGCAGGTTTGCTCGGCAGTTTGGATACAGCCAACTTTGTCTGGACAGCCCCAGTCCTTGCCTGGGTTATGAGGGTAGTCTTCTTGATGGTATCAGAGCTTGGCAATATTATGATTCGTTCTACACTCGCACCATTTTCTCGGTCCCTGCCATTAAGGAGTCAGTGGAGATCTTGTACATGGCAGCTCTGTATCATGTCATGGCGAACAAGCCCCCAGTTGGTTTTAACCCGGGTACCAATTTTATTGTTGGCACCGGTCTGGAGGAAGGCTCTCAAGGGGCCAAGAAAAGAAAGGTTAGAGCCGAAGTGCCAGATTTGGGTTTCGCTGCTGAGGGTGGCGAAGGCAACCAGTATGATGAAGATGACTCTATCCTTCCAGTGGTAGGCGCAGAGGTGGGTCAGTCGCATGTTTTGTCAGATGAGGTGCTGAGGGATCAGTCTCTTGTTGCGCCTGGTCCTATTCCGAAGCATAGCAGGCAAGTTTTGCCTATAGGCAGTGTTTATCGATCCCGGAAGCTGGTTGTGACTAGGCACCGTCCGTTAGCCATAAACGAGGGTGGCGAAGAAGCCAACCCTGCATTAGAGGTAACAAAACTGCTCTCGATCCCTTCTCCCTCCTTCTTTTTGAGTTTCAATCCTGACTATCTCCGTCCCCTCTTCTAGGTGTCGGGAGAAGAAGAAGAGTTTCAGGATGTCGAGGCGGTGACCCCGAATGATGGGGACTCCCATGAGCCTGCTCCTATTCAAGAGAACACGGATCAATCTGTATCCTCCTTCAAAGTGACGGGGGTAGAGGATGTGACTGAGTTTAACTTGGGGATCGCGGGTGAGGGGACTATGCCAGTTGTGGATGAGCCGCGGCCTTTATGCCCCTCCCCTGGTAAGATTAGCCGAATCTTAACCCATAAGGAAGCCTATCTACTCTATCATCATGTCCTTCGGGTTACGTCGATTGATCGTTATTCTGGACATTCAGGTCCTGTCCCTCCAGTGCCGAGGATGGACGTCGCTGAGACAACCCCAACCGAAGGGGCATCGGTGGAAAGAGGTGTATCTCCTTACTGCCTGACTCGTCTTGAGGGGCCTTCTGGGGGCCCGAGTTTCACGGGCCAATTCTCGGAGCAGTCGGGGCAGGGGATGATGGTCCTTGCATCATCCTCTGTTCCGATGGCTTCGAGAGTCGACCTTTCTTCCCTGCCGAGCATCCAAGCTCTCCGGGCGGCGGAAGACAAGTTGGCCGCTATTCATGCATCGTTCTTCTCGGAATCTGTTCCCTCGATGGCGACCTCTAGCGTTACTCCTCTGACGTTGCCGCTTCGGCTTCCCCTGACGCCCTCTTCTGCTGAGGTTTTGGACGACGCGTTGCAGGACGTGGTTGCCAGTTTTCATCGTCATTTGAAGAAGGGAATCGAGGCCGCTGTAGACAGAGGGACCTCTTTTACCTTGGCCCGACAATGTGCCCATGGTCAAATAAACATCCTTAGGGATCTTCCTGATGATGCAGGGATGGCTTCGCTTCTGGAGACGAAATTGCTGGAGGCTGATCAGCTGGTGTCCGAGCTTCGGGTATTACGGCAGGCTGATCTGCCTACTGTTATAAACGAGGAGCAGATTTCCCTTATTGCCGTTATAGAGGGGACAAGAGCGGCTCGAGATAAGACCAGACCGGGCGTGCTGAAGGATCTCAGTGACTTAGCTGACCGTTATGATCAATTGAGTTATGCGACTGAAAACATCGTGGCTCGGGAGGAGTCTGTCTCTCGTGAGATTACTGAGACACGGGAGCAGATCCTTGCGCTTTAGAAGAAGTTGGCTCTCTTAGAGTCTGAACTCGAGACTACCCGCAATGACAGGGAACTAATTGTTCAGGAGGCTGCCAGGGTTACTCAAGCTTCGACTGACCTGGAGACTGTCTTGAAGAAATTAGAAGATAACTGTCAAGCGTTCTTGGGCTTGGATAATAAGGAGCATTTATTCCAGGAGGTCGAGCGTCGCGCTCGGCAACGGATTGAACGGAGGACCACCTATGTAAGGAATCGCCTCATAGAATTGAGTGATGCTGAAATGTAGTTGGCTTTTTCTTCTCGTTTTGTTTCTGTTTTCTTTCTTTCTGGAGGGGACATGATCCCGAAACATGTAATGCTTTTTTCTTCCTTTAAATAAAGAGTACTTTCAATTCTACCCTTCGTTTGTATTGCTTGCTGCGCTTGTGATATTGTGGTGATGTTTTCCCTCGCATATGGGATATATTTGTGGACCTGTTACCCATGGCGTACCTTGGTTTTAGGCATAGGTAACAAGTTTTGATCAGGGTACCTGAAGCAGCCATAGCGAAGTGGTCATGGGTGCTCTTGGTATTGAAAAAAAAGGAATGCCGTAGAGCAGCTGGGCTCTTGGGGCCTGATGAGGTGATAGATTTGTGCTGAGAAATTTAGATGAGGATATTTGTGGGCCTATTATCCTTGGCGTACCCTGGTTTAGGGCACGGATAATAGGATGAAGGGGAACCGACATACTTGCTCAGAGGTGACGAGGACATGGCAAGTAGGAAGGTTTTTTAAACGTAGAGTCTTCCTACTCAGAGGTAATGAGAACATGGTAGGAGTGAACTCGACGGAGGATATTGATGGTCAACAGAGGACATTTGTGGACTTATTACCCTTGGCGTACTCCGGTTGTGGGTACAGATAATAGGTCGAAAGGGGATCATCATACTTACTCAGAGGTAATAAGGACATGGCAAGTATGAAGGTTTCTTCGACGGAGCCTTCCCATTCAGAGGTAATGAGGACATGACAGGAGTGGGCTCAATAAAGGAGGGCACATAGAACAACTCAGAGGTAATAAGGACATGGAAGTTCTATGTAGGGGTGATTTATTTTTTGGCGGAAGTGGGACGACTCCGAGGTAATGAGGACATGGCCGTCTTGGAAGTTTGTGGACCCGTTTACCCTTTTTGTGCACTGGGAGTACGGGTAGTGGATCATGAGGAAGGATCTCTTCCAGGAAGAAAGTTCAGAGGTATAATAATACGTGACTTACTATCCGAAAGAGTGACCGGAATGTGAGTTCAGAGGCACCAGCGGGTACATGACTCGATAATTTAGAATATTTGAGAAAGTGTGAGTTCAGCGGTACCAGCGGGTACGTGACTCGGGAATCTAGAGAATGGTGAGTGTGAGTTCAACGGCATCGATGGGTACATGACTCAAAAATCTGACAAACGATGAGGGTGAGTTCAGTGGTATCAGCGAATACATGACTCGAAAATTTGGAAATTTATGGGGTGAGTTCAGCGGTACCAGCGGGTACGTGACTCAATAATCTGAAATGTTGTGGATGTGAGTTCAGCGGTACCAGCGGGTACGTAACTCAATAATCTGCAATGTTGTGGATGTGAGTTCAGTGGTACCAGCGGGTACATGACTCGATAATCTGGAATGTCATTTAGACATAATATTTCTTCAGGAACTTGCCGTTGACGGGCAACATGAGCAAGTCTCCGTTTTGTTTTGCGAGGCGGTAAGCACCGTTGGAGAATACTGTCTCTATGATAAATAGGCCTTCCCATTTTGGTTGGAACTTGTCGGCGGTCTTGTGAGTCATGACCATCGGCCTCCGGACTGCCAAGACGAGATCGCCTACCTGGAATATTCTGATTTTGACCTTCTTGTTGAAGGCTCCAGAGATGCGTGCTTGGTATAGCTCAATTCGCTGCTGAGCTAAGAGGCGCTTTTCATCTAATGCCTCCAATTCTTGCAGTCGACGTCGGTAGTTATCATCCGTTGTCAACTGATAAGTGATGGAGACGCGGAGTGAGGGTATTTGAGTCTCTAATGGGAGAACTGCCTCACTTCCGTATACTAGAGAGAATGGTGTATTTTTGGTGGCGGTCCGTACTGTGGTGCGATAAGCCCATAAGCACTCGCCGAGCTTCTCGTTCCAGTTGCGCTTGTTGGAGAAGACGAACTTCTTGAGGAGTTTGATGATTGTTTTGTTGAACGCCTCTGCTAACCCGTTTGCTGCCGGGTTGTACAGCGTCGAAGCGATATTCTGAATATGGTATTTATCGCAAAACCGATAGAATGCGTGGCTTGCAAAATACGGTCCATTATCATGGATGATCCTTCGGGGCAGTCCAAAGCGGTAGATGACGTGATGCTTAAGGAAGCTAATCACATTCAAAGTCTTGACTTCTGCGAGCGGAACAGCCTCCGCCCACTTGGAGAAGTAATCAGTGATCACAAGTATGAAGCGGTGTCCTCGGAAAGAAGGTGGGGTGATTGGACCAATGATATCCATTCCCCATGCTTCGAATGGCCAGGATGCCACTGTCGGATGTAGAAATTCTGAGGGTTGGTGGATGAAGTTCACGTGGACTTGGCAGGCTTTGTATTTTCTTGTATAATCTATCGCATCTGCTACCATCGTGGGCCAATAGTAGCCCATTCGGCGAAGGCGATCTTGCAGTTTTGGGCCGGGCTGGTGGGCCCCGCAGACACCGTCATGAGCTTCTCGTACTGCTTCTTTGGCTTTCGTATTTGACAGATACCGAAGCAGTAATCCGTCGTAGGAGCGACGATACAGCATCTTCGTCTCTGTGTCGTAGAAAAATCTGAGAGATCGCCTTCTGATGGAAGTAGCTTCCTTCGGGTTCTCGGGCAGGATGTCGTAGACGACGAAGTCGATGAACGGTTGTCTCCAGTCTGGTGCTTCGTTGACCGTCTGTGCGGAATAACTTGTCACGAATTGCATATTATTTTTGGCACAGACCAGTTCGTGGCCTATCACATCCACTGATTGGCGATCATAATTCGGAACTGCTAGGAAAGCGGCAAGACCAGCTAGGGCATCGGCTTCAATATTTTGGAGTCTGGGGACGTGTTCGATAAAGAACCCCTCAAACGACGAGATGATATCGATCGCTATTTGGTGATAGGGGATCATGTCTTCATGACGGACTTCGTACGAACCCCGGATCTGATTGGCGATTAGTTGGAAATCGCCGTATGCTTCAAGGTATTCTACCCCCAGCTCTTTTGCAAGTTGGAGGCCAATGACCAGAGCGTTGTACTCGGCCACATTGTTAGAGCAGGGTTCTGTGAGGGAATAGGCACGGTTGATCACCAATCCGGAAGGGGAGACCAGCACTTCCCCGACTCCGACGACTATATTGCCTTTAAGTCCGGTCCTCGAAGCACCGTCGAAGAACATTCGCCATATATTCTTGTGAGAGGTTGTATGCGAGTCAGCGACCTCATCTGGGATCTCTTCATATATCCTGGAGGACTCCGAGCCTGGGTGGGCTGCTAAAAAGTCTGCCAGGGCTTGACCTTTGACTGCCTTTTGTGGGACAAAGATCATATGATAAGGGGACAGCAATATTGCCCATGTAGCGAGTCGAGAGCTAAGTGTCCCTGGTTTGGTCATGAGGACTCTGAGAGGATTGACCCGTGAGATCACATGTATCGTTTGTCCGGTGACATAGTATCGTATTTTCTGAATGGCGAACACCAAGGTGAGGCATTCCTTCTCTATAGCAGTGTATCGGTGCTCGGGTCCCACCATCATTCGGCTGAGGTAGTATATGGCTTGTTCGTGCCCTGTATCGTTGTTTTGTGCCAACAGGGCACCGAGGGAGTGTTCCATTGCTCGTACATAGAGCAGGAATGGTTTTCCAGGGACTGGGGCCACCAAGACCGGAGGATTTGACAAATATTCTTTGATGCTGTCGAAAGCACGTTGGCATTCCTCGTCCCATACGAATGAGAATCCTTTCTTCATGAGGTGCATGAATGGTCGGCATCGTCCGGAGAGGTTAGAAATGAACCTTCTGATGTAAGCTAACCTCCCTTGAAGGCCTCTGAGTTCGCGAAGATTTTTCGGGGGACCCATCTCCATGATTGCTTTTGTCTTCTCAGGGTCTACATGGATACCCTTTGCAGTGATGATGAAGCCTAAGAACTTCCTGCTGGATACGCCCAGGAAGGACTTCGTAGGGTTCATTTTTAAATTGTGCGTTCGTATTAGGTCGAATACCGTCCTTAGATCCTGCAGATGGTCTCCCTTGCTACGGCTCTTGACGGCTATATCGTCAACATAGCACTCTACCGTCTTGTGTAAGTGGTCTCTGAAGATGATGCTCATGGCTCTTTGATATGTGGCGCCAGCATTCTTTAAACCGAAAGGCATGACTGTGTAGCAGTACGTGCCAATTGGTGTTCGGAATGATGTATGCTTTTCGTCGTCAGGAGATATTTTGATTTGGTTGTACCCCGAGAAGCCATCCATGAATGTCATACGTTCGAAGCCGCAGGTATTGTCGATCATGATGTCTGTGATAGGAAGGGAGAATTCATCTTTGGGACACGCCTCGTTCAGGTTGCGAAAGTCGATACAGATTCGAATCTTCCCATTCTTCTTGAGGACGGGTACTATATTGGCGACCCAATCGGGATGTTGCTCCTCACGAATGAAGCCGCTGGCTATCAGTTTGTTGACTTCAGCTTCGATAGCGTCCATGATGCCTGGGCGAAAGCGTCGCTGTTGTTGCTTGACTGGCTTCGCATCTGGTCGAATATTGAGTTTGTGAAGAGCGATGTCAGGATTTAACCCTGGCATGTCTTCATAGCTCCAGGCGAACACATCAATGTACTCTCTGACAAGTTCTAACAGCGACTCCCGGTCTTCGTCTGTTAGGCTTTTACTGACGAAAATTGGTTTTGGAGAAGATTCGCTGCCGAGATCCACTTGTATGACCTCATCTTCAGTAGGAGGTTCTCTGTGTTCGAGCCGCTTTTCCCATTGTGCGTCCAACTGCTGGGCCCATGGTTCTAGCTCGAGGATTTCGGGGATATCTTCGTCTTCCTCGTAAGCGTCGGCGAATGCCATGTTGACTGACATGACTTGTCTGAACACATCTCCGATGTTGGTATCTGAGTCGAAAGTTGGTGATCCAATTGAATGTGACTGCCAGTCGCATTCTTCATCTGAACTTTCAGGGGTCGTAGTAGGCGTTACATACCCTAACCCGCATCGAGTTTTGTTATAGTAGTTCCGTGGTTTGTCCGTCGGGACTGGCGGCTTCAAAGGTAATCGTCGCCCAGTGCCGTAGTTCAATCCTGGCGTCGTCTCTAGATCATACCCCTGTTTCTGCATAAGATATTTGGATTGAGGGCTATAGAGATACAGAGGCAGTCTCCCGGCATCTGACCCGAGGTCGGCTTCTTCTATGGTGAGGGGATGCGGGTTGTTCGTCCGGCCGAAGATGATCGGATGATCTCCTCCCTCGAATATTCGGTAAGCGTCTTCTACTGGGGTAAGCTGGATCGCGGTGTACACATTTGTCACCTGTGTGTGTAGGTGAGCACCTATACCGTGTTCCATAGCATACATTGTACATAGCTTATTGAGCTCGGTGTAGTTCAAAGATAACCCTTTATTGATGAAGTAAGGTATCTTTTCTAGGGGGATTACATCATCAGCGGAGAGAACATTCGTGTGGGCAGCCACATACTTGGCTAACTCCGGTTCCTCTTCGGCTACCCCCTGTATAAATGGAGACTGAGAGAACGACCTGGGGAGCTTGATCGTCAGTGGTTCAGTTGACGGGGCAAAGCGTGGAGTTGTTGGCAGACTAGCGACCCCCAGTTTGGCACTCGAGGTGGAGCGAGGAGTGGCCGGTTCGCTAGAAGTGTCAGACCTTGCGTCGGGGTGACGACCCTTCTTGGGAAGGCGTATCGTCAACGGCTTGTCGGAGGGATTGAGCTTCCCTGTTTGGGGTTGACTTACTCTTGGTAGTCTGATTGTCAGTGGCCCCGTTGTGGGTCTCGGCACTTGGCCGGACCTTGGCAGCCGGATTATCATCTGCTCCTCTTGCGCCGAGAGGCTGATCGCGTCCTTCCGCAGAGTAGCGGTAAGGGGTACGGACTTGCCCGGTTTACGAGCTTGGAGGTGGATCGTCAGGGGTCCTTCAGATCCCGTAGCCGTTTCGGTACTAGCTTGTTTATTTCTTTCATCAAGGTGCCTCTTCGACTTTTCGTATAGGCAGGAGTCTGAGTAGTAGGATTCGACCCCCTTGAAGGGATCGATATCAGCAAATTCTGTCTTCACGAAGCCGTGTTTATCGACATATTTGAAGCACTGGTGTAGCGTGGAAGGCACGATCATGTAATCGTGTATCCATGGGCGCCCCAAGAGGATATTATAAGAAGTGTCTGTATCTATGACGTAGCAGGTGACTTCGGATTGGAGATCGCCAATCTGACACTTCAGACGAATCTTCCAGATAGGGTAGCTCCTGCCCGAATTGAAACCACTGATGGCGGTGCTTGTAGGTGTCAGGCGATGCATTGGCATGCGGAGATGATGTAGCAGACCCTTCGGGATGATGCTTATGGAAGAGCCAGGATCAATGTGCATCCGATCCACTTTTACGTCGCCGATGTATCCCGTGTAGTATAGCGGGCGATCATGTAGGTTGGTTTTGATGAGCATGTCCTGTGGAGTGAAGACGATATTGGGCATTGCTCCCGTACAGGTACTATCCTGGAGATCCACAGGTGAGTCTTCCCCGGTGAGGTTGGATTGAGCCAGATAGGCATCGGCATTTTGGAGTGCTTCGCTCAATGCAATACGAACGTCCTTGGAGAGCCTTAGGAGTTCGTACAGTGACAATTTGGCCGAAGTGTTAGCCAATTGTGCTAAGATGTCAAAGTTGTAGGGCCTCTCTAGCCCTTGGGCTGCGTCCTTTCGGAGAGATTTGTCGAAGCGAGTCTCCTTTGGCCTAGGCTTGTCGGTCGTCGAAGGCTGAGCCGGTCCAGAGCATCAGTTGTAGTGGGTTGATGATTTTCGGCTGGGTTGTCAACCACAGGTTGGGATTGCGCTCCGGACCGCGTGACGACGGCTGTAGCTTCCTCGTTGTCTGCTGAGATTGTGTGGCAGGTCCTGATTTTTCCACTCTTCCTTTTGTTGGTGGGAGATGGTGTGGGCCGAGTTACTTCTGATACTAAGTCTGGATGGACCCACATGACCTCCCCTCGTGAGGTGGTGAGAGGTACTAGACCAGCAGCCTGTTCCCGAGGAGGGGGAAGATTGGTAATCTCCATTGTTGCCAGAGGGACGGGGATCACCCCGTCTTGAGTCTCCGTCGGAGGGAAGCTGCCAAATTGTACGGACACTATATTGGCTGCTACGGTTACCTCTTCGAAGTCAATGGCCAGAGCGTTCGAATTGATGAGGCTTTGGATGTACCGTTTTAGTTGGTAGCAGTCGTGTGTAGCATGGTGTACATAACGGTGATAATGGCAGAACTTTGGGTTCTCCAGATCAGCCGGCTGAGGCTCTCGTCTTGGTGGAGGAAGCTGAATTCTACCTCCTTGTATGAGCATGTCCAAGATAGGCTTGACGTGGCCGTCTTCGAAGGAGTAATCGATTTGTGGCCATTGTTTGTCTGCTGGTTGTGACTCGGGCTTTTGCGCCGTGTCAGCCACCATAGCCTTCTTTCCCTTGCTGTCCCGATTGTTGGAGGGGTTACCCCCATTATCGTTGTTGGGATGCTTGCCCTTGTTTTCTCCTTCCGAGAGGTGCAACCCCAGTTGGCGAGCCTTTTTTAGTCGTTCTTCGGCGCTTGTGGCACTGATGATGAATGCCTTCCAATCTTTGAATTGACTTTCGCCCATCCAGAGACTGATCGTAGGAAGCAGTCTCTTTTGGTAGATCTCAATCAAAGAGGAATCTGGATTTCCGGAGGGCAGCTTCATGGCGGTCTGGCGGAACCGCTCGATGTAGTTCCTTGTCAACTCCTTCTCCCCTTGGACGACGTCCATGAGAGTGGACATAGTGACGTCCTGTCCTACTTCGTAGAATCACTCCAAGAACAGGCGCTTGAAGCCGGCGAAGGAGTGGATGCAGTTGTCCGGTAGATTGCGGTACCAATTGAAGGCGACCCCTTCTAACGCCCTAATGAATAACCGTGTGAGGATAGCATCATCGTGGGGCAGATGGTCGGTGGTAACCTCGAAGTAAGTGATGTACCGACTTGCTGAGGGTTTGTCATCATACGGGTTGATATTGAACGGCTTATATCTTGGTGGGAATGGAACATCCCTCCATTCAGCAGGGTATGGTTGCCATATTCTGAGATCTTGAGCGTTTTCTCGGGCATGGAACATGGCTCGGAGCTCCTGGACCTCTCTCCTTACTTCTCGGGTCTCATCTGTCGCGGTAGGGGCTGTTATTTCGGGAGGATTATTGCCCGGATTTGGTGCCGCTGAGTTCGAATCTATATTGACCGCGAGGCCCGTGCTTGTTTGACCAGGCGTTCCTCCCTGTAGAGTGGGCAGGGCCACCTTAATCTCGTCTACAGATTTGACCAAAGCAAGTAATATAGCTTCGAGATTGTCGATGCGCTGGCGATCATTGGAACCTCCTTGATTGCTGTCCGTCATGAAAACCGTCTTTACATGAGGAGGGATGGAAGGAACGGTGGAGGATGTGCCCTCCGAGTCGTACCCATGTACCGAGAAGTCATCGGGATAGGTGGGAATGTTCTCTTCGGGCTCGGACTCGGAGGGAACGGTATCCCCAGCTTCAGAGCTTCCTTCGTCTTGAGAATTAGGGATGTCCTCGGGGACATCGGTGCCTGTCGTACCTGAAGGGAGAGTCGTTTCCCCGGGCTCGGCTCCTTGAAACATTGGATTGTTGCGAATATTCGGAGGAGTGCTACCCCAACCCCCAGCGATGCGGATGATGAATTTCCCACTGCAGCAGATTTCGTCTTTGAACGGGTGTGTTGGAATACTCCGGTGGAAGACAACCGTTTAGACGACAGTTTCGTAGCTGTAGTGGTTGATATCTTGGGACTGGAGATGCTTGTCTTTTTCCCCCTCCTTTCGGTGGGGACCTTTTGAGCGGAATTGCAGGAGACAATAGGAGGTGCCTCATCTTCTGAGCTCGGGTGCTGTAGCGTTTGGAAGACGGACGGTCGATCTTCCGTCACTGCCGCGTTGTTGCAGCAGCAATTGACGATGATTTAGGTGCAGCGATGTCCAAGCGAGGGCTCTTTGCATGCCGACACTCCTTCTCTTTCCTTGCGTTTGTGGAGGATCGCCTCCCGTAGGTCAGAGGAACCACTCTGTCCATTTGCCGCCGGGGGTTGGACTCGAGCGGTTGCATACAACTTTCCATCCGAGGCCCGTGTGATAGTTAACGGGATGCCTCGATAGTCAGAGGTTGGGATAGCTGACTGGACCCGATGAGTCCGCGCTGTCCTAGACTTTCTCCTTTTAGCACCTGCGGGTGCGTAATAGGAGGAGTCCAATTTGAATAACAGAGAGTCTGGCTTATCATCCAGAGAAGTATCAGGGTCAGGACCGCATGAGAGACGGTCGAAGACTGATCGAGAGAAGCGTGAAACGGATGCTATGCGTCTAGGGTTGGGCACCGTGCAGGCTGTCTGCATGCGGTTGTCTTCTGCCGTCGGATGAATTATTTTTGTGTGGCTAGGAGTCACGACCGTACAGGCTGGCCGCATGCGGTTGGCGATTGTGGCCGCATGGGTTTTCTGCAAGCAGTTGACTCCCATAGCCGCATGAGTTTCATCCGTGTGGTTGGCAACTGTAGCCGCATAAGCTATGCGGCTGACAGATATGGCCGCATGAGTTTTCTTCATGCGGCTGGAGGATGTAGCCGCATGAGCTTTCTCCCTGCGTCTGATACCCTTATGCGGCTCGGATCTCATAGTGTTCCTCTTTGCCCCTGCAAGTCTAGCATCATAATGTTTTCTTCTGCCAGACTTGGGGACAGCAGAGTTGTCTACGATCTGAAGTGGGGCCGCAGGGGAATCTTGCTCGCCGTTTTGAACAACGGAGGGTGTCTCCGTAAGAGCTTCAGTAGGAACGAAGGATCGGGGTCTCCACTCCTTACGGGCCTTCTTCGTGCGGGTTCGCTTCTGGACCGGGCCAGTGCTCTTGTCGGAGAGCATCTCTTCGAACGCCTGTTGGTCGAATCGGGCGACCATCTTTTGTTGAGTGGCTGCATCCGATTGCGTCACCAACTCCTCAGCCGTGGAGAAGTTTGTCCCCAGCAGAGTCGCCATCGTATTTGCCATGAAATATAAAAGAACAGAACAATTATCGGAGGACCAGACTTTTACTTCACGTTACAAACTCGCTTGTACAAAGAAAGCCTAGGGATGAAAACCTAGGTACAGTAGTCTAAGTACAATTGTTTATTTTAGATTCTGGGAGGTGACGATAGAGGCTCGGGAAGGCGACGGCAGCCCTGCCTTACTCCTTGGACGAGCGGTTTGCAGCCTTGGCTCCTTGTGAAAAGATGGTAGGCGTTGACGAAGAAATGCTCTTCTTGCTCCTCTGTTGCTCCTCTGGCTTCTTTCTCTCTGTATGTATTCTCTCTCTGACTATGGGGGGAATTCTCTCTGTATATATGTATTTTCCTCTCTGAAATTGTATATATCGCAAGGGAATGGCACCCTGCTATTTATAATAGTGGGATGTGATCATTATGGTTGCCAATGATTAGCTCTTGGAGATGGCGGCGGCTTGGGGATTGGTCAATCCAGGCCCTTCGTTTTAATTATGATAAATCTGGGCCATTAGGTGTAGATTACACCAAATCCCATGAGCAATTAATGCTGATTGGAATAAATCTTCGTTATAATAATCTTCTGATATCTGCGAATAAATCAGATCTATCCTTCTGCCATGTGTCCCAGATTATTGGGATTTGACCCAATCTTTAATGGCAGCCAATTTGAGGAATTAATCGGTTTAGGACACGTGTCCTAGGAGCTGCTGGAGGGAATCTGGACCGCATGACTAGTGAGCCGCATATAAATGTGAGTCGCATATGAATGTGAGCCCACGTGTCAGGGCTGCGTGGGCAGTGGCCCTCACTTGAGTCCTCTAACCACAGAGGAGTAATCCTTGTGGGCCGTATAGGTATATATCCGCCTAGGCCGCATGGATATGATCTTCTTGAACCGCATGAGAAGTCCTCGCTCGAGCCGCATGAGACTTTCATGGCCTGAGCCGCATAGGATGGAATCACTTCTGAGCCGCATGGGAAGTCCTTTGCTCGAGCCGCATGAGGCTCCTATGGCCTGAGCCGCATAGGGTTTATTCTGAGCCACATGAGAAGCGAGCCGCATACGAACGCCCACGTGGCAAGGCCACGTGGCATTTTTATGGCTCTCGCGGGATTTGTGTCAGAGATTTCTTTCCTCTTCCCTAGAGATTCATCATTATGGCAGAGCCATAATTACCTGCCTTTGGTGTCAGGGCTATCAACTTTTCAGAGGGGTCAGCCGTCATAGCAATTAATGCATCGTGGGTGGAGGGGAGCACTATCAGGCCACGTGTCTTCTGAGCCGCATGTAATACCCTGGGCCGCATAGCTTCCTATGCCGCATGACTCCCTGAGCCGCATGCGTTTTCTGAACCGCATGGATCTTTCCTGGCCGCATGAGTCATTTTCTTTAGTATTTTCTATGCTTCTACAATGTACACACACATATATACATAAACATATATGTAAAGAAGGGAAGGAAGGGTGTGAGGTGTGTGATCTGTGTGTCTGATGCGTCTGATGTGTAGTGAGGGTAAGGGTGTGTGTACACTGTGTCAGTGTCCAGCTACAACACATACACAAAACTAATATATATATTGACACACACACACACATACACATATATATCAAACTCAGTTTACTGTCAATATAACCAAAACCCATATCCCAATCCCAGGTTTCGAATATCAAACCCAAACTCAGTTTTTTTCCAAAACCATTTTTATCCTCAGGTTTTACTAACTATTCTCAGATTTATACAAATGAACTCAGTATTTAGACATGTGTATGAACCCGACCAAACAATCCAATCAACCCCAAAACAACTAAGTATCAAGACCAACTCTCAGTATCAAGTTGAAAACCAGTCTACAACTCAGTAGACATATGACTAGAATATCAAAATCAATTAAAACCCAACTTAAACTCAGGTTCCAGTGAGTATCAGAAAATGGCAGTTCGAACCCAAAACCCAATTTGAATATCAAATCAATTCGAAAACCTAAAACAGTTCACAACAGAGAGGAATCACATGTGTACAAGTGTCAAGTGAGGTGTTCTCGTATCCAAACAGTGGACACGAAGTGTCCAAATTATACAAAACAGGGTGTATCAGTCTTTGTGTACAGACAGTCTCGTACAGCCGTGTCGTACATGATTGTACACAGCACAGGGCACGAACACCCACGAGCTCATGCACACACGTAGAGGGGGTATAGGGCTAGGGTTTCAAGTCCCTAATTCGTGTCCAAGTCGTGTCAGGACAGGACATGACGCCCGTGTCAGTAGCCAAATCCCGACTGTGCACAATCTATGTAAGACCAGTACAGATCGAATTTCGTGTCCGACACGACACAAGATGACTCGAGACTCGAGGGATGATATGTCAGTCATTTTCCTTCGGTCTATGCCAAGTGGCACCTCGTCTCGACGCGTGTCGTGTCCACAGTGCTGTTCGGGTAGCAGGGCACACAGTGCACTCCTCGTACAACATGTTCGTGTCTATTTCGGACACGAACACGACACGAAAATAAGCTCAGTGCTAGTGATTCATGATCAGCATGCTAAGGGCTACACGAACATGTAATTTATTTCAGAAAACAAGAACAAAAGTTCTACACAAGCATTTCATCAAACACATATTTAAAAACACCGATACGTGTCCGATACGGACACGAAATGGACACAAATTTCTAACAAACTTGGGCTACGCCTAGGAGAACCCTAAATGAATGCATCTATGGAAAGAAATCAAGAATTTAAAGGTGTTTGATAGGTTTTACCTATTGAGGGTGAAATCCCATTGAATAGGTGTCACGACCCTTTACCCAAATTGTTGGGCCGGGCCGAGCCATGTCCAGTCTACGCTAGGTAAAAGCGTAGTAAGCTGTTCTAAGAGTTTATACATGAATGATACTAAGTGTGCTAACATTAAACCAAATAAGATTTTTATCACAACACAGCTTCTATTAACGAAAGTAAACAAGTGTTAAAAGTTATTACACTTCAAATGTATGAGACTGGAGACAAAGTCCAGTATCCAAATATAAGTTCAAACCAAAGTTTACGTCTCAAAACATATGAAAGATATCTAAGCAAGTTTTCCCGCTGGGGCCTCTTCTGGAGCATAGACTAGGTCCTCAAATGCAGTGCCATAATATGTATCACATAGCATTTCCTCCTCGAAAAGTACACCTACAACATTATCCTGTCAGGACGGAACCAAGTACTTGTACTACTGTGAGCACCCTGAATTTCGGGTTATTTTTTTATTTATTTTATTTATTTTTATTTTAATTTTCTGATTGATCTGGTTTCGGTCAATAATTATTTCTGTTATTTTTCCTTAAGTGTACTTTTCCGTGCCATTGATATTTGGAGTGTCAGGGATGTTCAACTCTGGAAATCTTCTTCACGAGTTTTGGAGTGGACAGGATTACCTTCATGACGGTATATAGTGTCCCACTTAAACTTGTTTCCTTGTGCTCTTTTTGCTTCGCTGAACTTCGGGTCGATTTAGACCATTTGATTATTATTTATTTTCCCACTCTTTTTCTTGATCATTTTCAGCATATTATCGTGACTTTTTAATTGGGAGCGCAAGACCAGTTATTTTCTTGAAACCAACTTCTCATGCTTGATATACTCGAGACGTTCGTCACCCATGACCTTCGTGTCCCACTCAGACACGTTATTTTGTGCTCCATTTGATTCTCACAACTTTTCCGACACGTGACTGTAGGTCCTAAAAAATCAAGTTGCACACATCAACAAAGTCAGAAAATTAAGAAATACAACTTTCAGATGAAGTGCACAGACATCAGATTGCGCATCCTTCAGATTACGCACGATAGATTGCGCACACTTCCAAGTGCGCAGGCTGACGTGGCAAATCACCATCATTACCTGACACAAATCAAATCTTCTGACAGCTGACAGCACGGAGAACGAGGCGACCGTTCGTTTAATCGTGCAGCACGGCGCTCGAGGACAGCTGGCAGCGCAATCCATGTTGGTGTAATCCATGTTGGCGCAATCCATTCCTGCGCAGTCCAAGTCTGCGCAATTCAAAACCAGCGTAATTTAATGTGCGCATTCTATCAGTATAGATGGCAAAATATATGTGGCATTCGTGCCATGAATTGCTCATTTCGTGGCAACTGTCTACGCACGATCATGCGCAATTCAATCAAAAGTTGCCATGTGTCCAAGACAGTTTGCCCATGATCAAGCAACTGCCTGCGCAGTCCATTGCTGTGCAAACCAATTGCTGCGCAAATCATCCTGCGCAGTCCAGAGTAACTGAAAGTTAGTTATTTCTCAGAACTCTATAAATAGAGTTTCAAGTCTCCATTCAAAAGGGGGATCGATCAGTAATCAATAATCAGAGATCAAACTTCAAAGTTCAGAGAGTTCAGGAGTTCTTGCCCAAGTGCTGCTGCATTCTTCCGAGGCTTTTGCCTTCAACTTCTGAGGCTTTTTGCCTTCAATTCCAGAGTTGTCTTCAACTTCAGAGGCTTCGTCTTCAGAGTTCACATCGTCCAAGGGATAAAGCAATCGTCATCTATATTGGATTCCTAAAGTTATACCATTCCCAGAATTCAAATTGTAATTTTTTTACAAAGTTTGTATCAATAAAGTTCTTCAACTTTTGTTTTTGCAAACAAAATGGCGACTCTGCTGGGGACGACTTTCTCCTCCGATGAGGAAGTGACAACTCAATATGACGTAGCGTCTATCGGAAAGACGCAGAAGACACTGGTTGTGAAGATCAACCAGACAGCCTATGAGTCTATGATCAACTCCAAGACCACTCCTCGTACTACAATCACTGCTGCCACAAGCAAAGTGCGCCCTGTATGGGTCCCAAAGACTGCTGCGCATTCTGTTAATGCTGCCAACAAGACTTCTGCGTAATCTGCCAGCAAGCCTGCTGCGCAGTCTAAAGCTTCTGTCATCAAGCCTACTGCACAATCTATCTCTGCCACTGCTGCGCAATCTGCTATTGCTAGTACACAGAAAACTTCGTATGCTGCCATGGCTAAGTATAAAACTCATACCCCTGGTGCAATTGGCTGCCAATCTTCCTGCGCAAACCAATATCCCAGCAACAAGAGTGCAACCTAAGCATTCTGTGGCAAGATCTCCTAATGCACAAACCACAGTCTCTGTTGCTAGAACCAGGGTACCATCAACACATACGCAAAGCATGCCTGCGTAATCCAAGAGTGACAGCCTTTTGGCTAAACTCTCTTCTTCTCATAACAAAGAGAAAGATTCTGTTCCTCCTCTCAAACATTCTATTGCTCCTGCACAATCCACTGGGGGTAGTCCTTTGGCTATTCCTCTTCCTCTTCAAAATAAAGGAAAAGGCCCGCTGGTCTTTTCTCAAACTTCCTCGTCCCATGACTTGGAAGACAATAGAGGGAAACGCTCTTTAGCTAACCCGTCTCTCCAAAACAAAGGAAAAGGCCCTTTGGTCTTTTCTCAATCTTCTTCAGTTTTTACCGAAGAATATCAATCTGAACGTGCCTCGGCACCAATCAGTACTAAAAATCTTTCAAACAAGGATTCTTCTTTCCTTCATAACAAGAGAACTTGTACTGACCAAAGAGGTATTCTGCCTACCCCGGTAGCAGAATTCCAGGACCTCCCGACTCTCAAGATTTCTCGTTCCAGACAGGGAAAACTGTTAGTGTCTCAGACAGAAACCCCTGGGGTGAATTTGTTGATCTTAGAACTTATCTCAACAGACCCACTTCAGTAAAACGCAAACAGCCAATGCCAAAAATTAAACATCAAAGACAAACTTCCAGGGTCAAAGATCCTGACACTTATGCCAATGAAGTGAGCACTTCCCTGTATACTCAAGGGACTAAACATTTGAAGAATCGGAATCATGGTCCGAACATTATCAAAGAACAGATCCCTCAGAGTTTCCCTCGTCCTGTTCCCGATCTCCGTGAACATCTAAGACAAAAATGAGACAATATTTCAACTCCTTCAGTTCAACCATCTGATCATCATTGCAACCACAAAGTTATCATCCAATGTTGTTGTCAAACAACAAAATGATCTGTCTTCGAACGTCTGACTTTTGCTAAATCTGAACCAATGTCAGAAGAAGACGAAGTCTTGTATGCTTCTGTTAACATGACTTCCCGAGACACTGGGGGTAGAAGATGCTCTAAGCACGACAAACCTCGTAAACCAAGTCAACGGTATTTAGAATTATTCTAAGAATCTTCTGAGGGAGTGTTTCGACATACCCGTTCTCAAAGCCGAGATACAATCGGTCAAAGGAATCTTCCTCAAGATCATTCGGGTTATCTTCCTGCTTCTCATTCAGGAGATGACTCTTTCTCCGACTATGATGCATAAAGCGAAAGCTCCGAACAGACAGTGTCTTCCACTGTACCAAGGGAAGTGATAGCTTATGTTGTCACTGATGATCCAGATGCTTCAACATCTACAAATCAAGAGCAACGAATCGCTGCACTTGAAGACAAGCTAAAAACCATGGCTGAAATGGTTGCTAGTATGCATTCTATTATTGTGGCACAACATGCTACACCACCGACTGCACCTACTGCGAGTCCAGAGATCATAGCATCTTCGGTACCTGCCAATACTGGGATGGGGGTAGTGTCTCCTCAAATGCCTCCTGTACAAGTACAAATTCAAACTACACCTAGTCAATCAGGAGCTGGGGGTAGTGCTTACAATGCTGTTCCTCCTCCTACCACTCTAATTCAACCTGCTCCTTCTTCATCATCTGAAGATGCCAATGAAGCTGTCAAACTCTTGCGAACCCAGTTCGAAGCCTTTAAAGAGAAAGACAACTTGCAAAGATTGGAGATCAAGCAGCCCTATCCAGTTAAATAGAAAGAAGTCCCGTTCCCACCAAAGTACAAAATCCTAACAATCTTTTTGTTCTATGGCAGTAATTCTCCTAGTCAATTCATCAATCATTTTGAGGTAATGACCGTTCAACTCCAGCCAAATGACGCTCTTCTTACCAGAGTGTTCGTCGGTTGTTTAGCCGGCATAACATATGACTGGTATAGAAGTTTGCCCGATGGTTGTATCACTTCCTCTTCAGGTCTCAAACAAATCTTTCTAGAACGGTTTTATGAAGGATTTAATAACATGACTATGTCGGCTCTCAACAAAATCAAACAGAAACACAATAAAACTGCTGAGAGCTTTATCGAATGTTTCCGTCGTGAAGCTTTGAAAATGCCTCCCGGAACTCCAGCTGCTGTCACTATTGATACTTGTAAGGCAAATCTTTTGCCAATTATCAGTATGTGGACGGGATCTACCCAATTCCAAGATTGGCCTTCATTCATTGTCAACGCCAAAGCTGCTGAAGTGAGTGCCGAGAAGTTCAAACAATTGGGAGTACAGATGTCTAACCCCGATCGAGATGAACATCAGACGTCAGGTGATGGCAACCGCCAGAACAACCGCAAAGCAAAAGAGACTTTGAACATCAATCTGAACAAGAATAAAGAGTCTCTAGCTGTCATTGTCGCTCCACCTACATCCACTCCTACTCCTTCAGCACCTCCACTGAGAGAACCTCGTCCGAAAGTAGAATATTCTTTCGATGAGAATGATACTACAAGCATCTTTGAATGTTTACTCAAAAGCAACAAGATTCAGCTCCCAGATCCAAAGAAACTTGATGAAGTCGGTAAGACAGATCATCCTAAATATTGTGTTTACCACAGGTTCATTGGACATCCTACTCGAGCATGCTATGTGCTTAAGGGCAAAATTCAAGAGCTTGTCAATGTTGGTGTCGTCACTCTGCAGCAAGATAAGAAGACTGTTACTGCAAATATGGTTTCGGTCCAATTCGGTGACTTTCCTCCGCAGATGGTACAGCACGGTGTCATTCCTATTCCCAAAGCTACTCTTGAGATTGAGAATCTTCCGCCTCCACCAAATGAAGGTCTTGTCCCTTTGTCTCTTGACAACGGCAAAGTTATCTGGGTCCATCCAGATCTTGTTTCTGAATTCGAAGTCTCTTCTTCTTCTAAGAAGAAAGACCGCTCTAAAAGTAAGATAAAGACCTGCAACATGGTGTCTTTTGAACCCATCGTTGACGAAGAAATTCTGCTAGGCACTAGATCAGGGAAAGCTTACTTGAAAGAGTATCCTGATACTCAAGAAGATCCTACTTCTTCTTCTGAACCTGCTCCAGCACAACATGCTTCTACGGAAGAGATCCCTTCCACATCCTCACCAATTGTAGTGCCTATTCCTCCCAAACCGGTGGTTGCTGACAAAGACAAGCAACAAGTCCGCTTTGATAAACCCCTGAAGAAATCATCTCCTACAGGACTTGAGAAGCCATACAACTTTGATATACTGGCTCAATTAGCTAATACACCGGCTAGGCTATCAATCTTCGAGCTCTTGCGCCTTTCTAAGGAGACTCGAGAAACTCTAAGTGAAGCCCTGATGCAGGCTGAAACTTGCCTAACTCTCCTCAAGAAACCGGAAGCAGAGCCAGTTTCTTGCCGCCATTGTCATAGCATATTAGAGTTGATTCCAAACATCACTTTCACTCAGGATGATATGCTGCTGGAGGATAATAGACATGATCGTCCTCTCTACTATACAGGATATGTCGATTCGATGAAAGTCGATCGTATCCTGATAGATCCAGGGTCTGCACTCAGTATCATGCCAAAGACAATGCTAGACACATTAAAGATACCAGTGCATAGTCTTTCAAGCACAATCACCACTATCTTAGGATTCAACCAAGGAAGGAGTGAACCGTTGGGTAAGATTCACCTAAAACTCCAAATAGGCAATCTTCGCACAAAGGTGACCTTCTATATTATCGACAATCATGGTTGTTCTTACAACGCTCTCCTGGGAAGACCCTTTCTTCATGAACATAACACTGTTCCATCAACTCTTCATCAATACTTTAAATATGTTGATGACAAAGGACAAGTCCACAAGGAAGTTGCAGACCTTTATCCTTTTAAGGGTGTCAAAGCATACTGTAATGATGCTCGTATGTATAAGGAAAAATTTATGAAAGTGGTATTGGCCATGGATACTGAAGAAGACCAAAAAGCAGTGCCCAATGACACTCTCATTATACCTGTTAAAGGGCGTGTTTTCCACCCTCAGTCTTCTAAACCACTGGCTATTCATTTGCCAGTTCAGCGGCAGTCTACTGATGGCGATCAGGATAAAAGTGAGCTCACCTCTTCTGAGCCACTTGTTATTGACTTACGTCGCAACAAGGACAAAAATCAGCTTACTTCTTCTGAGCCACTTATTGTTGATTTAACTCACAACAAGGAAAAAAGGGAGCTCACTTCTTCTGAGCCACTTGTTATTGACCTTCGTCGTAACAAGCCTCTTCCATGCTCTTCTTCTCCCCCTCTTGTAATCAATCTGACCAAGCCTGCTAAGGCTAAAGGTCATGCTGTAAATACATATATACATATCAATGAAAAAGCATCTACTTTCCAGTATACTGATGTTATTTATCATACTAAATGCTATTTGGATATGTTAGATAACTTCAAATCATTTACAATGGGAGTTGTGCAGTCTCTTCAAACAGAAGTTTCATGTGAACACCCAAAAGATTCATATTGTATTATTCCTGCTCGCAAGAAAGGTGAACGTCCAATACTTTTCAGTAAAAGATCGGAACAAAAATTCAGCTATGCGGATGATAGCAAAGTTAACGACACGGGACATCTTCAATTCCGTCGTTACAGTCAACAATCAAAAGACATCGTCCGAAAGATGGATTACGACTTCAAAAGCGGCCTCAATTATGGTAAGGGCAGAAGGACTCCTCTCCGTACCGCTGTTCCACAAGGAAAGTCAGAAATGTATTACAGCAGGACCAAAAGAGGTCTTGGATATGCTTCTCCTCCGATGTTATCCCCAGCAGGTTCTGAATCTGATAGTGAGGAACGTTCTAACTCTTTTGATTCCAGGTCATGGGATTCTGATACCAGCATTGGTGAAGTCCATCGTGTAATTGTATCTTCTAATATGGTATCCGTTGAACTTCCGGAAGGATATGATGAGGACATTGAAGAAAGTTCTGAAACAGATCCTTGGGCTCAACAGATGGATAATCAGTGGGTACTCCGATTTGAACAAAGAGAACCTCCTACTGAAGATCAATTAGTTCAAGTTGATGTAGGAGAAAGCGAGTCACCTCGTCCAATCTTTATTAGCAAGAATCTTTCGAAAGCAGATAAACAAGAGTTGATTCTTCTCATTAAAGAATACATTGACGTCTTTGCTTGGAGTTACGAAGACATGCCAGGTTTAGATCCCAAAATTGCTACTCATAAATTAAACATTCTGCCTAATGCTAAACCAGTCAAACAACAACAACGACGATTCAAGCCTGAAATGATGGACGTAATTGATGATGAAGTCAAGAAGCTTATCGCTTGTGGCTTTATTCGAGAAGAACAACATCCTGATTGGGTAGCCAACGTTGTTCCAGTCCTGAAAAAAACTGGCAAAGTTCGAGTCTGCATCGACTTTCGGGATCTTAATGAAGCATGTCCGAAAGTTGAATTTCCTCTCCCTATCACGGACGTTATGATTGATAATACCTGTGGGTTCGAGCGAATATCTTTTATGGATGGATTTTCTGGATATAATCAAATCAAGATGAATCCCGAAGATGAAAAACACATATCTTTCCGTACTCCTCGGGGAGTCTATTGCTACACAGTGATGCCATTCGGTCTCAAGAACGCTGGTGTAACTTACCAACGGGCCATGAGTACTATTTTCAGAGAACATCTTCGTAAAATAGTCGAATGTTATGTTGATGATATCGCTGTTAAAAGTCGTCTGAAAGAAGATCATATTCAAGATTTGAGAACAATCTTCAATCTCATGCGTCAACATCAGCTCAAGATAAATACCACCAAATCGTTCTTGGGTGTCTCTAGTGGTAAGTTTCTCGGCTTCGTCATTACCTCTAAGGGTATACACGTAGATCCCGAGAAGATCAAAGCCATTCAAGAGATGCGTCCTCCACGCAACCTAAAAGAGCTACGAGGATTCCAAGGTCGACTTGCATACATCAGGAGATTCATTTTGAATTTGTCTGGACGCTGCAGACCATTCACTCAATTGATGAAGAAAGGTGTATCTTTTATTTGGACTGAAGAATGTCAACAAGCATTCGACGACATCAAACGATATCTCATGAATCCACCAGTCTTGGTGCCACCAATCTCAGGTATTCCATTCTTAATGTATGTCCGTGCTATGGATCATTCATTGGGTGCTTTACTCGCTCAAAAGAATAAAGAAGGCCACGAACAAGCCATCTATTATCTCAGTCGTACTATGATTGGTGCTGAACACCGTTATAGTCCGGTTGAAAAATAATGTCTAGCCCTTATGTTTGCCGTTCAAAAGACAAGGCATTACATCATTGGTCAAACCTTTCATGTCATATCCCGGGTCAATCCTCTTCGGGTACTAATGAAGAAGCCTAGCACACTCAACTCTCGGCTTGCTACATGGGCCATTCTTCTAGCCCAATATGACATGGTGTATGTTTCTCAAAAATCTGTCAAAGGTCAAGCATTGGCAGATTTCTTGGCGGCTCATCCGGTACCAGAAACATCCAAACTTTACGATAAAATTCCAGACGAGACTTTGGAAGTCAACTTGATCTCTAAAGAATTTCCAACCTGGCGTTTATTCTTTGACGAAGCATCCAGAATCGGACCCAATAGTGCTATTGTAGCAGAAGTTGGAGTTGTTCTCGTTTCTCCAGACGGATCAACTATCCAAAGAGCTTACTCTCTAGATGAATCTTGCTCCAATAATGTAGCAGAGTACAATGCTCTACTTATCGGTCTTCAATTAGCCAAACAATTGGACATTGAATATCTTGAAGTTTACGGCGACTCTAAGCTGGTTGTCAACCAGGTTAGAAGAACTTATGAAGTCCGTTATCAAGATCTGGTACCTTACTTTGAAGTAGCAATCAACATGGCTATATCATTCAAAGCTTTCTTTATTGAATATGTACGTCGAGCTTGCAATACTGAAGCAGATGCCTTAGCCAATCTTGCAGCAGTCTTAGCCGTTCCCATCAGAAGACAACAAGTGGTGGTTATCTCTAATCGAGAATTATTTTGTGTCGAAAACAATCGTAACATCGAGTTTAGTAATTTTGCTAAAATTAATGTTATCAATGAAGATTGGAGAACTCCTTTCATCGACTTCGTGGTTCACGATATACTCCCCGAAGATCCTAAGGAGGCTACAAGTATTCGACGACGATCTCTACGATTTTACTACAACCAAACCACTAAGACTCTCTATCGACGGACTTATGACGGTCTTCTTCTACGCTGTCTAGCTGGTGATGAAGCAAAACAGGTATTACGTGAAGCTCACGACGGTGTCTGTGGAGCACATCATTCCAGTCCTATATTACAGGATCGCATCCGAAGAATGGGTTACTACTGGCCCTCTATGGTATCAGATGCTATTGAATATGCAAGAAAATGTCGAGCCTGTCAAATCCATACAGATTTTATTCATCAACCTTCGGAATTTCTACATCCGACAGCCGCTTCCTGGCCTTTCGAAGCTTGGGGCATGGATGTCATAGGTCCTATTAATCCTCCTTCTTCTAGAGGACATCGGTTCATTCTAGCAATAACAGACTACTTCTCTAAATGGGCTGAAGCTATACCCTTAGCTGAAGTCAAGACCAGTAGTGTCATTAACTTCGTCAAACACCATGTCATTTACAGATTTGGTGTCCCTCGACGAATCATTCATGACAACGTACCACAATTCATCAGCCAAAAATTTACCAGATTCTGTGATGATCACCGGATTGACAACATCGCCTCGACTGCCTACAATCCTGCTGCTAATGGATTAGCTGAAGCCTTCAATAAAACTATTATCAAGCTTCTCAAAAAGTTTGTATCCACTAACAAACAGAATTGGAGTGAAAAGCTTGGCGAATGTCTTTGGGCCTACCGAACTACGGTCCGTAACCCCACAGGTTTTACGCCTTTCTCCTTGGTATATGGCTGTGAAGCTGTTCTTCCTCTGGAACTTCAAATTCCTTCTTTAAGGATTGCCATTGCTAACGAGCTCACTACAGAGAATAATGACCTTCTTCGACTTCAAGAATTGGAGGCACTTGACGAGAAACAGTTAATGGCTCAACAACATATTGAGTTATACCAAGCTCGCATTTCTAAAACTTTCAACTGTAAAGTTAAGGTCAGAGCCTTTCAGCAAGGAGAACTTGTTCTAACAGTCAGACGTCCTATGACTATGACTCATATGAGCAAAGGCAAGTTCGATACAAAGTGGGAAGGTCCCTATGTTGTAAGCAAAGTTTTCTCAAATGGAGCTTATCAACTCTCAGAACTGGATGGACGAATTGCAATGATGCCTATCAATGGCAAATTTCTTAAAAAGTACTACGTGTAAATGTAAATACTTGTAAATTATCAGACAAGTTCAAGTTCATAAATAAAATTTTATTCCATCATGAATGATAGTACATGATATTAAGGAAGGTCACTATCATCTTTCTCTACATTTGGATGCGGACCACTGCCGTCCTTCTCAAAGACACGGTCAGCAAAAGAACCGAGAACCTCCTTGCTGGAACCCACTAGGAATTTGCAAGCGGCCATCCTCATGGCTTCCTCTTCTTCGGTCCTTCCTGGTTCAAGCAGAAAGTCCAGGATGTCTCGCGGTGGCTTGGGTGCAGACGAACCTTCGCCTACTTCTGCCTCCTTTGATTGAACTGGATCAACATGACGTTCTTCAACGCCTTCTTCAACCTTCGGGGCGAGTTCAGTCTTCCTGAGTGCATCTCCAAACGACATTTTTATGTTGGAAAAGAAGAAGTGCTCCTTTCTGCTAAAATTTTGTTCTATTTATAGGCAAATAATGAAGCAACATATCCACTCGACGGTTCGTCCGTTCGTTATCACCCGACGGTTCGTCCGTTCCTTCATCATTCAATTCACTTGACGGTTCATCCGTTCATTATCTTTCGACGGTTCGTCCGTTCACTATTATTCGACGGTTCACCCGTTCATTCATTCATTATCACTCAACGGTTCGTCCGTTCATTATCATCCGACGGTTCACCCGTTCATTCATTCATTATCACTCGACGGTTCGTCCGTTCATTATCATCCGACGGTTCACCCGTTCATTCGTTTATTATCACCCGACGGTTCGTCCGTTCATTATTATCTTTCGACGGTTCGTCCGTTCATTATTATCCGATGGTTCACCTGTTCATTCATTCATCACCACTTGACGGTTCATCCGTTCGTTATTATCCATTTTGGCGGTTTGTCTGTTCATTCCATCATTTGATGGTTTTCCCGTTCATCTCACATCCATATCAGCAACTTATCGTTTCGATTAAGTTGTCAATTGAGATAATGATATTCGGTATATTCTGCCATGTCCATATTACCTCTGAGCAGATATAATGAATATAATTATTTTCTACAAAATCATCAAGAAATATATCATATCTTGTACCTCTGAATATATTTTCTATCTCTATTATTTATATCTGAATAAGATATACAACAAATAGTGGAGCCACAGCGAAAATATCTTTTATTAATTGAAATATAAGACATTACAAAAAACACATATGCTTCAAAAAGACATAAAGATACAAAGAGTTCCATTAAGATGGAGGTATTATCAGATTGTCAATCTGCTGCTTGAGAGTCTGCAACCGGTCTTCACGAGTGGACATCACCCGCCTTCTGGCCTCCTCCATCCCAGTTTCCTCATTTAAAGCAGGCATGGTCACCATTCTGTGGGTAACCTCAGCATTATGAGCTTCTACATATTCATCCCTCTCCTGAATCAGAGCATTAAATTGTTGAGTTGCAAGTTGATGATCAACAACTTCATCTTCTAACTCTTTCTGAAGACGAGCAATCTCTGCTCTTAGTTCAGCAGCTCTCTGTTCTTTTCTATTAGCCATCAAGGTTATTTATTCCAACTTGGAGTTATACTCAGCAGATTTTGCAGAGAAGGCATCCAAAAGGTTCTGGAGATTAATCCTTTCAATATCAGCTGCTTGAGCCAGTTGCTCGAATTCTGCCTGTACCAGAGATTCTACGTCTCCTTGGCTGAGCTCTTTATAGCTTTTGATAGAAATCTCTAATTCATTCAAAATATGTTCCAGGAGAGTGGCTTGAGCTTCGTCACCTTGTTCTCTGATGGCTCTTATTAATAGAGAGGTTGGACCCCTAACCATGAAAAAGTCAGCACCTTCTTTCTCCATCATTCTTTTTACTAGAGGTCCCAAAGATTCAAAGAAGCATCTAGTAAAAGATTGGATCACAATATTATTAGTGGCTATAGCACTAGGAGTTGCAGCTACTCCTCTTGATGATGAGGCCGTGGGACGTTCAATCTCTTGTGTCTGAATAGCAGGTTCTTTGAACAAGGGAGCTAAAGTAGAGCTAGTGGCACCTCCTAGTTGTTCTTCTGCAAAAAGAAAAGATTGTCATTTGGCCTGTTGATCGCTATTGTTCAAGAAGATTAAAGATGTAAATTATCTTACCATGGTTGAACCGAGCAATGAGTCTATCGTCTGCTGGGGTAGACTCTGGCCGAGCAGAAGTAGCTTCAGCCATAACAGCTTGACTACTACCCGCTTCAGAACCACATGATAGATGATGACTACTACTAACAACCACTATTGTTATAGGCACTATGTCTGTGCACGTCGGAGGTGCTAGAGGAGTCTCAAGATCTGCAAGAAATACAAATAAGGACATTAGCTATCAATCTATTTAAAGAGGAGATTGCTAATTTTATTTTATACCTTGAGGATCAGTAGCGGGAGTTTCTTCCGGAGCTTCTTCCTCTAATGTTTTTTCTGGAGATATTGTTACCTCAACATCATTTTCAGGATTTAAGGCATCAGCAGCATTTTTTGGAACCTCAACATCCTTTTCAGGATTCAAGGTATCATCAACAACATTAGAAGATATATGCTCTTCATCATCTCTTTCGAGATCTTGTATATATTCATCAATATTTTCAGACGAAGAGCTCTCTTCATCTTCATCTTCTTCTGGTGCATTCCCGCTGGCATTTGCAGCTTGGTCACAATAGTCATCCAGCGGGGCTATAACTGCAATCTTCTAAAGCCGCAATCACTTCGCGATCTTCCTCTTTGCGGAGGGTTCTAGGAGTAGGCGGAAGTTGAATCATCTCCGCAGCAGGTAGAAAAGAGTGTACAATATTTTGCTCTTCTTCCACAATACTTCCTCTGGGCTCTTCGACCTCAGTTCTTGGATCAGGATCTTTCCGTTGCTCGATCTTTGCTCTATGTTCAGGACCAGGAGTTTTATTCCTAGGCTCTGAAACAGGAGTGGGAGATGGCAAAATTAATCCAGCTGCAGCATCCATCACCATTGAAGCCAAGGCCCGATTCCTTCTGAGGACCAGCTTCTTTCTTTTTAGTGGCCTATCCGGGCTCTCTATATTTATAGTCTCAACTTGTTTCTGGATAGAGGTTGGTGTAGTAGCCTCTTCTTACTGAGTTGACTCGGCCAGCTGCCGAGACTGAGATCGAGTGGTGATCTTTTCAGAAGAGTGATCTAAGATCAATTTCTTCTTTGCTGCTGGAGCAGGAGGATCCTCTCTTCTCCTCCTTTTTGCTGGAGATTTGCCCACCTTCAAAGAGATACGTAGTGGCGCATTAACTTCTTGAGGGAACATAACATCCCTTGAGGCTTCCAAAGGCGCATCTTCTGGCTCATGAACCTTATCATTTCCTATGAGTGACATGACAACTCCTCCTCTCTTCAACCTTGTTGAAGATACGAAGCTATCCGTGAGGTTGAAATTCTCAGCAAAAGTATTTGAAGATGTATAAAAGACTGAGTATGTAAACAGCATCCGAGGGCCATGATTGCTGTTTACAGGCATCGAGAACGTCGCTTTCGTATCTCGAGCATTATAGTAAGCCCAGGCCCGGGCCCCATCTATCAAATAACCTTTTCTCTGAAGACATGAAATAGCATTCCCCACATAGAATTGGTCATAACCGAACTGTCGAGCGAATCGACTGGGGAGATAGGGCTCTAAATAACATTCATCTTTGAACCGGTATACCAAATGAGAAGGTCGAATTGTTTTCAACCATTCGAAAGATGTACGGCTCAGAGGATGCATCTGCGAGTCAATCATATTTGTCCTCATTTGTTCGTAACCAGCCGGAGGATGGGTGCAATAAAAGTTCCATCCTTTGCTCAGGTTTAAAGCATATCTGCAGTCTCTTAGAGCAGTGAATTTCCACTTACCATTGGAATATCTCCGTATAAAGCTACCGTCAACCGGTCCCATGCCGGGGTCCATCAAAGTGGGATGGTGAAGGAGCAACCACCCAAATAGATATGTATATGGTAATTCCAATCGTGGAAATTCTTTTTCACCCTTGGACTTCAGCATCAGATCGACGTAGAGACGAAGACCAGCATTCAGCTTACAAGTCATGGCTGACAGAAGGTCCATCTTATAGTCTAAGACTAATCTAACGGCTGCAAAAAGAACACCGCGATGGAAGCGATCTACTGTACTGGATCCCGGAACTACAAATCGACGAAGCCAATGTGTCAGAAACCCTGCTAATTGGGCTTCTTTCGACATCGGTCTATATCCTACTCTCAGATAACTTTCGAGAGTATCTCCTGTTTTCAAAGGAGGACACTGATAATCATCCTTCATCTGTTTATCAAAATCACCACTTTCTTCCATCAACTTCATCACTTCTGTGTTGCTCAATGGCTTGAAGAAATCAGGATAACATCTGTCACGTTCTGTCACGCCCCAGAACCAGAATACTGGAAAGCGGAGGAATGACTCAGCCAGCTACGTATTACGGGTAGATGAATACCGTATAATACGATCAATGCTGTCTAACCAGACGAGGGGGTGTATGCTACATAAAGGTCTTACTATGGTTATTACACATCTATTGTCTCAATCATTCGAACAAGGAAACAGAAATAGAGAACATGTAAGCTAAAGCAGTAAGGCGTCCCAAACGCTCAGTCAAAATGTTCTTGAGATCTGGCTTTACAAAACATAGCCAGATGATATAGCAAAATGTACACAATTGTTATCAGCTGCAGTCTGACTTAGTTATAATTATGTAAAAGTAAGTACAAGACAATCCAGCTAACATGTCGGTGCCAAACGGCTAAGTATAAGTAAATGACAAAACGAGCGGTGAAGTAAGGAAACCCACTCGAGTCCTCCTGCGATCATTCCCCTAGTATTGACCATCCTGGAGGTAGAAGTAAGCTGAGTCCTCGGGGACTGGCTCTAAATCTGGCCATGCAAAATCAGAGAGGTTAGACCTCTAATAGCAAGTACCACAAGGAAGGACGATATGAAGGACTAAACCAGTAAGTATGAGAATATAATAATAGATCTCTGCTTTCCACTAGGATTCACAAAACATCACGACACTTCGAACCAACCTCCCAACCAAACAAGGACAGAAGTTGGCCCGTCATGTTCTGACATTCTGATCATCCCAGTTAGGTAACAGAGTAGCACAGAACACAAACAAATCATCTTGAACGGCCAATCAACTCCTACGGCTTGCTATTGTGAGTTCCAAGTTATCCTGGAATAATGCAAATAGGGATTCCTCAGTTCTTACTATGTGCAAGCAAGGCTAGTCTATCCAGTCAATCAATTGCGCCATGCATGAATTAGACGAGTCCCAACAGGACGCCCGTCATCAATATATAATATATAATAATAATAAAAGCAGATACTGTTCCCTGCCCGTGTGGCAGATTTACAGTATCTGTAGGAACCAGTCGGCCCGTCGGGTACTACTCGTCCCAAGGAGGCTGCCATGTAAGAACTCGGGAATCCATTCTCTCCATGCCATCATTATTTTATTTAACTTAATAGTCTCTACGTTGAGTGAAATCCCATGCCGTGGATCATGGTCATTCAAATGAGTACTTTCGTACGGGGTACGATATGCACAACTCTACAACGATACTCGTGCGGCTAGGTTGTAGGTCTTACATAGCGTAATGCAACAATCAAATCTAGCCACGGAGTAATCATGCCTTGACCATAAAGTACACATGCTGCTTTTATAAAATAAATAAATAAATAAATAAATAAATAAATAAATAAATAAATAGATTGAAACCTGCATGTGCATGTATGTCAATATTCGGGATTGGCTAATCGATTTCAATAGTTCATAACATGAACGTGTCTCATTCATTCAATTCAATAAGACGACTAGCCAGTCTCTTAGTTCCAACTAGGAACGCATGATCAATTTAGTCAAGATAACCATTACTATAAATGGTGACAAGGCATGAAAGTCAATTATCATTAATTGGGGTCGAGTCTATAACTCTCAGGGTCAAGTTCCAGTCTTACTGGATATCCATAAACCAATTAAGACACAAGGTACGTTCTACACAACCATATGTATTAAAAATATTAACATGCTAAGATTATCGAGTTCATGCAAAAGTATAAGGACATAATAGGAAATTATCATGCCAACATTAAATGAATAAGTATAGAACAATAGAAGTACTCAGGTCAAGAAGTCACGCCAACAAGTCTACGCTAAGAACAACAAGTCACGCAAGAAGTCTATGCTAAGACCAACAAGTCACGCAAGAATCGTGCGCGTAAAAAGTACGCCAAATTAGGCTAGGAGTGAGCGTGAAAAGTGATACACGCTGGCAAGCATGAGCGTGAAAAGTCACGCACGCAAGTACAGCGTGAGCGTGACTAAAAATATACGCACGCACAGAGTGAGCGTGACTAAAAATACACGCACGCATAGAGTGAGCGTGACTAAAAATACACGCACGCACAGAGTGGACGTGACTAAAAATACACGCACGCACAGAGTGGACGTGACTAAAAATACACGCACGCACAGAGTGGACGTGACTAAAAATACACGCACGCACAGAGTGAACGTGACTAAAAATACACGCACGCAAGCACAATGTGAGCGTGAAAAGTCACGCACGCAAGCACGAAGACATGAGCGTGAAAAGTCACGCACTCAAGTACAAAGACATGAGCGTGACTCAAAATCCACGCACGCACGTACGGACGTGAGCGTGACTAAGCATTCACGCAAAACACGTAAGAACGTGAGCGTGACAAGAAATTCAGGCCAACACGTAAGGACGTGTGCGTGACTAACGAGCAGCTCTACCACATGAACTATCTATATCCGAAAACACGCTAAGTTGGTGGACCAAAACCCATGAACAGCCGAAAATCTAACAACTTAGATCTAGAGAAAACAAGCCACATAAATCAAAAATGCCAAGCACTAAACTCTCTCAGGATCATGAGAGAAAAAGTAATGATCCATAAAAATGGATGAAGGAGAAGCAATATTGCACTTGCCTACTGCTACTGCTGGTAGGTGGAGAAGTGATGAGAGGAAGAAGAAGAAGTAAATGGTGAAGAAGAGTTATGAGGAGAGAGAAGGAGATGGTGGCTTTAAATAGCAAAGGGGATGGTAGGTGGGAGCTGGGCCGGGTTTATCCACCATGAACCCGAGAAACCCATCCTAGGCCGAACCAAATAAGCAAGACTAAAAGCAGGAAATAAGAGCAGGGAAATAAATGCAGATAATAAAATTGCAGACATAAAATTACAAGAAATTAATTAATCATGAAAATTAAAGAGCAGATAATTAATTAACATGAAATTATAAGAATTTAAATACAGGATAATACATGATAAATACTAAATAAATACTTATGAGTTGTACATGTATAAAAATACGCATTCTGGGAACGGAAAGTGACATGTTCCTTGGTCTTTGGTTCTTGAATGTGGTTTAGGAACAAATAAGGTAGCCATTTCGAGGAATAGCAAGTGTTTGATGTGGCACTCTTATAGAATAGGGAACAGATCTTGTAATGGCATAGCAGTTCCTCGAAAACTGCTACCATTTCTGTATTCTCTCTCCGGAGTCTGTCCAATTCATCATTGGTGGGGACGAATTCTTCATATGGGAAATCTCCCATTGGCAAAAAAGAGATGTACTTCATCTCATGGAGTGCAAATCCAATTTCTCCTCCGGGAGTCATGAAGGTTCATGTTCTGTAATTATACCTCTCTGCTAAAGCCAGAAAAAGGTAAGGGTTCGGGACAAAACCATAGATAGTGACATGCACTGCTTGGTATAAGTTGATTTGCTGCAGTTCGCCTTCAAACTTGGTCAGAATCCAATTGGCTATGCAGCTCCATCTTTTGAAATCTGGATTCACTAATCCAGTTAGTCTGATGTCCCGTTCAGAGTATCTTCCTTCGGCTTTCGCAAATTCATTTGCAAAAATTGGGGTCCTGACGGGCATTAACAATGAAGAATTCTCCGGCGGAATACAACCGGGTTTCAGTCCCCTCAACAAACACTGTACCGTTCAGAAGAACTGTAGAACAGATCTTTTTTGTTTGGACCCTTATTTACAAAAATTCTTCCCGGACGGGCATCTTGGAACGGAGTGAGATTCCATTCCATCTTTCTCGGGTAACTCGCATGAGCATACCGGGATAATGGGAGGCAGCGTGGAACATTTGGTATCGAGAAAGATCTATCCGTCTGATGGACAATTCTTTCTTCCATCCTCGGTCTTGGTTGAGAACTTTTCTCAAAAGCTTCACCAAATAAGAATAATGGTTTCTTATGTATAACATATCTGCCGTTTCCAGAGGTTGTCTGTTCATTAAACATTGCAGTGTTTCATTGTCTTGGGATATTAAAATGGCCTGACGGGAGGTCGACAGATCATACTGAGGGTAGTGCACATGTGACAAATCTTCTTTATATTCTGATTCTGAGAGGGTCCCCACGAAGTTCTCATATTCTGGGTCTTCTCTGGTATTAACTGCATCAGACAGAGAAAATAAAAATTTTCAGTATAAGTCAAAGTCAAAGATTCAGTTTGTGCAAAAAATTAGATTGCGCAAAATCAAATTGCGCAAACATCAGATTGCGCGAAATAATCAGATTGCGCAAACAAATAAACATCAGTTTGCGCTGACAGACTCGCACAAATCAGCAAGTTGCGCTGACTTTTATCAGTACAATTCAACCGATTGCGCAGGGAGTCGTTCTTCATAACAATGAAGGGTGGACTGATTTATGCAACCAGAACCCTAAAAGGGTGGCACAACATGATCCTATCTCTAAAAAGAGATGGATTCTGAAAGGAATAACAAAATCAAAACTCTAAAAAGAGTTTTTGATTGGGTTCTCTACCTATCATTGATGGATGAGCGGTTTCATGACGCGAAGCTCGACGCGCAGCCCGAGTTGATGATTCGGCGGGGGCCTTGCCCTTAGCGGCGGCAGAGGATCGTCGGGGAGCCATTGAAATTGTCGAAGAAGAAAGAAAGGAAGAACTCAGAAGTGTTTCTCTCAAAAGCACAAAGGAAGCAAGTAAAGAACATTTCGAATGAATTGAAGAACTATTTATAGTTTTTCAAAGTCGAAACGGCCGCCTTGGATTGCACCTAAAAATGGGCTAAAACCTCAGATTGCGCAGACAGCTCATTATGTGCGCAAATTGGTTTCATATTCAAAATTCAAAGTATTTCAAAATTTTGAATAAGTTCAACTTTTGAAAACTTTGAAGGGGGTCCTGTAGGTCCTAAAAAATCAAGTTGCACACATCAACAAAGTCAGAAAATCAAAAAATACAAATTTCAGATGAAGTGCACAGACATCAGATTGCGCACGATAGATTGCGCACACTTCCAAGTGCGCAGGCTGACGTGGCAAATCACCATCATTACCTGACACAAATTAAATCTTCTGACAGCTGACAGCGCGGAGAACGAGGCGACCGTTCGTTTAATCGTACAGCACGGCACTCGAGGACAGCTGGCAGCGCAATCCATGTTGGCGGAATCCATGTTGGCGCAATCCATTCCTGCGCAGTCCAAGTCTGCGCAATTCAAAACCAGCGTAATTTAATGTACGCGTTCTATCAGTATCGATGACAAAATACACCTGGCATTCATGCCATCAATTGCTCATTTCGTGGCAACTGTCTATGTACGATCATGTGCAATTCAATCAAAAGTTGCCATGTGTCCAAGACAGTTAGCCCATGATCCAGCAACTGCCTGCGTAGTCCATTGCTGTGCAAACTAATTGCCGCGTAAATCATCCTGCGCAGTCTAGAGTAACTGAAAGTTAGTTATTTCTCAGAACTCTATAAATAGAGTTTCAAGTCTCCATTCAAAAGGGGAATCGATCAGTAATCAATAATCAGAGATCAGACTTCAAAGTTCAGAGAGTTCAGGAGTTCTTGCCCAAGTGCTGCTGCATTCTTCCGAGGCTTTTGCCTTCAACTTCTGAGGCTTTTTGCCTTCAATTCCAGAGTTGTCTTCAACTTCAGAGGCTTCGTCTTCAGAGTTCACATCGTCCAAGGGATAAAGCAATCGTCATCTAGATTGGATTCCTAAAGTTGTACCATTCCCAGAATTCAAATTGTAAACTTTTTACAAAGTTTGTATCAATAAAGTTCTTCAACTTTTGTTTTTGCAAATAGTGACCCGATTTTATTTCACTCCACGGCGTCACATTTATCTTCCAACTTGATTTGTGGGTCCCCTGTCGACCAAAACCTGTCAGCCCCAACTATGGACATGGCCCACTTTGAGCCTACTATCCGTCCGCCATTTGTGTTCCATTTATTGGAATCCCCATGTACCACTTATTTATCCATGATCATCAACGTCTAATTTTAATTTGATTTTTGCTCAATATCTGATTCTGACCCAATTCGGCTCCACCAAGTCCAGACCAGCTCCATGTTACTCTCCATCGTGACGCCCTCATATTTTTCTTGCCCAAAAATATTAGTACTCATTTTATCTAATTTCTAAATTTAATAAAAATTCCCATTTATTTAAATTCCTATTGGGATTACCCATTTTCCCAATATCCTATTTTAGCCTTTGGATTCCCCAAACAAAATCCTACCCATCCATTTTTCCCAAACATCCATAATCCCCTCACAGCCAATACTTGCCGGCCCAAGTTTTTAGGAATTCCTTTCCCTCTCTCTTTCTCTCTCTTCAATTATTATCTCTCTTCACTCTCTCTCCCTAATAATTCCTACACCTACACAAAACCACAACCAACAAAACTCAACAGCAGCTACAACACCCCATCTCCTCCTCACCATCCGATCTCACTCCTCTCCTCCCCGAGCCTTCCCTGGCCGGCCAGCCCCTGGCCGTCGGCCACCGCCTACGACAGCACCTTCTCCTCCTCAATCTCCTCCTTCATTCCTCCTCCTCCTCATTCTCCTTCACGTAACCGCCACCATCACCAATCATCATTTCTGCCACCACCATCAACCTCCAACCTCGTCGACCACCTCCCCCTCGCCGGGGTGCGCCGCGCAGCCCTTCGTACGTCGCCGGCCGTCCGCGCAGTGCCACCGTGCGCGCACAGCGTACAGCAGCCGGCCGACCACGCTCGCGCGCGTGAGGCGCTGGCCGCCGCCGCCATGGCCGGCCACGCGCTGCTGTGGGTGGCCCCCCCTTCGATGAGCTCCATCGCAGAGTCCCCTGACGGCCACCGTCCTCCGAGATGTGCCGTCGAGGCGATTCGTGCATTTTGCACGACGTCCCGTCGTGACGCGCGCGGGGTCAAGTTTGTTTTGGCGCTCCATCGCAGCAACTTCGTGCACAATTTTCCAGAAATCCGACCGTTGGATTGGCAATTTCTTTACTCCGTCGCAATCTCGGTAAATTCACCTTCATCTCTGTCAATTTTCGTCCGTCAATTTTATCGTTTGATACATCAAAACCGGCCACCAAGTTGACCGTTTAAATTGTATTAAATTTGGACAGTTTTGCGGGGCCAACTTCGTCAGCTTGTATCTTCTCCACCGCAGCTTCTTTTGGCATGCTACCAGTTCCTGTGCGAAGCTGGTATAACCCTCTTACTATCCCTCCAATTTCGTTTTATTGTGAGCTTATTTGATTGGTTGAATTTGACGCCAAAGTTGGCCGTCCGAATTCGTAATTTCCAAATTATAAAATTCTATTTTTGAACACGGGACTCCAGATTTCATTTCTGACACCACCATTAGACTCGTGGCGTCATTCTGGCATGTTTTCATATAAAATTTGTTAAATTTGGAGAACGTGGGCCCGGGCACGTTTTTCGGTGTAAAGTGGGTCCCACATTCTGGGTCAACGAAACTTTTTGACGCCGTCTCATCGAAATCCAATTCCGGAGATACTGTTGAGTTTGTATCGTCATTCTGGACTCGTTGACATATAATTTCCTAGGTTTTGGTGGACATTGGATCCGGCACGCATTTCGGTGCAAGTCAGATATCAATATCCGGGTCAACGGATCATTTTAAGATCGGCTCATCGGAATCCAATTCCGGAGATACCGTTGAGTTCGTATCGTCATTCTGGACTCGTTGACATATAATTTGCTAGGTTTTGGTGGACATTGGATCCGGCACGCATTTCGGTGCAAGTCGGATACCAATATCCGGGTCAACGGATCATTTTGAGATCGGCTCATCGGAATCTAATTTCGGAGATACTGTTGAGTTCGTATCATCATTCTGGACTTGTTGACAGGTAGTTTGCTAAGTTTTGAGAACATTGGCTCCAGTACGCATTGCCGTGCAAACCGGAATTCCAAGTTCTGGTCAACGGACCAAATTGAGATCGGGTCAACGGAATCCAATTCTGGAGATACCGTTGGGTTCGTATCGTCATTCTGGTTTCGTGGACATATAATTTGTTATATTTTATAGACTTGTTTTCTTGCACATTTTTTAGTGCAAAACGGTTCCGACACGGATACCGTTTTGACCCAAAATTACCTTTTTGCCCTTGTTTACAAATTGGACCGTTGGATAGGCTATCCTAGCTAATTTGTCCATTTTGGACACGTTGGCGATATTTATTTCATCGTCCGACAATGTTTGTTGATAGTTTCTCTAAGTTTAGCCTTGTTATAATTAATTAATAATTAATTCATATAATGCTCGTATTTCGGGATTAGTACAACGAAACTGAGCTCAGTCAATTCCAGTGATCTCACATCGCTGAAATTGACAAGATGGACACGTGGAACACCATAATAAGATTATCAACCTTACCATTGATATTCTTATCTCGATTTACGTGTCGTAAGTTTCGACGTACGAATAACAAAGTACACTTTGTATTTTCAATAATTAGACTAGATTTGACCCTGTTTGACCAGAGTTGATCAGTTGACCCAAAGTCAACTGTAAGTCAACAATTGACCTAGTTTGACTAGATTATTGACCGGAGTTGACCTAGAGTCGTTTTGACTTAGAAGAACCTAGTATAAGATAGATTGCTCGTAGAGATTTATTTATTACAACTTGAATACCTTGTAACCTGTGTTGCTTTAAATAGGACTCTGTGGCTTCAGTTGGACCCTCTATGCTTATCAGCTGCTCAGGTTATCAGGCGAGTACATTCACTGATAGTTTTTATTGTCTTGATATCTACTATATCCGATTCAGTCGTAGTATTTTACTTGATTCTCGACACGACGGTTTACGGACTAGTATACGTCGGATCCTGTTTTGAGATGTTATTCCTGGACTTTCTTGGTATATGGGTATGTGATATTTTTTTGTTTTCTGTACTTATATAGACATTGATTTGGGAGTGGGTTGGCCCCCTGCTCTCGAACCTTGTGTCATGACGTGCCATGTCCGGATCCGTGATACTACTTGGGGAAGGAGGAATTTTTAGGGGATATGTGATCAAAGCCTTCCTGTAACTATACATTGCTAGCGTCACCCTCATCTTACGTAGGGTATTACAGACACCCCTTTACCAGTTATCCAGGTTGGACGACATGACTCTCCGTTGAGTACACCGCGGATTGCCGGTCCAAGTGGATAACCATCTCTTGCTTCCCTAGCCGATCACATATCGCCCTAATAGTTCAAATCACTTTTTTATATTTATTATCATATCATATAATTCCAGTTCACCTTTACTTACTGTACTTTCACCATGCTATGATTTATTTCTCACATGCTCTACCTGTTTCGTACTGTACCATGGTTATGGGACTAAGTTCTGTTTGAAAGAAGGGTTACAACCCCGGTCCTTGTTTGGTTTAAGGGTTGTAATTCGGCTTTCAAATGGTTCCCAAGTCGCCGATATCTTTGTCTTGTATTTCATTATTACTGTCTCTTATAGTATTTTCCAATTTATATGAAACTGCTGTTGGTGTTTGTACTTGCTTATTTTCCTGACAGGATACGTTGACAAATTTTACAGATAGCTTGGAGATTTCCTGCTAGTCTAGAGGAGCCATATTAGAGGTTGTTTAGTTAGCTATTCTCAGTTGTCTGGAGTTGTATTTATTTTATGGATTACTGTATTTGAGCTTTGAGATGTATTCTGAGTTTGTACCTTAGACACTTAGACTTCTATCTGTTGTATCTCTTTTCGATTTCATGTTTTATCTATCTTTCTTTATGCTCTACCTTAGATGTGATTGAGTTTATATTCTGCTATGTCACCCCCATTCGGGGAGTATAAACTGTTTAGTCTTATACTGTTAGATGCATTGAGACCTAGGACAGCGTTCTACCGCCGACACTGCGGCGTAGGCTGGGCGTTGTTACGTTCTCGTGCCCTAACTCTAGGGTGCGGGTCGTGACACGTTTTTAGTGGTGGCCCATGCAGGTCGAGTTTGTGTAGTGGTATTCGAACTAGAGTACCACTACAGCCTGCAGTAGGATTAGGATATATTTTGAGTGTACTTAATCACAGCTAGGATCTCTTGAGAGATTCCTGGGATGACCTTTGAGAATCTTATTTAACTTCGATTTGAAAACTCTCTTTTCCTTGATTTGATTTATCTTTATTTTTTGTTGGCGAATTTGATTTTGATGGATTATTGTTGAATTTGAGTTTGTATTTATTGATTTGATTGAAGATTGTTGAATTTTGAACCTTGATGTTAGCGGTAGCATCCAAGTTGTATTTATATGATTTGAAGGATTTTTGTTCATTTTTGAATCTTGATGTTCGTTGATAAATTTGATTTTTGGGTATTCATTATTGATTTAAATTAATTTTTGTCAAGATGAAATTATATGGGCTAGGTCATCTAAGTTATGGAGTCTAGTCTTCTACAGTCATATTAGCCAGCATGGTGAGGACATATAGTTTGACTTGGATATCTCTCTCGGGTGTGGGAATTTAAGATTTTCGCAGCCAAGCTAGCGGCATCGCAAAAATGTTAAATACCATGATTTTAGAGGTATGTGCCTAAGTCGAGGACTCTGTGATTATCGTAGCCTTGCTTACTAGTATGACGAGGATTTAGTGTACCATGATTTTGGACAGACGCATATGATTATCAGATTGTACCTTAAATATTTTCGAAACATGTTTTCTCTACTTTTGTTTCTGTCCTTAAAAAAAAATTTTAAATTTTTTTTAAAAATTTAATTATTAATTGTTTTGTTTTGTTTGCTTCTCATTATTTAACTTAAGAGTAGGTTTGCCTGTTTTTGCGTAACTTCTTGCTATGAGTTTCTTCTTAATACAATGAATTGATAATTTTGCTAGACTTTATCTTGGATTTGATAATTTAGCTCTGGGTTTCAAAATAGTTCTTCTTTAAACAGATAAACAAAACAGATTTTATCGTTATTTATTTCTTGCTATTATTCTTGTATTAATAATAATAGAACTGTCTTGATTACGTCAATCACCTGCTTTGTAATTTTGGTAGGAATCTAAATGTTGGTCTTGAGGTGGAATTTGATTTTTATATGGGGACATGAGAATATAGTTATAGTGGACACAAACACTTTGCCTGACACGTATGCATGCTACACTTGATTTCCCACCTGTCTAAATACACATTAATATATTATTGATGTTTAAATTGTCAAACCTCAATATTTCTGGTTTTCTGGTTTTCCAGTTTAAATTCGTAATTTAAATATAAATTTCATGTTATTAGTTTTGTCTACATAACTGCACATGTTATAATATATATAGATACATAACTAAGTCTCTACCTTTTTATATATATAAGGTTAGCCATGCATGTTATGAGTAAATAAGTTGCGTATTGTAGATTGTTTAACCAATATGCCATGATTAGTGTAACTTGATAGCTGTTATTTTGGAACCCAATTTCTCATATACAATTTTATATGTATTCACGTAAACACATGCCTACTATCTAACCATATGAACATGTCCCTATACACATAATGCTAGTTTTTTTCCTCTCTAACGCTCTGTATATATTGTGATTGGATTTCCATACAATTGACTTTTATTCCTTAACTAGTGATTTTGATTTTTCCTTGAATAGTACCCTTTTTCAGATAATTGGTAGTTACCTTCATTTTATTTTTTGATGAGTACCAGTTTTCATATAGGATGGTAGACTGTCTTACAGTTTTGATGGTTTGTTGTCGCTGTAACTTTTTATTTAGCACCCTGGATTGCTTGTGTGTTTTGATATCCTATGACCATTTTGGTTTAGCATGACTAGTATACCTAGATGAGACTTTCTCTACCACCGTATGCCATGACCCTGTATGCCGTTCTTTTTTTGATGGTATGATTTGTTTAAGTTCTGGGACTTCGATTGTGGGGGTTTGACCTAGAGGGAGTATGGACGTTTTAATTTCGAGGACGAAATTTTTATAAGGTGGGTAGGATGTGAGCACCCTGAATTTTGGGTTGATTTTTTTTTTTATTTTAATTTTCTGATTGATCTGGTTTCGGTAAATAATTATTTCTGTTATTTTTCCTTAAGTGTACTTTTCCGTGCCATTGATATTTGAAGTGTCAGGGATGTTCAACTCTGAAAATCTTCTTCACGAGTTTTGGAGTGGACAGGATTACCTTCATGATGGTATATAGTATCCCACTTAAACTTGTTCCCTTGTGCTCTTTTTGCTTCGCTGAACTTCAGGTCGATTTAGACCATTTGATTATTATTTATTTTCCCACTCTTTTCCTTGATCATTTTCAGCACGTTACCGTGACTTTTTAATTGGGAGCGCAAGACCAGTTATTTTCTTGAAACCAACTTCTCATGTTTGATCTACTCGAGACGCTCGTCACCCATGACCTTCGTGTCCCACTTAGACACGTCATTTTGTGCTCCATTTGATTCGCACAACTTTTCCGACACGTGACCGATTTTATTTCACTCCACGGCGTCACATTTATCTTCCAACTTGATTTGTGGGTCCCCTGTCGACCAAAACCTGTCAGCCCCAACTATGGACATGGCCCACTTTGAGCCTACTATCCGTCCGCCACTTGTGTCCCATTTATTAGAATCCCCATGTACCACTTATTTATACATGATCATCAACGTCTAATTTTAATTCAATTTTTGCTCAATATCTGATTCTGACCCAATCCGGCTCCACTAAGTCCAGACCAGCTCCATGTTACTCTCCATCGTGACGCCCTCATATTTTTCTTGCCCAAAAATATTAGTACTCATTTTACCTATTTTCTATATTTAATAGAAATTCCCATTTATTTAAATTCCTATTGGGATTACCCACTTTCCCAATATCCCATTTTAGCCTTTGGATTCCCCAAACAAAATCCTACCCATCCATTTTTCCCAAACATCCACAATCCCCTCACAGCCAATACTTGCCGGCCCTAGTTTTTCGGAATTCCTTTCCCTCTCTCTTTCTCTCTCTTCAATTATTATCTCTCTTCACTCTCTCTCCCTAATAATTCCTACACCTACACAAAACCACAACCAACAAAACTCAACAGCAGCTACAACACCCCATCTCCTCCTCACCACCCGACCTCACTCCTCTCCTCCCTGAGCCTTCTCTGGCAGGCCAGCCCCTGGCCGTCAGCCACCGCCCACGACAACACCTTCTCCTCCTCCATCTCCTCCTTCTCCTTCACGCAACCGTCACCATCACCAATCATCATTTCCGCCACCACCATCAACCTACAACCTCGTCGACCACCTCCCCCTCGCCAGGGTGCGCCGTGCAGCCTTCCGCGCGTCGCCGACCGACCGTGCAGTGCCGTCGCGCGTGCACAGTGCACAGCAGCCGGCCGACCACGCGCGCGCGCGTGAGGAGCTGGCCGCCGCCGCCATGGCCGGCCACGCACCGCCGTGGATGGCCTCCCCTCCGGTGAGCTCCGTCGCAGAGTCCCCTGACGGCCACCGTCCTCCGGGATGCGCCGTCGAGGCGATTCGTGTGTTTTGCACGACGTCCCGTCGTGATGCGCGCGGAGTCGAGTTCGTTTTGGCGCTCCGTCGAAGCAACTTCGTGCACAATTTCCTCGAAATCCGACCGTTGGATCGACGATTTCTTCACTCCGTAGCAATCTCGGTATATCCACCTTCATTCCTGTCAATTTTCGTCCGTTAATTTTATCGTTTGATACATCAAAACCGGCCACCAAGTTGACCGTTTAAATTGTATTAAATTTGGACAGTTTCGCGGGACCAACTTCGTCAGCTTGTATCTTCTCCACCGCAGCTCCTTTTGGCGTGCTACCAGTTCCTGTGCGAAGCTGGTACAACCCTCTTACTACCCCTTCAGTTTTGTTTCGTTGTGAGCTTGTTTGATTGGTTGAATTCGACGCCAAAGTTGGCCATCCGAATTTGTAATTTTCAACTTATAAAATTTCATTTTTGAACACAGGACTCAAGATTTCATTTCTGACACCACCATTAGACTCGTGGCGTCGTTCTAGCGTGTTTTCATATAAAATTTGTTAGATTTAGGGAACGTGGGCCCGGGCACATTTTTCGGTGCAAAGTGGGTCCCACATTCTAGATCAACGGGACTTTTTGACGCCGGCTCATCGGAATCCAATTCCGGAGATACCGTTGAGTTCGTATCATCATTCTGGACTCGTTGACATATAATTTGCTAGGTTTTGGTGGACATTGGATCCGACACGCATTTCGGTGCAAGTCAGATACCAATATCCGGGTCAACGGGTCATTTTGAGATCGGCTCATCGGAATCCAATTCCGGAGATATCGTTGAGTTCGCATCGTCATTCTGGACTCGTTGACATATAATTTGCTAGGTTTTGGTGGACATTGGATCCGACACGCATTTCGGTGCAAGTCGGATACCAATATCCGGGTCAACGGGTCATTTTGAGATCGGCTCATCGGAATCCAATTCCGGAGATACCGTTGAGTTCGTATCATCATTCTGGACTCGTTCACAGGTAGTTTGCTAAGTTTTGAGAACATTGGCTCCGGCATGCATTTCCGTGCAAACCGGAATTCCAAGTTCTGGTCAACGGACCAAATTGAGATCGGGTCAACGGAATCCAATTCTGGATATACCGTTGGATTCGTATCGTCATTCTGGTTTCGTGGACATATAATTTGTTATATTTTATAGACTTGTTTTCTTGCACGTTTTTCGGTGCAAAACGGCTCCGACACGGACACCGTTTTGACCCGAAATTATCTTTTTGCCCTTGTGTCCAAATTGGACCGTTGGGTAGGCTATCCTAGCTAATGTGACCATTCTGGACACGTTGGCGATATTTATTTCATCGTCCGACAATGTTTGTTGATAGTTTCTCTAAGTTTAGCCTTGTTATAATTAATTAATAATTAATTTATATAATGCTTGTATTTCGGGATTACTACAACGAAACTGAGCTCAGTCAATTCCAGTGATCTCACATCGCTGAAATTGACAAGATGGACACGTGGAACACCATAATAAGATTATCAACCTTACCATTGATATTCTTATCTCGATTTGCGTGTCGTAAGTTTCGACGTACGAATAACGAAGTACACTTTGTATTTTCAATAATTAGACTAGATTTGACCCTGTTTGACCAGAGTTGACCAGTTGACCCAAAGTCAACTGTAAGTCAACACTTGACCTAGTTTGACTAGATTATTGACCGGAGTTGACCTAGAGTCGTTTTGACTTAGAAGAATCTAGTATAAGATAGATTGCTTGTAGAGATTTATTTATTACAACTTGAATACCTTGTAACCTGTGTTGCTTTAAATAGGACTCTGTGGCTTCAGTTCAACCCTCTATGCTTATCAGCTGCTCAGGTTATCAGGCGAGTACATTCACTGATAGTTTTCATTGTCTTGATATCTACTATATCCGATTCAGTCATAGTGTTTTACTTGATTCCCGACACGACGGTTCACGGACTAGTATACGTCGGATCCTGTCATGAGATGTTATTCCTGGACTTTCTTGGTATATGGGTATGTGATATTTTTGTGTTTCCTGTACTTGTATAGACATTGATTTGGGAGTGGGCTGGCCCCCTGCTCTCGAACCTTGTGTCATGACGTGCCATGTCCGGATCCGTGATACTACTCGGGGATGGGGGAATTATTAGGGGATATGTGATCAAAGCCTTCCTGTAACTATACATTGCTAGCGTCACCCTCACCTCACGTAGGGTGTTGCAGACACCCCATTACCAGTTATCCAGGTTGGACGGCATGACTCTCCGTTGAGTACACCGCGGATTGCCGGGCCAAGTGGATAACCATCTCTTGCTTCCCTAGTCGATCACATATCGCCCTAATAGTTCAAATCACTTTTTTACATTTATTGTCATATCATATATTTCCAGTTCACCTTTACTTACTGTACTTTCACCATGCTATGATTTATTTCTCACATGCTCTACCTGTTTTGTACTCTACCATGGTTATGGGACTAAGTTCTGTTTGAAAGAAGGGTTACAACCCCGGTCCTTGTTTGGTTTAAGGGTTGTAACTCGGCTTTCAAATGGTTCCCAAGTCGCCGATATCTTTGTCTTGTATTTTATTATTACTGTCTCTTATAGTATTTTTCAATTCATATGGAACTGCTGTTGGTGTTTGTACTTGCTCATTTTCCTGACAGGATACGTTGACAAATTTTACAGATAGCTTGGAGATTTCCTGCTAGTCTAGAGGAGCCACATTAGAGGTTGTTTAGTTAGCTATTCTCAGTTGTCTGGAGTTGTATTTATTTTATGGATTACTGTATTTAAGCTTTGAGATGTATTCTGAGTTTGTACCTTAGACACTTAGACTGCTATCTGTTGTATCTCTTTTCGATTTTATATTTTATCTATCTTCCTTTATGCTCTACCTTAGATGTGATTGAGTTTACATTCTGCTATGTCACCCCCATTCGGGGAGTATAAACTGTTTAGTCTTATACTGTTAGATGCATTGAGACCTAGGACAGCGTTCTACCGCCGACACTGCGGCGTAGGCTGGGCGTTGTTACGTTCTCGTACCCTAACTCTAGGGTGCGGGTCGTGACAACTACAAACATAAAATACTGATCATGACATGGTAAGAGATGAAATGACTGTAATCCTGACATGGCACAATCTATCATGTAAAATCATAACTATCATGGCAAAGATACATTTGTCATGGCGACACATGCATATATATAGTTTAAAACTGGAGCAGGTATGTGATCGGTCAATAAGGATAGAATGTACCGGTGTACAAGCCATAATCTGAAATGTACATACGTATAAGTAACAAGCATAGGTGTACATCCGTACAAAAATGGGGGATAAAGCCTACGACAAGGTATGTATATACAATGTGACCTTGTTCGGTACGTACGTACAAATAAGGGCATGATCACGTACTCAACTATCAGTTTCTCCCATGTCCCAGTAACCATCATGTGAGATATGTAAAAGCTCTTCTAAGCATGTAAAGATACCGAGAATCTGTATAAAGCATGTAATGATATGACTTTGCAGTTTCTATAAAGCAGTATTTTAACATGGTTCATTCACAGTTCATTATCATATGCAGTAAATAAGTTTGTAGGGGTACTTTACTCGAGTAAAGCAAGAATAAGAATATAAAGGTACAGATGTCCGATGTCCTGTCAAAATGATATACAACTCAGCCTCTAAGTTTATAATTAAGATTACACTAGTGTTGTGACACGGCTCCTAATAGGACACTAACTATGTGAAGCTCTAGTAGTCCAAAGTGAGGTGTTACAACATCTAGACTAACAAGTAGGTCTCTACACTAAGGTAGGGTAAGGTCCCGATATTAAGATATTCCAAAAACACATAAAAACACACAAGTCAATATTAATTAATTAATTAATCAGACTGTATATTATGTTCCAATAATTATTAAGATAGTTATACAGTCCTATTTTTATATGAAATAATATATCAAATTGATCCTTGTTAATTATAGTAATTTAATAAAAATTTTCGGGAATTTATGATCTAGTGTAAGTATTTATTAAAAATCAGAATACAAGTGTACATTGAAAATGAGTTCTGGTTTACTATTTTTAAACAGTGACAAAACAGTAAATTAAATCATGGAAAAATTATATTAAATTAGATTAATTAACATAGTATTTTATAATAATTTTTCTAGAATTTATTCAGCATTAAAAAGTGGTATGAAAATTCAAAGTTCATAAATCACAGATTCTAAAATTAAATAAATAATTATTTAATGTATTTATCCGTGTATTTGAAATTGAACCAAAGTCCAGGTACGGGACCCGAAGCCGTGAATCAAGTCCAACATGACTCGACTAGACCCCGAATATGTGTAAGCTCACCTAAGTCCTATCAACCCATGCTAGGCTTGGACTTAGAGTGGTCGTTTGCACAAAGTACGTAAATTCGTAAATAAATAAGTAATTTAAATACATATAATTTAAAGGAATTTAAATTGCAGAAATTGAAAGCGTACATATTACAGTATAGGCACTGTATTTATAAATACATATTATAGTATAGACACTGTATTTATTTACATATTACACTATAGGCACGGTATTTATAATGACGTAATTTAAATGACATAATTAAATGACAGAATTTAAAATACATATTACAGTATAGGCACTGTATTTATATTGACATAATTTAAATAACATAAATTAAATGACAGAATTTAATGTCATAAAGTAAAGAACAAAATTTAAATACATATATATTTACATAATATATTCATCCAAAAACTCAAGAGAATTTGATTACAATATTACAATATTAATATCGTAATATTCATATTTAAAAATCACGTATGTATATTATACATATATATATTTTTTTTTTTTACAATATTACAATATTAATATCGTAATATTCATATTTAAAAATCACGTATGTATATTATATGTATATTATACATATATATACATATAATAATTTAAAAATGTAATTACATATTAAAAATAAAAAATTAGCATTATTAATTAAAATGGTGAGTTAACTTGTTTTTTACAATTATTATACATATATATATATATATACATTTATTTATACAATTTACTTAACTATATATATATATATATATATATATATATATATATATATATATATATATATATATATATATATATATATATATATATATATATTTACTTAACTATATATTTACTTAACTATATATATATATATATATATATATATATATATATATATATATATATATATATTTACTTAACTATATATATATTTACTTAACTATATATAGTTAAGTAAATATATAATATGTATATTATATATTTACTTAACTATATATATATATATATATATATATATATATATATATATATATATATATATATATATATATAATATACACACATATATATATATATATATATATATATATATATATATATATATATATATATATATATCAATCAAAATCTAATATATACATAAAACCCATTAAAATGAGCAAGGGGGGCTCGAACTCGGGCCAGCCCAAAGCGGGCTCAACCGCATGCGTGCTGACCAGTAAGCCCACAGCGCCTTACTGATAAGAAAGGGAGTTTGTTAATTTTATTATGAAAGAAAGGGGGGGTTTCGGTCATCATCTTCGTGTCCCGAAGCATTGGACACTCGAGATTGTGTCCTGTTCGTGTCGGGGCTCCCCCGACACGAACTATCGTGTCGAAGGACACCGACGTGTTCATCGTGTCATTCTCGATACGATGGTGTCAACATGTCACCATAACACAATTTTCTGACGTGTCAGAGTGTCCTAACTAGGGTTTGATTTTTCTCCATGTCCTGGTGTCAGGGTGCAACACAAATAGGGCCAAAAGACTCGCCGTGTGGAGACAAACACAAAGGGGAAGAAAAACGGAAGAATGAAGAAGAAAACGTGAAGTTGACCTACCCGAACGGTCGGGCGGGCTCGTCGACGGGGATTGCGGCGGTCGTGGTCGACGGCGGGTGTGCTCTTTGGGTCGGCCTCGCCGTTCTCAACACGATGGTGTCCTCGGCGGTGGTCGACGTCACTGGGTTGGAGAGAACGGGGTCGCCGGAGTTGATTGCCGACGGCGCTCCGCACAGTACAGTAACAGGAATAGGAAATTAAAAAAAGAATTATTTTGAGGATCCAATTAAAAATTGATTTTGAAATTGGAATTTAACATTGGAATGAGTGCCTATTTATAGAAAAATAAAATTAGGGCAAACTAACCATGGTTAATTACTAACTTGACCCTAGGGTTAGATTTTTACCGTTTTGCCAAAACGGGGAGAAATACAGCTTTTACGGTAGCAGTTATTTAATTACAAAAATTCAAATGACGTCCAAATGACTCCAAATAAATCACAAAAAATTCTAAAATTAATAGAAAAATATTTGACCTAATGGAATCAATTTGGGGCAAATTTGGAATTGTTTTTCATTTATTAAATTTTTTGAAAATAGGGGTTACAATAGGCTTTGAAATGAGAGCTCTTCTCCCACTTGCAATGATCCCAAGTCCTAGAATCCTTGCTAGCTAGTCACCAATGATGTCGTCTACTTTTGAGGAGTCTAATGCAATTGGTTTGATCCAATTTGGTAGAGAAATGAGGAATTGGTGAATGTTTGGGGAAGAACACAATTAGGAATTTATGTGTGTATTAAAAAGAGGCAAGAACTTTTGAAGGAGTGATTAAGTAGGGGTATGGCCTCTTGATGGCTGTTGATAAAGGCTAGGATTAGGGTTTTACAACGTTAGATGGGTGGCTAAGGCTTCTCCACATGATTCTAGGCTCAATCAAAGGCTCACATCAAAAGTAGCCTTTCTTAACATTTAGTCAAAATATCCTGCTAATATAATATCTAGATATTAATTTAACTTAGTTATTAAGTCTCTAACCTTCTAACTAAACCTCCATGAGCATTATTAGCATCTAGGTTTAGTCAAAACTAGGTTAGTCTCTAATAAAATACTTAGCACTATAATAATCAATAAAAATTTATTTTAAATGACCAAAATATTCCTAGGCTAAAAAGTCACAATTAGTCATCCTAATCACTTGGTTAGGTCCCCATGGTCATGGTTAGTCTCTAGGTCCTGCAGTCTCTAGGGTTGCACTAGCAAAACATCAAAATCACAAGTCATGATTTTAAATAGTTTTAAATTGATTAAAAATCACCATAAATCATCTCATGATTTAAATAACATTATTAAATAATTAAAAAAATATAAAAGTTCAAAATTACACTCATTTTAGAAACTGGGTGCTACAGACACGGGTGTATCCTGTCATGTTTGCTCTAATAAGAAGTTGTTCACCACATACAAGCCTACATCTGAGAAGATTATGGTGGCAGACCAGACACAAGCTGAAGTACTGGAGACAGGAACGTTGGTACTGAACCTGACTTCGGAGAAGTCGCTGACGCTTCAAAATGTGAAGTATGTACCGGTGATAGCCAAGAACCTGGTCTCTGGAAGTCTGCTATGTAACACAGGCTTGAGGATGGACATCAATGCTGGGTAGATAGTGATGTCCTACAAAGGAACATACTTCGAAAAAGCTTATTGTACCGAAGGAATGTTCAAACTTCAACTTGTAACTCCTACAAAATGATTAATGCAGTTTCTTCTTCTGTGTATTCTCTTGAGTTATGGCACAATAAACTAGGACATGTTCATTGTAAAAGAATAAATAAAATGTCTAGTCTAGGGCTTATCTCCAAATGTGGGGGTAAGGAGGTGGAGAAGTGTGAGGTTTATACACAGACAAAGATCTCTAGAAAACTGTTCAAACGGGTGAATCAAAGTACAGATCTTATGGAGTTGGTATACTCAGATATCTGTGACTTCAGACAGTTCTCCACAAAGGCCAAGATGAAGTATTTTATTACATTCATCAATGACTACTCGAAATACGCGTTCGTCTATATGCTCAAGTCTAAGACGAAGCATTCAAAAAGTTTAAGGAGTTCAGGGCTGAGGCTGAACGTCAAACTGGGCAACAACTCAAGAGATTCAGAAGTGATCGAGGCGAAGAGTACAGGTCTATTGAATTTGCATCGTTCTGCAAAGAACATAGAATTGTCAATGAGACAACTGCTCTGTATTCTCCTCAATCAAATAGATTAGCTGAAAGGAAGAACAAGACGTTGACAGAAATGATGAACTCAATGTTGTTGACTGCAGGTCTTCTAAACTGCTTCTGAGAAGAACCTGCGTTAACGGCTATGTTCATTCTAAACAGAGTGTCGTACGCAGGTTCTGAAGTCACTCCTCATGAACTCTGGTTCAAAGTCAGACCCAACTTGAACGTTATTCGAGTGTGGGGGTACCTGGCATATGTGAAGCTTCTGGACTTGAAGATTCAGAAGCCTAGGACAAGGAATACAAAGACGAACTTCTTTGGGTATGCTGAGGAAAGTGATGCTCGAAGGTTTCTTGATGTTGAAACCAATCAAATCATTGAATCTCGCGATGCCGAATTCTTGGAAGATAAATTTGTGAGGCACAAGAACATTGTTATCGCAAATATTTCGGAGAATAATGTGAGTGCACAGGCGGCTAACACTTCCAAAGAAGATGCAGTCCACGAAAAAGAAATTATCATACCAGAGATAATTGTTGAACCAGAACTCGCAGAACCCAGATCTAACCAGGTGAGGAGACAGAAGAACTTCAGAGATGAGTTCGTCACCTATCATGTGAAAGCTGATTTGCTTACCTATAATGAGGCGATGAAGACCAGAGACACTGTCTTCTGGAGGGAGGCTATTAATGATGAGTATGACTCTATAACCTCCAACAATACGTGGGTGTTGGTCGATCTGCCTAAAGAAGCTAAACCAATCGGATACAAATGGATCTTCAAGAAGAAAATGAAGACCGATGGAACTATTGACAAGTTCAAACCAAGGCTGGTAGCCAAAGGGTTTTCTTAGAAGCAGGGGATCGACTACTTCGACACATATGCTCCAGTAGCGTAGATGACAACCATCAGGATGTTGATTGCTCTGTGTACAATTTACAAGCTCATCATACATCAGATGGATGTGAAGGCAACATTTCTAAATGGAGAGTTGACCGAAGAGATCTACATGCAACAGCTAGAAGGATTCATCGTCAAGGGCCTTGAAGACAAAGTCTGCAGGTTGGTGAGATCTTTATACGGTTTGAAGCAAGCTCCCAGGATGTGGCACGAGAAGTTTGACAAAGTTATTAGATCAAACGGCTACATGGTCAGTGAGACGGACAAATGTGTTTACATAAAGTTTGCTGACGGAAGAGGAGTCATCGTTTGTCTATACGTGGATGACATACTGATTGTGGGTACAGATCTATCACGTGTCACTGAGACAAAGAAGTTTCTCTCATCTAAGTTCAGTATGAAGGACTTAGGGGAAGCTGATGTTATCCTAGCACTACTAAAATATGCTCTATTAGCGACGTAATTTAGCGACGGAATAAAATAACGTCGCTAACTATTGAATATAGCGACTCCTTATGACAGACATTGCAAAACGTCGCTGAATAGCGACGTTCAGCGACAAGAGATAAATTACGTCGCTGAATAGCGACGTTCAGCGACGTGGCTTTAGTTATGTCGCTTCTTAGTGACGTTCAGCGACGTCTAAATCAGACGTCGCTAATGTTTTATTATATCCCGTTCGAAATTTTATTTTCCCCTTCCCTCTCTCCCAAAAATTTCATTTTTCGTTCTAAATTTCATTTCCCTTCTCTCCTCCGACGAAGCTCTCCTCCGACGAAGCCCCCCTTCTCGTCGCCTCCCAACTCCGACCGAGCCGCCCTCAGGTAAACCCTAACCCTATCCCTAGCTATCAAGACACGATTTTGACCTCGTTTGGACACGAGTACACACGTGTGTCACACACACATACCCCTAGACATGTGTGTCTCACACACACACACACACATACCCCCCAACCCTAGCCCTAGCTATATATATAAGGTATGGTATATGTATATTGTGGTATGTATTGTTGTGAGTTGAGAGGTCGGTTAGGCCTCCATAGTAGTATAGATATACCATACCATATAGTTGGTAATTGGTAGTTGAGTTCACTGTCACAGAGATTTCATTGGGTGATAGGCCATTGGCATAGGGAATGATTATGTTCAGAGGTTAGTTTAGGCCATAGGCTTGTGTTCGTTGAGTTTGGAGTAGTAGGCAGTGGTTAGAGGGTGTTGAAGTGTCCAGTGGGTGGCTCAGGCTTGAGAAGGCATGTGGGTTTTGTGAGTGCTTGGGTTTAGGGGCTTTGCATTGTCCCATTTTGGCTCGAGCAGTAGGGGATCACTCCTACAGATCTTAGTCGTTGCAGCAGCCACATTTTGGCTTACTGCTGTAGCAGAGAGGCCACTTAGTAATGGCAGTTGCCTTGGCCCTCCCTGCAGAGCAGTGGCATCAGGATTAGCAGTTGGCCACCTGGCCTCTTTGGCCATCTAGCCTGTGTCGAGAGAGTGGGGCCACTCCTTGATTTTGAGAAGTCTGATACACTGTATCTGCAGAGTGGGATCATAGAGTTTTTAAAGGATTATTGGTAGTTCAATAGGTTTGGTGATTTGAGTCTTAGAGTTAGTGTTAGAGATTGTATGTGTTGAATGTTGCATGTTAGTTAGGATGTTAGTTTCAGAGATGAGTGTGTGGGTGTTTGGAGGAATTATGATTGGTAAATTTAGAGTTAATAGTTTAGTTCAGAGTTTGTGGAGTGTGAGGGATTGGAGACTATTTGTTTGCAGCAGTAGAAGAGTCTGCTATAGGGGGTGGGTTTTGGCCACCTCATTTGTGAGTGATGAGGAGTTTTAGCCTTGCATGCAAAGGTAATGGGGGTCGAGCAAGGCCTTTGGCAATGGCAGTTGGCCTTTTGTCCATGGGCACATGTAAGTTAGTTAGTTAGCCTAAGTGTTAGAGTGTGTATCCTATAGGTATCCTAGAGTGTTAGTGATTAGGATATAGAATGTGGTTTAGTATCAGAACTTGGGGTTCATGTGTATCAGATATGGAAATTGTATCAGAGTACTCGACTTTTGGTTTGGTATCAGCAGATTTGGGGGTTAGTCTATATAAAATGTTCCAGATTTGGGGTGTTCGTGGATGTTAGGATAGATGCAGGCTTGTATGTTATTTATTAGGATGTGTGTTGAGTGAGGGATATAAGTATGTTAGTTTTGTATCAGGTTGGGTCTTGGCTCTGGTATCAGAGGCTTTTGAGTCAAATATAAGAGAGAGCTAGGGTGTCTAATGTATCAGATTTTAGAGTGTGGGCAGGGGCTAATGCCCACTGCCCTGGCAATGCAGCAGAGCATTGCACAGACCAGTGTGGCTTGGTGCAGTCGTTTGGCTTGCCAAAGTAGTTGGCCAACAGTAGAAAATAGGGTTATCAGTGTACTGTTAGTTCAGATAAAGTGGCCTATTAGCTCAGTTGGTTAGTGTATCCAAGTTAGTTTAGGAGTTTTAGTTATGGTTCAGATTTTGGGGTTTTATACTAATTTCAGATACGTGTAGGAGCTTATGAAACGAATTTGTGCCTATTGGATAATTGTGTGTCCATCTTTGCAGAATTATTTCCAAATGGATATGAATTACTACTTGCAGAATCGTTCATGGATGTACAATCGTCGTCCTAATGATATGTGTGGTGTGCGGGATGAATACATAGCAGGAGTAGAGCAGTTCCTGCAGTTTGCTAAGGCGGTCCCTCAGTACATGGACGGTACCAAAATTAAGTGTCCATGTGTGAAATGTCATAACGTGAAATATTATCCAGAAGTGGAAGTGACATATCATTTGTACTCGAGAGGTTTCACGCTTAATTACTATCAGTGGACGGCACACGGAGAACTTGTGTCTTTAGCATCAGAACCGGAGCCTTATGTTGAGCCGTATATGCATACGGGACCTAATTTTGTTTCAGATAATCATGCATACGATGACGGGTACGTGAACATAGTTTTCGATGCTGCGGGGCCTACTTTCGTTCATGATGCAGCTGAGGAGGCACCGAATGTCGATGCTGCAAAGTACATGGAGTTGTCGGAGAATGCAAGGACTCCATTGTATCCTGGTTGTGAGGATCATTCACCGTTGGAGGTGGTTACAAGACTGTTGAGTATTAAGTCAGATTTTAACATGTCGCAAGAATGCTACAACCGAGTGTTTGAGTTGATTATAGAGAACTTGCCGGCGGGTGCTAAGTTACCTAAAGACTTCTATCAGTCTAAGAGGATGGTGAGATCGCTCTAGATGAAATACGAGAAAATCGATTCTTGTCGCAATGGGTGCATGTTGTACTACAAAGACGATAAGGATACAGATGTGTGCAGATTTTGTGGTGCTGATCGCTATAAGACAACTAGTACATGAAGGCCTACCGGTGCAAGAAGACCGACCGATTCAATGTACTACTTGCCTTTAACGTCGCGGTTGCAAAGATTATTTATGGTGAAAGAGACGGCCGAAAATATGAGTTGGCACATGCGAGAACGGATTGAAGGAGTGTTGGATTACCCATCCGATGGAGAAGCGTGGAAGCACTTTGATCGAGTGTATCCTAATTTTGCTTCAGATCTGCGTAATGTCAGGTTGGGGCTATCTTCTGATGATTTTACTCCTTTCGGTCTTTCGGGATCCCAGTATACGTGCTGGCCTGTGATTGTCACTCCGTATAACCTACCGCCTTGGATGTGCATGAAGACTCAGTACATATTTCTAACTGTTATAATTCTTGGTTCGAACAATCCCAAGAGGAACATTGATGTGTACTTACGGCCTTTGATAGATGAGTTGAATCAGTTATGTGAAGTAGGCGCTAACACGTACGATGTTTCCAGGAAGCAGAATTTTCAGATGAAGGCAACCCTTATGTGGACCATCAATGACTTTTCAGCCTATAAAATATTATCTGGATGGAGCACTCATGGCCGTCTCTCATGTCTGTATTGCATAGATCGTACTAAGGCTTTTCGCTTGAAATATGGAGAAAAACTGTGCTTCTTTGATTGTCATCAGCAATTTCTGCCAAAAGATTATCCGTTCAGAAGGAACAGCAATGCATTCCGTGCCGACGTTGTAGAGAAGGGTGATCCACCGCCAAGGTGGTACGGAGCCACGATATGGGAGAAGGTTAGAGATTTTCTAAGTGCTATCGAAGATCCTACAACTGGGTATAAGTGCGATGGATTTGGTGGAGATCATAACTGGACAAAGAGGAGCATATTCTGGGATCTGCCATATTGGAGTACCAATCTGATCATACATAATCTTGATGTCATGCATATTGAGAAGAAAGTGTTTGATAACATAATTAATACTGTGATGGACGTAAAGGAAAAAATAAAAGACAATCCCAAGGCCAGGTTGGACTTAGAAGAAATATGCAAACGCCCTGCGTTGCATTTAATAGAGGAGAATGGAAAACAGTTTCTGCCAAAGTCAATTTTTTTACTGGACAAGGAGGATAAAGTGAGACTTTGTCGGTGGATCCAGGGCCTAAAATTTTCTGACGGATATGTGTCAAATCTGAGAAGATGTATCGATCCGAAGGAAAACAAATTGACGGGTATGAAGAGCCACGATTGTCACGTATTCATGGAGAGGTTAATTCCAATTGTATTTCGGGAATTCTTACCGAAGGCAGTTTGGGATCCATTGATGGAGCTTAGCATATTGTTCAGGGATCTTTGTTCTAAGAAATTGCTCATTGACCGTCTAGAAAAGCAAGAGAAGGACATTACGGTAACATTGTGCAAGCTAGAGAGGGTGTTTCCTCCTGGATTCTTCGACTCTATAGAGCATTTGCCAATTCATCTATCTTATAAGGCACGTATTGGTGGACCCGTCGAATATCGATGGATGTACCTGTTCGAGCGACATTTGAATCACCTAAAAAGAAAGGTGAAAAATAAGGCACGGGTCGAGGGTTCTATTTGTGAAGCCTATGTTCTCGAGGAGATTACAAACTTTTGTTCGATGTATTTCAAGCCTCATGTTGCAACTAATAGAACGAGAGCTTCCAGAAATGACGACGGAGATCATGAATGTAATGATACAATACTGAAGGTATTCAATGCCCCAGGAAAGCCATCGGGTAAAATGAAGAAGAGATATCTGAACGATGATGAGCTAAGGACTGCTCAGGTATATGTATTACTCAACTGCGACGATGATAAAGTAGAGAAGCTGGAAGGATAAGTAATTAATACGTCTACATTATTTTAATAGTATTGATTATTATACTATTACATTAATTGAACGATATTGTTTTCAGCATATTTAATGATGATGTGAGGTCAGGTAGGCCACACATAACAGAAGAAGAACTAGAACAAGAAATGAGGCGTTATTTTCTATCATGGTTGAGTGCATATGTAAGACTTGAGAACTCTATAATTACCTTTCTGTATATGTACTTGAGAATGAGCTTAATTTATTTTTTTGTGGTATTTAGGTCGATAGTCCATACGCAAGACTTGAGAATGAGTCTATTAGAACCTTAGCCAAGGGACCAATTTATGCTGCAAAAATATGACCAAGCTACTGTGTTAATGGGTTTAGGTTCAAGTCAACAACTTGTCCGATCAGAGACAACTTTGTGGATCTCGATTCCACCAAAAATAGCTGTTTGTGTATCAGATATTCGAACTACAAAGATGTTGATGCGGGCAACGATTTCTATGGCGTCCTACGGAAGATTGTGGAGCTGACATATAGTTATGGAATTGAGCCTGCTACGATTGTGTTATTCAGGTGTGATTGGTTCGATCCGATTGAAGGTCAAGGTTGGAAAGTAGACAAGCACGGTCTTGTGGATATAAACTATCGGCGTCGATATCAAGCCTATGAACCATTTGTCCTATCAAGTTAGGCTCAGCTCGTGTACTTCACAAGTTATCCTAAACGAGGAACAACAAGGTCGGACTGGTAGGCAGTATGTAAGACCAAAGATAGAAATACCATTGAGATTGACGATATAGCTTATCAGGAGGATGAACTACCTCTTGTAACAAATATTATAGAAGTGGACACGACGGAAGTTCCTTATTAACATCTAATTGTGTAGAAAAAATAGAATTATCTGAAGAGGAAGATGCAAATGAAAGTAAAGATGTAGAGGAGGAAGAAGAAGAAGAAGAAGAAGAAGAAGAAGAAGAAGAAGAAGAAGATGATGATGAGCTAAACGAACTAGATGAGTTTTCAGAAGAGGATTAAATCTGTACGTTTTTTTTATCATCATATTTGACACTTTAGTGACACTTTTATCATATAAATCTGTGACACTTTAGTGACACTTTTATCTGTGACTATGAAAATTTTCAAAAATCTGTGATGTCTATCATATAAATATGTATATTTGTTTTATTGTCATATGTTATTATCAGGTATGACTAGACCAGGAGGAGGACGACGCGGAGGATATTATATTAGGCAGTCCCGTCTGCCTTGGGCTGGGGATGTAGATTCCGTACCCTTATCCTCATCTCCGAGTACGCCAGTGTACTGTTCTGTTTCTGGTCCATTACCGGGACATGGCAGTTCCAGCAGGTTGGCGACTCCTCCCTCGTCGTCCAATATTCCTTCCGCGTCCAGCATTCCTCCTATCGATGGCTCTATGGGGAGAGCTGACGTCGAGCATATGGAGGATGGCGATCAGACTGATCCTGTCCAGGCAGGAGGTGAGAGCGACCCTCCATGCGCTCCCCCGGACGAGACGCGTATGGAGATTTGGACGGACGGGCCTACGAAGTAAGTTAATTAGTTAATATATATTTTTTAAATGATTATATGTACATATATATTCATGAAATTTATTATTGTATAGATATCGGTCTCCTGCAGTACAGAGACAGCTGGGGTTATTTCTGAGGCAGAACTATGGTGGGCCTTGGATTAACTGCTCAGATGCTCCCGCAGATAGGAAGGCCTTTTGGTTGACCCACTTCAAGGTAAAAAAATTGTTTATTTTTAAATTTTAATAATTATTTGTGTATATTATATAACTTTTCTATTTTACTTCTTGTAGAGGACATATTTCTATCCACCACACCGGACGGCGAAGATCGAGGCCCAATTTTCTGCCGTCGCAGGCAAGCTCATCCGTGATGCGATCTACGACCAGAAGTCTCGTGATCGCTCCGGAAAGCCGATCTATGGTTGGATCACGCCAGAGCAGTGGACTGCGATGAAGGCTAGATTCGGCGAGGCCAGGTACCAAGAGCGGTCTGACAAGGCCAAGGTGGCACGGTCGAGCGCCAATAAGTGGTGTGGTAGCCCCATTCCGATGACGGAGCATTTTCGTCGTCTGGTACGTTTCCTATGATGGACATCATTTTATATATAGTTGGATAGAATGTTTAATACTAATAATAGATAATATATTTTAACAGGTAAAAAAGGGTGAGGACCCGAACATGGTGACTGTCTTCCTAGTCACCCATCGGAGGGCTGGAGAGTTCATTGACGAGAGGGAGATGCTGGCATATGTACGTTCTATTCTTTATGTTAATTTACTATAATTTAGAAAACAGAAAAATAGATATCAATATAGACTTTAGCAAACACTTACACGTTAGCAAACATTATTCTAGGCCGAGTTTCTTTGGCTATAAGAGGAGGCGGCTGCTGCTGCTAGTGCACCAGCAGAGGGTGGGGCTGGTACTTTCTTCCAGCCATCTACAGCTTCATCGCAGGACGACCTCTGGATGACCGCCATTGGTGGTCTTCAGAAGGATACGTACTACGGTACGGGAAAATACGGCACCTTTTTGGCTTCAGAGTCATCCCGGGCCCCCTCTGTCAGTGCGCAGTCTCCAGCTTCGCAGGCGTCATCATGAGCTCAGGTTATTGGTCGTCAGATCGACGAGCTGCGTCGCAAGTTACAACAGCAGATTTCTAATCACTATACCGCAGAGCAACGATCCGACGATCCGATGATCACTGGACGATTTGATGCGGTCGAGCGCAGTATACAGGAGCTGATAAGTCTGCAGTAGGCTACAGCTGCCAGCTTGCACACGCTCACCGAGTCTACGCAACGCACAAAGTGTAGACAGGTCGAGCTGGAGGGATCGCAGAGGACCATGTCTGCCTCACTCACTCAGGTACAAACTTCGATTGAGGAGAGTACTCAGAGGATGGTGAGTACCTTTGTTGTGCATGGTGAGCGACTACGAGAGCTGGAGCAGATACGTCCTCCCGGTCCATCGACGGTGCCGACTCCAAACATTGTACTGCCTCCTACTTTTCCTACGTTGCAGCTCACACAGGAGCAGTATGAGTACATGCTATCCCAGATGCGCGACAGGGGTCCTTAGTGATCCAGTAGATTTTTTATCATCTTTGTATGTATTGGCCCTATGGGTCCATTGACCGTTCTGTACACTGATTTTCATTCTTATTTTCCCTCCATTGTGGACATGTATGTTTGTTGGATATTACTTTGTGAAATTAACTTTGTTGGTATTTTTATTATGATATTTACTTTGTGATATCTGTGACGGGGATGACAAATATACCTACGCTGGGTTATAAGCGATGATCTGATATACAAAGGAGGTACTGCCCAATTTTTAAAAAAATATGTTTGGTATTTTTGTGATGATGTGTGTCTGTGTAAACACAGACACACAGCATAACAAAAATATCGAACATATTTTTTTTAAATTTTTTTCATAACATCTGCGACGTTTAGCGACGTTCTGTGATGTATAGCGACGTAAACCGACGTCGCTAATTAGCGCCATCACGTCGCTATCCTTCGCAATCTGTCGCTCAGTAGCTGACGTGCCATAGAGTTGACGTCGCTAATTTTGTCGCCATACGTCGCTAAACTGCTGACGTGGCATGTATGCCATGTCAGCACATAAAAAGGAACGACGTCGCTACGTAGTCGCACTACGTCACTAATATGGCGACGTTCCTATTCGTCGTCCTCCGTCGCCAAATTTGCGATGACCCAGCGACATTGTCGTGACGTCGTAAACAGCAACGTAGGGTGACGAATTTGTCATCTGCGACTAGCTTTTTTACGACCTTCATTTTCCGTCGCTAAAGTCGTCGCTAATTACCTTTAGCGACATATTTTCCTTAATTAGCGACGTATCTGGACGTCGCTAATCTGCCTTATTTTAGTAGTGTAGGGATAAAGATCATCCGGACAGACACTAGAGTGGCACTGTCACAGTCTCATTACATTGAAAAGATGCTCACATGCTATGGATATCAGGATCTTCCAGGGATCGATACTTCTTACAGGTGTGACAAAAAAATGAAGCAAAATCCTAGGAAAAGCATCAGACAGCTGGAGAAATCAAGCGTCATCGAAAGTTTGATGTGTGCAACTACTGCCACAAGGCCTGACATAGCTTTTCGCCGTGGAGATGCTGAGTAGATTTACGAGCAACCCAAGTATGGAGCACTGGAAGGCCGTGAATAGAGTTATGAGATATTTCAAGAGGACTCAGAAGTATGCACTGCACTACAGCGGATATCCGATAGTAATGGAAGGCTTCAGTGATGCAAGCTGGTATTCAGAAACAGAGAGCGAAAGGTCCACAGGAGGATACATCTTCTCCATGGATGAAGCTGCTATATCATGGAAGTCGAAGAAGCAGACAATTCTCTCTCATTCCTCAATGGAATCTTAGTTCTTTGCAATGGCTGCTACAACAGAAGAAGCAGAATGGCTTCGGGAGCTCATGTATGATCTTCCAGTAGTTGGTGCACAGATTCCGGCGGTACCGATATACTGTGACAACTAGGCAACTACAGCGGTGGCATCAAATGACCTCTTCAATGGTAAAAAGACGACTGTGCGATTGAGGCACAGGGCGGTGAATGATCTGATAAAGACTGGAGTCATTATCGTAATTGATGTTAGAAGTCAGAAAAATCCGGCCGATCCGTTCACCGAAGGTCTCAAGCGCCAGCTGGTCGAAGACACAACAATTATGATAGGCTTGAAGACAATGTGATATTCTATCTTTGTAATTCTACCATAAAGTTTTATGCTATTAGTTCAAAGAAAAATCTACTAGGCATCTAACTTTTGGTTCAAAGAAGGACCACTGACGGAGAGAATATCTGGATCAGTAGATAGTCCTTTGAGACACTGAGGGGTTACGGACCCATAACCACTGTTATCTACTATTTGTTCTCTTAAAAGAACAAGTCCTGTGGGAGGATGGCTTAGATGCCTTAATAAGTTCTCGGTCATTTCGAATGTCTGATATGCTCTACAGGAAGCATGGTAGCACAACACAACAAAGGAGCGTAAGGTCTCCATGCTATAGTGGGTGACACTACCAAGAGGTTCCTCGGTAAGGGTAATGCCTTGGCTTTGTGACCCAGGTCACAGCGGCGTATCACCGCATATAGGCAGGTAGCCTAATGTTGTAGAATGAAGAGTGGTATTCAGCACTACAAAAAGGCCGATGACCTCATGTTACATTGGTGTGACACCACCAAGAGGTACCTAGAGTTGGTAAAGCCTCGGCTATGCGAGCCATATCATAGCGGCGTAACACCGCAAGGAAGAGCAAGGCTTCATGCTGGGTAGTTTGGCACTACAATGAGGCTGGGACCTCATACTACAGTGGCGTGACACCACGATGAGGTGTAGCCTCGGCTTTGGTCCATGTCATAGCGGGGTAGCACCGCAAGGAAGCGCAAGGCTTCATGCCAAATGACTCTTTAAAAGAAATCACCTAGAATGTATGGAAAGAGATCCAGCCCGTTCTTGAGGGTAAACTTGTAGAGGCCCAAGATACATACACCGAAACCAGGCATGCACATGGCCTTTAATGTGCAACTGAAAGCACAGCTGATGTCATTATGTGAGTGGGAAAAATTACAGTCATGATGCAGAATTCAAGGCTTAGTTCATTCTTGTATCATACTGTTATTTGACCCATGCGGAAAGATTCAAGTCGTCAGCTACATCTCTCCTAATACATGATGGGTAGTCACTGTGAGGAACACTCAACCCATATATTGAGATATGTGAGAGATTGTTGGTGTTTTTCCTTTAGACTAGGAAAGATAGTCCCACATCGGCTACACCAAATAGTGAATATCTCAATATAATGCATTGCTTGTGTTGAGGTGTGCACATGAGGTGTGATAGGGAACAAGTGTGTGCCATGTGGGAGTATTTTTCTAGAAGGAAAAAGAATTAATTCCAAAAAGGATGCAAGTTGATTTTTGTTTTGCGAACTTGGATACGGACTCTAGGTTGTCTCGTGCATGCACATGAGTGTCCGGGGGATAGGCGTGGACTGGCACACTAATATGCTGATTGTCGGATGATCTAAAATATCAAACTCTATTTTTGAGTATTGGTATTTTAGTCCCACATCGGATAGGAGAAAAGGTGAAGTCTCATTCCACTCTATAAATAGAGCCCCTTGGCCTCCTTTGGAAGATGCACTAAGAAGAGAGTTAAGGGAGTCCGTAAAGTCCAGGAAGTCCGTTCAAGTCTCAAATATTGACTTACGAGCGTTCCAGAAGTTCTTCGTGAACTTGCTGATTCCTGGAAGCAGATCGTGGTGGGGCGAATCTTGCTTTGAGCAACGGTGAACTTAATCACCCCAACAAGAAACTTTCATCTTCTTCTTTCTTCTCCTTTCTCTAAGTTGTAAGTCAGTTCTGTCCGTCAGCAACTACGATTGCGAGAAAGAACGTGAGATTTATTTTCTGATTATTGTTGCTTTTGTAATCAGATTTATATTATAGTGTTTCTCGTGGATCTCGAGAATAATCAGAAGAGGAAGTTTGAACCTCTGATCTCGACATCTAGTTCTACAATCTTTGATCAAGCCCCGGGACTAACAAAACTAATATTTGACAAGGAACTGAAGATGCATGCATGGGAACTCATTTTAATCCTTATAATTAATATGAAAATGAGTTGAACTGAAAATGAGTTGAAATCCAATATGGTTTAGATTCCGAATTTTATATCAGTTTAGAGTTTAAGTCCTAATATATTTAATAAAAAATTTGGACCTTAGATTTTTATTCTTTTTTTAATTTACCATCATTTTCAACATGTGGTGGTTGTTGTCCTAGTATTCATGTTAAAGGTATAATAGGAAAATTGAAACCCAAAATAAAAAATTAGGATTAAAATTTTCCAATTCAACATGTCAGAACATAAATTTTAAGCTGATATAAAATCCAAAATCTAAACCCTAATTAGCTCAAAAAAGAATGGATGTCAAATGCATGTGATATTATAATCCCCAAACGTATCCCTCGTGGGCTGTTGTATAATAGTCTGAAAAGTGTTTATATATATATATATATATATATATATATATATATATATATATATATATATATATATATATATATAACACTCCCCATTTTATTCAAAAGGGCTCAAAAAGACGAAACCTGTACAAGTATACCACTAGGCGCAAGATGCCGAGGTCTATACACGTATACTACCAAAATAAGGGGAGAAAGGGAAACCAAAACGGCTAGGACAGGGATATGAGAGAATTCCAAAAGTCCGTTTGTCCGTGCGAACAAAAGGATCTTCTCTTGCGGCACTGCCGAACGGTCTCCCAAATTAGCTGGTCTGCGGAGTACTGGTGGCCTTCATATCTTGCCTTGTTGTGATTCTTCTAGATAAAATGGGAAGTGTTTTTAATATATATATATATATATATATATATATATATATATATATATATATATATATGACCCTTTAATTAAAATATTAGTAGATTACTATCACAAGAACTTTAGAGAATTCTCTCTGACCCTATATTGATTACAATTGCATGCACGACCCCGATGCATTAGACAAGTAAGAAAACACTTGTTGTTATAATGCATGAACGCCGAACTCGAGTGACCCTTGTGGTTGTTGGAATGAGGCATAGGACCGTGGAATGATGGTAGAAGATCAGTAGAACAAGCCACGAGACGTATTATTTCTTCTATTTATAAAAGTGGACGTATTATTTCTTCTATTTATAAAAGTGGACGTATTATTTCTTCCATTTATAAAAATGGTAAAAGTTGAAAACAGTGGACCCAAAAGACATGCAATACAGAGATATGTAATACAATGTGCATAAAGTCCAGTGAACCCAAAAGACATGCAACACACATGTATGCAATATAGCATGCATAAATTCTCGTACATAACATCAGACATCTAAAAAAATAATGTATAAGAAGTCATGACTTCTACAATTAGGATATTGAAGATTATGATGAGCAAGAAACGTCCAATACAACGTGCAGGACATATAAAAAACATAAGATTTTATGACTTCTACAATTAGGATATTGAATATTAGGATGAGCAAGAAGCAGTGGACAGAATTGCTGCAAGAAGCTGATACATTCTAGGCAATCTCAAAAAAATAAAATCATGCATGAGAAGTCATGACTTCTACAATTAGGATATTGAAGATTAGAATAAGCAGGAAGCAGTAGAAGGAATTGCGACAAGAAGCTGATACATTAGGCTTACTTTTGGGATATGTCTTTGGCAATCTATCTGCATGGACAAGTGATGTCAGTATTGGGAACGAAGCACGAAAATCGTTCCCCCAAACCAGAAAGTCCTGCGAAAGAACCGAGCAAAAGCACACAAACCAAAAACGCCAAACACAATCGTAGACACAAAGATTTTTGACGTGGAAAACCCTTGCGGGAAAAACCACGGGACGATCGGAGTCCAACCCTGAAGAACCTCCACTAATGGAATAAAGAGAATACACCCTCTACAAGCTCCTCCCGATCCAACACGGATCACCAAAACTCACGTGAAAGAAGAAATTTTTTGATTGCGGACTCCGAAGAACAAGAGATGCCGAAAAATTATTCGAAGCAATCTCTCCTTTACAATAGTCCTTAATCCTCTCTCTCTCAAAGATTGTAAAGCACTCGTTGTTTTTGAGATGATTTTACAACTAGCATGCATCACCCTTTTATAAGCCCTTGGTAACCCATACATGGAAGGCCAATAATATGGAAACTTCCAATATAAATCAATTATATATTTAATGGAAATCAAATCATAATTAGCTTACCATAATTGGAAACCCAATAATATGGAAAGCTACTATATGAAGGGTCCAATCATAAATATATAATCAAAGTAAATATGGAAATCCAATCATATATTTTCTTATCATATATGTACCAAAATAAAATTAATGCACTCCCCAAGCTTCTCCGACACACAGATGGCGCTCGTCGCTCTCCGGGGTATTCTCCACATAGGTGGGAACTCCATCCACTCCAACAAATCTCCCCCGTCACAACTATGTGGAGGAGGTCGTCATCCCGACGATCTGCCTGCAGTACTCAAACTTCCCCCTCGGATCGTGAGCATGTTCGCTCCATTGTCATTAGTATGAACCTTCTCAAGCGCCGCATCATTCTTCTCAACCATATCCCGTATCCAATGATATCGAGTCTCGATGTGCTTGGACCGACTATGAAATGTCTGGTTCTTCACAAGGTGAATAGCACTTTGACTGTCGCAAAGCAAAGTATACTGCTCTTGCTTCAGTCCTATTTCCAAATCCTCGAGTTCCTCATTAGTGGGAGTATACGCTTCAAACGCTTCGTCCCCCCAAGGAAGCTTGGAGACCGCGTGCACCTCATGGAGCGCGAGCCCCATCTCCCCTACAGGTGTGTAAAAGGTCCCCGTACGGCAACTATACATTTCCAACAGAGACATAAACAGCTTCTTGTTTATGGACAAGCCATGACTGGTACCTCGGATAGCGTGGTAAAGGCCAATCTCGCACAAAAAGACCTCATACTTCTGCAAGATCCAAGTAGACAAATTGATCCACGAGGGAATAGGGTGTACCCAACCAGGAAACATCAACCGACCAACGGGATAGGAGCCTTTCCGAGCAAGTTGATTTATAAAAGTATCGGCAGTAGAGAATGTGAAGTTAGGGCCCGCCACATTCAGGAAAGAACCTGGGACCAACCCCGTCACAGAACAACTAGTATGCACTTTGTCGGCAGTCACGGACTTCAGATTGTTATTATAATAGATGTTCCCCACAAACATCCCACCTCTGGTAGGGGTTAAAGTCTCCCCCATCTTCCGGTCCAACGGGAGCATATTGAACCAAGATAATGGGAAGTGTCGCTCCATCTGGGGGATGCGGATCGCCATCCCATTAAAAACAAAACTCCAATCCTCCGATACCTCCAGAACATGATCGTTCCCCACGATCAAGGCATCTCCAAAAAAGAATGCAGGCTTCAAGTACACCCCTTCAAATTTTCCGGAGTTCATCATAGCATTAAGGAAATGGAAAGACTGATTCTTGATGGCATTCAATCTAGCCATAGGCTCATCGCTCGGAAATTGGTCTGTCATATGCAGAACAATATGGTCGTACCGATAGCCGAGAGCAGCTTGAGCGCTACCCACCAAGAGTTCTCCAGCAGCGTTAACCGACAGATTCACTGAAGAACAGACAGAGAAAAGTAAGTTAAATAGAGGGATGAAAAGAGCTGATTGGGTGCTTTCAAACCCCAGGCGGCTCAAGAAAACATCCATTTGGCCCCATGAAGCTCTCATAATCTTATGCGGCTCCAAAAAGCCTCATGCGGCTCGAGCTCAGAAGAACGCTTATGCGGCTCCGTACAATAAAAGTCTATGCGGTTTAGCGTCACTTATGCGGCTTTGCCGACAAGGCGCGCATACAGACACGGTGGTTTTCTTACGCGGCTCGCAGCTCAGCCGTAGGGCGAACATGCGATTTACAAAGGCTCGTGCATAAAGTATGCGACGTAGACATGACAGTTGGGGTTCTTTAACTCATACATTGTCCTTACCAGTAATGGGGAGGCGAACGTCAGGATGAACATCAGGTACGACGACCGGCGCAGTAGCAGCCGCAGCCGAGACGGAAGTGGAGGCCGCCTTTCTGTCCTTTGCTGCCACGGTCTTCTTGGGAGCCATTAATTATCGAAGAGAGGAAGGGCAATCAAGATAGGGAAGGTCTGAGGAAGAAGAAAGAAAATAAAGAAGCCTTCTCTCTCTTCAAAACTCCTCCTATTTATAGGAAGACGGAAGAAGGAGGACACGTGGGCCAATGACCGACTCATGAAGAACAAAACCGACTCCTTGGGTTTCGTCTCTAAGATTCACCCAAGGCATCAAATCCGAAAGATTTAATGAGTTGATCCTTGGGATTTCCCCCTACAAAGACGGCGTTGAAACGAATTTGAGGCAATTAAAGACCCGCACACGTGGCAAGAAGCTATGCGGCTGAACAATCCCCTGCAGCTGAATCACCTACGCGGCTGAACAACCTATGCGGCCAAGATCTCTATGCGGTCAGGGTTTCATGTGCGGCTAGAAGAGCACAGCCATGCTTCTTGTTCAAAGTATTTCAATTTTGCAAATTGAAAACTTTGAAGGGGGTCTTGTAGAAGCATGGAAAATACTAAAAAAAATGACTCATGCGGCCAAAGAACCCCATGCGGCTCAGAAAGCCCATACGGCTCGGAGAGTCATGCGGCATAAGGGGCTATGCGGTCCAAGACATCCCATGCGGCTCAGAAAGACACGTGGCAGGACAGCCCTCTCCTTTGCCCTCTCGCATTAATTGTTTGACGGCTGACACCTCTGAAAAAAGTGACATCCCTGACACAAAAAAAAGTAATTATGACTCTGTCATAATGACGAATCTCTAGGGAAGAGAAAAGAGCTCTCTGACACAAATCCCCCAAGAGCCATAAAAATGTCACGTGGCCTTGCCACGTGGGCGTTCGTATGCGGCTCACTTCTCATACGGTTCTGAGTGAATCCGTCCTATACGGCTCAGGCCTAGAAAGCCTCATGCGACTCGAGCAAAGCACTTCTCATGCGGTTCAGAGTAAATCCGTCCTATGCAGCTCAGGCCGAGAAAGCCTCATGCGGCTCGAGCAAAGAACTTCTTATGCGGTTCAGAGTGAATCCGTCCTATGCGGCTCAGGCCGAGAAAGCCTCATGCGGCTCGAACAAAGAACTTCTTATGCGGTTCAGAATGAATCTGTCCTATGCGGCTCAGGCCGAGGAAGCCTCATGCGGCTCAAGTAAAAAACTTCTTATGCGGTTCAAGAGGATCATCTCCATGCGGCTCAGGTGGATGTATCCCTATGCGGCTCACAATGATTACCTCCCTGTGGTTCAAAGGCTCAAGGGAGGGCCACTACCCAAACAGTCCTGACACGTGGCCCTAACCCTATGCGGCCCAAAGTCATATGCGGCTTACTTGTCATATGGTTCAGATCCCCCAGTGGCTCCTAGGACACGTGTCCTAAGCCGATTAATTTCTCAGATTTACTGCCATCAAAGATTGGGTCAAATCCCAATAATCTGGGACACGTGGCAGGAGAATAAATTTAATTTATTTGCAGACATTAGATGATCATGATGAGGAAGATTTATTCCAATCAGCATTAGTTGCTAATGGGATTTGGTGTAATCTACATTCGATGGCTCGGATTCGTCACAATCAAAACTGAATGGCCTAGATTGACCAATCTATGGGCCGCCGCCATCTCCAAGAGCTAATCATTGGCAATCCTAATGATCATATCCCACTATTATAAATAGCAAGGTGCCATTCCCTTGTAAATATATATACACTGTCAGAAGGAGAGAGACAAAGAGAGCTCCCTCCCTAATAATCAGAGAGAAAACCACAGAGAAAGAGAGAAGTCAGAAGAGCAACCCGAAGGAGAGCAAGGAGAGCATTTCTTCATCGACGCCAACTATCTTTTTACAGGAGCCAAGGTTGCATACCGATCGTCCAAGGAGTAAGGCAGGGCTACCGTCGCCTTCCCTAGCCTCTATCATCACCCTCCAGAATCTAAAATAAACAATTGTACTTAGATTGCTGTACCTAGGTTTTCGTCCTTAGGCTTTCTTTGTACAAGCGAGTTTGTAACGTGAAGTAAAAGTCCGGTCCTCTGATAATTGTTCTGTTCTTTTATATTTTATTGCAAACACATCACCTACAAACCAGTAATGGAGACCATAGAATTTATACTAAATAAAAATCCTCTCCCACTTAGTTAGTTAACAATGAGAGTTTTTCTACTAGTTGATATTATGTCCATGTTGTCCATTATTAATGTAGGCTTGATTTTTCAAAAAACAACCACACAATAATAAACATGCATAATCAGAAAAAGCAAAATGACAAAAATAAGAGAAAATATCCAACTATTATGGTCATCTTTGCTGTTCCGTCCTCAACTATCCGAATCCAAAATCTGGTGCTGCACAGATCTATACGGGGTTCGACCTGCCCGGTCAGGTCGCGGGGTTCGGGACAGCGCCCGATTTTTTTTTAGGTTTTGGCTGTCGATTCCTTCATCGAAAATCATCCGTCTGCATCTGGACTGCTTAAAACCAGCATCTCGCTCGACATCAGAAACAGCCACCACCGCCATCACGATTGATCAAAAATAATTAAAATTACATCAATCCTATGCCTCCCGAAGGAGTTCACACATAATCTAGATTAAAAAATTAAAATAATAAGCACGATCAACCCTCGTAATTTTAATTACATTCACAGCAACAACAACATCCACGACATGTCCGTGGTTTAAACAACACAATAAAAAAACATGCATTGGACCATAATAGTTGGATCTAAGATGCCTGCAAAATCGAGTTAGAACAGATCTACATCTACCGACTATTACATAGCACAGGTTTTATTGGACAACATGGACGTATCAATCAATACGTAGATTCAAAGTGGCTCTGATACCAATTGATGGAACTGGGGATTCCCAGGACCCTTCCTTTGGTATGCGTATTGATCGATAGAAAGTTAAACAGATCTAATACGTGTTCTAACCCTTCATAGGCGGAAACTAGGGTTCACGAATTATACCTACGACGGAAAGAAGATAAGTAATTCCTGGCAATCTCGAGCGGACGACCCCAAGATCTTCTGCACGTATTCCTTCCTCGAGTTGGACGTCGTGTGGGCGACGATCTCCCAACCTTTTCTTCTCCTTGGCAGCCTCCTCTTTCTCTCCTTACGTGAATAATGAATTTAGAGAAAGTTTCTGATTTTTTATCGGTAATATGGCGGCCAGAGAATAGAGGATATATATAGGCTACGGCAGGGACCATGATGAGAAATTAGGATTAGGCCTCCTAACGGATCTGGATATCCCGTGTTCAGCCCGAACACACAATCCAGGTCCATTAACAATAGCTCGGTCCACTAATGAGCTATTGTTCACTACCTCCCTAATCCCAAATTATGTTTGTGGGCTCCTTTTATTATATGCTTGTTTGGCTCTCCATGTTAAGATATCGTATGTCCGTCGATTAAATTAAGTTACTGACAACTATATTGATTTGACATCTTTTATCCTTAAGTAGTACCGCTCAACTTTATTTCTCATGTCGGATATAATCCACCTGCAGGGTTTACATGACAATCCTTATGATCTCCTTAAGGGGACATCATTAACCCGATGTATCGGGATATGGATTTCATTTATAATCAACAGCCCATCATACATACAATGTTATTACCCAATTCATAGAGGTTGTTGATCCATAATGAATCTCACTCTTTTATGAGTCAAAGTAATGCACACTGCATATACATGTCCGTTATTATATCCGGATTAAGAGTATAAGCATCCATAATAACAGAGATGTTTGTTCTCTTATGTATTCAGTACAAAGAGAACAACCTCAAGTGGTCCTGTTCAATACACACAAAGTGTACAAGTGTAAACCTATATTCAAGATAGACTAATACCAGATTACACTACAACCTTTCCAATAGATTGTCCAAGTCCATCTAAGTTGTAAACTATTTATATACTCCATAGGAAACTGATAATATGATCTTCTGTGTGACACCACACACCATATTATCTACAATATAGAATATCAGACATTTGCATTGACACTTGTAACAAATACAATATGCAAACATTTTCCCATATGATTCTCATTCAAAATTTAAGAAAATAAGGTTACTACAAAAGTGATGCTTTTAGTATATAACCCTAACAGGGATTACGCTCCAGACCGCGTGACGACGGCTGTAGCTTCCTCGATATCTACCGAGATTGTGTGGCAGGTCCTGACTTTTCCACTTTTTTTCTTGTATATGGAAGATGGTGTGGGTCGAGTCACTTCTGACACCAAGTCAGGGTGGATCCACATGACCTCCCCTCGTGATGTGGTGAGGGGTACTAGACCAGTAGCCTGATCTCGAGGAGGTGGAAGATTGGCAATCTCCATTGTCGCCAGAGGGATGGGGACCACCGCGTCTTGAGTTTCCGTCGGAGGAAAGCTACCGAATTGTACGGACACCATATTGGCTGCCACGGTTACCTCTTCGAAATCGATGACCAGAGCGTTCGAATCGATGAGGTTTTGGATGTACCATTTCAGCTGGTAGCAATCGTGTGTAGCATGATGGACATAGCGATGATAATGGCAGTACTTTGGATTCTCCATCTCTGTCGGTCACGGTTCCCGTCTTGGTGGAGGAAGCTGAATTCTGTCCCCTTGTATGAGCATGTCTAAGATGGGCTTGACATGACTGTCTTCGAAGGAGTAAGTGATTTGCGGCCATTGTTTGTCTGCTGGCTTTGGCTCAGGCTTTTGTGCTGTATCGGCCACCATAGCCTACTTTCCTCTGCTATCCTGATTGTTGGAGGGGCTACCCCCATTATCGTTGTTGGGACGCTTGCCCTTGTTTTCTCCTCCCGAGATGTGCAATCCCAGTTGGCGAGCCTTTTTCAGTCGTTCTTTGGCGCTTATGGCACTGATGATGAACGTCTTCCAATCCTTGAATTGACTTTCGCCCATCCAGAGACTGATCGTTGGAAGCAGTCTCTTTTGGCAAATTTCAATTAAGGAGGAATCCGGATTTCCGGAGGGCAGCTTCATGGCGGTTTGGCAGAACCGCTCAATGTAGTTCCTTGTCAGCTCCTCCCCTTGGACGACGTCCATGAGGGTGGACATGGTGACGTCCTGCCCTACTTCGTAGAATCTCTCCAAGAACTGACGCTTGAAGCCGGCGAAGGAGTGGATGCAGTTGTCCGGCAGATTGCGATACCAGTCGAAAGCGACTCCTTCCAATGCCCCGACGAATAATCGGGTGAGAATAGTATCGTCATGGGGTAGATGGTCGGTGGTGACCTCGAAGTAAATGATGTACCGACTCGCTGAGGTCTTGCCATCATAGGGATTGTTGTTGAACGACTTATATCTTGGTGGGAAGGGAACATCCCTCCATGAAGCCGGGTATGGTTGCCGTATTCTGAGGTCTTGAGAGTTTTCTCGGGCGTAAAACATGGCTCGGAGCTCCTGGACCTCTCTTCTTGCTTTCCTGGCATCATCTACAGCGGTGGGAGCCGTTATTTCGGGAGGATTGTTGTACGGGTTCGGTGCCGCTGAGTTCGAGTCCGCATTGACCGCAGGACCCGTGCTTGTTTGGCCAGGTGTTCCTCCTTGCAGAGTTGGAAGAGCCGCCTTGATTTCATTTACAGACTTGACCAAGGCCTGTAGTATAGCCTCCAGAGTGTCGATGCGTTGGCGATTACTGGAACCAATTTGATTGCTGTCTGTCTTGAACACCGTCCTTATATGATAAGAAACGAAAGGGACAGTGGAGGATGTATCCTCCGAGCCATACCCATGTACCGAGAAGTCATCGGGATATGTGGGAATATTTTCTTCTGGTTCAGACTCGGAGGTAATAGTACCCCCGGCTTCAGAGCTTGCTTTATCTTGAGAGTCGTGGACGTCCTCGGGGACGCCGGCCTCGGCTGTATCTGATGGAAGAGTTGTCTCCCCTGGCTCGTCTTCTTGGAATATTGGATTGTTGTGGAGGCTCGGAGGGGTTCTACCCCCAGGCCCAGCAACCCCCTGCATTATGGACGACGAGACTTCCACTGTATCAGATTTCGTCTTAGAGCAAGTACCTTAGAAAACTCCGGTGGTGGGCACCCGCTTAGACGACAGTCTTTTAGTCGCAGTGGTTGAGGTCTTTGGGCTGGAAACATTCATCTTCTTTCCCCTTCAATCAACGGAGACTTTTCGAGCAGAGTTGTAGGAGACGACGGGTAGTACCTCGACTTCTGAAGATGGCTGTTGCAGTCTTTGAAAGACAGACTGCCGGTCTTCTTGTATCGTCGTGCCATTGCAGCAGCAGTTGACGATGATTTGGGTGCAGTGACGTCCGTGGGAGGACTCTTTGTATCCTGATGCATCTTTTTTTTCTTGCGTTTGTGGAGGATGGCCTCACGCAAGTCAGATGGGTCTGGACCGACCATGTTTGCTTTCGGGATTTTGGGAGACTTTTGTGAACCTCTCTGTCCGTCTGCCGCCGGGGGCTGGATTCAAGTGGTTCTGTACAACTTTCCATCCGAGGCCCGTGTAATAATTAGCGGGACGCCCTGATAGTCAGAGGTTGAGGCAGCTGACTGGGCTTGGTGGGCCCGCGCTGTCCTAGACTTCTTCCTTTTAGCACTCGCGGGTGCGTAATAGGAAGAGTCCGAGTTGAATATCACAGAGTCTGGCTTATCATCCAGAGAATCATCAGGGTCAGGACCGCGTGAGAGACGGTCGAAGACTGATTGAGAGAAGCATGGAACAACCGCTATGCGGCTAGGACTGGGAACCGTACAGGCTGTCTGCATGCGGCTGTCTTTAGCTGTAGGATGGGTTATCCTTGTGCGACTAGGAGTCACGACCGTGCAGGCTGGCCGCATGCGGTTGGCAATTGTGGCCGCATGGGTTTTATGCAAGCGATTGACTTCAGTAGCCGCATAAGCTTCGTCCATGCGGTTGGCAAATGTAGCCGCATAAGCTATGCGGCTGACAGATGTGGCCGCGTGAATTTTCTTCTTGCAGTTTGCGGATGTAACCGCATAGGCTTTCTCCATGCGGCTAGAACCCTTATGCGGCTCGGATCGCATAGAGTTCCTCTTTGCCCCGGCAAGTCCAGCATTATAATGTTTTCTTCTGCCGGACTTGGGGACAACAGGGTCGTCTATGATCTGAAGTAGGGCCGCGGGAGAGTCTTCTCCACCGTCTTGAGCAACAGAGGGTATCTCTGCAAGAGCTTCAGTAGGAACGGAGGATCGGGGTCTCCACTCCTTGCCGGCCTTCTTTGTGCGGGCTCACTTCTGGACCGGGCCAGCGCTCTTGTCGGAGAGCATTTCTTCGAACGCCTGTTGGTCGAACCGGGCGACCATCTTCTGTTGTGTGGAGCCAAGCTTGGCTGCATCCGATTGCATCACCAACTCCTCGGCCGTAGAGAAGTTTGTCCCCAGCAGAGTCGCCATCGTGTTTGCCATAAAATATAAAAGAACAGAACAGTTTTATGGAAGGACTAGACTTTTACTTCATGTTACAAACTCGTTTGTACAAAGAAAGCCTAGGGACGAAAACCTAGGTACAATAATCTAAGTACAATTGTTTATTTTTGATTCTGGGAGGTGACGATAGAGGCTCGGGAAGGCGACGGCAGCCCTGCCTTACTTCTTGGACGATCGGTATGCAGCCTTTGCTCCTGTGACGAGATGGTTGGCGTTGATGACGAAATGCTCTTCTTGCTCTCCTCGTATTGCTCTTCTGGCTTCTCTCTCTCTGGATTGATCTCTGTGGATTATTCTCTCTGATTATTGGAGGGAGTGTCTCTCTGTATGTGCGTATCTCTCTCTGTCAGTCTCTTTTACAAGGGAATGGCATCTTGCTATTTATAATAGTGGGAGCATGATTAGTGTTTACATTGATTGCCTCTTGGAGATGGCGGCGGCCTGTAGACTGGTCAATCTAGGCCATTCATTTTGATTGTGACGAATCCAGACCATTGAGTGTAGATTATACCAAATCTTATCAGCAATTAATGCTTATTGGAATAAATCTTTCTCATAATGATCTTCTGATGTCTGCGAGTAAATTTGATTTATTCTCCTGTCACGTATCCCAGATTATTGGGATTTGACCCAATCTCTGATTGCAATAAATTTGGAAGATTGATCGGCTTAGGACACGTGTCCTAGGAGCCGCTGGGGGAGATCTGAACCGCATGAAGATTGAGCCGCATAAGATTTGGGCCGCATAAGGTTTGGGCTGCATATGGTTTTGGGCCACGTGTCAGGGCTGCCTGGGTAGTTGCCCTCCCTCGAACCTTTGGACCGCATGAAGGTGATCATTACGAGCCGCATAGGGATACATCCGCCTGAGCCGCATGAAAATGGTCCGCTTGAGCCGCATGGGAAGGCCTCCGTTTTGAGCCACATGAGACTGTTTCGGCCTGAGCCGCATAGGACGGCTTCATTCTGAACCGCATGGGATGTCTTCGCTTGAGCCGCATATGAACGCCCACGTGGCACTTTATAGATCTCGGGGAATTTTGTCAGAGATTTCTTTCTCTTCCCTAGAAGTCTGTCATTATGATAGAGTCATAATTACTTCTTTTTATGTCAGGGCTGTCACTTTTTTCAGAGTTGTCAGCCGTCGAAATAATTAATGCAAGACGGCAGAGGAGAGGACTGTCCTGCCACGTGTCTTTTGAGCCGCATGGGATGTCTAGGGCCGCATAGCCCCTTATGCCGCATGACCCTCTGCGCCACATGGGCTATCTGAGCCGCATGGGTTTCCTGGCCGCATAGATCATTTTCTATGCTTCTACAGTGCATCCGGAAATGCGAGCAAATAGATTGGAATGGTACTTTCGTGGACCTATTACCCTTTGGCACACTGGCGGTACAGGTAATAGATTTGAAACAAAACCTAATAGAGGTGACGTGGTCGTGATAGGTTTTGTGATCTTGGCGTCGTGCCTTTTATCTCGAGTTGGGTACAGGCGTCAAGTTGGGAGACTATCGGTATCAGAGGCAATATGGACGTGACATATGATAATCAAGAGTGATTTTTGGTGGAATGGATTTTCCTGTCAAGTTTGGCTTCTTGTTAGGTATCCCTTCCTGGAGCGGGAGAGACTTTCCAAGCTTCTTCTCCGACGACCTCCACCGAAGATGAGGAGATGGCTCAGGAAGTCGTCAGAGCTTTCTACTCTGTACTGAAGGTGAAGCTTCCTGGAATCTTGAATGGGAACGCTACCTTCGGCCCTATGAAGGCTGTTGCCGAATGTCAGTAGCAGCCCTCGAGAGCATAGCCGGCTATGAAGAGCGGGCCAACGCTCTGAGGAAAGTTCTGAACGACCTGGAGGGTTAGGTGGCCAGTTTCCGGGATGCCAAATAACGGAGCTTGACGACGCTGTTCCGCGCAAAAGACGAGGCTTTGATGACAGCTCCTGCGGAGGAGAAGGCTATCTTCCAGGTAAGGAAGGACGCCTTCGCTCGGTAGATTGGCGAGCTGGCTGACCAGTACAGCCAGTTCAACGTTGCAAGTGAGGCACGTGTTGCCTCGAAGAACATGCTGGCTGCACAGATCTCTGAGAAGTACAATCACATTACACAGATCAGGAACGAGATCGCCCAGCTGGAAGCCGACTTGAGGGCGGCAACATCTGAACAGGTGGGTTTTTTTCCCAGGTTGCCATGACTGCTACCGCTTCTGCCCGTTTAGAAGAGCAGCTGACGAAGTTGGAGGGGGAGCATCAGAGTCTGATCCTCTTTGAAGATGAAGCCGTTCGTCAAGAAGAGGCACGGCGTCGAACTGCTGTAAAATTTGAAGCCGAGATTGAAGCTCTGAGGGACAACACCAATCGCCTGTGTATCCCGTAGATTTATTTTTGTAACTCTCTTTTTTGGCTGTCACGACTTTTGTACCTTTTTCCCGTCTTTTGATAGACGTTCAAGTACAAAAGAAAGACCTTTTTTTTAGAAGTGAATGTGGTTTTGTGAAATGTTGATGCTAGAGGTAATGTGGACGTAGCAAGGATATTTCTGGTGGGTATTCTGCTGGAGAATTTTTATATGGACCTATTATCCGTTTTATATTCGAATGGTTCGAATATAGATAATAAGTTGAACGAAGCTGCTAGTAGAGGTAATGTGGACGTAACAGCAAAGGATGTTCTATATCTGACCAGAGGTAATATGGACGTGGAAAGATATATAATGTTAGGTGGGAGTGGATAATTCAGAGGTAATATGGACATGACTATCCTTGATGAATGCTTTGCTCAGAGGTTATGTGGACGTGGCAAAACATTTGATCAATCTGCTGGGGAAATAATTATCGGAAAACAATTCAGAGATGATAGGGACGTGATTTGTTTTTGTCAAACCGAGTTTGGACGGAGTCAAAAACGGAAATGATTCCACTGGGAAAATATTTAGAGGACCTATTATCTAGGGCGTATTCAAGACTCTTGAAATACGGATAATAGTTAGGTAGTTTTTTTTGAATCATATAAACATCGCACTGTACATTTACATGACTGAACATATGTGAACATTATATAAAAGAGGTTACATATAGTATTTCTTCAGGAACTTGCCATTGATAGGCATCATGAGCAAGTCACCATCGGGCTTGGTTAGCCGGTACGCACCGTTAGAATACACCGATTCAATGACGAAAGGACCTTCCCATTTAGGCTAGAATTTTCTTTTTGTTTTGTGTGTCATGACCATCGGTCTTCTCACTGCTAGGACCAAATCACCGACTTGGAAGATCCTTTCCTTTACTTTTTTTATTGAAGGCTCCGGAAAGGCGTGCTTGGTATAGCTCAATGCGCTGCTGAGCTAACAAGCATTTTTCGTCTAGCACTTCGAGCTCTTGGAGTCGCAGACGGTAGTTCTCTTCAGTAGTCATCTCGCTATCTAGGGCCACCCGAAAAGAAGGAATCTGGATTTCTAGGGAAAGAACTGCTTCGCTCCCATAAACCAGAGAGAATGGCGTACTGCCTGTTGGAGTCCAGACCGTTGTGCGATAGGCCCATAGACATTCACCGAGCTTCTTGTTCCAATCGTGCTTGTTTGAAGACATAAACTTCTTAAGAAGTTTTATGATGGTTTTGTTGAAAGCTTTTGCTAGCCCGTTAGTCGCTGGATTGTAGACAGTAGAGGCTACGTTCTGGATTTCATTCTTATCACAGAACTGATAGAATGTATGGCTTGCGAACTGTGGACCATTATCATGGATGATCCTGCGAGATAGACCGAAGTGAGTGGTATAGCTTACGCCCATTTGGATAAGTAATCGGTTATAGCTAGGATGAACCGATGTCCTTTGGAGGATGGCAGGCTGATTGGTCCTATGACGTCCATGCCCCAGGCTTCAAACGGCCAAGATACTGCCGTCGGGTGTAGAAACTCCGAAGGTTGATAAATAAAATCGGCGTGGAACTGGCAAGCTCTATACTTTTTTATATATTCAACAGCATCCGCTATCATTGTGGGCCAGTAATAACCCATTCGTTTGAGGTGATCTTGTAATTTGGGGCCTGGTTGATGTGCATCACAAACTCCATCGTGAGCCTTCCGGAGTGCATGCTTGGCTTCTGTGTCTGATAAGCATCATAACTATAGCCTATCGTAAGAGCGTCGGTACAACATCTTGGTAGCTATGTTGTAGTAAAATCTGAGGGATCGCCTTTGGATGGATACTGCTTCCTTCGGGTTCTCAGAGAGGATTCCATAGACAGCGTAGTCTATGAAGGGAAATCTCCAGTCTTTGACATCGATACTTGTTTCCGTTGTGTAACTGTGATGAATATGCATGGCATCTTTTACACAGAATAGTTCTCGAACAGACACTGCGATCGACTGCTGTGTATTGGTTGGAACGGTCAAGGAAGCAGCGAGACCGGCTAGAGCATCTGCTTCTATATTCTGTAGTCGAGGCACGTGCTCGATGAAGAATCCAACGAAAGTAGACGCCATCTCGATTGTTGCTTTGTGGTAGGGGATGAGATCTTCGTGACGAACTTCATAATCTCCTCGGACCTGACTAACTATTAGCTTGAAATCACCGTAAGCTTCTAGATAGTCAACTTCCAATTGCTTCGCCAGTTGAAGGCCGATTAATAGGGCATTATATTCGGCCACGTTGTTGGTGCATGGTTCCACGAGAGAATATGCATGGTGTATAACCAGATGATCAGGTGACACGAGCACGACACCTAGTCCAGCCACGATATTTCCTTTAGGTCCTGTTCTTGATGCACAGTCAAAGAACATTCGCCAAATGGGGATTTCTTCAGTTGCAGTGTTAGACACCACCACTTCGTCGGGGATCTCGTCGTAGAGTTTGGACGATTCTGGCACCGGACGAGCTGCTAGAAAATCAGCTAATACTTGTCCTTTTACTGCCTTCTAAGGAACGAAGATCATATCGTATGGAGTCAACAACATTGCCCATGTAGCTAAACAGGAATTGAGAGAGCCCGGTTTTGTCATGAGTATTCTGAGAGGGTTGACTTTAGATATAATATGGATAGTCTACCCAGACACAGAGTGGCGTGTCTTCTGGATGGCAAAAACTAGTGCAAGGCATTCCTTCTCTACCGGTGTGTATCTGTGCTCGGCACCTACTATTATGCGGCTGAGGTAATAGACTGCCTGTTCATGGCCGCCTTCGTTCTTCTGAGCTAACAGGGCACCAAGGGAATGGTCCATAGCGCAGACTTATAGTAAGAAGGGCTTCCCCATTATTGGAGCTACCAATACTGGAGGGCTTGTAAGATATGCCTTGATGTTGTCGAATGCGCGTTGACATTGTTCAGTCCAGACGAAAGATACGCCTTTCTTCATGAACTGAGTGAATGGTTGACACCTTCCAGAGAGGTTCGAAATTAATCGTCTGATGTAGGCTAGCCTTTTTGTAGTCCGTGTAGCTCTTTGAGGTTTCTTGGAGGATGCATGTCGAGAATAGCCTTCACTTTCTCCTGGTCCAGATGTATTCCCTTTGAAGTGATGACGAAACTAAGGAACTTGCTGCTGGATACTCCCAGAAAAGACTTGGTTGGATTTATCTTGAGTTGGTGTGCACGTATTAGTTCGAACACCGTTCTTAAGTCTTGGAGGTGGTTGCCCTTGAGACGACTTTTGACTGCGATATCGTCTACGTAGCACTCTACAGTTTTGCGCAATGAACGCAAAAAATTGTGTTCATAGCTCGCTGGTATGTTGCCCCTGCATTCTTTAATCCGAAGGGCATCACCGTATAGCAGTATACCCCCAACGGTGTTCGAAAAGATGTGTGCTTCTCATCGTTGGGAACATTTTGATCTGGTTGTAGCCTAAGAACCCATCCATAAAGGACATCCGTTCGAAGTCGCAAGTATTGTCGATCATTACGTCAGTGATCGGTAGAGAGAACTCGTCTTTCGGGCATGCAGAGTTCAAATTACGGTAGTCGATACAGACTCGAACTTTATCGTTCTTTTTTATGACTGGAACGATGTTGGCAACCCAGTCTGGGTGTTATTCCTCGTGAATGAATCAACTGACAATGAGCTTCTTGACTTCATTCTCGATGGCTTCCATGACGTCTGGTCAAAATCGTCGTTGTTGATGCTTCACTGGCTTAGCTTTAGACGAAATGTTCAGGCGGTGCATGGCGACTTTAGGGTCCAAGCCTGGCATGTCTTCATAGATCCATGCGAAGATGTCGATATATTCTCTTATAAGCTGTATAAGAGATTGGCGTTCATCGCTAGATAGGCTTTTGCTGATGAAGATTGGTTTGAAGGATGCTTCATTTCATAGATTGACTTGGATGACTTCGTCTTCAGTAGGTGGTTCCTGTTGTTCGAAGTGCGGCTCCCACCTGGTGTTAATATTTTGAGCCCATTGTTCGAGTTCGATTGATTGGACATCATCTGTAATTTGGTCGACGGAAACCATGTTGACGGACAGAGTTGTTTTGAACATGTCGTCGATGCTGGAGTCTGAGTCCCAGAGGGAGGAATCAGAAGAATGAGAACAACAATCTGCTTCATCATCTGATCTTTTGGAAGTTGTTGGAGGAGAGACACAACCCGAACCAACACCGCTTTGTTGATATTAGTTCTCGGGTTTGCCGGGAGGAGCAAAGTGTCGTAGTGGAAACCGTCGTCCTCGACCGTAATTTAGCCCTTTGTCGCTTTTGATATCATATCCCATGTTTTGGATGATATTCCTGGCCTGCCAACTATACCAAAAAAGTTGTATTTTTTCTAGAGTCATAGTCAGCTTCTGTGTTGTGCTTGGGAGAAGTAGAGTCAGGAATGAATTTTCTCTCGCCAATTATACGATCGAAGATGATTAGTTCTTCATCTTTCTTTCTGGCTAGAACGATAAAGTAGAGGATATCTTCAGGGTAAACTTTTTCCCGCAGGTGAGGTGTTGCGACTGGCATGCAGAGGTGTGGTCCCATGCCATTCTCTAGTGAGTATATCATATCTATGTAGTGGTTTACAGATTGATAGACATTGGAGAAGTTCGTCGATATAGATTTGTGCTAACCGTTCGACGCTCCATGCTACTTTGATTACGATGAAGTGAGCCGACTTGGTCAATCTATCAATAATGACCCAAATCGCGTTATTCCCCCGCGGCGTCTTCGAAAATCTCGTAATAAAATCCATCGAGATATAATCCCACTTCCACTCGAGAATGGCGAGGATCTGCAGCTCCCCGCCTGGCCTTTGGTGTTCTGCCTTCTCTTTACTACCAAAATAAGTCAAATCAGCGACAAAATTAGCGACACCTGGTCAAAATGTCGCTAATATTTAGGAAATTAGCGATGCTTTTTATTTACGTCGCTAAACGTCACTGTTAAAAAAATATTGCGACGTATAGTGACTACATTAAGCATATTAGAAAGTCACGTCGCTGAGTAGTCGCTAAACGTCGCTACAATTTTAAAATCAACGACATTTAGCGAATTTTACATGAAGTCATTGTAATATTATACGGATTTTGCAACGTTTAGGGCCGTCCTTTTCTAGACGTCGCTAATTTTTGTCAAATAGAGGAGGAACCCAAATTTCTATTTCATTTCTCCCTCCCCCTTGACCTCTAGCCCTCCTCTGCCACCTCTGACCCTCTGCCCTCCCCCTCCCCTGCCCTCTTGACCTTCAGATCCCCCGCCCCTTTCCCGCCTCCGGCCGCAGCCCCCTCCCCCCTCAACCTCCAGCCCCCCTCCGCCACCTCCGACCCTCTGTCCTCCCCCGCCCCCCTCTACCTCCAGCCCCGTCGACGCCCCCTCACCCTGACGACCATCTGCCCTTCCCTGTCTTTGGCCTCCGTCGAGCTGCTGTCCCGACGACCCTCCTGCTCCGGCGCCCCTGCTCCGGCGACCCCCCTCTCTGTAAACCTCCCCTCTTTCTCTCTTTCTCTAGTAGCATTAATCTAACTCGGACACGAACACTAAATATTACACACACATGCTAACCTAACTCTAATACGGACACTGACACGATACATAGCATGTTTGTGGTGGTCATGGACACACAATCCTTCTTCTTTTTGACTTGGACAAAAAATTATATTATGTTGTGATACATAATTTGGATTTGGTTATGTATTTGAGAATATATTATTGTGGACACACAAATTGAACAACAAGTATTTAGGTCACGGTGGTAGGAATGATATTCATAATTATTGAAATTAAAATTTAGGTTATGGTGTGATTATAGTGTCTACTTAGCACTTAGTATCATATATGGATTTTTTATTAAATTTTTAGTCTATATTTGGCAAAAATTCTAAGAAGCTAGGGGTTTGTTTCTTAGATGAGTTAGCCCGGCCCGATCCTACTTGGCCGTGTCAAGAGTATCCTAGTACCTATAGTGTATAGAGTGTCCTAGAAGTGTAGGTATGATTAGTACTGTATCAAGACATATGTCAAGATACTAGGTTTGTAGGTAGGTATCACCAATTATTTCATGGTAAGTGCTAGCTTGGACACTCCGAGGTCAAGTTTTTCTTGCAGGCTCACAAGGAACACATGACGAAAGAGATATCATTCTCTCTTATATTAAGTGTCCATGTTAGCCTAAAATCAAGAGTGTATAGAATATCCTAAAAGTAAAAAGATTTCGATTGTTGGTGGGACGAGCCAGAATCCTTTGACATAGAATCCTACGCATCCATTTGGAATATACTCGAATAATGTGTATCTATCTTTGCAGAATTATGGTCAAATGGATATGAATTACTATTTATGACGTAATTTATGGATATACAATTGTCATCCTGATGACATGTGCGGTATGTGGGATGAATTCATTGAGGGCGTACAGCAGTTCCTGCAGTTCACTAAGGCGTTTCCTCAGTACATGGACGGTACCAAAATTAATTGTCCGTGTGTGAGATGTTGCAACTTGAAATATCATCCAGAAGTGGAAGTCACATATTATTTATACTCGAAGGGTTTCACGCTGAATTACTATCAGTGGACTGCTTACGGAGAACTTATGTTTTTAGCATCGGAGTTGAAGCCTTGTGTAGATGTCCACAACAACGCTGCTTACGACGATGGGTGGGTGAACATTGTTTTTGACGCAGTAGAGCCTAGTTCCGATCCGGGGATTCATGATGCAGCCGAGGAGGCACCGAACGTCGATGCTGCAAAGTTCATGGAGTTGCTTGAGAATGCAAGGACTCCATTATATCCTGGTTGTGAGGATCATTCACCGTTGGAGGTGGTTACAGGATTGTTGAGCATCAAGTCCGATTATAATGTCGCAAGATTGCTACAACCAACTGAAGGAGTTGATTATAGAGATCTTGCCTGAGGGTGCTAAGTTCCCTAAAGACTTCTACCGGTCTAAGTGGATGTTGAGATCGCTCAGGATGGGATACGAGAAAATCGATGCATGTCGGAACATGTGCATGTTGTACTACAAAGATGACAAGGATGAAGATGCCTACAGATTTTATAGAGCTGATCACTACAAGGGCAGTGTTAGAGGAAGGTCATTCGGTGCAAGGAATCCTACCGATTCGATGCACTACTTGCCGTTGACGCCGCGGTTGCAGCGGTTGTTTATGGTAAAGGTGACTGCAGAAAATATGAGTTGACATAGGCGAAAACAGATCGAAGGAGTGTTGGATCACCCATCTGATGGAGAAGCATGGAAGCACTTTGATCGAGAGTATCCAAATTTTTCTTCTGATCTGCGTAATGTCAGATTGGGGCTATGCTCCGACGATTTTACCCCCATTCGGACTTTCAGACTTCCAATATTCATGTTGGCCTGTGATCGTCACCCCGTACAATCTACCGCCTTGGATGTGTATGAAGACTCCGTATATGTTCCTCATTATTATTATTCCAGGTCCGAACAATTCGAAGAGGAACATTGATGTGTATTTACAGTCATTGATTGATAAGTTGAATCATCTATGGGAAGTAGATTCCAACACTTACGATGTTTCTAGAAAGCAGAATTTCTAGATGCATGCAACACTTATGTGGACCATCAATGACTTTTCGAACTATGGATTGTTATCTGGATAGAGCACACATAGTCATCTTTCATGTCCGTACTTTATGGACCGCACTAGGCTTTCCGTTTGAAACACGGAAGCAAACCGTGCTTCTTCGATTGTCATCGACAATTTCTGTCGAAGGATCATCCGTACCGGAGGAACATGAATGCTTTTCGTGCCGCCGTTGTGGAGAAGGCTAATCCACCGCTAAGGTGGTCCAGATATACGATATAGAAAGAGGTAAAAGATTTACCAAGAGCTATTGAAGAGCCTGCTAAGGGCTACAAGTGTAACGGATTTGGTCGCACTCATAACTGGACGAAGAGGAGTATATTTTAGGATCTGCCATGTTAGAGCACCAATCTGATTAGGCATAATCTTGATGTCATGCATATCGAGAAGAATGTGTTTGAAAACATAATTAATACTCTAATGGAAGTAAAGGGGAAGACGAAAGACAATACAAAGGCTAGATTGGACTTGGAAGAAATATGTAGACGTCCTACATTGCATTTGATAGAGGAAGGAAATGGGAAGTTGAAGCCGCATAAGGCAATTTTTTCATTGGTGAAGGAGGATAAAGTGAGACTTTGTAGGTGGATTCAAGGCCTAAAGTTTCCACACGGGTACATTTCGAACTTGAGAAGATGCGTCGACCTCTAGTAGAACAAACTGACGGGTATGAAGAGCCATGATTGTCACGTATTCATAGAGAGGTTAATTCCAATTGTATTTCAGAAATTCTTACCCCAGGTTGTTTCGGATCCATTGACCGATAATAGCATATTCTTCAGAGATCTTTGTTCTACTAAGTTGCTCGTCAATCGTCTAGAAAAGCAAGAAAATGATATTGCGGTAATACTGTGCAAGCTCGAGAAGGTATTTTTTGGATTCTTCGACTCCCTGGAGCAATTGTCAATTCATCTTTCCTACGAGGCACGTGTTGGTGGTCCCGTTAGTTATCGGTGGATGTACTCGTTTGAGCGACATTTGAACCACCTAAAGAGAAAGGTGAAAAATAAGACTCGGGTCAAGGGTTCTATTTATGAAGCCTATGTTCTCGAGGAGATTACAAACTTCTGCTCGACGTATTTCAAACCTCATGTTGCTACGAATAAAACGAGAGCTCCGAGAAACGACGACAGATATGAAGAATCTAATGATGGAACAATACGTTCGGAAAGCCTTCAAAAAAATAAAGAAGAGATATTTGAATGAGGAAGAGCTAAGTGCTGCTCAGTTGTATATATTACTCAATTGCGACGAGGATGAAGTGGCGAAGCTAGAGGGGTAAGTAATTAATAATGAGTTTACGTCATCTCAATGTAATAGTATAAGCTAATATTATATTACTAATCGGCGGTTGCTTCGTTATTTTTCAGCACATATAACGATGAGTTGATGTCGGTTAGACCCTACATAACAGATGAAGCATTAGAACAAGAAATAAGACGTCATTTTCCTTCCTGGTTGAGCGCATATGTAAGCAGCTCGGTAATTACTGATCTCTTCTAATGCAACTGCGTAATAAATAACCTATTGAATCTGTGTGTCTATGTATACAAGGTGTCACGACCCGCACCCTGATGAGGGGCACGAGCACGTGGTTACGTCTAGCCTACGCCGCAGAATCGGCGGTAGAACACTGTATATAGGGTCTGTAAATACTACGACTAAACAGATAAAGGTACCTGTACAGTATATACACTCCGAATGGAGGTGACATAGCAATACAGTCTCAATCACAAAGTAAAACTTAGGTAGATAGCATGAAAAGGAAATACGATAGATGAAAGCAGGAAATAAGTTCAAGATCCACACAAGTCCAGAGCTATACACAACACCACAGAGTCATAGAATATAATATAAACTACTACAGTCTGAAAAGTACTAGCTGGCTCGCAGGCCAGGCAAACCTAACTAAGCTACACTACTCTGGGTGAGCAAAGTCTAGTGGCTCTACTAACAAGCCACGATCCAGGTCTACTCCATCTGGCTCGACCCCATAATAGGTCGGGCA
>JANAVB010034218.1:10471579-11022179 GCA_029216955.1 Iris pallida
CTTAGACAATCGTACCAAGCACGAAGGGCTTGTTTCAAACCGTATAAAGCTTTCTTCAACTTGAAAACATATTCAGGAAATTTGAAATCAGTAAAACCGGGTGATTGAGCTACATAAACCTCTTCTTTTATAAAACTATTTGAAAATGCGCTTTTGACATCCATTTGAAATAACTTAAAATTATGAAAACATGCAAATGCACATAACATGTGAATGGATTCTAATCTCGCAACTGGGGCATAGGTCTCATCATAGTCGATACCTTCTTCCTGATTGTATCCTTGAGTTACGAGTCGAGCCTAATTACGAGTTTCTAAACCATTCTCGTTCAGTTTATTTTGGAATACCCATCGGGTGCCAATGACCGGATGATCAAAAGGTTTGGGAACAAGTTCCCAAACTTGATTCCGTTCGAATTGGTTTAATTCCTCTTGCATAGCATCTAACCAAAAATTATCACTATATGCTTCATCAATATTTTTGTGTTCAAACTGCGAGACAAAAGCAACACAAGAAGCTATATCTTTATTGGAGGAACGAGTACTTACACCCTTGGTAATCTTACCAATTTCCAAGTCCTTTGGATGACTAGCCAAGAATCTCATCTCTTTTGGTGTAGTCTCAAGATTGCTAGTTTTGGCTTCTTTGCTTGGAGGTTCATCTGATGCCTGATGTGATGGTTCTGTATCTTTATGTGAAGGTTTTGCAGTAGCTGTATTTGGTACGATTATGTCTTCATTGTCATCATCGTCTAAGTGTTGATTTATCTCATCAAACTTGACGTTGATGGATTCTTCAATGATCATGTTTCTTTTGTTAAAGACTCTAAATCCTTTGCACTTTGCTGTATAACCTAAAAATATACCTTCATCGGCCTTTTCATCAAATTTACTCAAATTATCTTTGGTATTAAGAATAAAACATTTACAACCAAAGATTTTGAAATAAGAAATATTTGGTGTTCTATCAAACCATAATTCATAGGGAGTCTTCTTCGATATAGGTCGAATTAGAACCCTATTGAGAATATAGCATGCTGTATTTACAGCTTCAACCCATAAATATCTAGGTAGACTAAACTGGTTTAACATAACTCTAGCCATTTCAGATAGAGTTCTGTTCTTACGTTCCACAACTCCATTTTGTTGTGGAGTCCTAGGGCAAGAGACTTCATGCAGATAACCGTGTGTGTCACAAAATTGTTTGAATTCTACATTCTCAAATTTGCCGCTATGATCACTACAAATGCGAGTAATCATGAACACTTTTTTATTATGTACTTTCTTACAAAAGGTAACGAATTCTGATAATGCATCATTCTTGCGTGCAAGAAAATAAACCTATGTATATCTAGAGAAGTCATCTATAATGACAAAAGTATATAACTTACTGTAATGCCTGTGGTTCGTATTACATATTTCTGGAATACGTGTACGTATTTATTCTTGTATTGGATGATTTCCTTGCTTAATTTCCTTCCTGGACTTGGTTTATTCTTGGTTTGGGTTGGCTTGGTTCGGTTTGGGATTGCTCTTGGTTCATCATGAACCAAGGGGTGAACCCCCTACCTACCACCACCACTCATATTTATTAGCCCTCTTTATTCTCTCTTCATTATTCATCTTCTTCTTCCTCATTTACTCCCTTCACCTACCAAAGAGAGAAGAGAGAGGTCTAGGCAAGTGCAACTTGCTTCCACAAGAGAGCTCATTTTTATTGTTCTATTAGCTTCTTCTCATGTTTCTAAGACACATTAGAAATTGTTATTTCCATTTTGAGGCTTTAATTTTTGTAGATATAGAAATTTGTTATTTTTGGATTTTGATGGTTTTGATCTGTCAAACTTCTTTGTTTTCAAGTTTTGATGGTTCCATGTTGTAGAGAATTTTATTCTATCCAATTTTGACCTTTGAAAAGTCAGATTTGGACTTATTTTGACCAAGTTATGGACTTTTGAAGCTTTGGGTTCAAACCATGGAGTTCTTGCTGATTTGGAGAAGACAGTGAGCAGTGCACGAGCTTTTTAGCTTGTGCTACTGAGTTGCGCGTGCGCTTTAGCGCAGCGTAGTCTTGCATACGCTGCCTTTTGGAAGCGTATGTCTTGCATACGCTGCCTTAAGGAGGAGTCGTTTGGACCTCATACGCTGCCTTGACAAGGTGTCGTATGGACCTCATACGCTGCCTTGAAGAGGAGTCGTATGGAGTACATACGCTGCATTTTGGGAAGCGTATGGCCTGAGCGTATGACCTGAGCGTATGACCTGAGCGTATGGCCTGAGCGTATAGCCTGAGCGTATGACCTGAGCGTATGGCCTTAGCGTATGGCCTGAGCGTATGACTCGAGCGTATGGCCTGAGCGTATGACCTGAGCGTATGACCTGAGCGTATGACTTGAGCGTAGCCTAACTTGAGCGTAGCCTGGCCTGAGCGTGGCCTGACCTGAGCGTAGCCTGATTACCCTGGATCTTCTATATCCTGAACTTGATAATCACGAATTTACTTGATATGTTTGTAATTGATAACCTGACATGACCTGATAGTGGCCCGTCGTGGCGCACTCCTGACAAGTACACTTGGCATGATAACCTGACATGATTATCTCGAATGGCTGTTGCGACGGCTACCTGAAATGACATGACCTGTATAATTAATCCTGGACACCGTGGGCGATTGTGCTTGTACAAATAATCTAGTCCTGTCTTGCATCATGTCTAGGAGGGGACTCCTGAGTACTACGGTCAGGAGTACCTACTATAATGGACTAAGGCTAATAACTAGATTAATACATTAGTCATGACGAGATTTTCCAGCTACAGGCAATCCCGTTACCTGGGCACGTCTTGGGATCTGTAGCCTGCCGTCGAGTAGGGCACATTTCCAGCACACTGTCATGTGTTGCACCCTTCAAGCTACCTAAGGGTACATTCATTTCCTGGACGATGTACCCACCTGAATTCAACTCTAATCTTTTAACCCGGGTAACCTGGATGGTCTGCAGGGCTTGTGGCTGTGGAATAATCTCACTGCATCTTGCTAGTAATTAGGCTTGTGACAACCCTAGTTAGTTAAAGTATCAAGCCGTAATTCTTGTTTGGCCGTGAAGTGATTGGATGGAGTCTACCTAGTCTAGTCTTGCCCTGATCCTGTTCCAGACTATTGAATGACCAGAATGCTTGTATTTATTTTACTGATAAATGGTGAGAATTCCAAGTTCTGTTCAGACGAAGGGTTACAACCCCGGTCCTTGTGTGGTTTACGGGTTGTAACCTGGTTATCTGAATAGTCCCATGGTTATCTCGTCGTATATCATCCTGATGTATTTTTTTTATTTCCAGTTCTTACTTTTATTTATATCTAGTGCTGATTGCTGGTTTTAGTTCTTAAGTGAAGCCTCCTTTGTGGCACTTGCTCTTTTTGGGGTCTGACCCAGCTGGTTTTGTGTGGCCAGATTTTGGAGCATCTCCAGAGGATCTACCGACCTTCCAGCCAGATGGTGGCCACTAGACGGAACCCTGGCAACGAGTGGGTTATTTTTGGCTCTCCCACTCCCTTGTAAGAATATTCTTTTGAGGCGTTTAGCCGACGAGCACCTGTTTAGCTCGATTGCTCTTACTTATTGTCTGCCTACGGGCTGTAACATTATTAACAGATCCTAGGGTTGATCATGTATGACTAAACTCTTGCTAGTCCTGACATTTTGTAACGACTAGCTTCATGATCAACTGAATATGTAATATTTGGGACGCCTTACTATTGTATATTTAATGATCATACATCTTATGACTTTTACTTACTTGCTTGTGATTGAGACACTAGGCTTGTTCATGACCTTAAGAGACTGTTGGCTTGTAGATAAACCCTCATGTATCTAGACAGCCGTGACCGTATAGCGAGATAGACTCCATTTCATATACGTAGCTGGCTATGTCTGCCCCCGCTCTCCAGTATTCTGGTTCTGGGGCGTGACATGGTTTAAGTGGTGGCCCATGCAGGTCTTGTAAATTAAGATATGTGAGGGTTTACCGAATAGATGTCTCTATCAGTATTCATCATTGATCTCTGCTCGTATCTTCTGAATCCCTGGATTCTTGTCTTGATCATATGCTTGTATCGTTGACCTGTCCTGGTCCTTCCTTATTATTCCCTATGTCGTCTTCTTCAGCGGCATTATTCGTGGTCCTATCGACCAGCAAGGCGGAGCACCTCCCGCGGACCAGCAGTAACCTGGAGATCAAGCCCAGCATTCCGGAGTAGCCTCTAGAGTCGTGCCTTCTGGCGGAGAGCCACCAGTCCAGCCAGTTCAACCTGTAGAACATGATGACGGCACTTTGGTAGGACTCGTCAGGACCTTGATAGTTTCCCAAGACTGGCGTGGAGATGCCTTGCACCAGGCAGTAACGGATGCTTTGACCCGGGGTGGTCATCAAGGTAACAGCGCGGCCAACAGCTTCAAGCGCTTGAACCCTCCATTCTTCGACGGTAGTGAAGATGCTATCGCGGTAGATGCATGGCTTCAGGACACAGAGGTGATTCTAGAAGCATCCAGGACCCCAGAGAACGAGAAGGTGGCCGTTGTGCGCCTGCAGTTGTTAGATCTTGCCCGCAGCTGGTGGACAGCCCAGGCCGTTGGATTAGCAGCACCCATTACTTGGGCAGTATTCAGAGAGAGATTCCAGACCAAGTATTTCGATGCCGTGGCTCAGTATGATCTGCAGACGAGGTTTACCAATATGAAGCAAGGAGGCAGGACGGTCGACGGATATGCTGCCGAGTTTTCCAGACTCAGTCGGTTTGCTCCCAGTTTGGTGGCAACCGAGTATGATAGAGCCCAGCGGTTCCAACAGGGACTTCACCTGGAGATCTTGTTGGCAGTTGAGCAGTTTGAGCATCAGACTTTTGATGCAGTTTTGAGAGCAGCCCAGAGGCATGAGTATACCTCCCAGAGGATTGTGGATAGGGCCGGAGGTCGGAAGAGATCTCACGGCCAGATGAATCAGTCTTCAGCACCAGCCCCGGCAGCCAGGGCTTTGACTATTGGAGCTCCGAGGCGAGCGGCCTCAGTAACGTCGATTTAGCATTCAACTCCGACGTACCCTCAGCAGCAGAAGCAGAAGAAATCTTCCGCAGTGGGTTGTTCTCATTGTGGGAAGCCAGGCCATGTGGTGGCGGAGTATCGCAAGGCACAAGAATTGTGTCTGGCTTGTGGAGCACCAGACCATAGGGTTGGATCCTGTCCGAATAGGGGCGATTCATCATCGTCCAACCTTTCTAGCTCTTCGGTGAGAGGACCAGCTCCGGTCCAGCAGCAGCAGTATCAATTGTCGAGGCCCTTGCCGCCTCAGACCGAAGTGTTCCAGCAGCAGAACCCCCAGCTGTATGTTCAAGCCCAGGCCCAGAGTCAGAGCAGGGAACGAGGATTTCAGCAGAGGGGACCAGCACCCCGAGGGCACGGTCAGGCTATGGTGATGACCGTGGAGGAAAGATTGGCATCAGGAGAGGTAGTGGCAGGTACTATTCTCATCAACTCCTTTCCAGCTTCAGCTTTATTTGATTCTGGTGCATCGCATTCATTTATGTCTGCACGATTCGCGACACGGGTAGGACTGGAGCCCGAGTCATTATCAGTAAGGCTCAATATACTTACTGGTAACGGACTTGTGGGTGTAGATAGAGTGTTTTCCTCGTGTCGAATCATAGTTGGCGGTAGAGAATTTCCCGCTAGATTGATAGAGTTCCCGATGGCCGATTATGATGTGGTCCTAGGGATGGATTGGTTGAGGAACCAGTATGCTAGGATAGACTGCCACATTGGCAGGGTTCTTTTTAGCATTCCAGGCGAGCCGGAGTTTTCTTTCTTCCGAGGCGAAGTTGAGTCATCTCCTCCAGTATTGCGGATGGCAGTAGCAGCAGTTCAGTTGCCCAGGATAGTCGAGGAGTTCCCAGATGTTTTCCCAGAAGAACTTCCAGGTATGCCTCCGGAGCGGAAGATCGAGTTCACTATAGACTTGATTCCCGGAACAGCCCCAGTATCAGAGAGAGTCTACAGGATGGCGCCGTCAGAGATGGAAATATTGTACAAGATGATTGAAGAACTTAGAACCAAGGGATTCATTCGTGCTAGTGGATCACCTTGGGGAGCCCCGATGCTTCTTGTAAAAAAGAAGGATGGTACGTCCAGGTTATGTGTTGATTATCGTACCTTGAACTCAGTGACAATCAAGAACAGATACCCTCTTTCGAGGATAGATGATTTGTTTGATCAACTCAAGGGGGCTTCAGTATTCTCAAAGATTAATTTGCGCTCAGGTTATCATCAGATCAGAGTCAGAGAGCAGGACATCCCGAAGACAGCTTTTAGATCGAGATATGGGCATTGGGAATTCCTTGTTATGCCTTTTGGAGCAACCAATGCGCCGGCAGTATTCATGGACCTCATGAATCGCATCTTCATGCCTTAATTGGATCAGTTTGTGATTGTGTTCTTGGATGACATTCTAGTCTACAGCAAGAGTGAGGCGGAGCATGAGCAGCATCTCCGTATAGTTCTTCAGATCCTTAGAGAGCACCAGTTATATACCAAGTTCAGTAAATACGAGTTCTGGCTCGATCACATTTCGTACTTGGGTCATATCATCATTCGAGTAGGAGTAGAAGTGGATCCCCAGAAGGTTGTGGCTATTGAGTCATGGCCAGTGCCCAGCACAGTTGCAGAGGTTCGTAGTTTTCTTGGATTGGTCGGCTACTACCGGCGGTTTATTTCAGATTTTGCTCGAATTTTAGCGCCATTGACACAGTTGACCCGCAAGGATGCGTTGTTTGCTTGGACCACAGAGTGTCAGAGTTCTTTTGAGCAGTTGAAGCGAGGCCTGATAACAGCTCCTATTCTCACACTTCCAGATGGGACCGGAGGATTCTCAGTGTACTGTGATGCTTCAGGCAGAGGTTTAGGATGTGTTCTGATGCAGCATGGGAATGTAATAGCTTATGCGTCACGACAACTTCGTGATCATGAGAGGAATTATCCAACCCATGACTTGGAGCTGGCAGCAGTGGTGTTTGCACTTAAGTTGTGGAGGCACTACTTGTATGGAGACAGGGTGGAGATTTTCACCGACCACAAGAGCCTGAAGTATGTTTTCACCCAGAAGGATCTTAACATGCGTCAGAGAAGGTGGCTGGAGCTTCTTGTGGATTATGATGTCAACCTGCAGTATCATCCTGGGAAGGCCAATGTTGTTGCGGATGCATTAAGCAGGAGAGTGGGAGTTTATTTTCTAACAGCGCAACCAGAGCTGTTAGCAGATCTTCAGAAGATGGGCATTGAAGTTGTTCTTCCTTCCAGTGTGGCCTTGATGGCCAGTATGCAAGTTCAGTCCACTATAGTCGAGTGGATCTGGATGGCGCAGTCGGCAGATTCCAAGCTTCAGCGACTCAGAGCAGAGTGTGAGGCAGGACGAAGACCAGAGTTATGCATTCATGAGGATGGTACACTTCGACATGGTAAGCGTCTTTGTGTACCCAGCGGAGATATCCGGCAGGAGATCATGTCAGAAGCGCACAGTTCGCAGTATTCCATCCATCCCGACAGTACGAAGATGTACCGTGATATCCGGCCGTATTTCTGGTGGAATGGCATGAAGCGGTAGATAGCTCGGTTTGTCTCTCGATGTTTGGTTTGCCAACAAGTTAAAGCCGAACATCAGAGACCGGCTGGACTTCTTCAGCCCTTACCGATTCCAGAATGGACGTGGGAGCATGTGACCATGGATTTTATGACTGGACTACCTAGATCCCCAGCTGGTAGAGATGCTATCTGGGTTATAGTTGACAGGCTCACGAAAGTGGCTCACTTTTTTCCATTCAGAGTTGGTCAGTCGACGGCTCAGTTAGCAGAGATGTACCTTAGGCAGATTATCAGATTACACGGTGTACCAGTCAGTATCACCTCGGACCGAGATTCAAGATTTACGTCGCACTTTTGGCGTAGCTTACAAGAGAGTTTGGGAACTCATCTCCAGTTCAGTTCAGCATATCACCCACAGACAGATGGCCAGTCGGAGCGCACGATCCAGACTCTTGAAGACATGTTGCGGTCTTGTACACTTGACTTCGGTGGTTCATGGGAAGATCACTTGCACCTGGTAGAATTCTCGTACAACAATAGTTTCCAGGCCAGTATCCAGATGGCACCGTTCGAGGCACTGTATGGTAGGAAGTGCAGATCCCCGCTAGCCTGGGATGATGTTGGAGAGAGACAGATGCTCGGTCCATAAATGATTGCCCAGACAGTTGAAGTGGTCAGGCGAGTCAGAGATCATCTTCGAGTTGCCCAAGATCGCCAGCACCATTGGGCCGATTCTTATTGGCGCCCTCTCGAGTTTTCTGTCGGCGATCATGTATTCCTGAGGATTTTGCCTAACCGTGGCGTCGTTCGTTTCGGCGTACGGGGCAAGCTTAGTCCTAGGTATATAGGACCGTTTGACATTCTGGAGCGAGTAGGAGATACATCCTATCGTCTCGCTCTTCCACCGTCGCTAAGCGAGATACATGACGTGTTCCATGTATCCCAATTACGATGGTATATCTCGGACCCGAGCCACATCCTGGATCATTCGGAATTGGTTGTTGGTACCAACCTTTCGTATGAGGAGAGGCCCGTGTCTATATTGGACCGAAGAGAGAAGATTCTCAAGAATAAGACTATCAAGTTAGTCCGAGTTGCTTGGGGTCATCACTCTTTGGGGGAGTCAACGTGGGAGCGTGAGGAAGATATTCGATCGTGATATCCCGACTTGTTTGACTAGTGAGGTATAATGTCTTTCTTATGCCTCATGCCTTCGATTCCTTGCTTGAATGAGTGATTGTCTGCCTAGATATAGCTTGCATGTGATTAATATAGCTTGTCATTGCTCCTCTAGCCTCTTGATTAAATTCCGAAGACGAAATTCTTTTAAGGTGGGTAGAGTTGTAATGCCTGTGGTTCGTATTACGTATTTCTGGAATACGTGTACGTATTTATTCTTGTGTTGCATGATTTCCTTGCTTAATTTCCTCCCTGGGCTTGGTTTATTCTTAGTTTGGGTTGGCTTGGTTCGGTTTAGGATTGCTCTTGGTTCATCATGAACCAAGGGGTGAACCCCCTACCTACTACCACCACTCATATTTATTAGCCCTCTTCATTCTCTCTCTTCATTATTCATCTTCTTCTTCGTCATTTACTCCCTTCACCTACCAAAGAGAGAAGAGAGAGGTCTAGGCAAGTGCAACTTGTTTCCACAAGAGAGCTCATTTTTATTGTTCTATTAGCTTCTCCTCATGTTTCTAAGACACATTAGAACTTGTCATTTTCTATTTTGAGGCTTTAATTTTTGTAGATATAGAAATTTGTTATTTTCAGATTTTGATGGTTTTGATCTATCAAACTTCTTTGTTTTCAAGTTTTGATGGTTCCATGTTGTAGAGAATTTTATTCTATCCAATTTTGACCTTTGAAAAGTCAGATTTGGACTTATTTTGACCAAGTTATGGACTTTTGAAGCTTTGGGTTCAAACCATGGAGTTCTTGCTAATTTGGAGAAGACAGTGAGCAGTGCACGAGCTTTTTAGCTTGTGCCACTGAGTTGCGTGCACTCTTTAGCGCAGCGCAGTCTTGCATACGCTGTCTTTTGGAAGCGTATGTCTTGCATACACTACCTTTTGGAAGCGTATGTCTTGCATACGCTGCCTTGACGAGGAGTCGTATGGACCTCATACGCTGCCTTGACAAGGAGTCGTATGGACCTCATACGCTGCCTTGAAGAAGAGTCGTATGGAGTACATACGCTGCCTTTTGGGAAGCGTATGGCCTGAGCGTATGAACTGAGCGTATGGCCTGAGCGTATGGCCTGAGCGTATGACCTGAGCGTATGGCCTGAGCGTATGACCCGAGCGTATGGCCTGAGCGTATGACCTGAGCGTATGACCTGAGCGTATGACCTGAGCGTATGACTTGAGCGTAGCCTGACTTGAGCGTAGCCTGGCCTGAGCGTGGCCTGACCTGAGCGTAGCCTGATTACCCTGGATCTTCTATAGCCTTGTATATTGATATTTTATTAGATATTTAACGTCCATTTTATATTCTTACGCCTTTTTGTCCTGAACTTGATAATCACGAATTTACTTGATATATTTGTAATTGATAACCTGACATGACCTGATAGTGGCCCGTCGTGGCGCACTCCTGACAAGTACACTTGGCATGATAACCTGACATGGTTATCTCGAATAGCTGTTGCGACGGCTACCTGACATGACATGACCTGTATAATTAATCCTGGACACCGTGGGCGATTGTGCTTGTACAAATAATCCAGTCCTGTCTTGCATCATGTCTAGGAGGGGACTCCTGAGTACCACGGTCAGGTGTACCTACTATAATGGACTAAGGCTAATAACTAGATTAATACATTAGTCATGACGAGATTTCCCAGCTATAGACAATCCCGTTACCTGGGCACGCCTTAGGATCTGTAGCCTGCCGTCGAGTAGGGCACATTTCCAGCACACTGTCATGTGTTGCACCCTTCAAGCTACCTGAGGGTACATTCGTTTCCTGGACGATGTACCCACCTGAATTCAACTCTAATCTTTTAACCCGGGTAACCTGGATGGTCTGCAGGGCTTGTGGCTGTGGAATAATCTCACTGCATCTTGTTAGTAATTAGGCTTGTGACAACCCTAGTTAGTTAAAGTATCAAGCCGTAATTCTTGTTTGGCCGTGAAGTGATTGGATGGAGTCTACCTAGTCTAGTCTTGCCCTGATCCTGTTCCAGACTATTGAATGACCAAAATGCTTGTATTTATTTTACTGATAAATGGTGAAAATTCCAAGTTCTGTTCATACGAAGGGTTACAACTCCGGTCCTTGTGTGGTTTACGGGTTGTAACCTGGTTATCTGAATAGTCCCATGGTTATCTCGTCGTATATCATCCTGATGTATTTTCTTTATTTCTAGTTCTTACTTTTATTTATATCTAGTGCTGATTGCTGGTTTTAGTTCTTAAGTGAAGCCTCCTTTGTGGCACTTGCTCTTTCTGGGGTCTGACCCAGCTGGTTTTGTGTGGCCAGATTTCGGAGCAGCTCCAGAGGATCTACCGACCTTCCAGCCAGATGGTGGCCACTAGACGGAACCCTGGCAACGAGTTAGTTATTTTTGGCTCTCCCACTCCCTTGTAAAAATATTCTTTTGAGGCGTTTAGCCGACGAGCACCTGTTTAGCTCGATTGCACTTACTTATTGTCTGCCTACGGGCTGTAACATGATTAACAGATCCTAGGGTTGATCATGTATGACTAAACTCTTGCTAGTCCTGACATTTTGTAACGACTAGCTTCATGATCAACTGAATATGTAATGTTTGGGACGCCTTACTATTGTATATTTAATGATCATACATCTTGTGACTTTTACTTACTTGCTTATGATTGAGACACTAGGCTTGTTCATGACCTTAAGAGACTGTTGGCTTGTAGATAAACCCTCATGTATCTAGACAGCCGTGACCGTATAGCGAGATGGACTCCATTTCATATACGTAGCTGGCTATGTCTGCCCCCGCTCTCCAGTATTCTGGTTCTGGGGCGTGACACTTACCACCTAGACTAGCAATTCTGCTGGGTCCAAATAAGTCCATATGCAACAATTGTAAAGGTCTTATGGCACTTACAGCATTCTTGGATTTGAATGCAAATTTGGTAGCTTTGTTCTTTTCACATTCACTACATACCGTATCCTTCTTGAAAGAAATATCTGATAAGCTGCGTACCAACTTCTTCGTATATAATCTTGAAATTGTATCCATGCTTGCATGACCGAGTCTCATATGCCACAGTTGACTCTCAATACTTTTGGCCATCAAACATCTACCTGTTGTGTTAGCATCTTCCAATAAATAGAATACATATATATATTATCTTCCCTAATACCTTCAAATATAGTACTACCAGTTGAACTATCAATAATAGTACATTTATCTTTTACGAAGTTAATGCCATAACCGTGATCAGCTAAATGGCTTATGCTGAGCAGATTATGTTTTAACTCGGTAACAAGACAAACATCTTTAATCACTGGATAGGGAGCCATACCAATGTCACCGATACCGATTATGTACCCTTTCAAATTATTACCGAAGGAGATGTATCCTTCTTTATTCCTCTTCGACAGTGTTGTAAATAATGAAGCGTCACCGGTCATGTGCCGTGAGCAACCGCTGTCGAGGATCCATTTGCTCCTAGCATGTGAAGGGTGTCCCACCTATAAAAAATTTGTAGATGAAACTTTTGGTACCCATTTCTTGTAGGGTCCTGACTGGTTAGTTTTCGGTATCCATGCATAAATATTTAAATCTACTAACTTTTAGATTCTACATGCAGAAGATATATGACCAATGAGGTCACAATAATGACATTTAGCATATTGAGTGTTGAAAGTAGTGTGAGGTGCATGATTGGTAGGTTTTGGTTTTCTAGTATAGAAGAATGCATGCCTGTTAGTCTTCTTGGGCATAGTCTTGGTATGGTTTGGTCTGACAGTGTTGGGCGTGTTCCGATGATTCGGTAATTGACACGTGTTAGAATAAGAAGCAGCAACTTCAGGCCGTTTTCCTAAACTAATTTCCAACTCTTTAGAAGTGTCATATAATCTAGTATAGTCAGATGTGAGTGATTCTAATCTGACCTCTGCACACTGGAGACTCTTTCTCTCCTTAGATAGGTCTTCCTTTAACTGGATAATAGTTTGGTCTTTTTCTTCGGATAGCTTAACAGTCTCGTATAACAACAATTTAATAGAAGAAAGCTCACCAGACTCATTTGAAGAGTCATTATCTCTACCCTGATCTAGTAGGTCGGTAAGTCTTCCTATTTCACCTTTGTACTCTTTGAGTACCTTCTTAGAGGTTTCATATTTACTACGCAGTTTCCTGTAATCATCTAACAGTTCACTGAAAGCCTCTCATAGTTGCTCAAAGGTGAAATCATCATAAGGATCAAATAGAGGATTAGTGATTACCTGATCGCAAGCCATCAAGCACATATTTGCAGCATCGTCTGATTGTTCATCTTCTGAGTCGCCGGCTTCACTTTCATGCCATATGCTTGTGTTGGTGTACTTTCTTGATGTCGATTTCTTCAGGTAGCCTTTGTTATATTTGCTGTTTTTCTTTGATGATGATGCTAAGGGACAATCTTTCTTCATGTGTCCTTTCTTCTTGCATCCATAGCAAATAGGATCTTCCTCGTTGTTGTTGTTGTTGTCTTTGCTGTCCTTTGTTCTTCTGTTAAATCTCATGAACTTCTTGAACTTTCTTACCAGAAGAGCTTGATCTTCAGAGTCGGAGTCGCTGTCGTCGGAATCATCTTTGATGGTTCTTCTATGTTGAGCCTTGAGAGCGATCGTTTTCTCTGACTTTTTCTTTGGTGTAGCATCTTCAAAGTCTTGAAGTTCTTACTCATGAGTGAGTAGCTTACCCATGAGTGTTTCTAGAGACATTGTTGAGTGGTCGTTCCCTTCAATGATTGTTGTAGCCATTGGAATCCAGTTCTTTGTAAGGGCTCGTAGAAGTTTACAAATCTTCTCATGGTTACTGTAATCCTTGCCTAGTGAGGACAGAGGATTCACAATATCCAAGAATCTTGTAAACATCTGAGTGACTGATTCACTTGGCTTCATTTTGAACGCCTCATACTCCTGAGTAAGTCTGCTGATCTTTGACTCCTTGACTTGTATTGTTCCTTCATGGGTTACTTCGAGAAGTTTCCACACTTCGTTTGATGTTGTGCAAGTATATACCCTATTGAATTTAGTTCTGTCTAAAGCACAAAATAAAGCGTTAATAGCACGTGCGTCAAGACTGGCTTTTTTTTTCTTCCTCTGTATATTTGTCATGGGGTTTTTCAGCTAAAACACCATTAACATAAATATGATGTGGCTTTTTATAGCCATCAATAACCACAGACCATAAGTCAAAATTAAGAGATTTTAGAAAGAAACACATATGTGTTTTCCAATAAGTGTAGTTTGTGCCGTCAAACAGTGGAGGTCTGTTTGTGGCTTGGCCTTCACTTGTGAATTTCACAGTTGCCATGTGTAATACTATGATCTATATAAAAATTGAATATAACTGCAATTTTATCTTGCTTTACCTGTATAACCCGCTTTGATATACCTCTAGATGGAGAGCCTGCTTATAGAGAACCTGCTCTAATACCAATTGTATGAACGAAATCGTAAAGCAGAATACTCTAGAGGGGGGTGAATAGAGTAGGCAGCAGAATATTGCTAATTAAAAACTTGATAGCAGTTAGATCACAAATATAATAATAATCACAAAAAATAAATGACATAAATTAAAAGAGATCAGAAGGCAAACGCAAACACCGAGATTTATACTGGTTTCCCTCTTGTGAGGACTAGTCCAGTCGGAAGAACTCTAGCTTCCAGTTGAATCCACTATTGGAAAATCCTGCAAGTTTTCATACGAAGTCCTTGCAACTTCTACAGACGCGAGCTTTGATACGAAGAACTCGACCAACTTCAATTGTGAAGAGTTGTATCTTCTATCAAGCCTCTGATTACAATCGCTCTGAAAACTTCTAGACCGTACCGTACTGGCAAATCGACTAGAGGATTGTAACTGGCTTGGGATTTGAAAATGAAAGCTTTTTAGAACTCTTTAGAAGAATGAAAGCTTAGGAAGAGAAGAGATTGAAAGTGAATTGGTGATCTGAAATGATCGAAATACTTCTCTATTTATAGTTTTTCCAAAGACAGAACTCTGACAGAATTCGGGCAGAATTCGGATAGAACTCTTTGTAACAAACCGTAACTGAAGGATGACCAAGTTCAAAAATCCAACGTTCACTAACGTTCCAAATGGCCGAACTCTGGCCGAACTCGGCCCGAGTTCTCCTGGGGTTCTGTCAGTTCATTTTTGGAGGAAATAAATTTTGGCTTTTTGAAAAATCCTTCAGAAGCTTGTTGTAAAAAGAATATTTTTCAAAAACGTATGTCATTTGTAAAAGAATAGGATGGTTTTGAAAAACATTTTCGGATAGCCTAATTTCCAGTACGACTCGGTGTACAATGTATTCCTAGACTCAATAAAATAAAAAATTATATTGCTTAACAGGAAGTACATTCTCAATGGCAAACGGCTTCAGTCTTGAACATTATTGATATCCATTATTGAGCAGTGCCCAAAACGTCGTAGGTAAACATCTGAGTTGACTTGCATTTATATCGAGACAAAGTTTGATCAATTATTAAAATCATGTTTGACCATGACCAATGGGCCAATAGTAGATAGCCTGATCATGACTTTCTTTATTCTTCTGAGCTAATAAAGCACCTAGGGAGTGGTCCATTACTCGAATATACATCAGGAAAGATATTCCTGATAATGGAGCCACTAGAACTAGAGGGTTCATCAAGTACCGCTTTATGTCTTCAAATGCTTGTTGATATTCTACAGTCCAAATAAAAGTCACGCCTTTCTTCATGAGTTGAGTGAACAGTTTACAGCGTCCAGAGAGATTTGAGATGAATCTCCTGATGTACGCAAGTCATCCCTGAAATCCTCGTAGCTATTTTTGGTTGCGTGGAGGATGCATCTCTTGAATGGCTCTGATTTTCTCAGGTTCAACGTGTATACCTTTAGAAGTAATAACGAAACTAAAAAAATTGCCACTAGAGACTCCCAGGAATGACTTGGTGGGATTCATCTTGAGTTGAGGCTGGCGCATTAGATCAAAAAATAGTTCTCAAATCTTGAATATGGTCTTCTTTTAAACGACTTTTGACAGAAATATCGTCAACATAACATTCAACAGTCTTTCGTAAATGATCACGAAAGATGGTACTCATGGACCGCTGATAAGTTGCACCAGCGTTCTTAAGACCGAATGGCATGATAGTGTAGCAATAGACTCCAAAAGGAGTGCAAAAAGATGCGTGCTTCTCATCTTCTGGATGCATCTTGATTTGATTGTATCATGAAAATCCATCCATAAAGGACATACGTTCAAATCCGCAAGTATTGTCAATCATGACATCAGTAATCGGAAGAGGGAATTTGTCTTTGGGACAGGCTTAATTAAGGTCTCTGAAGTCGATGCAGACCCAGACTTTTCCTGTCTTCTTCAAAACTGGGGCAATATTAGCCACCCAGTCCGGATGTTGTTCTTCTCTGATGAAATCGCAGGCGATGAGTTTCTTGACTTCAGCTTCTATAGCATCCATCATGTCAGGTTGAAACTGACGTTGTTGCTGTTTGACTGGCCTCGCATTTGGCATAATGTTGAGCTTGTGGGTAGCGATCTGAGGATCCAACCCCAGCATGTCTTCATAGCTCCAAGCAAATACATCAATGTATTTCCTAATGAGTTGGATTAGTTTATGTTTATCTACTTCAGGGAGGCTTTTGCTGACAAATATCGGTTTTAGGGCAATTTTGTCTCCAATATTGACTTGAACCAACTGATCTTCAGTAGGTGGCTCACGTTGCTCAAAGCGAAGCTCCTATTGAGTATCCATCCTTTGTGCCCAAGGATCAGATTCAGAAGCTTCGGCAAAGTCTTCGTCATCTTTCGATAACTCGGCAGTCACCATTGGAAGATAGATTCACGCGATGGATGTGCCCTACATTGGTGTCTGAATCCCATGGGATAGAATCAAAAGAGTTAGATCGTTCTTCTTCCTCGGATTTGGAGGCTTCTGGAGTCGGAGTTGGTGAATTATAACTTAATCCCCGCTTCATTTTGTTGTAGTATTGCTATGATTTTTTCTTTCGGAGTAGGAATATGAATAGGAGTTCGCCTTCCTTTGCCGCCATTGAGACCAGCTTTAAAATTATATCCTATCTTTTGAATGATATCTTTTTATTGCTTACTATAACGACGTAGTTGAAGTCTTTCCTTATCGTAATTTTCGTCTTCACTATCGGGCATGATCTTTTGTTCCGTTCCTTTAATAAAAAGTGTAGGAAGTTCATTTTTCTTCCTGGAAGGAACTAAGAAGAAGGAGTCCTGTATTAGCTCGAGCAATACTTCACTTTGGGAAGCTTCAACTGCTGCTATGGAAAATGATTCGAAGTTATCTAACATTTTTAAATAGCATCGAGTATAATAAAAGAAATCAGTAAACTGTAAAGGAGATGCTACTTTATTGATTTGTACATCATCATTTACAGCATGATTCTTAGCCTTCACAGAAGGCTTAGTAAGGGAGGAGAAGGAGAAGGAGAAGGAGAAGGTTTGTTACGACGAAGGTCGATAACAAGAGGCTCAGAAGAGGTGAGCACCCTTTGTTCCTTTTCTACAGCAGGAGGCTGTTTGTTATGAGAGAAAAGATGTATAGTAAATGTCTGAGATGAAGAGGGACAAATAGCACGTCCTTTGACAGGGATCATGAAAACATCTTTTGAATTATGTTTCTGATCTTCCTCACTATCCATTGCCAATACAACCTTCATGAACTCCTCTTTGTATATCCGAGAGTCCGTAAAATATGCTTCAATGCCCCTGAAAGGATTTAAATCAACTACTTCCTTTTGGACTTCTCCATTGACATCCACATATTTGAAGCATTGATGTAAAGTGGATGGTATAATATTATATTCATGCAGAAAGGATCTTCCCACCAAAGTATTGTAAGAGCCGTGATTATCGATCACGTAATAAGTAACCTTTGTACGAAGATTGCCTATTTGAACTTTCAGGCGAATCTTTCCCTAAGGTTCACTTCTCCCAGAATTGAATCCCCGGATTGTCATGGTAGTTGTCGAAAGATTGTGTACGGGAATCTTCAATGCATCCAGCAGAGTCTTTGGCATGATGCTAAGTGCTGACCTAGGATCGATCAGGATACGATCAACCTTCATGGTATCAACATATCCCATGAAGTAGAGGGGTCGATCATGACGATTATATTCCAATAATATATCATCTTGTGTAAAGGTGATGTTTGGCATTAGTTCCATCACACTATGACAGTGAAGGCATGTTATAGGCTCATCCTCCGGCTTCTTGAGAAGTGCTAAACAAGTATCAGCTTGCATTAAAGCTTCACTCAACGTTTCTCAAGTCTCCCTCGAAAGACGTTGTAGCTCAAAAATTGACAATCTTGTCGGGGTATTGGCCATTTGAGCTAGTATATCAAAGTTATACGGCTTCTCATGTCCCAAGGTTGAAATCTTCTTTAATACTTTGTCGAAATGGACAGGCTATTTTTCTTTGTCGGCTGTCGTCGGTTTGGGAAGAGTTGCCACTATCGGGGGTGATGAAGCTGATGGATTATTGTCATAGAAGATGATGCTTGAGGAGCCTCCAGAGCTGGAGCAGGATATTTTTGACCTTCTGAATAGTCTCTTAGGTACGTTTTCCCAGATCTGGTACCAGTTAAGACTTCTTCCTCGGGTATAGGCTCAAAGGATATCATACTGTAACTCTTTGTCTGGATCTTGTTTCTGGAAGATTTCTTTCGATAAGATGGAGAGTTTGTCCAGTAACACAAACCAACCCGAGATTGGTTATGAGAAAGACATAGAGAAAGAGGTACAGGGGATGCCTTTCCATGATTCAAACCAGAATCATTTTGTGGATCATATCCTATCTTCGTCATGAGTTCACGAGATTATGGACTGTACAGATGGAAAGCTGATTGGTATTTGGCATCTGATTTTGACAATGTTGTCTTATCAATAGAAGAAGAAGAAGGATGATCTCCTATAGGGATAAAGGTAGCAGTAATAGGTGTAAGAAAATGCTCCCCAAATGAAATGATATGACATAATTTATTTTTAGTGGCCTTCTTGGACTTGGTGGAGGAAGATGGTGTTTCAAAGTCCGCCACTAAATCTGGATGGATCCATATGATCTCCCCTTTATCAGTAGACAGAGGAACAAGACCATTTGTCAGTGCAGTGGAAAATTAACAATTTCCAGAGTAGTTCTAAGAATGGGGATGATACCGTCCTGCACAAGTTGAGCTGAAAATTTTCCAAACTGTAAAGAGATGACATTAGCCGTTACAGTTTTCTCGTCTTGCTAGAGAGTGATTGCACCGGAATTGACCATCTCTTGAATTTTATCCTTGAGCACATAGCACACTCGAGTTGGACGTCTAATAAACCTGTGGTAAACACAATATTTAGGATGGTCAGTCTTACTAACTTTATCTGGCCGTTTGGGCTCTGGCAATTGGAGTTTATTGCTCTTGATGAGGCAATCAAAGATACTCATGATGTCATCTTCATCAAAAGAGTATTCTTCTTTTGGACGAGGTGTCCGTTGTGGTGGTACTGTAGGGGTATATGTTGGCTGATTTACATTGATAGCTAGGGCTTCTTTACCTTTGAGGTTAATGGCCAAAGTTTCCTTGCTCTTACGATTGTTCTGACGGTCAATATTATTTGGTGTAGCACATTCATCTTTGTCAAGATTAGGCATTTGAATGCCAAATTGCTTGAATTTGTCTGCACTTTCTTTTGCGGCTTTGACGTTCATTATGAAAGGAGGCCATTCCTAGAAATGTGTTGATCCTGTCCATATGTTGATTATAGGCAAGAAGTTTAATTTACAAGTGTCTATAGTTAAAGCATCTGGGGTTCCGAGAGGTATTTTGAGTGCTTCACGACGAAACCGTTCAATGAAACGTCCAGTCGTTTTATTATGTCGTTATTTGATTTTGATGAGAGCAGACATAGTCATGTCGTTGGTTCCCTCATAAAATTGTTCCGAGAATATTTGTTTAAAGCAAGAGAAAGAGGTTATACACCCATCTGGTAAACTACGATACAAGTCATATGTTGCACAGCTAAACAGCCAACAAATACTCTAGTAAGAAGAGCATCATTTGGTTGAAGTTGATCAGTCATTACTTCAAAGTGATTGAGGTATTGACTTGGAGACGTGCTGCCATCAAATAGCATGATAGTAGGGGGTTTGTATTTAGGAGAAAATTGGACATCTTTCTATTCTATGGGATAGGGTTGTTTGATCCCAAGCTTCTGCAGGCCATCCTTCTATTTGAAAGCTTGAAATTGAGTACGTAAAACTTTTACGGCCTTATTGGTATCTCTTGTTGATTGTGGAGTAGTGGATTGATTCGATGTGTTAGGAGGGGGTACCGCATGATAAGTACCACCCCTGCACCATATTGACTTGGAATAGCCTGCGTAGGAATGGAAGCAATGTGAGGAGATTATACCCCCTGATCAATATTGGTGGGAACTGATGTTGTCACAGGTTCTTGAGTCGGAATTAGATTTGCGACTGGTAGAACTGTATGTTGTGCCATAATCACAGCATGCATGCATGCCATCTTCTCAGCCATGTTCTTCAAACTAGCCTCCAAAGCAGCAATTCTCTGCTCTTGACTGGAAGAAGTGGAGGTATCTTGATCTTCTGTGACGGCATAAGCAGTCACTTCTCTAGCCCTTGAAGACGAGCTAGTGGAAAGAATGGTCCTTTCAGAACTTTCACTGTCAACATCAAAGTCACATAAAGAACTACTCCTAGAATTAAGTGATAGGGATATCTCTTTGACTGAAGGAATCTTGGCTTAAATCAAGAAGATTCCTTTGACCGATTGTGTCTTGGTCGGAAGAAAGATTCCTTTGGCCGATTATTTCTCGGCTTCTTGATCTAGTATATTGATATACTCCTTCATTGGATTCATGAATCCGATCTAAGTATTGCTGACTAGGATTGCGGGATGCATTACGTCTTGGACGTTTTCCACCCCCAGTGTTTCGAGATGTCATGTTGACAAGAGCAAAGAGTAACTCATCTTCGTCCTCTAGGATTGGTTCAGGAGTCTGAACATAATTCAAACGGTCAAAGACGGACCTCTTGGCTGACTAAAAGCAGTATTTGATAACATCTTCATGGCGGTGGTTGCAATGATATTTTTGCTGTTGGACCACCGCTGGACGGGATGGATTTGCAACCTTCTGCTTCTGTATTAAGAGTTCACGGAGGTCACTAATAGGATGAGAAGAAGTTGCAGGAACGTAGCCTATGATGATATTCGAGACATGGTTCTTGTTCCTGAGGTGTCATGTACCTTGAGTGTACAAGGACGTGCTAAGCTGGTTAGCATAAGTCACATGATCTTTTACCTCAACATTCTTTCTCTGGTGCAAGTTAGCAACTGGTGCAGATTGTGCTTGATACATCTTATGATTTCCCGAGGTTGAGCCTAATTGGAACCTGTTGATATAGGTGCGCAAGTCTGACAGAGGAGCTACTTGTGCATCTACTTGAGATACTAGAAGTTTGCCCATCGGTATCTTGAATACATAAGGTTGGTAGATCCTGCCTTGATCTCTTTGGAGTAGGCATAAAGCCCTTCTGCATGGAAGGTTTATTCTGAATAGAACCCATCTTCCCGATAGAGATTTGGTTGTGTCTGTTAAGGAGAGCAGTACTTTCCACCCAGTCAATGACTCGAGCAGAATGAGGAAAAGCTAAAGAGCGTTTTCCTTGATTTAGTAATTTCTCACTAAATTTCTAGTTTGGTGGCAAAGAGGGAGTCACTAAACAGTGGTGCTCTTTATGCTGCGCTAGTGCATAAGCACGTGCAGGTTACGCCAGGGCATGAACATGCGCAAGTTGTGCCGGAGCAAAAACATTCGCAAGTTGCGCCGGAGAAGAAAATGCCAAAGGGCACTTTTCTTTGTTTTGGATAGCAGTGTGTCGAGACAGAATCTCATTCGATTTCAGGGTCGAAGAAGTAGAGGGATTAGCCAAAAGGCTGTTTCCCTTAGGTTGCGCCAAAGCAATGATGGTTGCAAGTTGCGCAGAAGCAAGAACAGGTGTAGTTTGTGCCAGGGAAGAGAAGTCGAAGGGTACTTTCACTTGTTTCGGATAGCAGTGTGTCGAGACAATGCCTCCTTCGATTTTAGAATTGGGGAAGTGGATGGATTAGCCAAAAGATTGTTTCCCTTAGGTTGCACAAAAGCAGTGATGGTCCCAAGTTGCCAAAGGCAGGAGATTGGGCCACCGAGGACTTAGGAGTCCAAACATAGCGCGTCTTGTTCTTAACAGCGGCATCAGTGCGCTTGGCACCCCAAGCATTGATCATGGTCTCCTAGGTTGTCTGGTCAACTTGAACGACCAGGGTCTTCTATGTCTTGCAGATTGATGCGGTATCACATTGAGTAGTCACTTTCTCGTCGGAGGAGAAAGTCGTCCCGAGCAGAGTCGTCATTTTGTTTGCAAAGAACAAAAGTTTGATTACAAACTAAGAAAAAGAGTACAGGAGTACAATTGATTTCTGGAGAAGTACAACTATAGGAATCTGATCAGAAGACGATCACTTTATCCCTTGGACGATGTCATATCGAAGACACGAGCCTCTGGAGAATACAACAGCACTTTAGTAGGAGATTATAATCACTCTTGATGCTTTAATATTGATTTGAAACCCTATATAGAGTTCTTGAAATAACTGTTTAGCAGTTATTCTGGGTTGCATGCGCTTCAGGTTGCGCACATCTTGTTCACTTTCGTAAACGGTTACAGTAACTGCTGTGTGTAGGACCGTTGAGCACCTCTAGAGGGGGGTGAATAGAGTGTGTGCGAGTGCAGCGAAAAATGATCACTAATTTTAAATTTCAAACTATGGCAGTAAATAAGAGACAGTAATGTAAAGCAAGAGATAGAGAGATCAAACTCACTGACACAACGATGTATACTGATATCCCTCTAAGAGGACTAATCCAGTCTCGAGTACACTTGCTCGATGTTAATCAACTAAGGCACAAGCTAATTGAGAGCTTGCAGTCACTTACAACACCGTGTTTGGTGATAAGTGCACGACCAACTTCACAACACCATACATGGTGACGAGCGTACGACCGGCTCTACAACAAAGATAATTGCTGTACTTTGAACAACCTCTTTACAACTCTTGAACACCAAAAGACTCTAGATCGAAGTAGATATTACTGGCTTTTGGCTATGAGGAGTATATGTGTGATTTGAAAGCTTTTGATCAGGTAAAAACACTTATCGAATATAGAAGAGAAGATGAAGAATGAATGAGTGATTTGAAATGAAAAACTCTCTCCTATTTATAGGTGTTTTCTGGGACCGAACTCGGGAAGTGTTCTGGGAGAGTTCTGATGCAAATATTTCTCATATGTACGTTGTATGCAGATTTGGAGGCAATGGACATTTGAATTCAAACTGACCGATCTCGGGCAGAGTTCGGACCGAACTTGGTTTTGAGTTTTATCTAGGAGAGTTTCGAAATGTTTGTCAAATACTGTTGCAAAAATAATTTTGAACTTTTGGTAAAGATGAAATGGGAATAGGTAGGCTTTTTAGAAATGTGGACTGAGATTAACCTAAGCCAGTATTACCAAGTCGATCTTACAATTTAAATCCTAGACTCAATAAAGATAAAATACATAATAAATTGTAAAATGACTCAGACTGGATCCCATTGAAAGTAATCTTCAGATTGATGATTTATATGCTTGATGATACAGTACTACGCTCGTTGATATTGATTTCACATGCCCTGAAATGATTAGCAGCAGTTCGTATATTTTGTGTATTGACTTAAGTTTATGTCGATTATTAAAATCGGGTGTGACCATGGAATGTGCCAACAATCTCCCCAATTTTGATAATTGACAAACTTGAGTCTATACCAAAATATCTAAAAAATAGAACAAATAAAATATACCTGAACAAAATAAGGTTGATTTTGTAATGGATTGGATTATATGCTTTAGGAGTTTTGATTTTTGGTACGTACTCTTTCTTCCCCTTTTTCTATATAAAAATGACTTTGGCTCCTCCGTAATGTGTGAAGCCAACAATTTTCAACACAAACAGACAAAATGAAGCTAAAAAGATACGAAAATAATACAAAGTGCATAAAAAGATAACTAGTACTGAAATAAACTAGAATATCATGCATAACAATGTCTCACTAAAAGAAAAAGATGCAATCATAAAGTGCTAAAAATGTCTAACTAAGAAGTTTAGACATAACAAAATGCAAACTACATCATAGCATAGATCATCAACTAACATCCTATCCACTATCCATCAGCTGAGTCCGCATCACATAGTAGGGTCGTCACCGCCAGGAGCATCCGGAGGAAAGTAGGCTGCAGTAGGATCGAAGTAAGGGAAAGACGCCTCATCTCCGAACTTGGGTCCTGTGAAGCCTGGGTGAGGAAGGATAGTCACTGGATGTGATGGATCCTGTGAGAAACTCCAGTAGAGATCAACAATTCCATTCCACAACACCTGAGCCAGGTAGATGTGGCAGAACTCCGAGTCGAGATAGCTTTGATGACGTTGTGCAGAGAGAACAACAAAGTCATCAAATCTCTGATAAAATCCTGGGTTAAAACTCGGAGCAGGGGCTGGAGCATGAGCTGGAGCAGCATCAGGAGGAGGAGCATCAGCATCAGCATCTGGAGTAGGCTGAGCTCCAGGAGGCAGATATGGAGTAGGGTATCTACGAGATCTGGTGAGCTCTATGGGAGTGGAGGAGTAGGCACAGGTTTGAAGATCAATATTAAATCTGTGAAAGATGGAGGCTAAGTGCATAGGATAGACCAGGTTGCGTCCTGTATTTCTGCAGTTCAGCATCCAGGCCATCATGGTCTTGGGGATAGAAAAAGGAATGCCAAAATTTATATGATACATAGAAGACAGCTCTAAGAAATTAATCTCTTCAGATGATCCTTTCTTTGGAAGGAGATCAGAGAAAATAAAACGATGGAGTTCATAGAAGTTTTGATTTAGATGTCTTGAAAAGACTCTTCTAGGAACGGGGTGTGGATGGCAAATCAGTTCTTTGAAAGAGGTGAGAGTGACATCCTCTGGAAATTGGATATGATGGATATCCTCAAGAACTTCACCCACATCAGGAACATGAAAATATTCACTGATGTCAGTGGCGCTGAACTCCAATTCTTGCCTAGCAACGTAAGAATAGAAGTTACTGTTTGGTTTTACCTGCAAGTTACAGTAAAACATACGGACAGTATTGTCGAAAATGTTCTCGGCTACTTCAAAGAAATCACGATAGCCAAGATGGTCGAAAGTGGGAGCATACTCAGAAAAAATAGTAAAGTTAACAAAAGCTCCAGCATACATTTTTCGACCAGAGAATGAATCAAACCATAGGTCAGAAAATTTCTTATCTGAAAATAAACCGGAATCAAAGTCATCTGAATCTAATGGTTTAGATGGATAAAAAGACTGATATGGACATAGTCAAATGAGGAGGATCCAGCTTGAGAGGGATGAACCTGTATTCTCTGACGTTTGGGAGCCATAGAAGGATGAAAGGGATATGAAGTACCTTGGAAGAGGTGGAAGAGAATGAAGTTGAGTAGCCTACTGGATCTCCTAGAAATCTTGAAGAAAACGAGTAGGAAGGAGTTTTGGGAGAAGTAGAAAGTTTTTCACGAATTATTGTGTGAAAAAGATGACGAGAAGAAGGGTTTACAAAGGTGTTAGGGCCTGCTGTTCATTTCTGGAAGCTGAACAACGCCGACCGAACTCGGCCCGAACTCGGTTAGAGTTCGGTCCGAGTTCGGCTACTTGTATTTTCGAGGTAATAAATGCAGTTTTGGTAGTTTAAACTGTAACTTTATGACTTTTTGACTTCAACATTTAATAATATTTATTATTTTTGGGTTAGCTGTAGGGGTACTGTCCCAACTAACGGAGGTTCACCGGGGGAACTCTTAAATACCGCTTTGCTTCGACCGTAGTCGTGGTGACAAACAGACCCTTTGTAGGCTTGTACCAAAAAATAATTTTCGTTAAATAAATTACGAAGTTTTGGGTCATAAAATTAAATTTAATTACCATACTACACTATGAATCTGAAAATTCAAGTATACCGAGCTCTCGCCTCATTATGATAAAACGGTCTTCCGGCAGTGGTTTTGTAAAAATGTCTGCTAGTTGATGATCTGTGTCAATGAACTCTAAGCAGATATCCCCGTGTTGTTGATGATCACGTAAAAAATGATGATGTATCTCAATGTGTTTTGTGCGTTAGTGACAAATAGGGTTCTTAGTCAGATTAATGGTGCTAGTGTTATCACAATAAATAAGAATCTTTGTGTAGTACAGATTGTAGTATTCTAAGGTTTGTTTCATCCATAAAATTTGAGCACAACAACATCCTGCGGCGATATACTCAGCCTCAGTAGTTGACAATGCTACAAAATTTTACTTCTTGCTAAACCAAGAGACTAAGGCCTTTCCTAGGAAATGACACGTACCGCTGGTACTTTTACGGTCTACTTTGCATCCTACAAAATCGGCATTCGAGCAACCTATCAGGTCAAAGGATTTGGTTTTAGGATACCACAAGCCGACTGTAGAAGTTCCTTTAAGGTATCGGAAGATACGCTTAACGACACTTAGGTGTGATTCCTTAGGATTTTCCTGGTATCGTGCACATATGCAAATACTGAACATAATATCAAGACGACTAGCTGTTAAATATAAAAAGCTACCAATCATACCTCGATACTTACGCTGGTCGATAGGTTTGCCACTTACATCAGAATCAAGCTTTGTAGATGTAGCCATTGGAGTTCCGATTGGCTTTACATTATCAAAGTCGTACTTTTTCATTATGTCCTTCGTATACTTGGCTTGGTTGATGAATGTTCCCTTTGAGTGTTGTTTGATCTGAAGTACTAGGAAGAAGTTTAGCTCTTCCATCATACTCATCTCAAATTCACTCTGCATACACTTAGCAAAATTTTGACACAGTTTTTCATTAGAGAACCGAATATAATATCATCTACATATATTTGCACAAGGAGAATGTCATCATTTAAAGAATTGATAAACAAGGTTGTATTAACTCTTTCTTTGAAAAAACCATTATCAAGTAAGAAGGCACTTAGGCGTTCATACCAAGCACGAGATGTCTGTTTGAGTCCATAGAGTGCTTTCTTAAGCTTGAAGACGTGATCAGGTTTTTGAAAATCCTCAAAACCGGCGGTTGTTTCACAAAAACTTCCTCTTTTAAAAATCTATTCAAAATGCACTTTTTAAGTCCATTTGAAATAATTTAAAATTATTAAAACATGCAAATGCACAAAACATACGGATGGCTTCTAGTCTAGCAACAGGAGCATATGTCTCATCATAATCAATACCTTCTTCTTGATTATAGCCTTGTGCCACTAGACGTGCTTTGTTGCATAGAACTTGTCCATCTTCACTAAGTTTATTTCGGAACACCCATTTGGTACCAATTATCGATTGACCATTAGGTTTAGGAACGAGTTCCCAAACTTGGTTTCTCTCAAATTGATTTAGTTCCTCTTGCATGGCATCAATCCAAAATTCATCAGAGAAAGCATCATCTATATTCTTAGGTTCTATTTGAGAAATAAAAGCTACATTTGCTGCTCTTTCAGAATCCCTAAGAGAGGAGCATGTACTTACACCTTTTGATACATTACCTATGATGAGTGTCTTTGGATGATCTGGTAAGAACTTTAATAAATCTAATTTTTGAGTCAGTTCTTCCACAGGACTTTTCTCAGTTTTTGCTTATACATCTTCATCATTACTGTCGCTAGATCTGTGACTATTGAGCTCATCAAAAGTAACGTTAATTGATTCTTCAACAATCATAAATCTTTTATTAAAAATTCTATATCCTTTACTCTTAGCAGCATATCCGAAAAATATCCCTTCATCTGCTTTAGAGTCGAACTTTCCCAAGTTATCCTTGGTATTCAGGATAAAATAGCGACATCCAAAAACTTTAAAGTAAGAAATGTTTGGAATCCTTCCAAACCAAAGTTTATATGGTGTTTTATTCGAGATAGGTCAAATTAACACCCTATTCAAAACATGACAGGCTGTGCTAACAGCTTCTGTCCAAATATACTTAGGAAGATTATACTGATTCTAACTCTAGCCATTTCGCTTCGAGTACGGTTCTTCCGCTCTACAGCACCATTCTGTTGGGGAGTTCTAGGGCAAAAAAATTCATGGTAATACCCACTATCACCACAAAACTTTTTAAAATCAGAATTTATGAATTCGCCACCATGATCACTTCGGATATGAGTAATCATGAAGCCTTTTTCGTTTTGTACCTTTTTGCAAAATATCTGAAATTCAAAAATAACATCGCTTTTGTTTGATAAGAAATAAACCCAAGTAAAGCGAGAGAAATTATCAACAATAACAAAAGCGTAGAGCTTACCGCCGAGACTAGCGACTCTACTAGGACCAAATAAATTCATATGAATCAACTGCAAAGGTCTAGAAGTACTTACAACATTGATAGATTTAAATGTAGACCTGTGTGCTTTGTTCTTTTCACAGTCATCACATACCATATCTCTCTTGAATGGAATCTTGGGGAGTCCTTTTACCAACTTCTTAGTGCTTAGTCGTGAGATAGTGTCCATATTTGCATGCCCAAGTCTCATGTGCCATAGCCAGCTTTCATCTAGATTGGCTACTAGGCATCTTCCTGCAATATTAGTACTCTCCAAAAAGAAAACATAAATGTTGTCTTCTCTAATCCCTTTATATATGGGATCACCTAATGACATATCATATATGGTACATTTGTCTTTTACAAAATTAATACCATAACCATTATCAGCCAAATGACTTATGCTTAGTAGGTTATGTTTCAATTCTGTGACTAGACAAACATCCTTTATTACTGGATAAGGAGAAATACCGACAGTGCCATTACCAATAATATTACCTCTCAAATTATTTTCGAAGGAAATATATCCTTTTTTTTATCGATAGTGTGGCGAACAAAGATGCATCACCAGTCATTTGTCGCGAACATCCGCTATCGAGGATCCACTTGCTTTTAGCATGAGAGGGTTGAAGGTCCACCTACAAAACAAGTAGATGAATCCTTTGGTACCTATTTACTGAAGGGTCCATATTGATTAGTTTTAGGTCTCCAGAATAAAGTGTGATTGTCAACAAGTTTCCTTGCCAAGCAATACTGTGATATGTGTCCATGTGTACCACAATAAGTGCAAGTTAGTTTAGAACCAGTAGTGGTTGAAATGGTGTTGACATGCTTGTTTGGTTTCTTGGAAAACCTATAAGTAAAAGAATGATGATAGTCGTGTTTCTTCCATGCTTTCTAATTTTTAGTCCTCTTAGGTGTATGCTTAGCATTAGGACTAAACTTAGGCTGTGTCACAGGTATTGTCTATTTGCCTAACTTGATTTCTATCTTTTTTGACATCGCAGCAGACTATTCATATGTAGCAGTCATATCTAAGAGTCTTTATTCTGTGACTAAGTGCTTCTTCTTCTCTATGTCATATAACTCTTGTATTTTGACATAGTCTCTTTCTTTCTTGTCAACCTTGAGGATAGCCTCATGATAGTCTACTTTGAGCTTGGCTATCTCTTCCGTGTTACTGGTAGTAGACGTCTCTTTAATATCTTCAATAAGACTGGACAGTCTAGCTATCTCGGTTGTGTATGCCTTAATCTCTTTTCGAGATTGCTTATACTTGTCAAGCACAGTTCTGTGTTCTTCAAGAAATTCTCTAAAGGCATTTTCTAATTTATCGAAAGTAAAATCATTATATAGAGGGTTTGATGATACATTATCAAATGCCATAAGACAGACATTGGCATTTCCGCAGGGCCTGTCTTCTTCCTCTGTATCACTGGCATCACTTTTATGCCAGATGCTTGTGTTAGCATACTTTCGACTGGTTGTTACTTTTCTGCTTGATCTTAATCTGTCATATGGACTATTTTTCTTTGAAGTTGGGCAGTCCTTCTTCATGTGCCCTGACTTCTTGCATCCAAAGCATATGATTTCATCTTCATTGCTTTCTTGGATATCTCTCTTCCTTCTGTTTGATTTCTCAAACTTTTGGAATTTCCTGAAGTTCTTCACTAGTAGGGCTTGTTCATCACCACTTGATGATTCTTCATCAGAATCATTGTATATTGATTTTCTGGCTTGAGATTTTAAGGCAATAGATTTTTTTTTTTGGAGTTTCTTCTTCAAACTCTTGCAGATCAAGCTCATGGGTCATGAGCTTGCCCATCAGTATTTCCAGAGACATGGTGGTGAGATTGTTTCCTTCAATGATTGCTGTTGCCTTTGGGTTCCAGTTCTTGGTTAGAGCCCGTAGCACTTTTCTGATCTTCTCATGATTGCTGTAATCCTTACCAAGAGATTTCAAAGGATTAGTAATATCAAGGAAACGTATGAACATCTGTGTAATTGACTCACCGGATTTCATCTTAAAAGATTCATATTTCTGTGTCAGTCTACTGATTTTGGATTTCTTCACTTGGGAAGTACCTTCATGAGTTACCTCAAGAAGTTTCCAAATATCGTGAGACATTTTATAGGTTGAAACTCTGTTGAACTCTGTTTTGTCAATTGCACAGAACAGTACATTGAAGGCACGAGCATGTAGACTAGCCTTAGCTTTTTCAGAATTGGTATATTTGTCATGAGGCTTGTCTACAAGCTGGCCTTCAACTACTGTAGGTGCTGGTTTCTTATAACCGTAAATAACTATAGACCAAAGATCAAAGTCAAGAGACTTTAAGAAGAAAGTCAATTATGTTTTCCAGTAGGTATAGTTTATACCATCAAATAGTGGGGGTCTACTTGTGGATTGCCCTTCACCGTTGAATATTGATTTCACGGCTGCCATATATACTCTCTTAGGCTTGTAATATTAGGATATAACCTGCTCTGATACCAATTATAGGACCGTTGAGCACCTCTAGATGGGGGGTGAATAGAGTGTGTGCGAGTGCAGCAGAAAATGATCACCAATTTTGAATTTTAACTTATGGCAGTAAATAAGAGACAGTAAATATAAAGTAAGAGATAGAGAGATCAAACTCAGTGACACAAGATGTATACTGGTATCCCTCTGAGATGACTAATCTAGTCTCGAGTAATCTTGCTCGATGTTAATCCACTAAGGCACAAGCTAATTGAGAGCTTGCAGTCTCTTATAACACCGTACTTGGTGACAAGTGTACGACCAACTTCACAATACCGTGCTTGGTGACGAGCGCACGACCGGCTCCACAACAAAGATAATTGCTGTACTTTAAACAACCTCTTCACAACTCTTGAACACCAAAAGACTCTAGATCAGAGTAGATATTACTGGCTTTTGGCTACGAGAAGTATAGGTATGATTTGAAAGCTTTTGATCAGGTGAAAACACTTATGATCGAATAGAGAAGAGAAGATGAAGAATGAATGAGTGATTTGAAATGAAAAACTAGTTCCTATTTATAGGTGTTTTCTGGGACCGAACTCGGGTAGAGTTCTGGCAGAGTTCTGATGCAAATATTTTACATATGTACGTTGCATGCAGATTTGGAGGCAATAGAAATTTGAATTCAAACTGACCGAACTCGGACCGAACTCGGTTTTGAGTTCTGTCTAGGAGAATTTTGAAATATTTGTCAAATACTGTTGCAAAAATAATTCTGAACTTTTGGTAAAGATGAAATGGGAATAGGTAGGCTTTTTAGAAATGTGGACTGAGATTAACCTAAGCCAGTATTACCTAGTCGATCTTACAATTTAAATCCTAGACTCAATAAAGATAAAATACATAATAAATTGTAAAATGACTCGGACTGGATCCCATTGAAAGTAATCTTCAGATTGATGATTTATATGCTTGATGATGCAGTACTATGCTCGTTGATATTGATTTCACATGTCTTGAAATGATTAGCAGCAGTTCGTATATTTTGTATATTGACTTAAGTTTATGTCGATTATTAAAATCAGGTGTGACCATGGAATGGGCCAACACTGTGGACGCGTGGCATCGTTTTATTGAGATGCGCGTGGTTGTGAGCAATGTAGTGGGCACGTTCTACAAAGTTAGTGGCTTGTGCGCCACGTCACTCTGTCCTGAATACCGTTTGATCACCTTGCGCGTGCTTCATCAGGTTGCGCGTAGGCGCAACGTAACAACCTGTGCGAGTGGTTTGCACCAAATGTTATAAATGCATGGCATCATTTGATTGAGGTGCACGTGGTTGTGGGCAGTGTACGTGGACACGCTCTGCGAAGTTGATGGCTTGTGCGCCATGTCACCCTCTTTTAAAATAGGTGTTGATCAAGTGGCACCAATTTGTCAGGCTGCGCATAGGTGCAACTCAACGACTGGTGCCTTTGACTAGGTCTTCTATGTTGTACTGTTTAATCCTCGCACCATACAGAGATTTGTGCGAACCAGCTGTCAACATTAATTACATGCTGATAAAATCTTTTCGAGCGTCGCGTTGCGCGAGATTCAAATGGATTTTCCTTAACTTCTGTGCTGTCAGTTGCCAGAAAATGATGATGCCGTTACAGCTTCTCGAGGACGTGCACCACGTGTCGCTCGTGCAACCTGACTCTAGCACAACCTGGCGCTAGCGCAACCAGATGCTGCGCAACTTGATGATCCGTTACAATATAATGTTTTGGCGCCATCTAATGATCGACACTTTAATGGGTGGCGCATCTTAATTTTTAGCCCCTACAGATGCTAAAATCTGTAGAAATTTACTTACAGATTGCAGTCGATAAACGTCGATATTGGTAATAGTTACGTCGCTAAATCTGCCGATGTTTACCGACTAAAGTTATGTCGCTAAACCTACCGACGTCTATCGACTGTACATACGTCGCTTAATCAGCTGACGTTTATCGACTACATTTATGTCGCTAAATTGCCGACGTAGAGTCGGTCAACGTCGATAGATTAAGCGACGTATTAACGTTTCTGTAAAACGTCGTAACATCGACGTTTTGTGACATTTTCCTTGACATCGACTTCTGTAAACGCGACAAGCGTGAAGACGTCGCAGAAAACATCGCCGAAAAGTTTTAGCGACGTTTTTCTTCGTTTTAGCAACGTTTCTTGGCGTCGCTAATATGTGAAATTTTGTTAGTGCTTGCTGACACGCCATGCAGTGCGACACGAAAGTAGCCACACCTTTTTTCATGTCGTGGCACCAAAAGTTTTTGCGCAAGTCTTTGTACATCTTGGAGCTCCCAGGATGTAACGAGTACTTCGCATAATGTGCCTCCATCAGAATTTTTTTTTGAGTTCGACAGTTTCAGAAATGTAGAGCCTTCCTTTTAGTCGTATTATTCCGTCTCCATCTTTCGCAAAGTCAGTCGGTCTTCCTGTTGAAATTAGCTCGCGCATATTCTTTAGGAATGAATCGTCTTTCAGTATTATTTTTATCTTGTCAATCAGGTTCTACCCAACTTTCAACTAAGCCAGGTATAGATGTCGATACTCAATTCCGAGTTTGATACCCATCGCTTCAAGGTCTCACCATATCTTATTATTTAGGGCCAATGATCCCATAAATATTATGCTTAGCACGTCGGCTACGATGTTTCCCTTGTCCCGCGTATACTCCATCGTTAGCCCGCAGTCTTTTATGAGTTCGAGCCAACATCGTTGCCGTAAGTTGAGTTCTCGTTGGATGAACAAGTATTTGAGGCTTTTATGATCTGCGTAGATTCTGCAAGCCATACCGTAGAGGTTGTGCCGCCAGAGTTTTAATGCAAACATAATCGCTGCCAATTCTATGTCATACGTCGAGTAGTTTTTTCACGTGCTACTTCAAATACCGTGAAGCGTAGGAGATGACTTTGTCCTTTTGCATGAGTACGTACCCGAAGCCAGTTTTAGATGCATCGCTGAATAACTGAAAGACTTCTGGACCATCTAAAAGTACAAGGATTGGAACTGAGATGAGCCATTGTTTCAAGTCTTGAATGCTGGATTCACATTCGTCACTCCATTCGAATACGACTCCCTTCTGAGTGAGATGAGTCAGCGGAGGCGCTAATTTGGAAAAGCTTCGTACAAATCTTCGATAATAGCCCACCAAGCCCAAAAAACTTTGAATATCGCTAGTCGAGGTAGGTCGTTTCCAATCTACCACCACTCTAATTTTCTTTGGGTCCACTGCGACACCTTCAGCAGAGATTACGTGTCCGAGGAACGTCATGCTACTCATCCAGAACTAGCACTTACACTATTTCGCGTATAATTTATTTTCATGCAGAACCTGCAACACCATCTTCAAGTGCTCTGCGTGTTCTTCCCATTTTTTAATAGATAAGGATATCGTCGTTGAACATGACTACAAATTTGTCGATTTTGGTTCAAAAGACTCGGTTCATCAAATCCATGAAAGCAGCTAAGGAATTTTCCAAACCGAACGACATGACTAGAAATTCATAATGACGATATCGAGTACGGAAGGTAGACTTTGATACGTCATCGAGCTTGATCTTCAACTGATGGTAGCCTGAACGAAGATCAATTTTTCAAAATATTGATGCGCCTCGCAGTTGGTCAAACAAGTCGTCAATTCATGGCAATGGATACATATTTTGCACGGTAGCCTTGTTGAGTTCTCGATAGTCGATGCATAGCAGCACCGATCCATCTTTCTTTTTCAAGAATATCACGGGAACTCCCCACGGAAAGACTCTAGGGCGAATAAATCTGTGGTCTATCAACTCTTGTAATTGCTCATTCAGCTCCTTTAGTTCTACTGGAGCCATTCGATAAGGCGCCTTTGATATCGGCCGTGTATCCGGAAAGGTATCGATGCTGAATTCTATTTCTCGATCCGACGGCATCCCGAGCATCTCGTCTGGGAAACATCGAGAAAATTTGTCACAATATTAGTCCGTACTGTATTTGTATTATCCTTCCTCGTATCTCGAACTGATGTCAAGTTTTCCGTACATCCGGAATGCAGCATACGCCTCGTCGAAATTGTCAATACCACCATGGCCGTTTTTGAGACCGTACCACATGAATATGAAAACTCTGTCTCGCAAGGAAGATAAAATATCTTTTCTCTGTGTACTCGATCGTTGCATGGAAAGTGCCCAACCAATCCATACACAGAATTATGTCGTACTCTTTGATGTCTAGTACGACGACTTCCAAGAATAGATTTTTGCCTCCGATACAAATATGGTCGTCCCTACAAGTATAATTTGTAGGCATATCGACTCCCGATGGAGTGCTGACACTAATGTTCATTTCTAGTAACTGCATGGCTATTTTATTTTCTTTAGCAAATTCAGCAGATGTAAAACTATGAGTCGCACCCGAATAGAATAGTACTTGAGCAGGTATATTTTTATAGAGTAATATAACTGTTACAACAGTATCGTACTCGAACACCTCATCCTGAGTCAGTGTCACGACCCGCACCCACTATGAGGGTACGAGGACGTAACAATTCCCAGCCTACGACGTAGTGTCGGCGGTAGAATGCTGTCCTAGGTCATAACATCTAACAGATAAGGGTAATATACAGTTATACTCCCCGAATGGGGGTGACATAACAGAATATAACTCAACCACATCTAAGATAGAACATGAAAGGAAAGATAGATAAATATCCAGAAATGAAAACACAGAGATACAACCCAGAGTTCTAAGTGTCTAAATAAGTACATATCCAAATAATAACTCGGGAACTCAATACAAATCCAGAAAGATAAAGATATCCTAATCTAGGGAAGTAACATCAACTGCTAGCAGGTCCAAGTCACTAGTGATGTCTAATGCTGCACCAAGAGGGATAGACACCAGAGCCTCATCATTCACTGTAAAATTTTCAACAGGTCCAGTCAGGATGGGAGCGAGCACATATCTCTCAAAACAGTTCATAGCAGGTTAGGAGTATAAATCATGCAATAGAGTAAAATACAAGAAGTGCTGAAAAGGAAGTACGAGTAAACATGAGATATTTTGTAACTGAAAGTAAATACATGATAGTAGAGACTGTAAGTGGCTACATGATTTAGAGTACAATATGGTTATGTAAACGGCTTAGGGGCACATGAATACAAATAAGAGGCATATTTATACAGCTACTGGAGATAATGATCACATAACCAATTCTACTCAACCCGCCCCAATTAATACACAAGGATCCATTTAAGTTACGTTATAAGCACATGAATACAGCTAAGGATACGTGAACTCATGTAATGAGTAGTACATGAGGCACGTGATAAAGCACATGAGAACATGTAAGAACATGAACTAGTACGAGTACAAGGAGTACCTGATGCACATGATAAAGTACATAAACATAAAATACCCGATGCACCCGTAGAGGGATAACATCTCAGGAAGGGATCCATATAGTATTAATCCGTGAAGATACGTGTCAGCATCATGTAGAGTAATCTAGAGCAAGAATATAATCCAGGTAAGTATGAAAAGATCAGAGAATGTACTCGCCTGCTATCTGAGTGTCCAAGAGAAATGTACTGTCCGAGGAGTGGTGTCTGGCTCCTATTAGAACAGCACAAGTCACAACGAGTCCAGAATGGTAAATAATATGCACTACAATGCGTTCTACATGAATCTAGGTCAATTTAGACCAAAGTCAACTCTTGGTCAACTCTGGTCAACCCTAGAAGTCAAACTAGGTCAACCAAGTCTAATCTAAGTCAAACTAGTCTATACTAGTCTAACAAGTCTATTCTAGGTCTAACAAGACTAAACAAGTCTAATCTAGACTCACTAGGCAATACCATGCCCTAACCAACCTATAATCACATCTACGCAAGTCAAATCATTTATCAAAATGTAATACACTCTAATATAGAATACACATATTGATGTATTATATAATATAACTAAAATACACATTAGCTTATAGACTACCTATGATATATCACCCATACATATATATCACATATGTATAATAGCACACACTCATATATATAGGATACCTTTTTATATATATATATATATATCTCAATATATATATATATACATACATATGTAAAGAGAGAGAGAGAGGGATACACATGTACTCAAGTGTGTGTGTGTGTGTGTCACATGAATGTGTGTGATATGGCATATGTGTGTGGGTGTGTGAGATTACAAGAGTGTATGATAACTTTTGTGTGTGTGTAACATGTAGTAGAGGAGTGAACTCAAGTGTGTGTTATTTGAGAGTGAAGGAGGGGAAATCCTGAAATTAGGAACAGTACATACATATATCAAATAGGAACAGTGAAATGAAACAGTGGCAAGGCACATATATGTGAGTGAGTCTAGAGTGTATTGTGTGTGTAAAGTTCAAAGAAAAACTGAAAAGAATAGGAAATACAAATCCTGAAACAGTGAGAATATGGATGTGTGTGTACCTAAGACAGTAAGGAAGGAATAGAATTCAGTTCTACAATACAAATCTCACATTTTAGTTTTACAACATTGAATCTAACAGTTAACATCTCAAGCAATCACATACTTATGAAAACAGTCCCTATATAGGAATCCCAGATTTTAGAAGAATTGAAACTCAGTTTCAATACAAACTCAGTTTCAAAAAATTAGGGAGAATCTCAGGTTAGTGTTCTCAGGTTTTCACTTAATTAGGAATTCAAAACAGTTTAAGTGAAAGAAGAAACTCAGGTTTTGTGAAGAACACAAACTCAGGCTCAGTGAACAAAAGAAATCAGTGCATACCATATCTCGGGTAATGGAAGCTGAGAACATAATCTAAATCTCAGGCATTCAAATAAACCCCAAAATCTGTTCAAAATTGAAAGAGGACATCACAGGTAACAGTTAAAAAGAAAATAACATTCCCCATTCAATTCCCAGGTTACACATTCAAGTGGAGGGAATAAATCTCAGGTTTTATGAGAATACAACTCAGTAAACACATTAGATTCTCATTTAACATCTAGTTTAATAAATGAAACTCAGATACATGCTATCAAAGAAGGAACCAATGTGACAGTGCATATTTCAGGTTTCATAAAAACCAATTGAAAGGGAAATCAATTAACAAGTAAACATTATGGGTTAAAAATCATTCTCAGGTTTGAGAATGAATCTCAAACTCAGGTTTTCTACATCCTATTTCAGGTTTCCAATAACTGGAAACAAAATCCCCATCTCAGGTTCTATGGCTAAACAGGAATCAAAGAACAAAAAGGAAAATCAGTTTACAGTTATTTCAAAGAAGGAAAATCGATTTACAAACAATTCAATACCTCCCCCATTCTCATTTAATGAGTGCAAATCTCATGTAGCAAAGGAGTGTAATATCAGTTCATAACAGTTGAACCAACTCAACTACTAAAATCCTATTTACACATTCCAAAAGCCTACATTTGAATGGATTATGCACTAGGCATGAACAATGATATGTGGAGGATAATTAGAAGTGAAATAATTACTAAAATAGGGATTAATTGTTAGGAACTAGACTGGAACACTAGTGTCAAGAAAGTATCATAATATTTACAGTTCAAACCAATTTCAACCCAATATTCCACATCCAAAAACCTAAGTTAATCTTGTAACCTAAATAACTGCGATTATATAACATACCTAGGATCTATTTAGCAACTTAAAACATAAATTACAGCATTAAAAATCAATTACAACACAGAACACAAACTCAGAACATACCCACACACAGTGTAATACACTTGCACAGGCCATCACATGTCCGACACGACACGAGGGGTCGTGCCACTTGACACACGTGATGTCAGTGGTTGCCTCTAGGTCTGTGTCAAATAACAAGTATCGAAATGGCATGTCCAGCTTACAGTCAGCCCCGAGCAGCAGGGGAGGAAGACTGTGCACGCGCGCGAGAGAAAACAGCGTGTCCGCGTGTCTGTGGGGACACGACACGATGCTAATATGTGCTCAGTGCAATAGAAATGCATAAGCGAGACTAAAATGGATTTTTCCATTCAAACACAATCACAAAAATCGTACGGACATTTCGTCGAACACTAACCTAGACACATTGATACGTGTCCGATACGGACACGAAATGGGTCCAAATTCTAGGGTTAGCCTATCCTACTGTTAGGTTAGGGTTAGGACATCCTAGAAATAATTTTTAACAGAATTTAAAAGTAATAGATGAATTATACCTATAGGTGAACAATGGGTCAAAATCCCCAAATGGGAAGAGCTCCACAAACCACCAAACTTCCTCAAATTGTGTTCTTCCTGCAAATAGTCATCAATGACAGCAAGGATACTAATATTAGGTCCTATTGCAATTTGTTTGAAGGAATTTCGAGAAGAAATGGATTTTCTAAGGATTTACAAAGATGGGAACTCACCTCTTCCAAATGGCAAAGTTTTCTAAAGAGGCAATCCTAATTTCAAGAGGATATAAATAGGGGAAGGGGACACACTATGGCTGGTCAGATTTTTAGGGTTAGGGCTTGGTTCAATGGGTGTGGGCCTATGGGCCATTAAGCCTTTAAGTCATGAAATGACTTGTGATTTCACAAGCCATTACCTAATCAATCTAGCCCCTAATTTCACCAAACTAATCCTAATGAGTTAATCCTCATAAACTTAAGTCAACCTAGGTTTCCATATCCTAATCACATAGTCATGACCTAGGTTAGCCACTAGGTTAGTCTCTAAAGTCAACATAAGTCAAGTCAACTAAAACACCAAAATCAATTATACTAAAAATCTCTAAAAATCATATTAATTCCAATAAATCTAAATAATACATAATAATTCCAAATATTTCTCAAAATTCTAAAAATGACCAAAATACCCTCATTTGAAAAATTGGGTGTTACAGTCAATGCGTAGACTCGGCCTTGCGCCCCATGGCGTTGATTTCGCGGGTTCACTGGCATCGCATTTGTGCCTTGTAATGGAGGCATTTTATTCTGATTTGGAACGTTCCTCGGAGGATTTGGAACATTCCTTAGGGGATTATACTGATTTGGAACATTTTTGGGACAAAATGGACTCGTATGGCCTATATCGCCATACTTTTAGCAAGTTCTCGTAACAAAATTGGTCATTCGATGTCCACGCCCATGGGATCTGTTATATTGTTGTCCACCATTGCCCTTGTTATCAAATGTGTTTGGACGTTTTGATACTCCCGGTACTCCGGCATCGTTGACGCATGTTAAAATTGTTGCAGATGACTGGAACGGCTCGTTGCGACAAACGACCAAAGATCTGCTGCTATCAAGTACGACTTTATAGGATTCATAATTAGTTTGGCATCGCTAATTCATGACGTCCCTATGCAATTCGTTGTCAAGGCCCTGTTTGAAATGTTCGCACCATTATTTTTTGTTGGACAGGAAGGCGCCGGCAAATTTTACGAGTTTTGAGAAGCTTGCGTCATAATCCTCAACAGTTATATTCCCTTGCCTCAACATCATGAACTCGTCCTCCTTCTGTCGACGGATGGTACGAGAAACATATTGTTCAAGGAAATCTTCTTTGAACATTTCCCAGAAAATTTTGGTATTGGAGTCGGTTTCGTAGATTTTCTGCTTCCTTGCCGCCTACTAATCGTAAGCCCTCAGTTGCAGTTGTAATGTCGCATATGCAAGCCTCTAGGACCCTTCGATGTAGAGAAGATTGAATAAGTCCTCAATCTCTGTGAGTCATCCCACAATCACATCAGGCTCTGCTCGACCATTGAACTTAGGCGGGTTCATCTTGCGGAACTCCGTTGCTTTGAACAAGGAAGAAGAGTTCATCGTTTCTGGTTGAACTTCTTCCTCGACTTTCCTCTCTTCAGGAGCCACGATCGTTGCGCTAGTTTTGGCAGCCAAACTGCTCACGATCTGTGTCATGGCGTCCATTTGCTTCTGTTACGCACCGAAATGGGTTTGGATTTGAATCTTAAGCTGTTATTATTATAGCTCCATCAAATGCATCATTTTCTCCATTATAGTCTCGCTAGGGATTGCGTCCTTCGAACTGGATAAACTATCCATAGCGTTGGTTGCTGTGGCGGGATTATTTTTATTTTTTAGTCATTCCGACAAAATAGAGTAAACTCGTTAGTATTTTTACAAAATATCTATGGGATTACCTGTATAGAACTTTTATTTCACGCAGCATGTCGACAATCATTCAATCGAGTAATCGCAACCAACATTCCAAATGAAATATTTTTTTTGAAAATTTGAGGAAACATAACTGAGCTCTAATACCAGTTTGTCATGCCCTGATTAGACAAATCGTTTGTCCCCGTTTCTATTATGCCAAATTGATCATCATCACTAAGGCGTGATGTCGTACGAGTCTGGATTTGCACTCGTACAAGACAAGAATATTACATTTGATCATTTTATTTGAAACATCAAGTTGAAACTTCACAAATCACAAAGTAATTGAACATGCAGCTATTTGTAAAAAATAAAAAGTTGTTCTATTACAAACTTTTAAATAGAGTACAATTTGAATTCTGGGGAATTACAACTGTAGAAATCTGATCAGAAGACGATCATTTTATTCCTTGGACTATGTGAACTTGAAGACTAAAGCCTCTGGAGAATGCAGCAACAATTTTACAAGAGTTCTTGATCTCTGTGTGATGCTTTAACAATAATTGGAAACTATATTTATAGAGTTCTAGAAATAACTATTTTAGCAGTTATTCTGATGTATGCGAGGCCGGATTATGCCATATTAATTTGCGCTAATTTTCATTCGGTTAACAATCGTGTACTAACTGTATTTAGACGCGTAGCATCATATGATTGAGATGCGCGTAGTCGTGTACAGAATAGTAGACACGTCTTGAAAAATTAGTGGCATGTGTGCCACGTCATCCTGCTTTAGAAATGAAAGCTGTCTCAACTTTATTAGGTTGTGCGAGCTTCAGTCAATAAGTAAAACTGCGCCAGATGGGGTTGCGCCTAGGCGCAACTTAATGTATAGGCACATGGTAGCTTTTGAGAAAAAGTTATTTCAGATTGCGCCTAGGCGCAACTAAAAAATTTGTTTAGATTGAGCCTAGGCGCAACTCATAAGTCGTACAGGACAGCTGTCAATCCAATCTCCTCGAGCGGCACAATTCGAGGAATTTAAAAAGATTTTCTTCATTTTCTGTACGGTCAGTTGTCAGTGCTGTCAGGTAATGATGACCATTAAATGTCAGACGCCACGTAGACTTTGGCGCAATATAACTAGGTGCAGTATGATATATATGGCGCAACCTAATCAGGGGCACTGTTTGATCTCTGGGCTTCATATCAGTGGCACAGCTTGATTTTTGAGGCGCAACTTGATTGCTGAGTAGTAGATACATGACGCAACTTGATTTTTAGGCCCTATAAGACCCCCTTCAAAGCTTTGAAACTTAAGAATCATTTCAAAGTTTTGAAATACTTTGAATTTATAAAAGTTTTCACTGAGTCAAGTTGCGCCAGTCAATGCCCAGTCGTCATAATTAATTTTCTCGAAAACACTCGATCTCCTCTTCGTCTTTCCGAGTTTTATTAATGATTTCCAATTTCCCACGAGTAATATGAAGAGTCAGTTTGGTGATATATATGTAGGGGTTGATCTTTATACTTTATTCTTTACTTCTGTAATTTCGATGGCATCTAAGAAGAAGAAGATGGAGACCAATGTTGGCACTGAAATCAAGTTTGCTGAAGCGAAACCCGACATCATGCCTTCGAATTATTTGTTGGAGGCTGACTCGTTACTGAGGGAGGTAAATTTTTTAGACAGTTTTGGTTTAAGCCCAACAATCTTCAATCGCTCGAGTGGTGGGCCATCCTATAAGGAGCTCGACGATTCAGAGGGATTCCTTAATCTGATGCGTCGCTTGGGGATCCGCAGTATGCAAGAATTGGACGCCGTCCTTCGTCAGACCGATGAAGACAAGAAAAAGGAATAATATTTAAGCATGCCAACTTTTTATTTTCTTTTCTTGTGTCCATGTCTGTAGGGGTCCACCCATATTTATGTAATGAAATCTATAACTTTTGATATATTGTGTGGCTGGGATTTCAAATGGCGCATGTAGATGTTTTCTTTTGGCTAATTCAATGCTTACTGTGTCTTTGAAAGACATATGGCAGCCATCACATGGTTTCAAGCGCCTATTGTTTAGTTATTTTCTGAAATAGGCTCCTAGAATAACGCGCCTATTTCATCTTCAACACTTTTAAAAGGATAGCCAAAACGAAAGAGACATTCATGTTTTCTCAAAAACAAATGACTTCTCACAAGGTCTTACTATCCATAAGTTCACCTGCGCCACTTCGTCCCGATGCTATTCTTTTGCATGCTGCTCCTTCAAAAGTTGGTAAGTCTCAACAAAGAACATGAGCGTTTTACTTTTTTTCTACATTTGAAGATAGGTACTGATTTGTATGTTGTAGACGCTATTGATATGTGTTAACTGTTTCTGAGAATATGCACGTACTGTGGTCCAGTGCTTAGCTTTAATCAGAGGCACGCACTGCTGATATGCACCTGTTTGATCGACTCGTACTGTTATCATATGTGTCTGTTGATCGGCGCACAGTTTTGATATGTGCCTGTTTGATTGACACATACTGTTGAGATGCGCCTGTTGATCGGTGCACAGTTTTGATATACGCCTGTTAATCAACGCATACTGTTGAGATGTGCCTATTGATCGGCACGCAATTTTGATATGCGCCTGTTGATTAGCGCACACTGTTGAGAGGTGCCTATTGGTCGGCGCGCACTGTAGATATGCGCCTGTGCTTCTGAAAATAGGCGCACATTGTTGATATGTGCCTATTGATCGGCACGTAGTTTTGATAAATTTTACTGACTTTTCTTTCTTTCCTAATCTTTGCAGAAGTTTGGTTGGCAAGCTTCTTCAAAACTGGCATTGGCGACTGGATGATATGAAGAGCATTCTTCTGACACCCACATCAGACAGCTCATGTGATTCTGACACTCAAATTAGACAGCTCAGGACTCTTCATGTTCAAGAAGGGTCTTCCTCAGATGGTAGGAAGAGCCTTTATACATGAGAGTTGGATGGTGGAGAGATAAAATTAGGAATCGTATCACGAGGGTGATCATGTTCCTAGTTCCCAAGATGGATCGTCTTTTCTCCACCAGTTGTATTGACAAAAGCTTATCTTTGAGCTGCTGTACTCTGTGGTTCTCCTCTCGTCTTTCTGAGAGAGAAGACCAGAGTCAATTCCATTGTCTGGCTTGCTGCTTCTGGACGAGATGACAAGGAACTGGCACCAACAAATAAGAAGATCCAAAGATGTAATAGACCTTCATTTTTTATATTTAGAATGAAAATCTGAGATGTAGTAGATTTCCAATAAGATGTATATATGTTTTTAAAGAAGGAATAAAGAATAATTTTTCTCTCCTTTATAATTTGATGTGATGATATAAAAAATAGAATCCAAGAGAAATATGGATGTGACAAGTTGCTAATATAAATAATCAGAATTCAGAGGTATGGAAAACGTGAACTCTCGTTATGAAAAGTGAACAGTCACTTCAATTTCCGAGGAAGAGACAATAAATGAACAGTCATTTCGACTCTCGAGGAAAAGAATAAATAAATGAACAATCACGTCGATTTTTGAAGAAAGGACAATCAATGATCTGTTATAAATGAACGAACAGTTATAAATGAACTGAACAGTTGGGCTTCTTTCAAAAGGTCGTATCAGTTCTCGAGGTTGACTATCTAGTTGTTTTGTCTATAAATAGAACAAAACCTTCATAGATATCATCAATTTATTTCCTTTCTGTATAAAATATCTTCCAAAGATTTTCTCACTCCGAAGATTGAAGGAAAGACCGAGATGCCTCCTGCTGAGCCTCCAATGCCTCCTCAGAAAGAAAGGGGTGAAGGCCCAACTGCTCCTGCACCAGGACAAGACTTGATTACGAAGCTGGTGGAGCCTGGGAAGACTGCTGAAGAACAGGCATTAAGGATGGCTGCCTGTAAGTTTTTTGTGAGTTCAGACAATGCGATGTTTCAACTGTTGGCAAACTATGTATTTAATTATGAAGGATCGGGGCCTTCTTTCCGTCCTTAATATTATGTAACTCCATCCTACTTTAGAATAAAATAGACTTTTATTTACATCATGTCTCTGAAATAATGTACATTTTGCTTTTATACATAATATTTCTTGAGAAATTTGCCATTGATAGGCACCATAGCCACTCTGCTATCCATATCTGTTAATTGATAGGCTCCATTTGAGAAAACTTTATTTACCACGTACGGCCCTTCTCATTTTGCCTCGAACTTGCCTTTGCTTATATGTGTCATAGACATAGGACGTCTGACTGTAAGAACTAACTCGCCTTCCTGAAATGTTCGTACTCTGACTTTGCGATTGAAAGCTTTTGAAATTTGGGCTTGATAAAGTTCGATGTGCTGTTGAGCCAGTAGCTTTTCTCGTCGAGCGCTCGAGCGCCTCCAATTCTTGAAGCCGAAGACGATCATTGTTTTCTCTAGTAAGCTCGTTAGCAATGGCAATTCTCAATGATGGAATTTAAATTTCCAGAGTAAGACAACTTCACATCCATATACTAGAGAAAAAGGTGTGCAACCTGTGGGGTTACGGATAGTAGTGCGATATGCCCATAGACACTCTCCAAGTTTATCACTCCAATTACGTTTGTTAATAGAGAGAAACTTTTTAAGGAGTTTGATAATGGTCTTATTGAATGCTTCAGCTAACCCGTTAGTTGGAAGATTATAGGTTGTAGAGGCAACATTATTGATTCTGTTGTCATCACAGAACCTATTAAACTTCTTGCTGACGAATTGTGGCACATTATCATGGACGATTCGGCGAGGAACACCAAATCTGTATATCATATGATATTTGATGAAGTTGATGACACTACTAGTCTTTACTTCAGCCAAAGGTATAGCTTCTGCCCACTTGGAGAAATAATCAGTTATAGCCAAGATGAACTGATGTCCTTTAGATGAAGGAGGATTGATAAGGCCAATTATATCCATGCCCCAAGCTTCGAAGGGCCATGAGGCAGCAGTCGGATGAAGAAATTTCGACGGTTGATAGATGAAATCTACATGAATTTGACATGCACAACATTTTCTTGCATAGTCAATAGCATTTGATACCATAGAGGGCCAGTAGTAGCCCATACGTCGAATACGATCTTGAAGTTTAGGACCTGGCTGATGTGCTCCACAAACACCATCGTGAGCTTCGCGTAATATCTGCTTTGCTTCATCTCAGCGAGACATCTCAAAAGTAACCCATCAAACGTTCTTCGATATAGAGTTTTAGTAGTATAATTATAGTAAAATCGAAGCGATCGGCAACGGATACTTGTAGCTTCCTTAGGATCTTCTGGCAAGATGTCATGTACTGCAAAATTAATAAAAGGTGCTCCCCAGTCCTCGCAAATGACATTGACTTCGGTTAGATTGCTGAATTCAATGTTGTGGTTGTTTTCGACACAAAATAGTTCTCTATTAGAGATAACAACCATTTGTTGTCTTTTGACTGGAATTGCCAATACTGCTGCAAGGTTAGCTAAGGCATCAGCTTCTGTATTGCATGCACGACGTACATGTTCGATAAAGAACACTTTGAATGAAGAAGCTATCCTGGTTGCTGCTTCATGCTATGGTACCGGATCTTGATGTCGGACTTCATATATGCCTCTAACCTGATTAACAATCAACTTAGAGTCACCATATACTTCGAGATATTCAATATCCAATTATTTGGCTAATTGGAGTCCAATGAGCAAAGCATTGTATTCTGCCACATTGTTAGAGCATGATTCATCTAAAGAATAAGCCCTTTTAATAGCTAATTCGTCTGGTGAAACGAGAACAATTCCCACTCCAGCAACAAGAGTACCTCCAGGTCCAATTCTAGAAGCTCCATCAAAGAACAACCGCCAAGTAGGAAACTCTTCTGAGATTATATTTTATTCCAATGTTTCGTCTGGAATCTCGTTATAGAGTTTAGATGTTTCAGGGACAGGATGAGCTGCTAAGAAGTCAGCAAGTGCTTGACCTTTCACGAACTTTTGAGGAATATAAACCAAATCATATTGTGCTAATAATATGGCCCATGTAGCAAGCCTGGAATTGAGTGTGCTTGGCTTTTTCATTAAGACTCGAAGGGGATTAACTCGGGATATGACATGAATAGTTTGGCCTATGATGTAATGTCTTGTCTTCTAAACAACAAACATTAAGGCTAAACATTCCTTCTCTACCGGACTATAACGGTGTTCAGCTCCAATCATCGTTCGGCTAAGATGGTAGATGGCTTGTTCATGACCTTTCTTGTTCTTCTGAGCTAGTAAAGTTCCCAATGAATGATCCATTGCCCGGATATACATTAAGAAAGATATTCCTGAGATTGGTGGAACAAGAACCGGTGGACTCATTAAATACCGCTTTTTGTCATCAAATGCTCGTTGACATTCTTTTGTCCAAACGAAAGATACACCTTTCTTCATTAATTGAGTAAATGGTCTGCTACGTCCAGATAATTCGAAATGAACCGCCAGATGTACGCAAGTCGACCTTGGAATCCTCGTAGCTTTTTTATGTTGCGTGGAGGTTGCATCTCTTGAATGGCTTTGATCTTCTCGGGGTCAACGTATATACCCTTTGAGGTAATGACGAAGCCGAGAAATTTACCACTAGAGACACCCAAGAAAGACTTGGTGGGGTTCATTTTGAGTTGATGATGGCGCATTAGATTGAAAATAGTTCTTAAATCTTGAGTGTAATCTTCCTTTAGACGACTTTTGACAGCAATATCGTCAACATAGCATTCAACGGTCTTTCGAAAATGATCTCGAAAGATAGTACTCATAGCCTGCTGGTAAGTTGCACCTGCATTCTTAAGACCAAACGACATGACTGTATAATAGTATACTCCACAAGGAGTACGAAACGAAGTATGTTTTTCATCTTCAGGATTCATCCGAATTTGATTATATCCAGAAAATCCATCCATGAAAGAAATTTATTCGAATCCACATGTATTGTCGATGATGACATCAGTAATTGGGAGGCGGAATTCGTCTTTAGGGCATAAGTCTATGCAAACTCGAACCTTTTCGATATTCTTCAAGACTGGTACAACGTTGGCTACCCAGTCAGGATGTTGTTCTTCTCTGATAAAATCTCAAGCTATAAGCTTTTTGACTTCATCATCAATTGCATCCATCATTTCAGGCTTGAATTGTCGTTGTTGTTGTTTGACCGACTTGGCATTCAGCAAGATATTAAGTTTGTGAGTTGCGACTTGATGATCTAATCCTGGCATATCTTCATAACTCCAGGCGAAGACATTAATATATTCACGAATAAGGTGAATTAACTCTTGTTTATCATTCTCTTAAAGATTTTTGCTAATGAAGATTGGTTGTGATATGCCCTTCCACTCCAATATCGATTTGGACTAGTTGATCCTCAGTAGGTGGCTCTCGTTGTTCAAAACAAAGTTCCCACTGATTGTACATCCTTTGTGCCCAAGGGTCCACTTCAGGAGTTTCTTCAATGTCATCTTCATCATCATCCAAGAATTTGGCGGACACCAGGTTAGAAGATACCATCACCCTATGAACATGACCAATACTGGTATCAGAATCCCTTGAGATAGAATCAGAAGAGTTAGATCATTCTTCCTCATCAGATTCAGAAGGTTTTGGAGTTGGAAGTGGTGAAGTATAACCTAAATCCCGCTTCGTTTTACTGTGATATTATTGTGATTTTTCTTTTGGAACAGAGATACGGAGGGGAGTTCTTCTTCTTTTACCGTTGTTGAGGCCTGTTCTGAAATCATAGCCCATTTTATGGATGATTGCTTTGGATTGTGGGCTATAGCAGCGTAATTATAGTCTTCCTGTATCATCTCTATTATCATTATAGAGCATGATTTTTTGTTCCTCTCTTTTATTAAAAAGTATGGGCCTTTCAGCTTTCTTTCGAGATGGTACTAAGAAGTACGACGCTTGTATTGAATCCAAGGATACCACAATTCTTAGAGATGATACGAATCCTATTGTAAGTGGTTTAAATCCATCTAGCATATCCAAGTAACATTGAGTATAGTAAAAGACATCAGTATAATGCAAAGGAGATGCTTTATTGACTTTTACACCATCATTTACAACAGGAACTTTTGCCTTAGCAGGCTTAGTCAGATTGATGACAAGAGGGCGAGAAGAAGAACGAGAAGGAGGAGGGGGCTTCTTATGATGAAGGTCGATTACAAGAGGCTCAGAAGAGATGAGCTCCCTTTGTTCCTTACTATCACCAGAAAGTTGTTTCTCATAGGAAGGAAGATAGATAGTCAGTGGTTTGGACGACTGAGGACAGAAAGTACGCCCTTTGACAGGGATCACCAGAGTATCATTTGGTACACTTTTCTACTCTTCATCTGTGTCCATTTCCAGAACTACCTTAATGAATTCCTCTTTGTACATGCGAGAATCATTGCAGTATGCTTCAACTCCTTTGAAAGGATTCAGATCTGCAACCGCTTTTTGTACTTCTCCATTACTATCCATATATTTAAAACATTGGTGGAGAGTAGAAGGTACAATATTGTGTTCATGGAGAAATGGTTTTCCTAACAAAGTATTGTATGAGCCATGATTGTCAATTCTTAGAAAGTCACCTTTGTACGAAGATTGCCAATTTGAAGTTTTAGGCGTATCTTCCCCAAAGGTTCACTTCTTCCTTGATTGAACCCCAGGATGGTAGTAATAGTTGTAGAGAGGTTATGCACTGGGATCTTTCAAGCATCCAGCAAAGACTTCGGCATGATACTAAGAGCAGACCCAGGATCAATCAAAATACGATCAACTTTCATGGTGTCCACATACCCCGTGAAATAGAAAGGACGATCTTGACTCTTCTAATAACATGTCATCTTGTGTAAAGGTAATATTGGACATTAACTCAAATACACTATGACAATGTGCACAACTGACTGGCTCCTTTTCAGGCTTTTTGAGGAGAGTAAGACAAGCATCAGCCTGCATCAAGGCTTCACTTAACGTCTCTCGAGTTTCTTTTGAGAGACGTAAGAGTTCAAAGATTGATAATCTTGCTGGGGTATTGGCCAATTGAGTCAATATGTCAAAATTATATAGTTTTTCGAGTCTAAGAGATGAGGACTTCTTTAATGCTATGTCAAAGCGAACAGGTTGCTTTCCCTTATCTGCTGATGTCGGTTTAGGAGGAGTTGGTTCAACCACCAGCATGGATGTAGATAGTATATTCTAAACAGGAGATGATGATGTAGGAGGAGCATCAGGAGATGTGGCAGAATTCTTTTGAGTTTTGGGATATTCTCGAAGATAGGGTTTTCCTGATCTAGTACCAATTAGAATTTCTTCATCAGCTACTAGTTCAAAAGACACAAAGTTACAGTTCTTGGATTTAGATTTGGAGTGCTTCTTTTGCTTAGAAGAGAAAGGAGTTTCAAAATCTTCTACCAGATCTGGGTGAATCCATATAATCTCTCCTCTGTCAGTTGATAGTGGAACAAGACCTCCATTTTGAGGAGGTAGGAGATTCACGATCTCAAGAGTACTCCTTGGAATGGGAACAACACCATCTTGCACAATTTGTGGTAGAAAGTCACCAAACTGTATAGAGACGACATTAGCAGTCACCGCCTTCTCATTCTGCTGAAGTGTAATTTGCTACAGAGTTGACCATCTCCTGGATTTTGCCCTTGAGCACGTAGCATGCTCTGGTTGGATGCCCTATAAATATGTGATAAACATAGTATTTTGGGTGATCAATTTTACCCACTTCTTTTGGTCGTTTTGCCTCTAGAAGTTGAAGCTTATTGCTTTTGATCAAGCAATCGAAGATGCTTAAAGTATCATCTTCATCGAAGGAATACTCTTCTTTTGGACGAGGTATCTTCTGCTGTGGTGCTCATGGAGTGGATGCTGTCTGAGTGACATTGATAGCCAAAGACTCATTGCCCTTGAGATTGATGGCCACTGTTTCTTTACCCTTGCGGTTATTCTCCGGGTGTAGAATGTTCATCTTGATTAGGATGAGTCATCTGAACTCCTAACTGTTTGAACTTTTTGGCACTGACCTCTGTCGCCTTGGCATTCACAATGATAGAAGGCCAATCCTAGAATTGTATAGATCCCATCCAAATATTGATAATAGGCAACAAGTTTGATTTGCAAGTGTCTATTATTACAGCAGATGGAGTTCCTAAAGGCATTTTAAGTACCTCTCGGCGGAATCTTTCAATGAAACTCTCTGTGGATTCATTGTGTCTTTGTTTGATCTTAATGAGGGCAGACATAATCGTGCTGTTGACTCCCTCATAAAACCATTTCAAGAACATTTACTTAAAACCAGCAAAAGAAGTTATGCAGCCATCTGATAAACTACGATACCAGTCGTATGCTGCGTCGGCTAAACAACAAACGAATACTCTGGTAAGGAGAGCATCATATAGCTGTAATTGGACAGTCATCACTTCAAAATTATTAATGTACTGACTTGGAGAAGTGCTACCATCAAACAGCATAATGGTTGGAAGCTTGTATTTAGGAGGGAATGGAATCTTCTTCCATTCTGTAGGATACGGTTGTTTTATGCCAAATCTTTGTAGGCCATCTTTCTGCTTGAAGGCCTCAAATTGAGTGCGTAAGAGTTTCACAGCCTCATTAGCATCCCCTGATATTTGGGAATTGATAGGCTGGTTAGAATTGTTGGAAGGAGGAACAATATGGTAATTACCACCCCCAGCACCAGACTGACTGGTATCAGCTTGAATGGATATAGAAGCAACCTAAGGAGGTAGTACCCCCACACTAACATTAACAATTACAGAAGATGCTATAAGCTCAGGATTGGTAGTAGGGTTTATAATCGGTGGCACTGTATGTTGAGCCACGATTATAGTGTGCATACTTGTGACCATCTCAGCCATGGTCTTCAATTTGTCCTCTAGTGTAATAATTCGTTGCTCCTGACTGGCTGAAGTAGAGGCATCTTGATCTTCTGTAACGGTATATATCGTTACTTCTCTTGCTGCTATTGATGAGATAGTTTGTTTAGAACTTTCACTATCTGCATCAAACTCCGAAAAAGTATCTTCTCCTAGATGTGCGATGGGGAGATCTTCTTGATTAAAGACATCTTGGTTCAAATGTCGATTTCTTGATTAGTGTATTGAAAGACCCTTTCACTAGATGCATGAATCCGATCCAAGTATTGCTGATTAGGATTACGGGATGCATTACGTCTTGGACATTTTCCACCCCAGTGCCTTGAGAAGTCATGTTAACAGAAGCATATAATAGCTCGTCTTCATCTTCTATTATATGTTCAGGAGTTGAAGCTTAATTCAGACTATCGAAGACAAATCGTCTATCTGATCGGCAACAACACTTGATGACGACTTCAAGAAGGCAGTGGCGATCTGAAGAGTGATTTAGGGGTGAAGAAGACATCATCGCGACCTCCCATCTTTGTGTAAGACGTTCCCGGAGATCAGTTACCACTACAGGACGAAAAAAAGTCGGAGGAACATATTCATTGATGATGTTAGGAACATGTCTCTTATTCTTCAGATGTTTAGTACCCTGAGTATACAAAGAGGTACTCAACTCATTAGCATAAGTGGTCGGGTCTTCTTTTTCAAACTTTGGCTTCTGTTACATATTGGCCTTTGGCATAGGGTTTTTATGTTTCACCAAAGTTGATACTGGTTGACGCCTATTGAGATAAGCGCGTAGATCAGAAAATTCTGCTCCAGGTGTCTCTATTTGTGACATCATTAATTTTTCTTGCTTAGATCTTAAAATTTACAAGGTCGAAAGATCTTGACCAGACCCCATGGAGGTAGGCAAGATGCCTCTTTGATCACTATTCTTTCCAATATCAGAGATCCTAAGACCTCTGTTTGAAGGAATAGAATCTGATATATCTTCCTCTGAGTCATGGACCAAGGAACTTTTAGAAAAGACCAAAGGGTGCTTTTCTTTATTTTGTAGAGAATTAGCTAAGAAGCGTTTCCCTCCATTTTGTTGTTGAACCGTCTTAGGCGTAGGTAGCACGAGTTGAGGAAGTGTGAAAGGACCCTTCCTTTTGTCCTGTCTAGTGCTAGCACTAGAACATTGCTTCTCCAAGTTTAGAACTAGAGAGGAAGAGGGAATAGCCAAAAGACTAATTCCCTTGGGTTGTGCCAGAGCAACATTGTGTGCAAACTGCGCCTGGGCAGCAGAATGCATAGGTTGCGGCATAGCAGAATAGGCTATTGGTTGCGCCTTGGCAGCTAGAATAGTAGGTTGCGCTCGGGCAACAGGGTAAATCGACTGTGCCTTGTCAGCAGGCTGAGTGGGTTGCGATCTGGCAGTAAGGTGAGTAGACTGCGCCTTGGCAATAAGATGAGTGGGTTACACTCTGGCAGCAGAACAAATGATCTGTGCCTTGGTAGTAGAATGAATGGGTTGCGCACGAGCAACAGAAGCAGGTTGTGCCTGGGCCACTGAGACAGATTGTGTCTTGGCCACTGAACGCTCAGGTTGCGCTTGGACAACAGCGACTGTGGAAGACTTAGGAGCCCACACAGTCATTTTCTTGGTAATAGCCGTAGTGTGCTTGTTGCTCTTAGTGCTAATCATATCCTCGTAGGCTGTCAGGTTGACTTGAACAACCAGAATCTTCTGCGTCTTGTCGATCGACGCAGTATCATATTGAGTTGTCACCTTCTCGTCGGGGAAGAAAGTCGTCTCCAGCAGAGTCACCATTTTGTTTATAAAAAACAAAAAGTTGTTCTATTACAAACTTTTGAAAAGAGTACAAAAGTACAATTTGAATTCTGGAGAAGCACAATTGTAGGAATCTGATCAGAAGATGATCACTTTATCCCTTAGACTATGTGAACTTGAAGGCTAAAGCCCCTGGAGAATGCAGTAACAATTTTGCAAGAGTTCTTGATCTCTGTGTGATGCTTTAACAATGATTGGAAACTCTATTTGTAGATTTCTGGAAATAACTGTTTTTGCAGTTTTCTGATGTGTGCGAGGCTTGATTGCGCCATATTGAGTTGCGCCAACCTGATGTTGTGCCAACTTTTATTCGGTTAACAATCGTGTACTAATAGTATTTAGATGCGTGGCATCATATGATTGAGATAAACGTGGTCATGTACAGAATAGTAGACACGTCTTAAGAAATTAGTGGCATGTGCGCCATGTCATCCTGCTTTAGAAATGAAAGATGTCTCAACTTATTAGGTTGTGCGATTCAGTCAATAAGTCAAACTGCGCCTGATAGGGTTGCGCCTAGGCGCAACTTAATGTATAGGCACGTGGCAGCTTTTGAGAAAAAGTTGTTTCATATTGTGCCTAGGCGCAACTAAGAAATTTGTTTAGATTGTGCCTAGGCGCAACTCATAAGTCGTACAGGACAGCTGTCAATCCAATCTCCTCGAACGGCACAATTTGGGAGATTCGAAGTAATTTTCTTCGTTTTCTGTGCTGTCAGTTGTCAGTGCTGTCAGGTATTGATGACCATTAAATGTCAGACGCCACGTATACTTTGGCGCAACGTGACTAGGCGCAGTTTGTTATATATGGCGCAACGTAATCAGGGGCACAGTTTGATCTCTGGGCTTCATATCTGTGTCGTAACTTGATTTTTGAGGCACAACTTGATTGCTGAGTAGTAGATACATGGCACAACTTGATTTTTAGGCCCTACAGCAGCATAGAAAGATAGAAGTATGCTTTTCATTGATAGCTTGCAACGAAGTGCAAGTCATTTACATTAGATATGTCGTTGCCGCTACATTGAATGAAACAAAGGAAATATACTCGACAAGCTGCCTGAACTAACACTTGTCGTTCAATACTTTTACCCTTTTACACATAAGCCTTCGATGGATTAGCTTCAAAATACTTCAGAATAGGAAGAGCTTCAAAATACCTCTCCGAACTTTAGCTTTAGCTTAGCGTCGTGCACCCCCAGAGTCCACGTCACCTGTGGGGTTGTAGGGATTAGTACACTTGGGAATGCACTAGTGAGCGGGACAAACCCATTCGTCTAAACCGACTCTGATTATTAAGGTAGACATGCTTTAGAGTTTTCTTTCTATTTAGAACTAGATGAATTTAGTTCATCGATAGCCATTTTTGAAGTAGTAAAAGCATACAGTGAAAGATAGCAGTTTATCTCAATTTTTACCACGGCCGTGCTCGTCCCGATATAAAACAGAGATAATACTTACTACCTGCATAAGACAATATGTGAGCATGCTACTATCTTATATGTGCGGTCATTGGTGTTACACACCACTTGGGACTATGTCAACGGCATTATGATCCTTTTAGCCTAGGTTGCAAACCTGGATGAAAGTTCCATAACGCATCAGTACTGTAGGACGATTATTTATTCCCCGTGATCGATTTGGTTTCGATGCCCCGGATACCATTTCGAAGAAAACCAACATGTGCACAAGTTGTCCATGACCATGCCAATGTCTGAACATTTTAATATATGAAAACAGATTTACATAGCGTGGATAGTATTGAGCAGCACTATCATTCTTCCCAACTCATGGAACGATTCATTTTCTCAAGTCGTACTTCCGATCTGGCATCCCGTAGGCACTAATTTCTCGAGGCACTGTAAGCCGCGACTAATGTTTCATTTTATTTTGCAGAACATGAAATAGTCCATCTCTTTTCTAAAACCTTATCTTTTTGCTTTTTGATGTAAAACTTATATTTTTAGAATAGTTTACTCTAAATTAATATAATTATCCTAAGTTCTTGATATTAGCGATTTTGCATGCATTTAACTTGGCATCGTCGATTTGAATATATTCGAGGCAAACTGGATTCGATTTGCGGAAAGAAGTAGAAAATAAGGGGCCGAACCACCCACTAAGTATTGGATCGTGCCGAGAGTCAAAGCACTTCGTAACGTTAAAGCTTCAGTTATGAGACCTCCTACAATGGCACCAACATTTTATCAGAATTCCTTCTTTAATCCTCATTTTCCAAATGCGTAGAATCAATACAGAAATTGATACAAAAACTCAATCAACAAAACCAAGCATCAAAAACTCAAGAAAACCATACAGTAGTTCGGTCCCGTCGAAGGGACTCTTATATAGAGCTTACTCGTCGAGACGGAACCTGCTGCATCTAGGTCCTATTCCAACAGAAGTCGTTCCATTAGTTGGATCGATTCTTGTAACATTCGTCCAAATCGATCTTATTCGATACCACAAATGTTATCGTAAGCCAAGCTTAGCGATCGAGTCAGACTAGCCATCTAAATTTCCATCCGAGTCTGACTCGCCGTATGCATATTATATAGTCCGTCGCTTATCGGGACCGGGAACTGCAAGGGGGATCTATTTATAGAGTGGAGTGAGACTTTACCTTTTCTACAATCCGATATGAGACTAAAATACCAATACTCTAAAATTGTGTTTAATATTCTAGATCATCCCACAATCAGCATAGTCGTGTGCCAGTCCACGACTACCCCCCTCGAGCGCGCCCGTGCATGTACGAGATATCTTGGAGTCCGTGTCTGTGTCCGAGTCCGAACGAAAAAAATTAACTTGCTTTTTGTTGGAATTAATCCCTTTTTTTTCTAGAAAAATACTCCCACATGGCACCCATTTGTGCCCCACCACACCTCATGTACATACCTAAACACAATCACAATATTATATTGAGATACTTGCCATTTGGTGTAGACGATGTGGGCAGTTTAAAGGCAAAAATACCAATAATCCTCGATATCTCAATATATGGGTTAGGCGTTCCCCACAGTGACTGCCCACCATGCATTAGGAGAGATGTCGCTATGTCTTGAATCTTTTCACATGGGTTAAATGACAACATGATACAAGAATAGGCTAAGCCTCGAATTTTGTACCATAACTGCAATTCTTTCTACTCACATAATGACATCAACTGTGCTTCTGGCTTCATATTAAAGGCCATGTGCCAGCCTGGTTTCGGTGTATGTATATTGTGTGTCTATAAGATTTCCCTTAAGAGACGGCCTATATCTTTATCCATACACTTTAGGTGAGTTCTTTTAAAAATTCTTGCAGGCATGTAGCCTTTCGCTTCCTTGCGGTGCTACAACGCTATGACATGGCCCGAAGCCGTATGGTGTCATACCACTATAGCATGAGGCTCAGCCTCTTTGTAGTGCCAATCTATCCAGCATGAAGCATTTCTCTTCCTTGCGGTGTTATGCTGCTGTGGCATGGATCGCGAAGCCAAGGCAATGCCTCATGTGGTGTCACACCACTGTAACACGAGGCTCAGCCTCTTTGTAGTACTTTCTACCACTCTAATTTCTGAAGCATTAGGCCCTCTTGCCTATGTGCGGTACTACGCCGCTATGACTTGTCCCGACGCCGAAGCTTTACCCTCATTAGGTACCTTATGTGGGGTCAGCTCACTGTAGTATGGATTACTACGCTCCTTTCACTACCAAAATACAGTAAATTGGCAACGGCATTTTGGCGACGGAATAAATTCGTCGTCCGTAGCGACGGATTACCGACAACCTGGCGACAACTTTCCGGCTAATCGCATACCAATTTTTTTAAGGGTGAACATCCGTCGGCATGCCGTCCATACAATAGCGACAGAATAAAAACCCATCGGCAAGTAGTCACTCGGTAGTCACTAATTGGCAAGAAAATGTTAAAAAAATTATGGGAAAATGTCACTAGTTGGCGGGGGAATTGACGACTACTTAGCGACAGGTAATCTGTCGACCAGGTGATGGGATATTAGCGACGGACGTACGGTCCGTCGCTAAGTGGTCACTAAGTGGTTGAAAAAATTTGAAAAAAAATCGCGTGAGATTAACGACTAAGTAGCGACGGATTGTATCAGTCGCTAAGTTAAAAGCCTAGCTTAAGTTGAACCGACGGGGGAAAAATTTTATTCCCCCTAATTTTTTCTCTTTCCTCTCCCTCTCTTGGGCGACGGTGGGGGACGGAGGGGAGCCGGCGGTAGTGGGAGGGGGCGGGCACCGGGGGGGTGCTGGCGGTCGCCGCGGGTGAAGCTGGCGGTGGTGGAGGTCGCCGTGGGGGGTGGGGTACAGGGGTCGCCGCGGGTGAAGCTGGTGGTGGTAGGGGTCGCCGCGGGGGGTGATGGCGATGATGGGGGTTGCCACGGGGGGTGCTGACGGTGGTGGGGTGGTAGTGGTGGGAGGGGGCGGGCAGCGGGTAGGGGCTGGGCACGGGGAGGCTGGCCCCTGGGGGGTTGGGGTGAGCTTCGGGGGGCGGGGGCTAGCCGACGAGGGGGGGTGTAACTCCACGTTTCCCATTTTTATTGGAATTAAAAAATTAATAATAATACTTCATTTCTTTTTCCTATAAATATATACTTTATGAATATTTTGGAGGGAAAGAAATTTGGTGCAGAAATATTTTTTTAAAATTCAAAATTTGGTTACAACTAATTTAAGTGGTCCCCATTTTTTGTAAATCTCCTAATCAACCTTTTAACTAATTTTCGAACAGTTTTGTAATAAGTAAAAAGGGTGAGGGCTGGGTTGTAAAAAGACCAAATAGTGGGGGGCCTAAATGCAAAAGTTTCTTTCTCTATTTAATCAATTCCTGTAGAGAGAAACTCATTACTGAGATCTCAATTCTCCAACTCCCTTTACTAATTTCTCCTCACCCCAATTCTTAGAGGAGCAGCAGCCCTAGGCGACTTCGACAGTAGCGAGAGGTCGAGCCACTCCGGTGATGGCGGCGATTCTCTCCGGCCACTAATGTTGACACAAAGTCACAGTCAACCAAATATTGACAACATTGACTAAATAATATCTTTAATAATTCAATACGACACACGGCGTCTGCATTAAGCTCAAGACAGACAACAGCTCAGCCTCCGCTTTTCAGTTATATTCGAGTCTGTATTTTACACTTTCTTTGAGTCTAGACTAATGTAATCTGAGTCATGCTGAGCTCTTGAAACTTAGACTATAGCCTACCCAATAATCCCAAGCTCCACCAAACCAAATATTGCCCAATGGTCCCCTTAGAACCACTCTGCGCTCTGGAGACAGAGTTCGGGCCGAACTCTGCCTCCACACAGAGTTCGGGCCGAACTCTGCCTCCACACAGAGTTCGGGCCGAACTCTGTCCCCTAGAAATCAGTTACCCTAATTTTAGGGTTAGCTGGTTGCTAGTTGTCCAACGGCCAAATATTTGAATTTTTCTACCCAAATTCTGGCCGAATTCTGCCTATAAAAACACTATAAATAGGGCATGAATTCTCTCATTTCAAATCATCCAATCTTCTCTTCTCTCTTATAGCTCAAATAAGCCCTACCCTTCCCATCTACTAACCACAAGCCTCCTAAGTCTCGAGTGCTCAGCATCTCTCAGTTAGGATTCTTGTGCAAGAGTTGAAGAAGTCGCTTGGACAATTCCAAGCAAATCGCCACTGCGATCCTCTGTAGGAAGTTGACGTGCTCTTCTGAAGTAAAGGCACGGGTTGTAAACTACTATTTCACAAATAGTGGATTTAATCCTGAGCTAGAGTTCTCAGGCCTGGACTAGTCCTCCATGAGGGAAACCAGGTTAAAATCGCTGTGTTTGCGTATGCTTTCTTGCTCTTCATTTACTTTCCGTATTTTACTCTGATTATTCATAGATCGTGAAAGAGTTAATTTTTAATTAGTTATTTTCTATATAAACTCTATTCATCCCCCTCCAGAGTTGCCAAACTGTTCTTCAACTAAGACCGTAGCAGCAGCACCTCTTCCGTGCCATTCTCGGCAGCGACGACCAGACAAGTCTCTGGCGACATCGACGGCGACAACACGACTTTGACGTGGATCATCCAACGACTGATGGCGATGATGACTGAGATCCCGAGAGCCGAGTTCGAGTAACGTATATCGGGGTTTCTCTTGAGTGAAGGGTGTTCGATCGACCCTTTCGATGAGATCAGATCCGACTGTGTTATAGATGTGAGTTATTTTATTTTAGGAAATTTCATTCTAGAATCTCAGATCTACAGATCTGGATTTGATCGAGATTTTTCTTTCTATTAGTTCTAGTCAATCGAATCGATCGGCTATTTCCTGTGTTGAGTGAAGGGGCAAGGATCGAATCCTCCTGAAGTTCTGCCGAACTGATTTCTTCGACTCAATTTTGGTGAGCTAATCTTCTTTTCGAGCTTCAATTAGATCAATAGATATTGATTCGTAAGTTTAACTGTATATTTATTTTAGAAGTTTCGTGGCTTGATTTGAGTACTCTGTGTTCGAGACTCCACCGTTGTAGATTGTTGGAGCCGTGTCCGACCCTATCGAGCAATTTCAACAAAGTGAAATCAGATAAATACTCGTCCTCTTATTTCAGTTTCTTTTGAATGCTCGATTGTAACGCGGGTTGTGTATTCATGTTGTGGTATCGGACGAGTTCGTGACTGCACTTTGGAGGTTGATTGTGTCCAAATTTTTATGCTGTTTGTGTTGAGTTCGGGTGGTGTGTCCAGGACCAGGACCAGGACTGAGTTAGAAATGTTCGTGTGTACATTGCCAACCGAAGTTCAGATCTGGTCGAGACTTTGACCGTGTCGTGTTCGCGTGTGTTGCTTGTGATCGTGTCCGGATTATATCAGTTGTGTCGGGAGTCCAGACTGCAAGCAATTTTGTGTGCCAGGGACTAGTACTGTGCAGAGTTAGCTAGGGAATTTAGCAAGATCGGGGTATTTTCTATTTATCAGTTGAATTCATGTTTTGTTAGAATTTTAAATGATTGTATATTTGATTTTGAAAATTTTGTTAAGTTGTTTTACCAGTTGAGATGTTGAGTAGATTTTGAACCTATGATTCATTTTACTGAATCTGGGAATTCTTGTGCAATGATTGTTTCGTTTTGAATATGAGAGTGTTGTGCAGGGTGTGGGTTCAGTGTTATAAACCTAAATTCAGTGTTTGATTCAATTAATGAGCCTGGGATCTTTATTTGCATTATTTTATTCAGTTGAGGAGTATGAACCACATTGCAATGTTGATGAGACTGAAATTAATCATCTTGGTTAAAGAGGCTGCATATACTACATTGGTAAACCAAGGACCTTATACACTGTCTTGATAATTGAAATCTGAGAATCAAATTTCAGTACAATACCACACTAGAAATAAAGACTCTGTTCAGTTAAGTCATTGGGTAAGGATAAACATTAGTAGAGGTTTGGTCATTTAATCCTAAAGCTTGATGTAAACTGTTTTCATTTCAATCCTTTACATTAAGTTAAGTTTTCACATTTAATGATTAGATTTACTTTGACTGTTGTTTATATATTTCCCTTGGAAATTTAGTAGTGTATCTAGGTCACTCTTAAAGTGAATCATATGTTTATAATCCTAAAACCCTTAGTGTTAAACCTTGGTTAGTTATTACATCACATGTCTAAAGGCAAGATAATACCCGTAATTGGTAGTCAGTAATTATTTAGAATATAAATTATTCAACTTGTACCTATTAAAATAGGAGGACATCCAGCTCTATATTTAACCCGTACTTTCCCGAAGCAAGGCAAGTACTTTTCTACGGTTTTGTACATTTACATATCTTGTACCTTTCTTGTGACACGTCTTGACACGATATCATGTACCCCTGTACTCTTGTATTTCATGTTCTTGTACTTGCTAGTGTTTGGGTGGGGAAATACACTAGCCATGTGACCAAATGCTGGTTACTATATTCATGTAGATAGCTTAGGCCTCGCATTGTGCACGCGGGCCCTAAGCCGTATCATATTCATGTACTCCTATACATGCTCATGTACTCACCCCAGCTTGTCACATGGACTAGTTGTACTTCAATATTTTGCACTTATCATGTTTTGTACTTCAGGATTATAGTTTCATTCCTGTACATCACATTTTTTGTACTTTACATTTTTTTGTACTATACATTTTCTGTACTTTACATTCCTGTACTGTAGTTCCTGTACTTCATTTCTTGTACTACTTTCTTGTACTTTCATGTATTTTATTTTCATGTATTCCCGTACTCAGTTTCATATCATGTTCTTGTTCCTTACGTAGAACTGTACTTTGCTCCGCTCCTGACTAGGATATGTTGCAGGTGAATTGGAGGCTCTGTGCGACACATATTATGGCCGAGAGCCAGTAGAGGCAGTAGAGCTAGCTGGAGTTTGTAGGTCCTAAAAAATCAAGTTGCACACATCAACAAAGTCATGAAGATCAAGAAATGAACCTTTCAAATAGACTGCGCAGACATCAGATTGTGCAGTATACAGATTGCGCATACTAGATTGCGCACACTACCAAGCGCGCAGGCTGACGTAGCAAATCATCATCATTACCTGACACAAATCAAATCTTTTGACAGCTGACAGCGCGGAGAACGAGGCGACTGTTCGTTTAATCGTGCAGCACGACGCTCGAGGACAGCTGGCATCGCAATCCATTCCCGCGCAGTCCAAGTCTGCGCAATCCAAAGCCAGCGCAATTCAGGTTGCGCGTTCTATCAACATAAATAACAAAATACACGTGGCATTCATGCCATCATTTGTTCATTACGTGGCAACCGTCTATACACGATCATGCGCATTTCAATCAAATGATGCCATGTGTCCAAGACAGTTAGCCCATGATCCAGCAACTGCCTGTGCAGTCTACTGTTGCGTAATCCAATTGCTGCGCAATCCATCATACACAGTCCAAAATAACTAAAAGTTAGTTATTTTTCAGAACTCTATAAATAGAGTTTCAAGTCTCCATTCAAAGTTAGTTATTTTTCAGAACTCTATAAATAGAGTTTCAAGTCTCCATTCAAAGTTAGTTATTTTTCAGAACTCTATAAATCAGAGAGAAATCAGAGATCAGATCATAGAGAGATCAGAGAGTCCAGGAGTTCTTGTCCAAGTACTGCTGCATTCTTCCGAGGCTTTTGCCTTCAATTTTCGAGGCTTTTTGCCTTCAATTCCAGAGTTGTCTAACTTCAAAGGCTATCGTCTTCAAAGTTCACATCGTCCAAGGGATAAAGCAATCGTCTTCTAGATTGGATTCCTACAGTTGTACTTTTCCAGAATTCAAATTGTAATCTTTTACAAAGTTTGTATCAATAAAGTTCTACACTTTTGTTTTTTACAAACGAAATGGCGACTCTGCTGGGGTCGACTTTCTCCTCCGATGAGGAAGTGACAACTCAATGAGACGTAGCGTCTATCGGAAAGACGTAGAAGACACTGGTTGTGAAGATCAACCAGACAGCCTACGAGGCTATGATCAACTCCAAGACCACTCCTCGCACTGCAACCACTTCTGCCACAAGCAAAGTGCGCCCAGTGTGGGTCCCAAAGACTGCTGTGCAGTATATTGATGCTGCCAGCAAGACTTCTGCGCAGTCTGCTATCAAGACTGCTGCGCAGTCCAAAGCTTCTGTCATCAAGCCTGCTGCACAATCTGTCTCTGCTACTGCTGCACAATCTGCTATTGCCAGTACACAGAAGACTTCATATGCTGCCTTAGCCAAGTACAAGACTCCTATGCCCCTGGCGCAATTGGCTGCCAATCTGCCTGCACAGTCCAATGCTCTAGCATCCAGAGTCCACCCTAAGCACTCTATAGCAAGAACTCCTGATGCGCAAACCACAGTTTCTGTGACCAAAACCAGTACGCCATCCATTCATGATCAAACTGCTCCTGTGCAATCCAAGAGTGACAGCCTTTTGGCTAAACTCTCTTCTTCCTATAACAAGAGAAAAGGCTCTACTCCTCTTCCTAAATACACTGTTGCTCCTGTGCAATCTACTGGGGGTAGTCCTTTGGCTATTCCTCTTCTTCTTCAAAACAAAGGAAAAGGCCCGTTGGTCTTTTCTCAAACTTCCTTGTCCCATGACTTGGAAGACAATAGAGGGAAACGCTCTTTAGCTAACCCTTCTTCATAAAACAAAGGAAAAGGCCCTTTGGTCTTTTCTCAATCTTCTTCAGTTTTTACCGAAGAAGATCAATCTGAACGTGCCTCGGCACTAATCAGTACTAGAACTCTTTCAAACAAGGATTCTTCTTTTCTTTATGACAAGAGAACTTGTACTGACCAAAGAGGTATTCTGCCTACCCCGGTAGCAGAATTCCAGGACCTTCCAACTCTCAAGATTTCCCGTTCCAGGCAGGAAAAACTGCTGGTGTCTCAAACAGAAACCCTTGGGGGTGAGTTTGCAGATTTAAGGGCTTATCTCAACAGATCCACTTCGGTGAAATGCAAACAGCCAATGCCGAAGACCAAACATCATCAAAAACAAATCTCCAGGGTTAAAAATCCCGACACTTATGCCAATGAAGTTAGCACTTCCCTGTACATTCAAGGGACTAAACATTTGAAGAATCAGAATCATGTTCCGAACATTATCAAAGAACAGATCCCTCAGAGTTTTTCTCATCCTTCTGTTGTTCTCGATCTCTGAGAACATCTCAGACAAAAATGGGACAATGTTTCAAACATCTTCAGTTCAACCATCTGATCATCATTGCAACCACAAAGTCGTTATCCAATGTTGTTGTCAAACAACAAAATGATCTATCTTCGATCGTCTGACTTTTGTTAAATCTGAAGCTATGTCAGAAGAAGATGATGTCTTGTATGCTTCTATCAACATGACTTCCCGAGACACTGGGGGTAGAAGGTGCTCTAAGCATGGCAAACCTCGTAAACCAAGTCAACGGTATTTAGAATTACTCCAAGAATCTTCTGAAGGAGTGTTTTGACATACCCGTTCTCGAAGCCGAGATACAATCGGTCAAAGGAATCTTCCTCAAAACCCTTCAGGTTATCTTCCTACTTCTCAGTCAGGAGATGACTCTTTCTCCGACTATGATGCATACATCGAAAGCTCTGAATAGACAGTGTCTTCTACTGTACCAAGAGAAGTGACAGCTTATGTTGTCAATGAACATCCAGATGCTTCAACTTCTACAAATCAAGAACAGCGAATCGCTACACTAGAAGACAAGCTAAAAACCATGGCTGAAATGGTTGCTAGTATACATTCTATCATAGTGGCACAACATGTCACACCACCGACTGTACCTACTGATGTAAATCCAGAGATCATTATATCTTCAGTACCTGCCAATACTGGGCTGGGGGTAGTGTCTCCTCTAATGCCTCCTGTACAAGTACAAGTTCAAACTACACCAAGTCAGTCAGGAGCTGGGGGTAGTGCTTACAATGCTGTTCCTCCTCCTACCACTCTAACTCAACCTGCTCCTTCTTCGTCGTTTGAAGACGCCAATGAAGCTGTCAAACTCTTGCGAACCCAGTTCGAAGCTTTCAAAGAGAAAGACAACTTGCAAAGATTGGGGATCAAGCAGCCTTATCCAGTTGAATGGAAAAAAGTTCCGTTCCCACCAAAGTACAAGATCCCAACGATCTCTTTGTTTGACGGTAGTACTTCTCCTAGTCAGTTCATCAATCATTTGGAGGTAATGACCGTTCAACTTCAGCCAAATGACGCTCTTCTTACTAGAGTGTTCGTCGGTTGTTTAGCCGGCGTAGCATATGACTGGTACAGAAGTTTGCCCGATGGTTGTATCACTTCCTTCTCAGGTCTCAAGCAAATCTTTCTGGAACGGTTCTATGAAGGATTTAACGACATGACTATGTCGGCTCTCAATAAAATCAAACAAAAACACAATGAAACTGCTGAGAGTTTTATCGAACGGTTCCGCCTTGAAGCCTTGAAGATGCCACCCGAGACTCCAGCTGCTGTCACTATTGATACTTGTAAGGCAAATCTTTTGCCTATCATCAGTATGTGGACAGGATCTACCCAGTTCCAAGATTGGCCCTCATTCATTGTCAATGCCAAAGCTGCGGAAGTGAGTGCTGAAAAATTCAAGCAATTGGGGGTACAAATGTCTAACCCCGATCGAGATGAACACCAGATATCAAGTGGTGGCAACCGCCAGAACAACCGCAAAGCAAAAGAGACTTTGAACATTAATCTGAACAAGAATAAAGAATCTTTGGCTGTCAATGTGGCTCCGCCTACATCTACTTCTACTCCTTCTGCACCTCCACCAAGGGAACCTCGTCCGAAAGTAAAATATTCCTTCGACGAGAATGACACTGCAAGCATCTTTGAATGTTTATTCAAAAGCAACAAGATTCAGCTTCCAGACCCAAAGAAACCTGATGAAGTCGGTCAGACAGATCATCCTAAATATTGTGTCTACCATAGGTTCATTGGACATCCTACTCGAGCATGCTATGTGCTCAAGGGCAAAATTCAAGAGCTTGTCAATGCTGGTGTCGTCACTCTGCAGCAAGATGAAAAGACTGTTACTGCGAATATGATTTTAGTCCAGTTTGGTGACTTTCCTCCGCAGATGGTATAGCACGGTGTCATTCCTATTCCCAAAGCTACTCTTGAGATTATGAATCTTCCTCTTCCACCAAATGAAGGTCTCGTCCCCTTGTCTCTTGATAACGACGAAATTATGTGGATTCATCCCGATCTTGCTCCGGAATTCGAAGTGCCCACTTCTTCCAAGAAGAAAGGTCGTTCTAAAGGCAAGACAATGACTTGCAACATGGTGTCTTTTGACCCCATAGTTGACGAAGAAATTCTGTTAGGCACCAGATCAGGGAAAGCCTATTTGAAAGATCATTCTGAAGCTCAAGAGGATCCTGCCTCTTCTTCTGAACCTGTTCCAGTACAATCTACTTCCTCTGAAGAGATTTCTTCCACATCCTCACCAGTTGTAGTACCTATTCCTCCCAAGCCGGTGGTTGCTGACAAAGGCAAGCAACAAGTCCGCTTTGATAAACCCCTGAAGATATCATCTCCTACAGGATTTAAAAAGCCATACAACTTTGATATATTGGCTCAATTAGCCAATACACCGGCTAGGCTATCAATCTTTGAGCTCTTGCGCCTTTCTAAAGAGACTCGAAAAACTTTAAGTGAAGCTCTTATGCAGGCTGAAACTTGCTTAACTCTTCTCAAAAAGCCAGAATCAGAACCAGTCTCTTGTTGTCATTGTCATAGTGTCCTGGAGTTGATTCCAAACATCACTTTCACTCAGGATGATATGCTGTTGGAAGATAATAGACATGATCGTCCTCTCTACTATACAGGGTATGTCGATTCGATGAAAGTCGATCGTATCCTGATAGATCCAGGATCTACTCTCAGCATTATGCCAAAGACGATGCTAGACGCATTGAAGATACCAGTACATAGTCTTTCAAGCACAATCACCACTATCTTGGGATTCAACCAAGGAAGGAGTGAACCTTTGGGCAAGATCCGCTTAAAACTCCAAATAGGCAATCTTCGCACAAAGGTGACCTTTTATATCATCGACAATCATGGTTGTTCTTACAACGCTTTTCTGGGAAGACCTTTCCTCCATGAACATAACATTGTTCCATCAACTCTTCATCAATACTTTAAATATGTTGATGACAAAGGACAAGTTTACAGGGAAGTTGTAGACCTTTATCCTTTCAAGGGTATCGAAGCATATTGTAATGACGCTCGTATGTATAAGAAAGAATTTATGAAAGTGGTATTGGCCATGGATACTGAAGAAGACCAAGAAGCAGTGCCCAAAGACACTCTTATTATACCTGTCAAAGGGCGCGTTTCTCATCCTCAGTCTTCTAAACCATTGGCTATTCACTTGCCAATTCAGAAGAAACCAGTTGATGGCGATCAAGATAAAATGGAGCTCACCTCTTCTGAGCCATTTGTTATCGACTTACGTCGTAACAAGGACAAAAAGCAGCTCACTTCTTCTGAGCCTCTTGTTGTTGATTTAACTCACAAAAAAGAAAAAAGGGAGCTCACCTCCTCTGAGCCGCTTGTCATCGACCTCCGTCGTAACAAGTCGCTTCCACATTCTTCTTCTCCTCCTCTTATAATTAATCTGACCAAGCCTGCTAAGGCTAAAGGTCTTGCTGTAAATACAGATGTACAAAATAATGAAAAAGCATCTACTTTCCAGTATACTAATGTTATTTATCATACTAAAAGCTATTTGGATATGTTAGATAGCTTCAAATCATTTATAATGGAAGTTGTACAATCTCTTCAAACAGAAGTCTCATTTGAAGATCCAGATGACTCTTACCGTATTGTCCCTGCTCGAAAGAAAGGCAAAAGTCCAATACTTTTTAGTAAAGGACCAGAATAACAATTCAGCTATACGGATGATAGCAAGCTTAACGATACAGGACATCTACAACTCCGTCGTTATAGTCAACAATCAAAAGACATCATCCGTAAGATAGGTTATGACTTTTAAAATGGCCTCAACTACGGTAAGGGTAGACGAAATCCTATTTGTACGGCTGTTCCAAAAGGAAAATCTGATATGTACTATAGCAAGACCAAAAGAGGTCTCGGATATGCTTCTTCTCCGATGTTATCCCCAGCAGTTTCCGACTCTGATAGCGAAGAACGTTCTAACTCTTCTGATTCCAGGTCATGGGATTCTGACACCAGCAATGGTGAAGTCCATCGTGTGATCGTATCTTCTAATATGGTCTCTGCTGAACTTCCGGAAGGCTATGATGAGGACGTTGAAGAAAATCCTGAAACAGGTCCTTGGGCTCAACAGATGGATAATTAGTGGGTACTCCGATTTGAACAAAGAGAACCTCCTACTGAAGATCAACTAGTTCAAGTTGATGTAGGAGAATGCGGGTCATCTCGTCCAATCTTTATTAGCAAGAATCTTCCAGAAGCAGATAAGCAAGAGTTGATTCTTCTCATTAAAGAATACCGTGATGTCTTTGCTTGGAGTTACGAAGACATGCCAGGTTTAGATCCCAAATTGCTACTCATAAACTGAACATTTTGTCTAATGCTAAGCCAGTCAAACAACAACAACGGCGATTCAAGCCTGAAATGATGGACGCAATTGATGATGAAGTCAAGAAGCTTATCGCTTGTGGCTTTATTCGAGAACAACAACATCCTGATTGGGTAGCCAATATTGTTCCAGTCCTGAAGAAAACCGGCAAGGTTCGAGTCTGTATTGATTTTTGGGATCTTAATGAAGCATGTCCGAAAGATGAATGTCCTCTCCCTATTACGGACGTCATGATTGACAATACCTGTGGGTTCGAGCGAATATCTTTTATGGATGGATTCTCTGGATACAATCAGATCAAGATGAATCCCGAAGATGAAAAACATACTTCTTTCCGCACTCTTCGGGGAGTTTATTGCTACACAGTGATGCCATTTGGTCTCAAGAACGCTGGTGCAACTTACCAACAGGCTATGAGTACCATTTTCAGAGAACATCTTCGTAAAACAGTCGAATGTTATGTTAATGATATCGCTGTTAAAAGTCGTCTGAAAGAAGATCATATCTAAGATTTGAGAATAATCTTCAATCTCATGCGCCAACATCAGCTCAAGATGAATCCCACCAAGTCATTCTTGGGTGTCTCTAGTGGCAAGTTTCTCGGCTTCGTCATTACCTCTAAGGGTATACACGTGGATCCCGAGAAGATCAAAGCCATTCAAGAGATGCGTCCTCCACGCAACCTAAAAGAGCTACGAGGATTCCAAGGTCGACTTGCGTACATCAGGAGATTCATTTCGAACTTGTCTGGACGCTGCAGACCATTCACTCAACTAATAAAGAAGGGTGTATCTTTTATTTGGACTGAAGTATGTCAACAAGCATTCGATGACATCAAACGATATCTCATGAACCCACCAGTATTGGTGCTACCAATCTCGGGCATTCCATTCTTAATATACGTCCGTGCTATGGACCATTTATTGGGTGCTTTACTTGTCCAAAAGAATAAAGAAGGTATGAACAGGCCATCTATTATCTCAGTCGTACTATGATTGGTGCTGAACACCGTTATAGTCCGGTTGAAAAAGAATGTCTAGCCCCTATGTTCGCTGTTCAAAAGACAAGGTATTATATCATCGGTCAAACTATTCATGTCATATCCCGAGTCAATCCTCTTCGGGTACTGATGAAAAAGCCTAGCACGCTCAACTCTCGGCTGGCTACATGGGCCATTCTTCTAGCCCAATATGACATGGTATATGTTCCTCAGAAGTCTGTCAAAGGTCAAGCACTGGCGGATTTTTTAGCAGCTCATCCTGTTCCAGAAACATCCAAGCTTTACGATAAAATTCCAGATGAGACGTTGGAAGTCAACATGATCTCTGAAGAATTTCTAACCTGGCGTCTATTCTTTGACGGAGCATCCAGAATCGGACCCAATGGTGCTATTGTAGCAGGAGTTAGAATTGTTCTCGTTTCTCCAGACGGATCAACTATCCAAAGAGCTTACTCTCTAGATGAATCCTGCTCCAATAATATAGCAGAGTACAATGCTCTACTCATCGGTCTTCAATTAGCCAAGCAATTGAATATCGAATATCTCGAAGTTTACGGTGACTCTAAGCTGGTTGTCAACCAGGTTAGAGGAACTTATGAAGTCCGCCATCAAGATCTGGTACCTTACTTTGAAGCAGCAATCAACATGGCTACATCGTTCAAAGCTTTCTTCATTGAATATGTACGCCGAGCATGCAATACTGAGGCAGATGCTTTGGCCAATCTTGCAGCAGTCTTAGCCATTCCCATCAGAAGACAACAAGTGGTGGTTATCTCTAATCGAGAATTGTTTTGTGTTGAAAACAATCGTAACATCGAGTTCAGTAATCTTGCTGAAGTTAATGTTATCAATGAAGATTGGAGAACTCATTTCATCGACTTCGTGGTTCACGACATACTCTCCGAAGATCCTAAGGAGGCTACAAGTATTCGACGACGATCTTTACGATTCTACTACAACCAAACCACTAAGACTCTCTATCGACGAACTTATGACGGCCTGCTTTTGTGCTGTCTAGCTGGTGATAAAGCAAAACAAGTACTTGCGTGAAGCTCACGATGGTGTCTGCGGAGCACATCAACCCGGTCCTAAACTACAGGATCGCATCCGACGCATGGGTTACTACTGGCCCTCTATGGTATCAGATGCTATTGAATATGCAAAAAAGGGTCGAGCTTGTCAAATCTATGCAGATTTTATTCATCAACCTTCAGAATTTCTACATCCGACAGCCGCTTCCTGGCCTTTCGAAGCTTGGGGTATGGACATCATAGGTCCTATTAATCCTCCTTCTTCTAGAGGACATCGGTTCATTCTAGCAATAACTGACTACTTCTCTAAGTGTGCTGAAGCTATATCTTTAGCTGAAGTCAAAACCAGCAGTGTCATTAACTTCGTCAAACACCCTGTCATTTATCGATTTGGTGTCCCTCGACGAATCGTCCATGACAACGGACCGCAATTCATCAGCCAGAAATTTACAAGATTCTGTGATGATTACCGAATTGACAATGTCGCTTCAACAGCCTACAATCCTGCTGCTAATGGATTAGCTAAAGCTTTCAATAAAACCATTATCAATCTCCTCAAAAAGTTTGTATCCACTAACAAACGGAATTGGAGTGAAAAGCTTGGCGAATGTCTATGGGCCTACCGAACTACGGTCCGTAACCCTACAGGTTTTACACCTTTTTCTTTGGTGTATGGCTGTGAAGCAGTTCTTCCTCTGGAAATTCAAATCCCTTCTTTAAGGATTGCCATTGCTAATGAGCTCACTACAGAGAACAATGATCTTCTTCGACTTCAAGAATTGGAGGCACTCGATGAGAAGCGATTAATGGCTCAGCAACATATTGAATTATATCAAGCCCGCATCTCGAAGATTTTCAACCGCAAAGTTAAAGTTAGAGCCTTTCAACAAGGAGAACTTGTTCTAACAGTCAGACATCCTATGACTATGACTCACATGAGCAAAGGCAAATTCGATGCGAAGTGGGAAGGTCCCTATGTTGTAAGCAAAGTCTTCTCAAATGGAGCCTATCAACTCTCAGAGCTCAACGGTCGAATTGCAATGATGCCTATCAATGGCAAATTCCTTAAAAAATACTATGTATAAATGTAAATGCTTGTAAATCATCAGACAAGTCCAAGTTCATAAATAAAATTTTATTTCATCATGAATGATAGTACATAATATTAAGGGAGATCACTATCATCCTTCTTAACATTGGGACACGGACCATTACCGTCCTTCTCAAAGACACGGTCAGCAAAAGAGCCGAGAACCTCCTTGCTGGAGCCCACGAGGAACTTACAAGCAGCTAGCCTCATAGCCTCTTCTTCTTCAGTCTTTCCTTGTTCAAGCAGGAAGTCCAGAATATCTCGCGGGGGTTTTTGTGCAGACGAACCTTCGCCTGCCTCTGCCTGCATTGGCTGAACCAGTTCGGCTTGACGTTCTTCAACGCCTTCTTCAACTTTTGGAGCGAGTTCAGTCTTCTTGGGTGCATCTCCAGACGACATTTTTATGTTAAAAAAGTGGAAGTGCTCCTTTCTGCTAAATTTATGTTCTATTTATAGGCAGAGATTCTCCAAATAACGAAGCGACACATTCATCCGACGGTTCATCCGTTCATTCACATTCACCTGGCGGTTCACCCGTTCATTTATTATCACCCGACGGTTCATCCGTTCACATTCATCCGACGGTTCACCCGTTCATTCACATCCACCTGACGGTTCACCCGTACATTAATCATCATTTGACGGTTCATCCGTTTATTCATTTCCATCTGACGATTTGTCCGTTCATTCCACCATTCAACGGTTTACCCGTTCCTTATGACGATTTATTTCATTCACACCTTTTTGACGATTCATTTTCGTTTATTTAATCATTCACCTCAGTAACTTATCATCCTTGATTAAGTTATCTATTGAAATAATAATATTCGATATATTCTGCCACGTCCATATTACCTCTGAGCAGATATAATGAATATAATTATTTTCCAACAAAATTCAGAAATATATCATGTCCTGTACCTCTGAATATATTTTCTATATCTATTATTTATATCTGAACAAGATATGCAATAAATGATAGAGCCATAACAAAATGTCTTTTATTAATCAAAATATGAGACATTACAAAAAAACACATGTACTACCAAGGATACAAAAAGTTCTTTTTAATGTGGTGGAGGTGTTATCAGACTAGCAATTTGTTGTTTCAGAGTCTGTAGTCGCTCTTCATGAGATGACATCACTATCCTTCTGGCTCCTTCCATCTCGGTTCTTCATTGAAAGCAGGCATGGCCACCATTCGGCGAGTAATCTCAGCATTATGAGCTGCCACGTACTCATCCGTTTCTTAAATCAGAGCATTGAATTGTTGGGTTGCAAGTTGATGATCAGTAACTTCATTTTCTAATTCCTCCTGGAGACGAGCAATCTCTGCCCTCAGCTCAGCAGCTCTTTGCTCTTTTCTCTCAGCCATCAAGGTCACTGATTCTAGCTTGGACTGATACTCAGCAGATTTTGCAGAGAAAGCTTCCAAAAGGTTCTGGAGATTCACCCTTTCAATGTCAGCTGCCTGAGCCAGTTGTTCGAATTCTGCCTGCACTAGAGACTCCATGTCTCCTTGGTTGAGCTCTTTATAGTTTTTGATGGAAATCTCTAGCTTATTCAAAATATGATCCAGGAAAGTGGCCTGAGCCTCGTCACCTTATTCTCGGATAGCCCTTACTAAGAGAGAGGTTGGACCCCTAACCATAAAAAATTAGTACCCTCTTTTTCCATCATTCTATTTACTAGAGGTCCCAATGACTCAAAAAAGCATCTGGTAAATGATTGGATCACAAGATTATTAATCGCTATAGCACCAGGAGTTACAGCTACTCCTGTTGATGACGAGGCCGCAGGATGTTCAATCTCTCGCATCTGAACAGCGGGCTCTTTGAATAAAGGAGCCAAAGTGGAGCTAGTTGCCCCTCCTGGTTGTTCCTCTGCAAAAGTAAAAAGTATCATTTTGCCTGTTGATTGCTATTGTCCAAGAAGATTAAAGATGTAAACTGTCTTACCATGGTTGAATCCAACAATGAGCGTATCATCTGCAGGAATAGACTCTAGCCGAGCAGAAGTAGCTTCAGCCATAACAGCTTGGCTACTGCCCTCTTCAGAACCATATGATAAATGATGACTGCTACTAACAATTACCGTCGTTATAGGCAGTATGTCCGTGCACGTCGGAGGTGCTAGAGGAGTCTCAAGATCTGCAGGAAATATAAATAAAGACGTTAGCTATCAATCTATTTAAGAGAAGATTGCTAATTTTATTTTATACCTTGAGGACCATTGGCGGGAGTTTCTTCCGGAGCTTCTTCATCTGCTGCTTTTTCTGGAAATACTTCTACCTCAACATCCTCTTCAGGATTTAAGGTATCAGTGACGTTTTCTTGAGATACTTCTACCTCAATATCCTCTTCAGGATTTAAGGTATCATCGACAGCATTAGAAGATATATGCACTTCATCATCCCTTTCAAGATCTTGCATATATTCATCAATATTCTCGGACGAAGAGCTCTCCTCATCTTCACCTTCTTCTGGTGCATTCCCGCTGACAGTTGCAGCTTGGTCAAAAGAGTCTTCCAGCGGGCTGTAGTTGCAATCTTCTAAAGCTGCAATCACTTCACGATCTTCCTCTTTGCGGAGAGTCCTAGGAGTATGAGGAAGTTGAGTCGTCTCCGCAGCAGGTGAAAGAGATCGTACAACATCTTGCTCTTCCTCCATGATACTTCCTCTGGGCTCTTCGGCCTCAGTTCTCGGATCGGGATCTTTCCTCTGCTCGATCTCTTCCCTATGTTCTGGACTAGAAGTTTTATTCCTAGACTCTGAAATAGGAGTGGGAGATGGCATAGTGAATCCTGCCGCAGCATCCACTACTATTGAAGACGGAGCTCGTCTAGAAGGAGAGGCCATTCGATTTCTTCTTTGGGCCAGCTTCTTTCTTTTCAGAGGCCTCTCAGGGCTTTCTATGTTTACAGTCTTGACTTGTCTTTGAACAGAGGTCGGTGTGGTAGCATCTTCTTGCTGAATTGTGTCGGCCAGCTGCCGAGATTGAGATCTAGTGGTAATCTTTTCAGAAGAATGATCTAAGATCAGTTTCTTTTTTGCTGCCGGAGCGGGAAGCTCCTCTCTTCTCCTCTTCTTGGCTGGAGATTTGACCACCTTCAAAGAAATACGCAGTGGTGCGTTAACCTCTTCAGGGAACATAGCGTCCCTTGAAGCTTCCAGGGGTGCATCTACTGGTTCATGCACCTCATCATTTCCTGGGAGTGACATAGCGATTCCTCCCCTCTTCAATCTTGTTAAAGATGCGAAGCTATCCGCGAGATTGAAATTCTCAACAAAGGTGTTCGAAGATGTATAGAATACTGAGTATGTAAATAGCATCCGAGGGCCATGATTGCTATTTACTGGCATCGAGAACGTTACTTTCGTATCTCGAGCATTATAATAAGCCCAAGCTCGGGCCCCATCTATCAAAAACCTTTTCCTTGAAGGCACGTGATAGCATTTCCTACATGGAATTGGTCGTACCCGAACTGCCGAGCAAATCGACTGGGGAGATATGGCTCTAAATAACATTCTTCTTCAAACCGATACACCAAATGGGACGGTCGAATTGTCTTCAACCCCTCAAAAGCTGCACGGCTCAAAGGTTGCATCTTCGATTCAATCATATTTGTCGGCATTTGTTCATATCCAGCAGGAGGAGGAGTACAACAAAAGTTCCATCCTTTGCTCAGGTTCAGAGCATATCTACAATCTCTCAGAGCAGTGTATTTCCACTTACCATGAGAATATCTCCGCAAAAAGCTGTCGTCGACCGGTCCCATGTCGGGGTCCATCAAAGTAGGATGGTGAAGAAGCAACCACCCAAACAGATATGTATACGGCAATTCCAACGGAGGAAATTCTTTTTCACCCTTAGCTTTCAGCATCAGATCGACGTACAGACGAAGACCGACATTCAACCTACAAGTCATCGCTGACAAAAGATCTATCTTGTAGCCGAAGACTAATCTAACGGCGGCAAAAAGAACACCGCGATGGAAGCGGTCTACAGCACTCGATCCTGGGACTACAAATCGACGGAGCCAATATGTCAGAAATCCTGCTAATTGGGCTTCTTTTGACATAAATCTATATCCTACTCTCAAATAACTCTCGAGAGTATCTCCTTTCTTCAAAGGAGGACATTGATGATCATCCTTCATCTCTTCATCCAAATCCCCGCTTTCCTCTATCAGTTTCACCACGTCACTGCTGCTCAATGGTCTAAAGAAGTCAGGATAGCATCTATCATGTTCCTTGGTCTTCGGTTCTTTAATGTGGTTAAGGAACAGATAAGGTAACCATTTTGAGGAATAGCAGGTATTTGATGTAGCACTTTTGTAGAACAGAGAACAGATTTTATAATGACATAGCAGTTCTTCGAAGACTGCTACCATTTCTGCGTTCTTTTTTCGGAGTTTGTCCAATTCATCATTTGTTGGGACAAATTCTTCATATGGGGCATCCCCCATTGGCAAGTAAGAGATGTACTGCATCTCATGAAGTACAAACCCGATTTCTTCGCCAGGAGTCATGAAAGTCCCTGTTCTATAATTGTACCTTTCTGCTAGAGCCAAGAACAGATGCAGGTTGGGGGCAAAACCATAAATAGTAGCATGCACTGCTTGGTACAAGTTGATTTGATGAAGTTTGTTTTCAATCTTGGTCAGGATCCAGTTTGCTATGCAGTTCCATCTCTTAAAATCTGGATTCACCAATGTAGTTAATCTGATGTCCTGCTCAGGATACCTTCCTTCGACCTTCGCAAACTCATTTGCGAATATTGGAGTTCTGACAGGCAAAAACAAGGAAGAATTCTCCGACGGAATACAACCGGGTTTCAAACCTCTTAACAAGACACTGTACCATTCTGAGGAACTGTAGAACATGTCCTTCTTGTTCGGCCCCTTCTTTACAAAAATCCTTCCTGGACGGGCATCTTGGAAAGGTGTAAGGTTCCATTCCATCTTTCTCAGATAGCTCGCATGAGCATACCGCGATAAGGGGAGGCAGCGAGAAATATCTGGTATCGAGAATGACCTATCCGTCTGATGGACAATCCTTTCTTCCATCCTTGGTCTCGGTTGAGAGCTTTTTTCAAAAGCATCGCCGAACAGGAATAATGGCTTCTTGTGAATGACAACGTCTGCTGACTCCAGAGGTTGTCCATTCATCAAACATTGCAGTGTCTCATTATCTTGGGATATCAAAATAGCCTGACGAGAAGTTGGCAGATCATATTGAGGATAGTGTACATGGGAAAGGTCCTCTTTGTATTCTGACTCTGAAAGAGTTCCTACAAAGTCCTCATATTCGGGATCTTCTCTGGTATTAACTGCATCAGACAGAGAAAACAAAAATTCAGTATAAGTCAAGTCAAAGATTCAGTTTGCGCAAACATCAGATTGCACAACATTAAATTGTGCGATATCAGATTGCGCAACAATCAGACTGCGCAAACAAACAGTCATCAGTTTGCGCTGATAGTCTCACGCAAATCAGCAAATTGTGCTGACTTTTGCCAGCGCAGTTCAACCGATTGCGCAGAATATCGCTCTTCATAAAAATGAAGAACGAACTAATTTATGCAACCAGAACCCTAAAAAGCGTGGCGCAGTATGATCACATCTCTAAAAAGAGATGGATTCTGAAAGAATAAGTAAGATCAAAACCCTAAAAAGAGTTTTGATTAAGTCATCTACCTCGCAGCGCTGGATGAGCAGTTTCGTGACGAGAAGCACGTCGCACAACCCTTGCCGAAGATTCTGCGGTGGCTTTGCCCTTGGCAGCGGCGGAGGAACGCTTGGGAGCCATCAAAATCGTCAGAAAAGAAAGAAAGAAGGAGCTCGGAATTTCTCTCTCAAAAGTGCACGAAGAAGGCAAAGTAAAGAATAAAATAAGAAGTAGAGAACTATTTATAGTTTTTGAAAACGAAACGGCCGCCTCAGATTGCGCCTGAAAATGGGGCTAATCCCTCAGATTGCGCAGACAGATCATTTCATGCGCCAATGGATTGTAATTTCAAAATTCAAAGTATTTCGAAATTTTGAATAAGTTCAACTTTCGAAAACTTTGAAGGGGGTCTTGTATGTCCTAAAAAATCAAGTTGCACACATCAACAAAGTCATGAAGATCAAGAAATGAACCTTTCAAATAGACCGCGCAGACATCAGATTGCGCAGTATACAGATTGTGCATACTAGATTGCGCACACTACCAAGCACGCAGGCTGACGTGGCAAATCATCATCATTACCTGACACAAATCAAATCTTCTAAAAGCTGACAGCGTGGAGAACGAGGCGAGGGTTCGTTTAATCGTACAGCACAGCGCTCGAGGACAACTGGCAGCACAATCCATTCCTGCGCAGTCCAAGTCTGCGTAATCCAAAGCCAGCACAATTCAGGTTGCACGTTCTATCAATATAAATGACAAAATACACGTGGCATTCATGCCATCATTTGTTCGTTAAGTGGCAACCATCTATACACGATCATGCGCATTTCAATCAAATGATGCCATGTGTCCAAGACAGTTAGCCCATGATCCAGCAACTGCTTGCGCAGTCTACTGTTGTGCAATCCATCATGCGCAGTCCAGAATAACTAAAAGTTAGTTATTTTTCAGAACTCTATAAATAGAATTTGAAGTCTCCATTCAAAGGGAGATCAGAGAGAAATCAGAGATCAGAACATAGAGAGATCAGAGAGTCCAGGAGTTCTTGCCCAAGTGCTGCTGCATTCTTCCGAGGCTTTTGCCTTCAATTTCCGAGGCTTTTTGCCTTCAATTCCAGAGTTGTCTAACTTCAAAGGCTATCGTCTTCAAAGTTCACATCGTCCAAGGGATAAAGCAATCGTCTTCTAGATTGGATTCCTACAGTTGTACTTTTCCAGAATTCAAATTGTAATCTTTTACAAAGTTTGTGTCAATAAAGTTCTACACTTTTGTTTTTTGCAAACAGAGTTGCTCTTGACTTAGAGGTTGCAGAAGCCTAGAGCTTTACCTTAGTATTTCCATATTTTCCTTGTATTGAGACTATCAGACTTATTCTAGCAGGATGAATGTAATAACTTGTAGACCTGTACATACCTTTATTCTGGGATACGTTTATAGATGTTGTGATTTTTATTTGTCTTGATTATCTGGTTAGATTTTTTTACATTGGTACAGCTTACTTCGTCGTATCTAACGACGAAGGCTGGGCGTGTCCGACTCATGTCCGATTATTCGGGAGCGGGCCGTGACAAGGGGGTTAGGGTGGCTGGCCGCAGGATTGCGCTTATGTTATATTTATGCAGTGATCTTAGTTTGATATATGAAATTTACCAAGGATTGTGTACCACCCATTATTTTTTTGCTGTTATCAAAAATTAGCAGTTTACTGAGAACACTTTGAGATTCTGTTTAGCTGCAACCTGTTCTTCTACTTTATAACCTTCTATGATTGATAAAAGCTTTGATCTTGTGGTCCAGCAAATAATCAGCTTTATTAAGCATGTATGTGTTAGGAGCTAAATATTATATTATTCTCTATTGTAAGTATTTTCTTAATATTGAAGATATCCTCTTAACTTTTGCACGTGTCACATGACATGCTATATTATACATTTCTTTTGTAGCAATTTTCTTTATGAACTACTAGTATCTTCTTTATTTCCATCAAGTTAATAGTTTATATTAGTTTGACCACTTAGACGAAGATGACATACTATGTTGCACAATTATGAGCACGGATACTGATACATATACGATACAGATATAGGATACAAACATTTTCAAATGGATACAAATGTAGTTACTTATGTTGCATGTGTAATGTATGTACTATTACACCCTTATATGCCATAAACCTGAGAATAACTGAACCTATAACTTGAGGCTCTCGCCTGTACACACACCCACCCTTAAAACACACACATTTGACTAGGACACACACACACACCCTCTCACTCTTTCACTCTCAATGTCATACCCTTAACACACACATATTTGACTGAAAGACACACACATACACCCCTCACCATATCACTCTTTGTCTATACACACAATGTTATCCTGATTGGACTAGGAACTTGATCCTGATAGCACAATGTTATCCTGTTCTCAGAAGGAGAACTATAAGGACGATATATTTTTAATTACAAATTTGTTTACTTTGTCTTACGAATCGGTATCGGTATCAGACTATTTCTATGAGTATCGATATTGATCGCTTAGGCGTCTAGGCGGTGTCTAGGCAGTAGGTAAGTGTTGAAAATCAAATTTAAGATATCGTTATAGAGTGAGTATCCTAGAAGAATATATATAAGATATCTTAGTAGTAGATAGGTAAGTGTTGAAAACTAAATTTACTTATGCCAAGTCTTATGGGCCTATCAGAGTTATAAATTTTTTCAAAAATCTAGTATAATGCTGATTACCTCAAAAGGCTTACATAAGTAAGGGTATATAGAGTGTATTTCGTAGGCGGATGAGTGTATAGAGTGAGCCTCCCTACTCCCCTTCTTCTCATTCGGGTCATGAGGCATCCTATATCGCATTATATGATATACATCTCAACCAAAGCGTGGAGAAGTATGAAAATGTTAATATTAACCAAGGATCAGTATCGGAATCAGTATCACCATGAATCTCATAGCTTGTTCTAACAGAGAATAATATAAACCAAACGTGAAGCAGAGCTTCACATTCACAATATTATAATATAAAGCTCTGATTCACATGTTTGGTTTTATATTATGCTCTGGTAGAACAAGCCATGAGAATATATGGTGATACCGATCCTTGGTTAATATTAATATTTTCACACTTCTCTACTCTTTTGTTGAGATGGATATCATATGAGAGAGCCAAATGAGAAGCAGGGAAGTAGAGGGGGTCAGAGAGGGGGCCTTCTCTACTCCTCTATATTCTGGTTGTGAAACTCATTCCGTACTGTCAGGCTACGTCTTTAATGGCTTCAAGTTTAAGGCAAGACTGCTGAGGGTCATTCACCGTTGGAGGTTGAAGTATCCGAAGAGGTTGAAGTATCCGAAGAGGAAAATGAAATAGATGAAAGTGAAGATGAGGGGAAAGGAAGATGAGGACGCAGAGGACGTCTAATACTGTCATTTCCATGCAACAATGAATCTTCTATATTACATGTCTAATAATGTTATTTTGTTTAATCCCTAATTAATCACTATGTTTACCAGATGGCACCCAAGACCCGAAGACGTCACTTGAGAGAGACAGCTTCTGCTGCTGAGGAGTTAGTACCACCTCCTGCTGCTGAGTCGGTAGTGGTACCTATTGCTGAGTCGGTAGTGCCACCTCTTGCTGCTGAGTCTGTAGTGCCACCTCCTGCTGCTGAGTCTGTAGTGTCACCTCCTGTTGCTGAGGAGGTGGCACCAGAGGGCAGTTGCACTGGGAGTTCCAGTCATCCATCTCCTATGGATATTGATCTTGCTGGCATGGATCCTACTTATGCGCAGTGGCTGAGGAGGGAGATCTCTCTGCGCCTACGTAGAGGATAATAGATATATATATGATATAATTTTTGACCGGCTTTGTTTCCGGTAGACTTATTTATGGGTTTTACTTGTAGTTTGAATATTTGTGTTTAAATAATGAATATTTGTGTGTTTTGTGTGAATAATTTGAATGCTTGGGATTATTTGTGTGTTTATTTGGGGTGTACTTCAGGGGGGAGGAGGTGGCGGGGGTGGTTGGCCGTAGGGGTAGAGGTAGGATGGGTTGGTGGGGGATTGGGGGTGGGCTGCGGGCGGGGGGGGGGAGGGGGGTTAGGGTCTGGCCTTAGGGGTGGCTGGCCGCGGGGGGTCGGAACACACACACACACACACACACACATATGTATATATATATTATATATATATATATATATATATATATATATATATATATATATATATATATATATATATATATATATATATATTTTCCCCTCAATATATATATATATATATATATATATATATATATATATATATATATATATATATATATATATATATATTTTCCCCTCAATATATATATATATATATATATATATATATATTTTATATATATATATATATATATATATATATATATATATATATATATATATATATATATATATATATATATATATTCGACACACACACACACACACACACACACATATATAATATATATATTATATATATATATATATATATATATATATATATATATATATATATATATATATATATATATATATATATATATTCGAGGAGTATATATATAGAGAGGAGTATATATTAACTTTGGACCGAAACCGAATAAGTAAATTTAGTATATTGAATACCAAAACCGAACTGAATTTAGTATATTCAAAACCGAAACTGAACCAAATTTTTTAAAACTGAAACCAAACCGAATAATGTAAATTTAGTATATTGAGGCTCTCACATGTACACACACACACCCTTAACACACATACATTTGACTAGGACACACACACCCCCTCTAACTCTTTCACTCTCACTGTCACACCCTTAACACACACACACACACACACACATTTGACTGAAACACACACACATACACCCCTCACCATATCACTCTTTGTCTATACACACCATGTTATCCTGATTGGGTTAGGAACTTGATCCTGACAGCGCAGTGTTATCCTATTCTCAGAAGGAGAACTATAAGGATATATCTATTCACAACATGTCACCTTGTCAAAGACCCTTCATGTGAATATCATGTTACCGCGGTATCGGAAGACTAACATGTCATAATTTTCTAAGCCGTGTGCTTTTACATAATCCTCCCAACTCTTTCCTCCTATGTAGTAATCTTGCATTTCTTTGTGAAGTTCAGGACGGCATACAGTGACTCATAATGGAAAAATATGTCGTCTTGAACTTCATAAAGAAATGCAAAATTACTACATAGGAGGAAAGGGTTGGGAGGATTATGTCAAAGCACACAACGTAAAAAATTATGACATGTTAGTCTTCCGACACCGCGGTAACATGGTTGTCACATTATGGGTCTTTGACAAGGTGACATGTTGTGAAAAGATATATCCTTATAGTTCTCCTACGGATGTTGAAGAAAACATCGTCTTTCTAGACAATGACGATGATAGAACATCTAGTAAGTCCTTCGAATCACTCTATGTCAAGATTTTCTCCTAATTATGTTTATTTTGTCTTACGATACAGATTGAACTAATTATGCTTAGTTTGTCTTACGATATAGTTCTCCTAATTATGTTTAGTTTTTCTTCTTTTCTGAAAAAAGTTTTCTTCTTCCTCAGAACTCTTTTCTCCCTTCTTTTCTTTGTTAGAGAGATGGCTCCCAAGACTCCCCGAGGCCGTGGTGCTAGCCGAGGAAGGGGCCGAGGCAAGGAACCCTTGGAGGTCGACACGGAGTAAGTCCCCGTCGTTAGGGCGACCCACGCCGACGTTCGCCCGGAAGTGCTTGGTGGGTATTCTCTTGCCTTGGTATTTGTTGCAGTGATGTTGGGGTAACCCAACTGTAGATGAGCCGCCTCATGTAGATGTGCTTAGGCTGACGTGCATGGGTTTCGTCCCAGTTGATGCGCCAGAGATTCTGATGCGGCTAAGATGCTCATGTTGGGCTTCTAAGTCCTTTTTGATAACTTTTTTGACTCTGTTGTAGTACCCATATCGAAGGCGGAGGCTCTCGTGAAGGAAGAGATACTGTCTCCGTTCGTCAAACAAGAGCCGGTGACTGTTAAGGAGGAGGTGTTACCAAAGGTCGAGGTCAAGGAAGAACCAATGACCATCAGGGAAGAGATTGCTCCCAAGGTTGAAAGTAAGGAGGAGCCACCGTCAGAGAGCAGTAGCATTGGGACTGACCCTCCTGTCCCTACAGAAGTCCTCAACCCGATTGAGCCTTCGTATACAAAGTAGCTGAGAGAATGGTACATGCCTCAACGCAACAATGATCCCTGCCTGTGAGGATTCATCGTCTGACTTGCGGTCTTTGCTGAGGCCGAAGTAGATTTTCCTTTTTATTGAATATTGAATATTTGTGTTTAAATATTGAATATTTATGTGTTTTGTGTGAACAATTGAATGCTTGGGATATTTGTGTGTTGGAATTGTTTGTGTGTTTTGTATATTGGAATTGTTTGTGTGTTTTATATATTGGAATTGTGTATATTAAAATTGCTTGGGATTATTTGTGTTTTGTATATTAGAATTGTGTATATTGGGAATGCCCAGTTTTATGCTGTTTTTTTCAAAAAATTCCTAGCTACCGACGGATTGGCGACTACTTTCCGACGGACTATCCGTCGCTAACTGGGGGATTCCTAGTTAGCGACGGATGCACGACTAAAAGTAGACGGGTTATCTATCGCCAAGGTTTTAGAATTATGAAAGATTTACAGGATAGGGTCGACGGATATTACATCGGTACGTCGTCGCTAGTAGTCGGTAAAACACACAATGTTCCGTCGGATATTGGCGACGGATAATCTGTCGCTATAAGGCCGACCGATTGGCGACGGTATAGCGACGACGTACGACAGAATAACGACGGATTATCCGTCGCCATTGTTCTGGAAATATGAATAATTCACAAAACTGGGTCGACGGTATTTCGTCGGTATTCCGTAGCGAATCCGTCAAAACATAGCGACTATTCGTGACTGATTGGCGACGAAATTTGCGTATCAAAAACTCTCTGATACGTATTTACCGACCAAATAGCGGCGGATATGTCCGTCGGTAAGTGATATGTCATTACTTCTTTTGATACGTGATTTGACGATAATTCGTCGGCGAGTCATCGCAAACTGCATGAGTATGGTTGACGATAGTCCGTCGCTAATTCGTCGTCTGGCAACCACTTGTCGACAGATTATAGTTAGCTACGAGGCTTTTCCCGACAACCTTTTTTAACCAATATCCGTCGACCATCCGTTGGTAGTCACATTTACCGACAAATTTTTGACGGATATAGACGTCGCTAAATCGATAAATTTTTATAGTGTTTGTAGTATTGTGCTACTCGTGCTTCATGTAAGGCACGTCGGGCATCCAAAATGCTCGAGAACTAATTAAGGCTTCTCAGCCACCATCTCACAGGACTTTGTTCTATTTAAATAACATACAGTAGACGACAGTAGTTCTGGGTCCATAACCCTGCAGTATCCCAAAAAGGATTACCCACTTACAGTGGTTCTGGGTTTGAAACCCCGCTATATCCTAAAGTACTTCCTATTAACAGTGGTTCTCGGCCAAGACCCCATAATATCCAAAGGACTGCCCACTATCACTGGTTTGGGTCCGTGACCCAACAATATCCAACGGATTGCCCACTGCACCTGATATTCTTCCAGTCAATGATCCTTTTTTGAACTAAAAGCTAGATGCCTAGTAGATTTCTCTTTGAACTAATAGCGTAAAGCTTTATAGTTGAAATACAAAGACTCAATATCAAAGTATCTTCAAGCCCATTTTGCGTGTTGTGTCTTCAACCAGCTGGCGCTTGAGACCTTTGGTGAACGGATTTGTCAGATTCTTCTAGCTTCGAACATCAACCACGACAATGTCTCATCTCTTAATGAGATAATTTATCGACCTGTGTCTTAATCGTACAATCTACTTCTTGCCATTGAAGAGATCATCCGATGCCACTACTGCAGCCACCTGGTTGTTGTAATACATTGGCATCACCCAAATTTTCGTATCAACCACAGGAAGATCGTGTCCCGTTGTCGTAATATATCGGCATTATCCGAATTTATGTGTCAACCACATAAAGATCCTTCTTGATCTCCCGAAGCCATTCTGCTTCATACCCGAAGTAATTCCACTTCATCCACTGTAGCTAACAGAACTCAGATTCCATAGTGAGGGAAATGTCTGCTTCTTCGACTTCCTCGATATAGCACCACTACCAATGGATCTGCTTTTTCGACTTCATCGATATAGCAGCATTATCCATATAGAAGATATAGCCTCTTCTTTCTCTCCTTCTGAGCACCAACTGGCATCGCTGAAGCCTTCTACTCCTACAGGATAACTGATGTAGTGCAACTTTCTGAGTCCCTGAGAGATATTCAATTAATTCTTTACAGCTTCCCAAATATCATCACTTGGTTTGCTCGTGAATCGACTCGTCATGCCTACAACAAAAGCTATGTCAGGCCTGGTGGAACTTGTAGCCTATGTTAAACTCCAAATGATGTTCGAGTACACCAACTGTCGGATACTTCTCCAGGATCTGGCTTTACCTTTTGATCACACCTGCAAGGAGAATCGATCCTTGGAAGATCCTGACATCCATAGCGTGTGAGCAAATTTCCACATAGTGAGCTTGTGACAGGTCAAGCTCAACTTCCTTCTAGATTATTTAAATCCCCAGAATGACATCCGCATCTCCCATGTCCTTTATACCGAATCTGGACATGAGAAACATCTTTGTTATAGTGACACATCATTATATCGTCCACATAAATATAAATGATGACTCCTTTATCATCAACGAACTTCGTGTAATCACACTTAGTAGTCTCACTGACCCTGTAGCCTTTTGACCTAATAACATGGTCAAACTTTTTGAGCCACAGATTGGGAGTGTACTTCAGATTGTACATAGAATTCACCAACTTGTAAATATTGTCTTCAATACCCTGAACGACAAATCTATCTGGTTGTTGTATGTGAATCTTTTCTGTTGTTTCTCTATCCAAAATACTCTCTAGACATCCATTTGATGATAGAACAACTTATGAATAGCATCCACGGCCATCGTCATCCTGATGGTTGACATCTTAGCTAGTAGAGGATATGTGTCAACCTTATCAATCTCATGTTCTTGAGCAAATCCTCCAGCCTTAAACTCATCATCAGTTCCTTCGACTTTCGTCTTTTTCTTCTCGAAGATTCAACAGGTTTAGCTCCTTCTATCACCCACTTATAATTTGATGTTATAGAGTCAATCCGATCATTGACTCTCTCCTCTAGAAGATCGCATCTCTAGACTTCATAACCTTATTAGCCTCCATGTTATGGATGATAAAGTTTATCTCCAAAAAATTTCGGTCTTCTCACCCGCTTTGCTAACTGCTTAGCGAATACTGGTTCGAGTGTTGTCTCATCAATGACAACCACATTCTGGACTACTACTTATTCGAAAGAACTTGCTCATTCAGAATCAACAATATTCTCCGTAACATCTACGAGAATAATGTTCTTGTCCCTAGCAATCATGTCTTCAAAGAATTCTGCTTTTCGAGACTCAATGATATGATTGATACAATATCAAGTGATCTTCGAGCATAACTTACAACAACTAATTCCAGAAATATTATCATCTTGGTCTTTTTTTCTGAATTCTGAATATTAATATCCGGAAGCTTCACGTACACCAGACAACCCCACACTTTAATGACATTCAAGTTAGGTCTAACTTTGAACTAGTGTTGATAAGAATCATAGTCAAATATACGAACGATACTTTATTCACCAATAAACGTAGCCGTACATGCAATCTATCCCCAGAAGTATATTAGAAGATCCGCAGTATAGATATCATCATCTTTGACAGCGTCCTGATCTTCCTTTCTGACACTCCATGGATTATAGACATTACGAAGCAGTCGTTTCATAGCCAATTCTACGTTCATAATAGAACGATGCAAATAAAAAAACGATACTCTCTGCCTTGATCAATCCTGAGTGTGTGTGTGTGTGTGTGTGTGTGTGTGTGTGTGTATATATATATATATATATATATATATATATACAGAGCGGTCGTTTCACAGCCAATTCGATGTTCATAGAAGAACGATGCGAATCCAAAAACATGACACTCTCTGCCATCCTCACTTCTGAGTAATTGTAGATCAGTTTAATATTCAACTTCAGCCCTGAAGTCCCTGAACTTCTCGAATGCTCCATCCTTCGACTTGAGAAGACATGCGAACGTGCACTTCAAGAACCACTTCGAACCGGCCTTCGTGGAGAATTGATAAAAGTCATAAATGTCTGAGTGTATTAACTCTAGGAGATCCGTACCTTAGTTCAGTCGTTTGAGCAGCTTCATGTCAGTCTTGTCTCTGCACAATACTCAATTCCTTCCACCTCATTACCTCTACATTCTGGAGATAAGGCCCAGATAGGACATTTTGAGTCTGCTTCTATCATATAACAACTCGCAGTCCATTCAATAATGAAGTAACTTCATCGCCATCAGCAGAAGTTCGAACATCCCTTCATACTGAACATCTTCTCGAAGTATATTCCACGCCAAGAAATTACTATATGGTTGGTACGAATGTCCATCTTCAAGTCTATATCAAACAATAGACTTCCTGGGATCAAATCTTCCAAAATATCTGGTACGAGTAACACGCATTCCATTGTCGTTGCTGGTGGTCCATAACCATTGCCTCGATCTTTAAATCTTCTGTTAGATATATGTTCGCCATCGAGACCTTTGTCATAACAAGGCTCATCCTCAGTGAACAGCTCCTTCGAGAGCACATGTGGTCAGATGCACTAGTGTTCGACCACTAGTCAGCTACCACGCTAGATAAATTAACATGTGCAACAATAGCAACTAAGTTAAGTAATCAAAAAAACCAAGTTTAGCTATACCTGCTATTTTGGTTTGGCTTGGCCCTATAATCCTTCTTGAAGTGGCCATTTGTGCCACAGTTGAAGCAAGCCCCAGCGCCCTTAGGCTTTGGCTTGAACTGAGATGACTTCAGCTGGTGAGAGTCCTTCATTTTGTAAGAATCCTTTTTCTTCCTCTTGGAGTCTCTACATTGCACCAGATTGTCCCCAGCCATCTATTTGGACAAGGTGTCCAAGTCGTTTTGAGTCCTCAGTTCGTCTTTAATATGAATCTAGTACAAGAGGCTTTCAAGATCAACCTCCATCTTCTTATGATGCATGTCCGTGATTGTTTTACTTAACAAAATGCCTAAAATTGACTTTTGAAAGAAAACTAGAAAAAGTACAGAAAGTACAAATTGTTCTGGGAAGTAGTGCTATGGAAGTCTGATCTGAGAACGATCACTTTGTTCCTTGGACCATACGATGATGATGAAGAAAGCTGCTTGAAGAAGACGAACAATCGAAAGAACTAAGTCACCGGAAAGGTATCGAGCAACGGCACTGATGGCACAGTCGAATGCTTTCTTGCTTTGCTTCACCCTATTCTTGAGAAAAAGTTGAAGAAATGCTTCTGGGAATATCACTCTGGAAATATGAATTTTCTCAGAATCTCCTCTCCCTGTCTCTGTTGATCTCTTGACGATGTCTATATGAAAAATAAGTCTATTTATAGACTTAACCCTTTGTGCGTAAAAAGCAACAAAATTGGGTCTTTACGCTAACAACTGTCACCCACGATGCAACTCATCCTCTACGCACGTTGATACGTGTCCCACGTAGAGTTTGATCTCTACGCATGGTGACACGTGTCCCACTACTTCAACAAAATGGGGAGAGCACATACACACGTTCCTCGAGAAGTGTGGCATGAAAGCCACGTGGCAAACCACGTTCTTAAATGGTCAGGAAAGATCGGGCGTAAAAATGACCCAAAACACACTTCCAGTGTAAAGTGGCAAACTGGGCGTAAAATAGCCCAAAATAAACTTTCCAGCGTAAAGTGGCTAAAATAGCCTTGAGCGTAAAAATTAGCCCAAATAGACTTTACGCTCACAATAGCCTTGAGCGTAAAAGCTCGAATAACTATCGTGCATAAAAAGAAGTAATTTTATTGAGCGTAAAATATCCCCATCTGCATACTATACGACGAGTATTGGGTTTGGTGTAAATCCAATCTTCTCGACTTCTGTGTTGCATGTTGTCAGAAAAAATTATTCTGTCAGATTAAATCTCTGGCATTAAATGCGGCCTGACAGTCTGTCCCTAGCGTAAAGTTCAATAAATAGCTCATGCGCAAATTAGCTCGCGTAAAGTGTAGCTTGGGTAGAAAGTAGCTCGCGTAAAATTCTCAACTTCCTTGACTAAGTCCATGAAGCATTTTTTTACGCTCCTACAAGACCCCCTTCAAAGTTTTCAAATATTTTCAAAATTTGAAATACTTTGAACATAAGCGTAAAATTCAGAATTTCAACAGTCAGCGTAGAATTCGGTGTTGGCCCAATGATTACATTGTGTTTTTGAATATGGCTAATCAGTTAAGTTTAACATAATGATGTCACTAATATTCATATACTCACTATCATGTTGCTACTTAAACTTAGCAATGTCCTAATTGTCCTATATTGTATTGCTATGCTTGTATCGTACTGCAACATATTTTGCTGGCCTAACATGTATTTGTAGACATGCAGTAAGCATGATCTAACATGATCAAACAGGACATACGCAATGAAGAATTAATGTTGGACCAAAGACGGCGTCATATAAAGGGATTTCTCCGAACCGCCTAACGACCTATCCGGGACCTCGCATCGGGGGTTTTTGGTTTTCCTACTTGTTCTAAGTCTGTAATCTTCAATTTATTGAGTCTAGGAGAATGTGTACGTTGAGTCGCACTGAGTCATCTCAACCCCTAGACATATCTCTCCAAGATCTACCATACAAATAGACCAATTCCTGAACCAAGCCCAAGCTCCACAAAGCCCAAAAGCCCAATGGACCAATTCTGTCTTCTGGAGACAAAGTTCGGGCCGAACTCTGCCTCCACACAGAGTTCGGGCCGAACTCTGTCCCGTGATTTCCAGCACCCTGATTTTTAGGGCCTGCTTGCTACCAGCTGTCCAACGGCCAAAAATTTGAATTATCCATACCGAATTCTGGCCGAATTCTGCTTGTCCCGAACCCTATAAATAGGCCTTGGTTTCTCTCATTTGAAATCATCCACTCTTCTATTCTTCTTCTCTTACATAGCCTATATAGTCAAGAGCCTTACTCTTCCAATCTACTAGCCACAAAACTTCCTAAGCCCCAAGGTACTCAAGTGCGATTCAGCTAGAAGTTTTTGTGCAAGAGTTGAAAAGAAAAGTCACTTGGACAATTCCAAGTCGCTTGGAAAATTCCAAGCAAATCGCCACTGCGATCTTCTGTAAGAAGTTGACGTGCTCTTCTGAAGAAAAGGCACGGGTTGTAAACTACTATTTCACAAATAGTGGATTTGAATCCTGAGCTAGAGTTCTCAGGCCTGGACTAGTCCTCCACGAGGGAAACCAGGTTAAAACTGCTGTGTTTGCGTATGCTCTTCTGATCTTTATTTACTTCCGCATTTCTCTCTGATTTATTTACTATCTTGATAGTTGTTTTGTGGAGGTGATATAGAGTTAATTTTTTATTTGGTGATTATTGACACAAACTCTATTCACCCCCCTCTAGAGTTGCCTACACTTGTGTTTTCATTCGGGATATCCAACGGTCATCCGCGTAAAAGTTGGGATATCCAACAGTCAGCGTAAAAGTCGAGAATTTGAACCGATTCAAAATTCCATATAAATAAAGCATATTGAAGAGAGAAAAAACTTTACTTATCTCCCGTACTTTCGATCTCTCTTACTTTTTTCCCTCTTTCAAACTCTTGCTTTTAATCTAATGGCCCCCAAGAAGTCGTTCGCCGCCGACAGTAAGGGCAATAAGCCCGTCGGTTCATCCACGGCCGACCACACGAAAACTCCCGTCCAATCATCCACGACGCCCCAACAGAGCAACCCCGACGTGGCTCCGGCAATGAAGGGTAAATCCTTACTTTATCTCGCCTACAAGTTCGCCGGAGAAAATGAAGAAAGCCCGAACCTTCAGATTTCACGTCCACGTCATACGTGTTAGCGCTGAAACTGAAATAACAAAATATGCCCACGTTTATACGTGTCAGCGTAAAGTTAAGAATATACGCCCACGTTTATACGTGTCAGCGTAAAATTAAGAAAATACGCCCACGTCTATACGTGCCAGCGTAAAATCTAAATTACACTCATGTCTATACATGCCAGCGTAAAATTTAAAATACGCTCATGTCAACACATGCCAGCGTAAAATTTATAATACGCTCACATCAACATGTACCAGCATAAAATTTAAAATATGCTCATGTCAACACATGCCAGCGTAAAACTCCAAATACGCTCACATCAACATATGCCAGCGTAAAATTCGTAATACCCTCACATCAATATGTGCTAGCGTAAAATTTAGAATACGCTCATGTCAACACATGTCTCATGGTGTAGAATGGGCCGGTTAGCCCAGTACCAGGCCCAGGCCCGGACCGACCCGCGGTCAAATCAGCCCGGCTCGGCCCGTCCGAGGACCGAACCGGCCCGCCCCTCCACCCCCCAACGGGTCGGGTCGGGCCTCCCCCCCAGCCCGAGCCCGGCCCGGCCCAGCCCGTAAAGAATTTTTTTTTTACAAAATTTTTTTGTATGTTGCAGGATTCGAACCCAACACCTGCCGAACAGGAACTTTAAACCCACTTCTATAATCAATTTCTCTTATTAGTTTGGTGTTCAAAAACTACATTAGCTTATATAATAGGTTTAAGATGATAAAAATGGAAAAAAAATAAAAAAATAGCCAAAACCCGGCCCGCTCAGGCCCGGCCCAAGCCCGCTTAGGCCCGACCCGTCCAGTCTTCACGCCCGTTCTGGGTTTGCAAAATTTCAACCAGGCCGGGCCAGGCCCGGCCCGTCTTCACGCCCGGTCTGGACTGGGCCCGGCCCAAGCCCGACGAGCCCGAATTTTTTGGGTCGCGGGCCGGCCCGGCCCAGACCGAATAACACCATGACACATGCCAACGTAAAATTCATAATACGCTCACATCAACATGTGCTAGCATAAAATTTCATAAATGAAAGACTTTGTGTAAATCAAAGACTTTTTTACACTTTAAAACTTTTTATCAACTTTAATAAGCGTAAAATTTACATAGTCAAAGTCTTTAACCTTTATGTGTAAAAACTTAGACTAATTTATCTGCGTAAAAATTTCAAATTAGATTTTCACCAACTTGATTTTTCTTTTTCTTTTGGCAGTGGATTTGCAAATTCACCCTCTTGCAGAAGTGTTTGGTTCATCAGTTGGTATGGTGGGTTCGAATTATTTGGAAAATTTGTCTCATATAGAGTTTCCCCAATCGAATCCGGAGTACCCTGTAGAGAGAGCACAATTGATAGCTGCCCAAGGGGATAGAATGCTGCTATCCATGATTAATTGAGAACTGCTGACCTCGCTGGATGGCCAATAATTTGCAAAACCAGCTTTTTTATTTGGGGATGCAATAGACTGCAAGTCACAAACACACCCCAAGAAGGAGTCTTGGGTGTTCAAGTCTGGAGATAGAGTCATGTATCTCCCTAACATGGATAGAGATTATCCTCTGTCCGTATTCATCCATGCCACCCATCCCTGACAAATGCTGTGGAATCTGACTCCCAACAGTCACGGAAGACCCGGAAAGATTATTTTCAAGAGGGAAAGAGCCAATGACATGGGCTACTACACCAGTACTCCCAATGGTGGTGTCGTTCCATTCTTTGGTCTTTTGTCAGGATTTACTCCGAGTGAAGATTCAACTTTAATCCAACCAGTACAGACCCAGATATTCATCAATAAATTCATAAGGGCTGCGGTATTGTATCTCCAGACAAACCCTAGGCTACCGGGATGGTTGCCTCCATTCAACCAGAACTGGATTCAAATTAGTGTTTGGATGATGAAGAACTTCCAGACGGAGCTGAAAGACATCGGCCTGTATGAAGCAGTGGCTTCCACTAGTCAGGGTATACCACCGAACAGTAACTTGTTCATGGCCCTGATGGAGATATATATACGTTCAACTGGAACTTTTGCGACCCCAAGAGGTGAAATGGGTCTCGCACTCCATGAGATGCAATTTATCTCAAAGCAGCCAATGGGGGAAGCCCCATATGAAGAATATGTTCCCTCCAACTGGGAACTTGCTGAAATCAGGGAGAAAAACCCTCAATTGGATGAGGTATATGAAGAGTTGATGTGCCACTACATGATTTGCACTACTATGCATGAGAGTGGATCTCATCTAGCATACATTAACAAGTGGACAACATATCTCTTTTTTCATAAGGATAAAATATCCAAAGATGATAAAGAAAGATTCCAGGAGAACAAAGCTCCAACTATCAACACTGGTTCAACAATCCCTGCTGACAAAATACGAGATATGATGTTCAGCTACAAATTCTCGAACAAATATTTGTCCACCAAGACTGGGGAGTTCTCTGCTGGAACTGAAGCCTCAAGCTTCCTCAGATATGGTAGCCAGAAGATCTCCAAGAAAGCCTTGCTGGCAGGCTTCCTTTCTTTGTGGTTGAGAAGATAGGTTGTACCAGAGACTGGTACAGTTGATAGAATCCACTGAAACGTGCTTTGGCCAGCGGTACGTTTGGTGTTTAAAACCAGAATCAACCTGCTCTCGGCAATGGTGTGCCAAATAAACGTAGGTCTGAGGACTTTTGGTGCGGAGTTAATCAACAACGCTCCTCATTGGAACGTATTCCCTTGGGTAGAAATGCCCTACACTTACTTGATAGGCTGGTTGTTGCATCACAACTGCAATTTATTGCCACCAGACCCGGGAGATGATGCGGAGGCCTTCCTCCAAAAGTTCAACACAGCTACTTGGATTGCTACGACAGTGGCAGATACCCGAACAGTCTTGAATTATTCTTATGGTTGGAACTTTTTCTGCACGAGGCCACAAGTTCCAGCCGACTGTTTCGGCATTCAATTTGAGGATGAAATTGAATGAAGAACTTCATTGTCAGCACCGGTCTTCAGATGGCTACAGTGCATCAGATCCTCTCACCTAATGTACAAAACTGAAGACAATTGTGCGTTCGAACCATATCTACCAAGTAGGTTCGCTCGCCAATTCGGATATGACCAACTTCATGTTGGTCATCCCTCTACCAGTTTTCGTTACTATGGAAAACTGATTGATGGTGCAAGAGGTTGGAGGTATTTTAGTACTGCCCGTACTGGGGCCAAATTCAAAGTATCAACCGCTACCAGCACCACCGAGCTACGTATACTCCATTCGTATACTCATTTTTATGCTTCTATTCGCTCATTTTCCCATGGCTACAACATGAGAGGTAGTCTAAGATGGCCTAAGGAAGGAAATGTTGAGGAGCCAATCAGGGTACCATTAGATATCCCTGACAACACAGCTGTTCCAGATCAGTATCTGGAAGTTATCCCTACGAGAGTTAGGGAAAAAGTTGCATAACCCATCATTATTGGCAAGTCCTGTAAGCGGAAACAAAGTGCAGCTATCACTCTTCCAGAGAAGACTCCAGAAAAGAAAAAGAAGAAGGCTACCACCAAAAGACCTTCTAGATCAAGAGCCTCTACCCCGGAGAGTGACACTCAGGTGGATGAGCCGCAACATGTTGTATCTTCTTTAATTCACCCTAGAGAAGGATCTTCAGCATCTCAACCAACAGCACCTATGGTAGTCCTATCTCTGGGACGTCTCAGCTCATCGCTTCATTTAACTTTGCCACAAAAGGCACAAGTTGTTGAAGACGTCACCCCAGTACATACTGTTGATTCAGAGCTTATCCCATCGGATGAGCTAGCTATCAATTTTGATGATGAAGACTAGGATGGGGATTATGACGCATACTTGGCACGCCCCACACATACTCTAGGTAAATATAATTTATACAAAATCTATACAAAACTATAATTTTTGTATATTAGCTTATTTTATTTAATTTTTGTAGGTGTTATCATTGCTCCAAAGCCTGTGGCTCCTCCTCCTCCTCAAGAAGATATTTATAAAGAAAATAAGGAATCTGAGGAGGAGGCTTCTTCTTCAGAAGAAGAAGATGCTGAAGAAGAAGTGCTACGAGAGCCCGAAGAGGAGACTCAAGAAGAATGTCCTCCTTCTATAGAGGTACAACAAGAGCCAGAAGTACAGGCTCAGCCAGAAGTACTTCCTCCTGCTGAGGGCAAAGATAAAGAAGAAACTACAGTAGAACTTACTATAGATGATGAAGTGGCTGCTGAGGAAGAGCCAGATTTTAATAAAGACTCAGTTGTAGAAGAATTCACTACAACTGAGATACTCGAAGAGCCTGCAGAGCCAGTAGCTGAGGAAGGTGATGAAAGCATACTCAAGTCACCAACTGAAGCTGGGGAAGGTATAATAGCATCCTCTGCTATTACTACTGATCCAGTACAAGTTTCTGAAGAGACAATGCCAGAACCGGCATTAGCTGCCACAACTCTCATTCTACCCGCACCCATCACCGCCACCGAAACTCTAGTAGTTTCAGCTCCAGAGACGGCTGGAGTAACAAATACTGAAGACACTGTTCCTGAAGCTCATGGGAACCAGTTGGCTATGGTAGCAGTAACAACTCTGGCTTCGTCTCAGCCTGCTATCAAAGCATCAGCAACTGCTCCTAGCCTTCAAAGAAGAGACTTGGTAGACATCGCCGCAACGCCAAGTTCAAGTGTAGAAATGAATATCTTAGTTGAGATTCATACTGAAACTGTTTACAAGACTCTGGCAGCTCTAGTCAAAATGGTCCTGAATAAGGGCCTCAATTATGAGAGCTTGAAGGCGGCGATCGCTCTTACCATCAAAAATGTCGCCATGTTCAATGATGCGGCGAGAGCAGCAGCGTTGGAGAAAATCGTGGAGAAACTTGAATAACCCATCAAAGAATATCTAAAGCTGTCAAGTGAAACCATTGAAAGTCTCATCCAAGAAGACTATGACGCTTTATCTGCCGAATACCTCGTTCGGAAGACTACTTTCAATGAAGCCCTCCATGAATACAGCATAAAGGTCGCCAAAAAAAAAACTTTTTTGGCTGAAGCGAAGCCCGAGCTGGATAGCCATAGAGAAGCCAATGAAACTTCAAATATAAGAATTCATCAACAAAATGATAGAATTTACGAAGTCGAGGCTGAGCTGGCTCGCCTGAAGGCAGAGAGGGAGCAGATGATCATGGCTCGGGACCAGCACCTAACTCAGAGTTCAATTTTGGAAGAACAGGTCTTCGAAGCTGAATCTACCATCAAAACCCTTGACGAAGCCAAGGACAAGCTTATAGTTACTTTTGCTGGACTTTCTCATATCTGTACTCCCGAAGCTCGACGTTCTGAAGCTACCAAGAAGGTATTGAGCTTTCGTGACAAGCGTCTAGCGGAGCTACAAAAATTACTTCAAGATATCTCTGCCCCGCCTTAGGAAAATAAAGAGCTTTTGTAATCTTTTATTTTTTTCATTCTGTAATGTTTATAAGAAATGAATAAAATATTTGTTTTGTGATCCTATCATTTATTTTGAAATTAAACAATAGGTATGAGATAGAAAATACTTATCAGAGGTAATATGGACATGACAAGTTTTCTAAACTCAATAAATTATATCTATCTAGAGGTAATATGGACATGATAGATAATGAAATCTTGTTTTATGTTTAGAGTATACGATACTATCAGAGGTAATATGAACGTGACAGATCATAACAACTCAAAGAAAAATAGATTAATATCTATTCAGAGGTCAAATGGACATGATATATAGGAAAAGAAGTAGACTTAATATTTATTCAGAGGTCGTGAGAACATGATAAATAATAAATACCTTTTTTTTAATTAATTGGTAAGACAGAAGTTCAAAATTCTCTTTAAGGAGACAAGTAATCAGCTTAACCAAACATTAGTAGATGGGGAATAAAGAAAAAAATCAAACATAATATTTCTTCAAGAATTTACCATTGATCGGCATCATGAGCAAATCTCCATTAGGTTTAGACAACCTATAGGGACTACTACAGAAAACTGTCTCGATGACATAAGGGCCTTCCCATTTTGCTTGGAATTTCCCTTTGCTCTTATGAGTCATCACCATCGGTCTTCGAACGGCTAGGACTCGCTCACCAACTTTAAATACCCTCTCTTTAACTTTACAATTAAAGTTCGAGATATACGAGCTCGATATAGCTCAATGTGCTGTTGCACTTGAAGACACTTCTCGTCCAATCCTTCAAGTTCTTGAAGTCATAAGCGATCATTGTTCTCTGTAGTTAGCTCATTAGCAATGGCTATTCTAAGAGATGAAATCTGGATTTCCAGTGGAAGAACGATCTCACATCCGTAAACCAGTAAAAATGGTGTAAAACCAGTAGAAGTTCGGACTGTCGTTCGATAAGCCCATAAACATTCTCCAAGTTTCTTATTCCAATTACGTTTATTAGAAGAGACGAACTTTTTGAGAAGTTTGATGATCGTATTATTGAAGGCTTCGGCCAAACCATTAGCAGTTGGATTATAAGCCGTAGAAGCCAGGTTTTGGATCCGATTCTTATCACAGAACCGATAAAATGCCTGACTGACAAATTGTGGTCCATTGTCATGAATTATCCGTCGGGGAATCCCGAAGCGATAAATGATATGGTGTTTGATGAAGCTAACCACATTAGATGTTTTTACTTCAGCAAGGGGAATTGCTTCTGCCCATTTAGAAAAGTAATCGGTTATAGCCAGTATAAACCGATGTCCCTTAACAGAAAGAGGGTTAATCAGACCAATAATATCCATGCCCCAAGCTTCGAAGTGCCAAGAAGCTGTTGTAGGATGTAGGAATTCAGACGGTTGATAAATAAAATCAGCATAAATCTGACATGCTTTATACCGTCTGGCATAATCTACAGCATCTGCTATCATGGATGGCCAATAATACCTCATTCTTCGAATGCGGTCCTGTAATTTTAGACCAGGTTGATGAGCACCACAAACACCATCGTGAGCTTCCCGGAGTGTTTGCTTGGCTTCACTCTCAGAGAGACAACGCAGCAAAAGTCCATCATAAGAACGACGATATAACATATGTAAAGAAGAATCATAATAGAATCGAAATGATCGTCTTTTAATTGATGTGGCTTCCTTCGGATCTTCAGGTAAAATCCCATGAATCGTATAATCAATGAATAGAATTCTCCAATCCCTCTGTTGGGAACTTGATTCTGTAATATAACTCTGTTTAATATGCAGATTATTCTTGACACAGAATAAGTCTCGATCCAACAAAGTAATGGTATTTTGTCTTCTAATTGGAACATCTAAGTCTGCCGCTAAACTAGCAAGAGCATCAGCTTTCAAATTCTGAGAACGTGGTACAAATTCGATGAAGAATCCTTTGAATGGAAGGACCAATTCGATTACCACTTGATGATAAGGGATGAGGACAAGGTTTCTGACTTCGTATGTCCCTCTAACCGGATTAACAATTAGTTGAAAATCTCCATAAGCTTCCAGGAACTCGATGTCCAGTTGTTTTGCTACTTGGAGACCAATTAGCAGAGCATTATATTCTACCATATTGTTGGAGCATGGCTCATTGAGAGAATAAGCACGGTATATGACCATTTTATCAGGAGACATCAAGACGATTCCTACTCTGGAGATAATATTGCCTTTAGGTCCGACCCGTGATGCTCCATCAAAATATAGTTGCCAAATGTCGTCTTTCAAAGTCATGTTGCAATCCATGACTTCATCTGGAATATCCTCATATAGTTTCGATGTCTTAGGTATAGGGTGAGCTGCTAAAAAATCAGCTAATGCTTGACCCTTCACTGATTTTTGAGGTACATAGACCATATCATAAGGAGTAAGCAACATCGTCCAGGTGGCTAACCTGGAGTTAAGAATGCTTGGCTTTCTCATCAATACCCGAATAGGATTTATTCTGGAGATGACATGGATAGTCTGTCCTGACACATAATGTCTTGTCTTTTGAACAACAAAAACCAAGGCCAGACATTCCTTTTCTATAGGAGTATATATGTGTTCAGCTCCGACCATCATTCGGCTAAGATAATAAACTGCATGTTCATGACCCATATCACTTTTCTGTGCAAGAAGAGCACCAAGTGAATGATCCAAGGCTCAAACATATAGCAAAAATGGTCTCCCTACCACTGGAGGTACCAAAACATGTAGATTTGTAATGTATTGCTTGATGTCATTGAAAGCTTTCTGACATGCTTCATCCCAAACAAATGATACACCTTTCTTTAATAGACGGAAGAAAGGTTGCCATCTCCCAGAGAGATTGGATATAAATCTCCTTATATAAGCAATGCGACCTTGGAAGCCACAGAGTTCTTTTAAATTGCGTGGAGGACACATTTCAAGAATAGTTTTGATTTTGTCAGGATCGACATGAATACCCTAAGAAGTAATGACAAATCCTAAAAAATTGCCATTGGACACACCTAAGAATGACTTAGTAGGATGCATCTTCAATTGATGTTGGTGCATCAACTCAAATATCGTCTTTAAGTCTTGAATATGATCATCTTTTAATCGACTTTTGACAGCAATGTCATCTACGTAACATTCAACTGTTTTCCGTAGATGTTCTTGAAAGATGTTACTCATAGCCCGTTGATACGTGGCACCGGCATTTTTAAGACCAAACGGCATAACCGTATAGCAGTAGACCCCAAGGGGTGTACGAAAAGCAGTATGCTTCTCATCTCCTGGATGCATCTTAATCTGATTGTATCTTGAGAATCCATCCATGAAAGAAATGTGTTCAAAATCACATGTATTGTCTATCATGACATCGATAATCGAAAGTGGAAATTCGTCCTTTGGACACGCTGCATTAAGATCTCGAAAATCTATGCAAACTCGAACTTTTTCGTTCTTCTTCATAACAGGAACAATGTTGGCAGCCCAATCTGGGTGTTGTTCTTCACGAACAAAATCACATGTAATCAATTTTTTGACTTCTGCTTTAATTGCATCCATCATATCTGGTAGAAAGCGCCGTTGCTATTGTTTTACAGGCTTAGCATTAGGAAGAATATTGAGTTTATGAGTAGCAACTTTAGGATCTAGACCCGGCATATCCTCATAACTCCATGCAAAGATATCAATATATTCTTTAATCAGTTTTATCAACTCTTCCTTTTCATCTTCGGAAAGGTTTTCACTGATGAATATTGGCTTGGACATAGTTCTGTCTCCAACATCAATCTAGACAATCTCATCCTCTGTAGGTGGCTGTCGCTGTTCAAAATGAAGCTCCCACTGAGTGTCCATCTTTTGGGCCCAAGGGTCATTTTCAAATGGCTCAGATTCACCATCAGTTTGAACCATGTTGACTGAGAATACATACTCAGATTCATCATAATAGTCACCTCCAGCATATGAGGAGTGGGATGTATCAGATTCGATGAATTGGATTTCTGAGGATTGTGAAGAACTAGAAGAGAATACTTCTCGTATATCGTCATTAAACATGTGGAACGGATCATATCCTAACCCATGACGAGTTTTCTGGTAAACGGATCACCACATAATGGTAATCATCTACCTTTGCCTTGATTGAGATCTTGCATAGTCTTCAAGTCATATCCCATGTTTTGGATAATCTTGAGAGATTGTTGACTATATTTGTCAATTCAGATTCTTCCTCTATCTTTTTCTCTGAGATCATCTGTCTGAACAACCGGGATATTTCTAGCTTGGCCAAACACAATTTGGTGCTTATTTTTCTTATCGGACGGAATCACGAAATAAGATTCTTCGTGACGTCTATAAGTTACACAAGCTTGTGATGAAGCAGCTACAGGAAGAAGATAGGGAGAAGATGTTAGGAACCTTTGAGCATAAGGTCCTACATCGACATGAGGAGGAAAAGAATTTTTCTTATAATCAATGTATAAGGTTTCCTCTGTGTTTATCTCATCTTTATATTGATGACTTTGATCATCAGAAGATAGAGTCATTCTTTCAATAAATTTGACAGCCATATACTCAAAAAGAAACCTTCATTGATATTAGAAAGTACAGAATGATCAATATTTACATCATTTATAATTTGATTGCTACGCTTTGGATTGATCATTAACGGACTGTCATCCGTCTTCTATGTAAGCTTGCCAAGGTTGATGACCAGCGGTGGTTCTGGATCATTTGTACGAGAAGTACGTCCCTTGACTTTGATCATGAGAGGTTGAACTTGGTTCTTGGCAGGAATACTCACTGATTCCTCAGATGAAGCACGAGTTCTTCCTTTGACCTTAATCACCAGAGGTTGATCATTGACAGGTTGGGGTTGGATTTGACCTTTGACTTTGATCTTCAAAGGTTGCTCTTCTGGAGGGTCTTCATTGAAAGATTGATCTTCAGCAGGTGATCGATCTTTAGCCATGTCCGATATCTCTTTCAGATGCTCCTGTTTGTAGAGGATTGAATCCGAGAAATAAGCTTCAACACCTTTAAAAGGGTTGATATCTGCAAATTCCGTCTTCACAATCCCTTGAGAATCCACGTACTTGAAGCATTGGTAGAGAGTTGAAGGCATAATGTTATGTTCATGTATCCACGGTCTTCCAAGAAGGATGTTGTAGGATACGTCTGAGTTGATAACATAGAAGGTCGCCATAGTTCGAAGATCACCAATCTGAATCTTCAGACGAATCTTCTCCTGTGATTTACTCTTGCCAGAATTGAAACCAACTATTGTGGTACTAGTGTAAATCAAATCACTAGTAGGAATCCTCAAAGGTCTTAGCATACTCTGAAGAATAATGCTAATAGAAGACCCAGGATCAATATAAATCCTGTCAATTTCCGTGGATTCAATATACCCAGTGTAGCACAAAGGCCTATCGTGCTTATTATGCTTCAACAACATATCTTCTTGTGTGAAGGTAATGTTAGGAATTGCCTCCATCACACTATGACATTGTGGACACGACACTGGTGTATTGTCAGAACTCTTGAGTTGAGCTAAGCATGAGTCTGCTTGTAGCAAGGCTTCACTCAAAGTCTCCCTGCTTTCTTTAGAAAGACGAAGCAGCTCGAATATAGAGAGTCTAGCCGGAGTATTGGCTAACTGGGCTAGAATATCAAATTTGTAGGGCTTCATCACCACCCCTTGATTTGAAGCAGATTTCAATGGAACGTCAAAGCGTACTGCTTTCTGTTTTCCCTTTTCAACCACAGATGGTTTAGCAGGAACAGGAGATGGTTGAGCCGGTATTGTTTCAACAACGTCCTCTGCTTCTTTAGAAGATCCCTCATAATCTTTATGGTATTCTTTCCCAGATCTCGTACCAACAAAGCTTTCTTCCTCAGACTCAGGAGAAGGAAGTACCATATTGCAGGATTTAGTCTTCTTTCCTTTAGTCTTCTTCTTTCGAGGATTTTTATGAGGAAGCTCAGAACCCAATCCAACATTGGATTTTTGACTTTGAATTTGTAAAAGAATTCGCATTCCTTTATCATAGTTCAAATCCTCTGCCTTTTGAAAGTCATAGCCCATCTTTTTCATGAGATGGACTGATTGTTGACTGTACAAGTGAATGGGCAGTAGACTTTCGATGAATGGTTTAACAGAGGAAGAAGAGAGAGAAACCTCTGTAACCACATGAAAAGGAGTATTCGGGACACGAGGCAAAATCCCTGTAGGAGCTTTTTCATAAGCAGTAAAGACTTATTGTGCCCTGTATAACGGAATACTATTTATAGCTATCCACTGCTGATAAGAAAGTTTAAGCTTAATAGGAGGAGCCAAACTTGGAGGGCATATATTCAAACCTCTCAGTCTATCCTCCAAAGGAATACTACCCCATAAATGATCTAAATCATCATGGTCTAGGATTATAACATGAGAAATCATGTTACAGGTTTTGATTTTTTTTACCCTTCTTGGAATTTGAAATATAACCTTCATTTTCCATTTCAGGTACTAAATCAGGGTGTACCCACATGGTTTCACCATTTTTCAGTGTAAGGGGCAAAAGTCCTTCATTTTGCTCTCTGGCAGGCGGGATATTCACAATCTTCATCGTCGCCTTTGGAATTGGGACAATTCCATCCGAGACTTGCTGTGGAGGAAAACCTCCAAATTGAAGAGAAACTATATTGGTTGTGACCGTATGCTCATCGTTAGTTAAAGCGATAGCATTAGCATTTATCAGCTCCTGGATTTTCTTCTTCAGGACATAACAAGCCTTGGTAGGATGATTTATGTATCTATGATAGATACAATACTTAGGATTTTCGGTCAGATTCACCTCATTTGGCCTCTTTGGCTCTGAAATCTGGAGTTTGCCACTCTTTAACAGACATTAGAATATCCCTGGGATATCACTGTCATCGAAAGAGTATTCTTCTTTTGGCTTGGAAGACTCCCGATTATTCGACGTCGTTTTGGGTTTTGAAAGATTAACCACAAGGGTTTCCTTCCCTTTCCCATTACGATTGCCGAAATTATTACCAGAAGAGCCTTTCTTTCCTTTGTCCTCTAAGGCAAAGATCATCCCGTGTTCACGAGCCAACCTGCCATTGGTCTCGGCAGAAACTGCTGCCATGATGAATGAGGCCCAATCTGTGAATTACGAACGTATAAGGACAGCAATGGATGATCGCAGATTCATCTTGCATGTATCAATCAATGCTAAATCTGGCATACCAGGAGGCATCTTCAGAGTTGCCTACCGAAAACGTTCGATGAACGTCCGAGTATCTTCCTTCTCCTTTTGTTTGATTTCTATTAAGGAGGACATATTCATGTCCATGTCTCCTTTATAGAAGCAGGAGAGAAACATTGCTTTAAATTTGTCAAAAACAGATATGCAATTGTCGGGTAGACTACGATACCAATCGTAAGCTGAACCTGTCAGGCACCCGATAAAAACTTGGATAAGAAGAGCATCATTCTTCTGCAGATGCACAGTCATAATATCAAAGTAATTGATATACTGACTAGAAGAAGCCTTTCCATCAAATAACACCATTGATTGTGGCTTGAACTTCGGAGGAAAGGGTATATCATTCCAATGAGGAGAATAAGGTTTCTTAATCCCTAACCTTTGGAGCTGATCCTTGTGCTTCAGAACTTCAAACCATGCTTTAAGCTCACGCACTGCTTGAATAGCTTCACTGGTTTGAGGAAGCACATTCGATTGAATAGTTGTTGGATGTACCGTCACCCCCACCGGAGGTGGTACATCTTCTGGAATGATAAGATCTGGAGATGCAAAATTTTGGTTAATAGCAGGCTCTTGATTATTCAAAGGTATATCAACCCCTTGACTCTCTTGAGTTTGTGCTGCCACCTGTACCGGTGTTACTACTGCCGGTTGAGCAGCTTGCTGAGTCATTATTATTTGATGCATACTTTGCATCATGGTAAGCATGTCCTTTAGTGATTGCTCAACGGCCGAGAGATGTTTTTTTGTATTAGCAGATGATGTCTCCGGTTCATCTCCAATAGCATAAGATTTAACCTCTCTCGAAGATACAGAAGGATTGGTATAGAGGTATGAATCGACGCTATCAGTTTCGGACTCAAAAGACCGAGTACCCCCAGCTTCTGAATCAGAAATCTGCAACTGTCTTTGTCTTCTTGATAGAGTATTCTGATATACTCCTTCAAAGGAATCAAGAACTCTGTTGAACTTTTGTTGACTAGGAGTCTGCGACGAGTTGCGTCTTAGACGTCGTCCCCTGTTGGTATGAGATGCCATATTGACTGACGCATATAGCAACTCATGTTCTTGGTCATCAACCTGTTGCTGAGGCTCATTATAGCTTAATCGGTCAAAAACTGACCGCTTAGAAGCCGAACAGCAACATTTGATTACAATCTGGTGACACTCACAATGATGATTTTTTTGGGGGAGTGTCACAGAAGGTTGTCAATTTTTACGCTTTTGTACTAGCAACTCGCGTAAATCAGAAGAAGTAGAGGGATTAATCTTTTTTATTACATTTAGGGTAGAGAAACGTTTAGTCCCTTGTGTATAAAGAAGATTACTGGCTGCATTAGCAGAATCAAACTGTACATTTTTATGTACTTGGAGTCGCGTACGTAAATCCTGAGATTTTTTAGCACAAAGAACTCCATCAGCATTACGCGTAATTTGTAGGTTTGGTACCTTGCGTAAAGTAGTGTAAGAAGGCTGTTGGTGAAGAACTGAAGTTTTACCAATAATGTTTTTACGCTGCATACGTGCAGGTAAATTCACTTTAGATGTAAAAACATCATTGCAAATTTTATCTACACCGTCACAGACATGAGATTTACCCTTACGCGTAGAGCGCAAAACATGAGTATCTGCCACGTCACAGACGGGAGATTTTCTTTTACGCGTGGAGCGTAAATTTTGTGTGTTTACCATGTCACAGATGGGAGACATATTTTCACGCACAGGGCGTAAAGCTTTGGAGTCTACCATGTCACATACGGGAGACATTTTTACGCGCGGGGCGTAAAACCTGATTTTTACGCTCAGAGCGTAAAATTTAATTTTTACGCTCAGAGCGTAAAACTTGATTTTTATGCTCAGAGCGTAAAACTGGAGAGTCTGCCACATTACAGATGGGAGACTGATTTTTACGCCCATGGCGTATCACCGGAGTAGAGACTGCCTCGTCACAGACGGGAGCCTCCACAACAGGAGTAGGAAGGAATCCTTTGCCTTCAGAGACAGCAGGAAGATCCGATGATGCTTTGGACTTGGGAATCCAAACTTTTCGTGCCCTTCGTGATTTATGAACATTAGAGCAGCGAGTACTACCCCCAGTTCGGAGCATTTCTTCATAGGCAGTCTGGTCAAAGTACACAACCAGAGTCTTCTTTGTCGATCCGACCGACACATCATCATAATGAGCAATTGCCTTCTCGTAAGAGGAGAAGGTCGTCCCCAGCAGAGTCGCCATTTTGTTAAGTGCAAAACCAGAGATTCTGGGTTCGATCCCCAGCAGAGTTGCCATTTTGTTTCACTTAACAAAATGCCTAAAATCGGCTTTTGAAAGAAAACTAGAAAAAGTACAGAAAGTATAAATTGTTCTGGAAAGTATTGCTATGGAAGTCTGATCTGAGAACGATCACTTTGTTTCTTGGAACATACGATGATGACGAAGAAAACTGCTTGAAGAAGACGAACAATCGGAAGAACTAAGTCACCGAAAAGGTATCGAGCAATGGCACTGATGGCACAGTCGAATGCTTTCTTGCTTTGTTTCACCCTGTTCTTGAGAAAAAGTTGAAGAAATGCTTCTGGGAATATCACTCTTGAAATATGAATTTTCTCAGAATCTCCTCTCCCTGTCTCTGTTGATCTCTTGACGATGTCTATATGAAAAATAAGTCTATTTATAGATTTAACCCTTTGTGCGTAAAAAGCAACAAAATTGGGTCTTTATGCTAACAATGTCATCCACGATGCAACACATCCTTTACGCACGTTGACACGTGTCCCATGTAGAGTTTGATCTCTACGCATGGTGACACGTGTCCCACTACTTCAACAAAATATGGAGAGCACGTACACACGTTCCTCGAGAAGTATGGCATGAAAGCCACGTGGGTAAACCACGTTCTTAAATGGTCAGGAAAGATCGGGCGTAAAAATGACCCAAAACACACTCCCAGCGTAAAGTGGCAAACTGGGCGTAAAACAGCCCAAAATAAACTTCCCAGTGTAAAGTGGCTAAAATAGCCTTGAGCGTAAAAATTAGCCCAAATAGACTTTACGCTCACAATAGCCTTGAGCGTAAAAGCTCGAATAACTATCGTGCGTAAAAAGAAGTAATTTTATTGAGTATAAAATAGCCCCATATGCACACTATACGACGAGTATTGGGTTTGGTGTAAATCCAATCTTCTCGACATCAATGCTGCATGCTGTCAGAAAAAATCATTCTGTCAGATCAAATCTCTGGCATTAAATACGGCCTGACAGTCTGTCCCTTGCGTAAAGTTCAATGAATAGCTCCTGCATAAAGTAGCTAGCGTAAAGTGTAGCTTGCGTAGAAAGTTGCTCGCGTAAAATTCTCAACTTCTTTGACTAAGTCCATGAAGACTTTTTTACGCTCCTACAATGATGAAACGGCTCCACCCAGGTGGGAGCTTGGCGACAATACCACTGTCATGACCTGTACCTAATTTTTAAAGTACGAGTGGGTGTCCAAGTGCAGCCTACGTCGCAGTGTCGGTAGGAGTACACTATCTAGCCTGCAATACACAAGTGCTCATAAAATAAATCATTTTATTGCCCATTCACATTTCTAAATCAATTATAAAATTTATATTTAACCAAATACAATGTCTCATAAAATCTAATATAAAAAATCTAAACTGTCTAACTAGAATCTATGTCTGGCCTCCAAGATATGTCTAGCTCCACCCGAAGAAACCTAAAGCAAGAGAGCAAGTCATCAAGAATCTATCAACTAAAAAATATCCAGTCAGGATTGGAACAAGTTTACCATAACACCACACAACACAGTATAATATACATGCATGAAGGAAACAATAATAAGGAAAACGAACTATATGCATGACACGAAAGAGTATAATTATAACGTAAGGACGACATGACAGTCGACTCGATGGAAAGGAAATGAATAAACAATATAGCAACCAAAGATCACATGTACTGTGTGTTTTAGGATAGCAACGTTCAACATGTGGTTGGGATAGGAATCAGACAGTCAACACGTGAGGTGTATTGACTGAAAAATACTATCAAACGGTCCCCTGACTGAATAAACTCTAGGCTATACTGGGGTACCACATGTCTACTAGTGGTATTCTCCCACCCGACTATCTCACAAGTACATGTCCAATACGATTAACATTAGCAACATGATAAACGAGAATCACGATAAACTAGAAATTATGCATGAACATGTACATATACTGTAGTGACTCTAACTCTCGTGTACAAGCAATGATCATGAATCTAGAATAGTGACAACAAGAAATCTGAAGATGTAATAGTAAAAAGACGATAAAAGATATATGCAGTACAAAAGAAAGGTAATATAATGCCATAGTGAAACTTGCCTTGAATTACTTGCAGTTGACGCGAGATATGATTGTGTCGGCACAAATAGTTGTATATGCCAAAAATACGCAAGATGATCTCAATCGATAGGACGGACCGTGTCATTGAGTCCGGAATAGTCAATTTATCTAGGGACAATATAAAGAAGTACGAAATTTGGAAGAAGATAGGAATATCACTAGCCATGGACAAGATTGATAATCGAAGATAATTGGTATAAATAAATATTTAAAAATATTTCTAGAAAATAGTTATAGCATTTAAAAACTATATTTGGAAATTATTCAAATGAAAATATAATTCTTCTAGCAAAATATTTAGAAATTAAAATAAAACATTTTTTTTTGAAATTCGAAAATAGGGGTTACAAATCTACCCACCTTAAAAATAAATTCGTCCTCGAATTTAAAATATTTAGGATATAAATGAAAAGTATTAGTAAAATATCAAAACAAGAAAAAATAAGTAATTAATTACATAAAAATAGTAAAATAGAAAGATTGATCGAATCATTGGTCAACGAAGAATGGAAGAAAATATAGATTAACGTCTTGAATCCTAGAAAGTTCTGAAGCGCTTAGGACGAAAATAGGCAATAGAAATAAAAGAATTTTTTTAGAGTTTGACCTACATAACACCCCATCAATGAACTTAATATATTTCTACGATCCACCTCTAAAATTCTATCAATCGATATTTTCAAAATATAGAAAAATCCTCAATTTTAATTTAAATTAATACTCAAAGTTTCAAATTCATATCATAATGAAAATTCATCCTTCCTAATCTCCTTGATATTTAATTTTGAAAATCATCCGCTTCCAAAAACTTCAACCTTAACAACGAATTCATATTCATAAATCAACAAAAAATATTAAAATTATAGTCATCAATAATTAATTACTAATTGAGAAGTCTACCCACCTTTGACCGTAGCATCGTATCAAAACAACTTTAAATCCTCATACTAACAAATATAAAAATTTCTCAAATTTATCTAATCTCAAAATTTAACATATATTTCTATCTTAACCACATAGCCAATTGAGCAACCTTAACTACCCAAGTAGTCGAACTAGATAAGGGTTTTCCTATTGTAAACCTAGCCCTAGTCATTCTCCTAAAATCAAATCAATCCTACTTATGAATAAGCACTTTCCTATTCGCAGGATTGCAGTAGTACGACTAACTTAAGTACTACCACAAGTTCGCACAATTTGCGAAAATAGACCTGTATGGGCTACCAAAAAACTTGTCACGACCCGCACCCGCTTTTCGGGATACGAGTACATGTCCAAGTCCAGCCTACGCCACAGTGTCGGTGGTAGTACGTTGTTTAGCTCGCAATACACAAGTGCTCATAAAATAATTATTTTATTTCTCATTCATATTTCTAATCATACAAAATTTACAATATTTATATTTAACCAAATACAATGTCTCACAAAATCTAATATAACAAATCTAAACTATTTAATAAGAATCTATGTCTGGCCTCCAAGATATGTCTAGCTCCACCCGAAGAAAACCAAAGCAAGAGAGAAAGTCATCAAGAATCTGTCAATTGAAAAAATATATCCAATCAAGATTGGAACAAGTTCACCATAACATCACACTACACAATATTATATACATGCATGAAAGAAACAATAATAAGGAAAATGAACTATATACATGACACGAAAGAGTATAATTATAACGTAAGGACAATATGACAATCGACTCGATGGAAAGGAAATAAATGAACAATATTGTTTAGAAAGAACAAAAAAGTTTTATTTTAAACTAAGGAAAAGGAGTACAGGAGTACAATTGATTTCTGGAAAAGTACAACTATAGGAATCTGATCAGAAGACGATCACTTTAACCCTTGGACGATGTGATATCGAAGACACGAGCCTTTGGAGGATGCAACAGCACTTTTCTAGAAGATTATGATCACTCTTGATGATTTGTCAATGATTTGAAACTATATTTATAGAGTTCATGAAATAATTATTTAGTAGTTATTCTGGGTTACGTGCGCTTCGGATTGCGCGCCTCATGTTCACTTGTGCAAACGGTTGTACTAACTGCTATGGACGCATGGCATTGTTTGATTGAGATATGCGTAGTCGTAGATAAGGGTTTTCCTCTTGTAAACCTAGAAATTATTTAGTGGGCATGATCTGCAAAATTAGTGGCTTGTGCGCCAGATCACTGTCTTGAACAATATTTGAACAGTTTGCGCATGCTTCATCAGGTTGCTGGAGGGCACAATGCAACAACATGTACGAGCGGTTTGCACAAACTGCTGTATACGTGTGGCATTGTTTGATTGAGAGGCGCGTGGTTGTGGGCAGTGTAGTGGGCACGCTCTGCGAAGTTGATGGCTTGCGCTCCATGTCACTATTGGCCCAATGATTGTATCATATTTTTGAATATGGTTAATATGTTAAGTTTAGGATTTTATTATCACTAATCTTCATGCTATCACTATAGCATTTCTACTTATAGTTATACCTTTGGTGATATGTACTTATTATTTTACTTATTAGTGATATGTGTTTTTATTATATATATATTAAATTTAATTGAGTTACCAAATTTAAAACTATATTTTGATTATGGTTATTCAATTAAGTTTATCATTATGATATCACTAACATTTATGCTATCACCTTAGCTCTTATACTTAAACTCAGTATTGTCCTAATGTGTATTAAATTTATCATACTTACTACTATGTATATTGCTTTGTTCGTCTAACATGTACATGCAGAAAAGCAATAAGCAAGATCTATGTGAACATATGCAATAAAGAAATCATGGTGGACCAAAGACGACGGATCCCACATGATTTCTCTGAACCACCCGATGACATCTCCGGAGCCAAGGAAAAAAGCCAGCACCTATCAAAGGAAGAAGCCAAGCCATGCCATCATCATTTCAAGACTCTGAAGAAGCCTGCACCTGCTACAGTATTTTTGGAGTCTGCAATGTATCTTAGGAATAATTATAAACACAAGAAATGGATGGCAAAATCGAAAGCTAGGGTAGAAATTAGCCCAGGGTCATTTTCGGGTGAAAACCGGCATACCGACGGTATACCGGTTTATACCGACGGCATACCGATTTTGTTCACTGAAAGTTTCTGTCTACAAAATCAGCATACCGACGGTATGTCGGTCCATATACCGACGGTATGCCGATTCAGTAACGATTAAAATTCCAACGGTCAGATTTTGAGTATTTAATGATCCCAACGGCTATATTTCTAGTCGTTGCATTCCAGACCGGTATACCGACGGCATGCTGATCCATACCAACGGTATACCGGTTCGCTGACTGAAAAGTTGCCTTTGGCTCTTTTCAATGCTTTGGTTATAAATAGCCTTGAACCCTTCATTCAAGGTTGATGCTTTGAGCCTAGAAATTTCTAAACCACCAAAGCCTATCCACAAACAACTCTACAAAACTTTTATTTGCCATCCACAAATTGTGTTAGAGTTATTGAGTTGAAAAGTAAGATCTTCACCTTATTGTATAAGGAGATCAAAACCTATTATGAAATGTTGACGTTGGAGAGTCTTCATATCCAAACTCTCAGTTGAAGTTGAAGAGTCTTCGTATCCAAACTCTCGGTTGAAGTCGGAGAGGCCTTCGGATTAAAGCTCTCGTGTAAGAAGTTGGTGAGTTCTTCGGATCCAAACTCGTGTGTAACTATTTACTCAAATAGTGGATTAAAGCCGGAGAGAGTTCCGGGACTGGAGTGCCTCTTGGGAGGATACCAGGATATATCGTGTGTCGGTATTGTTATTGCTTCTTCTCTTACACTTATATTTTTAAATTACCTATTAGCTTGTGCTTAGTGCTTGATTAGTTAGCTTGTATTCACCCCCCTCTAGGGTTCCTACAATTGGTTTCAGAGCAAGGACTCCATTGTTAGGCTTAACATCCTTAGAGTAGATCCTTGTTATTTTTCTATGGCATCGTATTCCTCCTACTCCTCCTCCGATAAAGAGAGCTTTACTTCTAGTAGCATAGAAAATCATGTTTCTTCTAAGTGCAAGAAATGCTCTAGGTGAAAAGCCATGGCTAACCAATCCTTGGAGATTCTTGATGACCTTCATTCTACAAATGAAGAACTTTCAGAAAAGGTTATTCATTTAGAAGAATCTAATGAGTTTTTGAGAAATGAAAACAATGATTTATTATCTAGACTTGATTCTCAAAACTCATCTTGTATTTCTTTAAAGAGTTTGAATGGGGCTTTAATTTTGAAAATCAAATCTCTTTTCTCATCAATAGAAGATCTTAAGAGGTAAACACATGAGCTAAATCATTTGCATGATTCTTCTATTGACTCTTTAAAGAAACAAAATGATGATTTTATTTCTAAATTGTTTTTTTTTTGAAAAAGAGAATTATGCTTTAAATGCTAAATTTGATTCTCTTACTTCTTTGCATGATGATTTGCTATTAGAACATGATATTCTTAAAACCAAATCTTCTCATACTCACTCTAGAGATAATCATCATTCTAGTTTGTCACATGTTCATGACCATGCTCATTCTGATACATGTGCACACACTAGCATTAGGTGCTTTTATTGCTCTTGCATTGGACATATGAGCTTTACATGCCCTATTCGTAGGACGCTTACTACCAATGCTAGAGTATGTGCTATATGGGTCCCTAAAGCTAATGAATGTGGATCCAAGTTTATTTGGATACCAAAGTCTTCATCTAATGTTGTAGGTGAAGCTTCTTATATCGGGACATAGCACCGAGGAGCGTGTTGGTGGTTGCAAAGCTCAAAGGTCATCTTCCAAGCAATTGTACCAACACAAGTGTGGCCACTAGAGCCACTTTGGTAACATACTAAACGATTCTCTTTAAATAGTTATATTAGTAGAATCTAGCATGTTTCCTTTGACAACTTGCTACTAGCTCACATTGATATCCTTTAGTTGTCTTTTATATAAATCAATGTGAGATTTAATACTAGCATGCTTAGTTATTTATTTTATTAATTTTTTTATCTAGCATGACTAGTTGCTCAGCTTAAATGATTAGTTTACACTATATAGTTTATCACTCAGTTTCTATTAGTGTGACACATTTACAAAGCATGCATATCACACTAGTCCATAGGAGCTTGGTTTTGATTTGAGTTAATATGATTTTAACTCTCCGTATTTAAAGTTTTTGAAATAGTTACTTCTTGTCGGTTTGTATTTAATATGTCATATTTTTCTTAATCGGTATTTGTGAATATATATGTTTAGCACAAGTTTCTTATCACTTGACAAGTATTTACTTATACTTTTATTTTAACCTTGTGCTCATATAATATATTTATTATTGATTCTCATGTTTTATTTTGATTAAACCTCTTATTAATCAATTATGTCTTTGCCTAATAAAGGTTATTTATATGTGTTTTGAATTTGTGATAGTTTTTCAAACATTCATTAAGGAAACATGACTATATTCATTAAAATTTCCATCTCTATGTAGATCATGTATTTCTTATGTTGATATTTTTTTTGTATAAATATCTTTATGTGGGCATATGAGTTAAGATAAAGTTTTATATTGACTTGAAGAGTACTTAAATATACTTGTTACCTTCAAACTGGTGCTTATCTCATACCTTAGCTATTGATTCCTTTGACCAAATTTGTTCTTCTTGAATCAATTAGCTTCTTCCTTAAAGTCTTCTTTTGATGATATCTGGTTGGCATTATGGATACATGTTCTTAATTGATTGTTGATCTTTTCATGTATGCCTATTCGTGATATATATATATATATATATATATATATATATATATATATATATATATATATATATATATATATATATATATATAAAAGATTTCTAGCTTTTGATATTTATTTGTTTTATATCTTTAAGTTGGGATGGTGAGAGAAAATATTTGTTTATGTCTTGCTCATGACTAACTATGGATGTTCTATTAAGGATCACATAGTTTTGTGCTTTACCTTGCATGTTAAATTTATTTCCTTAATTAGTGCATATTTTCTAGTCTGTATCTTTACAATTTACTATGGTGTACATTGAAAGCTCTTTGAAAAATGTACTTCTTGTTATCTTTAGCATTTAGCCTACTTGATCTAAATGATATTTCCTTGCTCATTCCTTGGATTTATGCTTCTTGTGAATTATTGTTGCCCAATAGTTTTTGTAGCACATGAGAATACATGTAATTGATACATCATATTTCTTATGACTTTAGCTACTATGGTTTGAGCTTTTGTGTTGAGATTTTCCATTTCTAGAGAATACATTTATTTCATAATGGTTATAATATTTTGCATTCTCTAGATCGATCTATCATTTTAATATCCTGGTTAATCTCAATACTTGACAAAGAGATTTATTTTATTATATTTTCATGAGTATCTCTTTTGGTCTATACTTGATAAGAGATTAATTCATTAATTTGTCATCTTATGCTCTCTTCCTTGCTTATTAAAGAATCTATAAATCATTTTGTTCATTCAAAATGTATTGCTCTCTTTGTGAACTCTATGCTTGAGCAAGTATCTTTAGTGTTAGTGACTTAAGATTAAATGAGCACATTTATCTTTTTAATGACCTACCTCATTAATTTTAATTAGTTATGTAGCTTGCTTATTTATGATATATTGTTAAGCTATATAATTTGGTTCACTTTCACTCATCTAGCTGTTGTTTTTCTTTTCAAACTACATAAGATATGCTAGTTTACATAAACAAGATCTGTGATTCTTCTAAATGTAATTTGTATCCTATTTTAGATACATATGTTCTCTAAAACTAGTTTTACAAATTCTTGATTAGATCTTGTTTCTCTTGGAGATTTGTGATTACTTTCTTTAAGTTCTCTTCCTTATTAGTCATTAGCATGTATCTCTAAAATTTCTCTCACTTTTGAGTCATGATTTCATCATATTATCATTTACATCTCTTCTTGATTATGTTTGTAATCATTTAAATGAGAATAACTCTTTTCCATATTTTTCGTTATTTTATGAGATTTTATCATAAATATGGATTTGGGATTTTCTTTATGAGATTTAATTGTTGGATCATGTTTAATTTGTTTATTTTTATTGATAAAAGATCCTAATGGTTGAGTAGTCCTATATTATCTTATTATATGATTATAAACTAATTTATTACTCTATTTTGACTACTCATGGATTGCCACATATGGGCCTTTGCTATTTGAACTTTATGGTTTATTATTTACCATTAGCAAGGTTTGGATTTTATCCGTTGATGGGTACATATATGGTGAAACATACCTTATCCATGTAAAGTAATAAATTTGTTGAATCTTTCTTAAATAGATAATCATGGACATGATGTTTGAGTTTTATTTTTTACTTTATTTTTTAGCTATGTTCTGTCTATCATCATGATTGTTCTTAATTGAATTTATTCTTTTTCATGATGACATTCTCTCAAAGGATAACATACATTGATCTATCATATTTAAGTATGAGATCCTTCTATATAGACTAATGTATGCCATCTTTTGATTATATGTGGTTAATTAGAATATTCTTTTGATTTTTTATCTTTAGCGGCTATTAATTGGACATCTTCTCTTGACTAAAGATGACATTATTCGTCTTTTGACGATATTGTAGTCTTATATGCATTGAGCAAGGGAGAGAAATCCATAGTTGATTTACCCCCAATTCTTTTAGTTATATATTTTATGTTATAAGTGCTTTGGAACTATATACGCATATTTTGAGGGGGAGCAAATCAATTGATTCAATTTATTTATACCCTTTAATATGTCGTATACCTAGTTCATCATGGACCCATATTTTCTTCTTTTTTCATATCTTAGTGATTGAGGTCATGATACTTTTATTTGTGAAGGGTTTATGAGAGTATATGTAATTGTCTTCATCATATTATCTCTCTTTTATATGGGTTAAATAAGCCATCTTGTTAATATTAACTTTCATATCGTATCTTGATGACTATTGTGCTTTCATTGTTTTGGCTTTCCTTGTATGCTTGAATGATTTGGCTTTTCTTATTGAGGACTTACCCAAAATTCTTGTATATCAACATTGGTAATACTTTGAGGGGAAGCATTCAAGTCGACTGAATTTCTCCTTCTCAAGTATTTTTTCTTCTTTACCTTGATGTTTATCTAAAGGATATTCACATATCATGATAAGGTAAATAAGTTCAAATGCATTAACTTGGGTAAGCAAATAGATTTTGCAAATAATAAGATTATTCTATATCAATTGCTCTATTGTACATTGATCATTCATTTCTTTTGTTCTACTATTTACTTGTGGACAATTTTGACTTTCAAATGGCTTTTTGATCAATGTTTTATGTTTATATTTCAATTGGTATTAAGTTTATATCTTCCAATTATCTCACTTGGTATTTTTTTTATATCAATTACTTTGCAATTATCTAATCCTCATGACTTTTGACTAAAATCCTTTATGTCATAATTCTCTTCCAAAACTAGATTAATATTTCATATCATTTTATGTTTTGGATTTCTATCTTGGATTTCATGTTGGTAAACTATCTATTGATTATTTTCAAATACTTTTAGTTCTACCAAACTGCTAGCAATTGGTATCAGAGCCATGATGGCTCGTGAGTAGGTGCGTTCTATCTTGCTATTATCTTTATGTAACTATTAAAATGTAATCTACTGTTGTTTTACTACTACTAGTTGCTATGTCTGAATACTTAGGGATAGTTTGTATGGTGTGTCTATGTGTTGTGGGACGGCACCAAAGTCGCATAGGCGTTTGATGGCAGAGAGTGTCTTGTTTTGTCGTAAATCGTTGACAGCCGTGCAACCTTTTTACTACCAGAAGAATTAAATCTAAGCCGTTTAGATACTAGCGATAGTAGTATTGTTATTAACAGCAGGATGCAGTATAATAGTTTTCATGAAGAAGGTAGCAAGATAGATCCTCCTCAGATGAGTGACCAACTGGACAACCTAATAGGTTCGAATAAGAAGACCCTTAATAAGGGTAAATCAGTTAAGAATACTAATCTGTATGAATTTCCTACGGAATTAGAGGAGTTGAACAAATGGACGATTCCAAAGGTTCAACCAAAGGAAATATACCAAATAGGTACTTTTGATTTCAAGTCTTCCATTGCAATAAAGACAATGGAAAGAACTGTCCAAGTCTCAGATAATGAGCAAATAATTAAGCTATTATCTGAAGATGATATCTCTAATTACAGAGATAAATATAACTTCATTCATATTGGACTAATACAGGTAGCATTAAAACCTTTAACACTTCAAGGTTTAAATGCATCCTTACTAACATCTCTAAGAGATGGTCGGTGTTTGGACTGGGCTCAATCCCTAATGGGAGTAATGCAGACAAGTCTCTGTCATGGTCCAGTATATTTTAATGTTTATCCCAATTTAAGCTTATCCCTAACAGATGCAAACCTGTTAGAAGCTGTGTCTTTGAATTTAAAGACATTTGGTTATAATTTTCTTCATGGATCTGAAACTATAGCAATAATCTATAGAGTTCATTTTAAGGTGTTAAATACTTTAGCCCCAAAGGCTAAACACCTTACTAAACCAGGACAGACTACTTTAGTAGAGACTAATCTCTTAACTACTAAGGTAGCTACTAACAGAATAATTAAATGGAAAGAAATAAACTTTCCTAATGAATGGACCCTGAATATGGCTGTACCTCCGAAACCCATAATGGATTCAGAAATAGATCAAATAATTCAGACTCCAGATGGAGATGTGGAAGTTAGATTTACTCCACAGATAAAGGCTAGAATCTCTACATCAAGTTCCAGGAGATTCATAACTGAGAAATCTATCTCAGATAAGCAATCAGAAGGTGAATCTTCTAATATAGAAGAAAATAAAATAAAAAAGATTCAAATAAACGAATCTAATGTTGTTCACCCAATATATGCTTCCAAATCAGATTCTCAGTCATCTAAATTAGATGAGGAACCGACAATGTCGGAAATGGCATTTAATTTTTAATGGATTATAGACTCTCACCAGCAATGATTGAGTGTTGTAAGAAAGAATATTACAGCGAAGAGAATAGAGAATTTAGAGAATGGTTCCAACATCATTTCAAAGTTCATCAGCGTAAAGAATATAGAAAGATGTATGAAGAAGACCTTCCAAATATGCAGAAGGTACGATGGTTCCGAGATTGGTTCCTTGAGGAATATCTTAGTGGAAGAATAAGACATATAAATGTCATAGAGGAGCAATTTAAAATTTGGACCACTAAGGGGGGACAGAAAATAAAATCGTTATATCCTCCTAATGAATCTCTTAAAATATCTGCTCCATTCAATACGAATATTGACGCTAATTCGTTCTATAAGGCTATAGAACATGAGAAAGCCACAATAAAGGAGATGCAAAAAATAATACTGCAAAATAATTATACTAATACCTTTATTCAAGTCATGGGTAAACAATTGACCCGAATAGAGGAAAATATTCAAAAGTTAAATGATAAGTTTAATTCGCTTAAAGGAGTAGAGCTTCATGAGAGTCCTATTGTTAAACCCAAAATGGAAACAAATAGGATTCCAATTAGACCTCCAATGGAAGTCACCGACTACAAGTTCAGATCTAAGTCAGAATTTACAAAGGAGGATCTGAAAGAGTTAGTCGAACAATTCAGAAATCAAAGCGTTAATGTACTCTCTGAAGAAGAGTTGGAGTATGAACGACTTAAAGAGGAATTTCTGAACTATGATCCTAATAAGGCTAAGGATATACCTAAGCACCTTAATGTGCTAGAAGGAGAATCCTCGACCCAGAATGGTCAAGTGTCTGAATCTGACTCTAGGGAAACTTGTTCTACTCAGGATGAACAAGTTAATCCTATTGAATTAGAGGAAATGTATAATTCTTTTAATTCAGTTCATAACTCTTTAGAAGCGGTTCAGAAGGATATGAATCGAGAGAGAGTTAATACTGTCAAATATGACAAACCCAATTTGATCAAATATTATTACAAAAGACCTTCTCCAATGGATGTTTTGTATGAGGAGAATGATTCTATAATTCAGAATCATTACTGTGCTGGAGAAATCTATGAATGGAACATAGATGGTCTTTCTGATAAACAGATTCATGATCAGTTACATCGAATATTGATGTACTCTAATGTTGCTAAAGCCGCTGGTAATAATGATCGACAAATTGCTTTATTTGTCGCCAGTGGATTTACAGGCATCCTATGAGGATGGTGGGATCATTGCCTGAGTAATGAGCAACGAATGGAAATAATCAATGTCTCACTAAGATAGAAGACGGTCGGCAGAAATCTGATGTTGTTTACACTCTAATATATAATATATTAGAGCATTTCACAGGACATATTTCTGATGGGGGGAGAATTAGAACCCTTTTACAGAATTTAAGATGTCCAACTTTGACTCATTTCAGATGGTATAAGGATACTTTTTGAGTAGAGTCATGGCGCTTGATGATGCCAATGCGTCACATTGGAAATCCAAATTCATTGATGGATTGCCCAACCTCTTTGCTGAAAAAATACGACAAAAGTTGAAGGAAAAGAATAATGGTGAAATACCATATCAGAATTACACCTATGGAGCATTAATTAATGCATGTGTCCAAGAAGGCTTAGCTTTATGTAATGATCTAAAGCTAAGGAATCAATTGAAATCACAATGGCTTTCAGAGAGAAAGCAATTAGGTGAATTTTGTAGCCAATTTGTTGTAGATGATTATAAACCTTATGATAAGAAGGGAAAGGGTAAGAAGGATTATAGTAGAGAAAAGAGAAATAAGCCCTATTATATGAGAAAGAGAAAGAAGAAATATCCCCAGCAATATAAGGAGAAAGAAAAGGGGAAGGAGAAGAAATCTTCTCATAAGAGAAAATCCTCTAAAGAAATAAAATGTTATAAATATGGAAAAATTGGTCATTATGCTAATAGATGTTATATCAAGAAGAAAATCAAAGAAATAGAGGATGAAGGGTTAAAGAAAACCCTGTATAAAATATTGATAAATTCTGATGAAGAATTAGGTTCATCAGACGAGTCTAGTGATGACGAGTCGATTAATATGTGTGAATGTGATAGTGATTGTAGCTGTGAGGAATGTTCCAATGAACATGATCTTGAGTATTATAAGTCCATAGCTGAAATGAATGGATTATCAATTAATGTATTGACTGCTCAAGACAAAGGAGAGATAATAAAATCTCTATTATCTACTGAAAATAGTAGAAATGCTAGGGAAAAACTAATAGATTTTCTTAGCTTAGAAGAAAAGTCAACTAGTGGTTCTTTGAATGAGGAAGGAACTAATAAGAAAGAGGAATTTTACAGCATGGATGAAGTCCTCCGACGATATAGAAATAAGGAGGTAAAAGCTGTAACAATACAAGATCTCCAAAATGAGATTAGGGTAATGAAAAGAGAAATAAAAGAGTTAAAATCTCAAGATGTGATGACTCAAATAAGATTGGCTAATTTGGAGACGGTAGCAAAGAATATGATAATTCATACTACCGAACGAGGAGAAAAGCTCAAAAAGAAGTAATACTTCTACCCCTAGAGTTTTGATGAGGAAAATGAGCCTCAACAGAAGTAGAGAAGATAGACCTCTATGTTACCCATAAATGGTACATTCAAATAGACTTACTCATTAACAATGAGTATTATATAAAGAATTTGATTGCACTAGTAGATAGTGGTGCAGATCTTAATTGTGTTAAAGAGGGTGTGATTCCAAGCAAGTATTGTGAACGCACGACTCAAACACTGAGTGCTGCAGATAATAAAGCATTGACAGCACCCTATAAGGTTACAGATGTTAATGTCTGTAAAAATTCTGCAACCATACCACTGCAATTTGTGGTAGTTAAGGAAATAACTCAGCATGTTATTCTAGGGACTCCTTTCCTAGAAAAGCTCATGCCAATAAAGAATATTAATTTAAAGGGAATTTCTACTGTTTATAAGGGTAGAGAAGTAACCTTTGAATTTATTCGTGATCTAATGATCAAAATACTAAATGAAATAAGAGAAATTGATTTTAAAGAAAATTAAATCAATTTTCTCCGGGAGGAAATAAGGCAAATACAAATCTCTGATCAATTAATTAAGCCAGTGATTAAGGATAGAATAAAACAAGTTGAAGAAGAATTTAAACTTCAGACTTGTAGCAATCTTCCAAATGCTTTTTGGGATAGGAAACAGCATATTGTTTCACTCCCTTATGAGGATAACTTTAATGAGAAAGATATCCCAACAAAAGCAAGACCGTGCCAGATGAATCAGCAATATCTGGAAATATGCAAGAAGGAAATACAGGAATTAATGGATAAGAAGTTAATAAGAAAATCCTACTCTCCATGGAGTTGCACAGCATTTTGTGTAATGAATAATGCTGAGAGGGAGAGAGGTGTACCAAGATTGGTAATTAATTATAAACCTCTCAATAAGGTTTTGAAGTGGATCAGATATCCAATCCCTAATAAGAGGGATTTGCTCAATAGAATTGTTAGAGCAAGAATATTTTCTAAATTTGATTTAAAATCAGGCTACGGACAAATACAGATAGCTGAGCAGGATAGATATAAGACTACTTTTACAGTTCCATTTGGGCACTATGAATGGAATGTTATGCCCTTCGGACTAAAAAATGCTCCGTTCGAATTTCAGAATATAATGAATGAAATATTCAATAACTATTCTGAATTCATTTTATCATATATAGATGATATACTAATATTTTCTAATTCTCTTGATGAACATTTTAAACACTTGAAGATTTTCAACCATTTAGTCATCAAGAATGGGCTAGTAATATCAGCACCCAAAATGAAGTTGTTCCAAACAGAAATAAGATTTTTGGGACATAATATAGCAAATAGGATAATAATTCCTATTGATAGAAGTATTGAATTTGCTTCTAAGTTCCCAGATGAAATAACTGATAATAAGCAGTTACAAAGATTTCTAGGGGCATTGAACTATGTTTCTGATTTTTACAAGAACATAGCTCAAGATACAAAAATTTTGTATCAAAGATTGAAGAAGAATCCACCTGCCTGGTAAGAAGAACATACTAAGGCAGTTAGTATAATAAAGCAGAAGGTTAAAAATTTACCTTGCTTTCATTTAGCCAATGATGAATGGTTTAAAATAGTGGAAACAGATGCCAGTGATATTGGCTATGGTGGCATCTTGAAGCAAAGAAACCCTGAGACTAATAAGGAAGTCTTAGTTAGGTTTTGCTCGGGTAAATGGAATGATACCCAACTTAATTATTCCACAATCAAGAAAGAAATTCTTTCTATAATAAAATGCATTCATAAGTTCTAAGATGATTTGCTTAATCAGAATTTTTTGCTTAGAAAAGATTGTAGTTCTGCAAAAAATAGTCTTAGAAAAGGATGTTAAAAATCTAGCATCAAAACAAATATTTGCTAGATGGCAGGCTGAATTAGCTATTTTTGATTTTGATATTGAATATATTAAAGGTGAAGAAAATAGTCTTCCTGATTTTCTAACTCGTGAATTATTGCAGAATGAGCAGGCGAGATAAGGGCAAGCAGCCCTGGGAGCCTCCAAAATAGGAGCAGCCCAAAAGTCAAAAGACTCATCGGAAACAAGACCAAATTTCTGTACGAAGAAATATTATTGTTTCAGCAGATAATATATCCAATGAGCAACAGAAGGAAAAAAATTTCCTATCAAGAGGCGGCTACTCTTGCAGAAATGGAGACAATATATACTCAGAAATCAGCTGAGGAAGACATAATATGTCTGGATCGGAATGACATTCCTGTGTCCCATGACACTTGGGATCCTTGGCAGCTCAAAGAAAAATACTTTGATTGGAATTTTTATCCCATAAAAATGAGGGCGAGGATCCATTATGAAGGAATGCTTTGCTCTACCAATTCAGCAGAAATAGAGCACTTTAGGTAAAATCCTAAAGATCCACATTCGGAGATTGTATATAGTAAAATTACTATATATAAAATCCTTATCCCTCAATCATGGGGTTTGCATCCGAATTTTGAGAGGGCAATGCTTTTCAAGAATAATACAACTTCAATGAAGTTTACTTACTGGGACTACATTGATGCTTTCTTTTTTGTATTCTATTATGAGAATGACAGAAGGAAGCATTCCTGGTTCATTAAAATATGTCCAAAAATATTAGAACAGGATATTCCCACCTGGTTTAATAAGTGGTGGAATTACTTTGGAGCAAACCTGGGAATATTGTCAGGACCGTTGCTTAACTTGTTCGACGAATGGGTCGAAAAGGCAAAAATTTGCCAGAAAAAACAAAAAATTTATGATAAAGAGACAACCATGCTATTTTTTGTCTCTAATAATATTCCCCACATAATAAAGTGGTCTCTCAAATATGCAGAGGGAGAATTTGGAATATACAAATTAAAAAAAATTTCTCATCAAATGGTGGAATAGAATTGATGAGAAGGAGAAAATAGCAGAAATCAAGGCATCTCTTACAGCAGAAGCCAAAGAATCAGAAAGGATGCAAGAATAAAAGATAATGGATTATGAGGATAATTGCCTGAGAAAATTCAAAGATTATATGCTCAGGAAAAATCCTAAAATATCTAAAGAAGAATTAAAAAATTGATGTCGCAAATATATCCATTCCCAAATGATGGAAATATTTGAAGATACAATCTTCCTAGATCTGGACGATAACGATTCAATGAAGTCATCAGAGGCGTCGGTAGCAGCCCACGGTATTGAGGATGAATCTTCCTCTGAAAGCAATAAGGAGGTGGTGGTTGAATCATCCGCCAGTCATGTGCCACGAAGGCGACCCATGAATAGTGAAGATGATGGAAAATAGAGGACAGCTGTACGGTAGCAGAATAAAGGAGGAATTGACAAAAACAGACACAAATAGCAATAATAGTGGAGGTGGGGCCTACAATCCAGAATCAGGCCAAATTCAAGATAAGAAGGAATCTCCTTTAAAAAAGCAAAAGGAGATGTGACATAAAGTGGAAGAGACACGTAGGTGCCCAATACACTACGTGTAACTTTAATGATATGCTCAAGGCGGTTCTGCTGGACAGATGGCTTGCAATAACCGGATGCTGTCGGTTTGCTTCGAGTGTTTCGGTATTATAAATAGAGGCCTCTTGCCTCATTGGTGGGTGTGCTAAGTTTTCTACTTTCTTCTGTAAGAGTGTGTGCTTGTGTGCTTCTGTACTACTACTACTATCAATAAAAGTTCAAGTTTGCTATTTTCAATCTTGTTATTCTACTCTTCTGGCCTTGTTGAAGATCCTGCTAGCAATTGGTATCAATATAGCTGTGAGGAATGTTCCAATGAACATGATCTTGAGTATTATATGTCCATAGTTGAAATGAATGGATTATCAATTAATGTATTGACTGCTCGTGATTCCTCACCTATCCTGTCAGGGGCCAAGTCGAACGCTCGAATATGGATGCCCTATGCTCATGTGAACGGCCGGCCCGTAGATCTAAAAGGATCCATCCATAGGCCTGACCGGAAAGTTTGTCCACGAAATTAGTTCATGAGACCTAGAATTCCCACGTTCTAGCCTACATTATGCCAGCAGGTCCCACCCCCAATTGATTGAGTCACCCTTATCATTTTCTTTTGATATTTCTATTTATAAATATACGGGCTAGCTTGTAAGGAGAGCCTGGAAAGGTAGGACTGCGGACACGTTCAATTAGTTCCTCTGATCGGGTCTTAAGGAACTCATGGACAACAAAAGAAATCTGGCTCTGGCTGGAGGAAGCGAGTAAGAGAGAGAGGATCCCCGAAGTGATCTGCCAGCTTAGTTAGCTAACTGGTTCTACATTTGCGCCTAACCCAACTCGATGAAAAAGTGCGTTAAGCCTCTGGATACTACTTCCTCATTGGCAATTCCATTGGTTTTTCTCTTTGGGCCGCCTCCTGCTTTGGACTCGTTCTTCGCTGAGTACTTTGACCTGGAAAAAAAGGAAGCAAAAGAGTCAGAAAGCGAACCGTCTATCTCTTATTTCACTTTGTGAATGGGAGAATGAAACAAGAAGGGGCTCGTTTGAATTGAAAAAGACCCGAGTTAGGGCGGAGCACGATTGTGTGGCAAGTCGACTTCTTACGCTATCTAAGTGGGTCAGTAGCCCCTTTCTCTAAGGAAGTAGAAAACTCGCTAGATAATTATAAGAAGAAGAGAAAGACATTTGCGATTTACTTTCACTTTCTGCTTATTTGTGGAATTGTTTTGAGTATTTTATACTTTCACTTTCTGCTTATTTGTGGAATTGTTTTGAGTATTTTAATAGGCTATCCTCCCATGAGGAAAAGCATGAAAACAGATCTATTGGATTAGGAAGTCGAGATCAGAAGTCGAGGGCTCTTGAATCAGATCTTTCGCATCTCCTTTCTAAGACCTTCTTTTTATATGTTTATATTCTTGACCGATCTATCTTTAATTAAACCACAAGGTTGATTTACCTTAACGCCACACACAAACCTTATATTATTGGTATCATTGACAAGCTATTTTCTATTTAGCACTCTAAATTTGATATGTAGTTTCTATACTCGTCTTTACACACTTCTTCTATTGTTCTTCATTTAGTATTTCTTGATCATGATTGTCTATGCCTTCCTCATGCTCTGATTTATGAACTTAAGATTAATTTCCTTTTATCTCTTAGTATAGGGGAGCCTATTTTTTATCATGTCAAAGGGGGAGAAGTAAGTTTAAGTTTGTTTTTATAAGTAATCTAAGTAGTATATTTTTAGTGATATTGCTTATATCTTTGTATATTAGTGATACATGCATCTATTGTGTCCATACTAAACTTAACCGATTTGCCATAATCAAAAAGGGGGAGATTGTTGGCCCAATGATTGTATCATGTTTTTGAATATGGTTAATATGTTAAGTTTAGCATTTCATTATCACTAATCTTCATACTATCACTATAGCATTTCTACTTATACTTATACCTTTGGTGATATGTACTTATTATGTTACTTATTAGTGATATGAGTTTTTATTATATATATCTTAAATTTAATTGAGTTACCAAAATTAAAACTATGTTTTGATTATGGTTATTCAATTAAGTTTATCATTATGATATCACTAACATTTATGCTATCACCTTAGCACTTATACTTAAACTCAGCATTGTCCTAATGTGCATTAAACTTATCATACTTGCTACTATGTATATTGCTTTATTCGTCTAACATGTACATGCAGAAAAGAAATAAGCAAGATCTATGTGGACATATGCAATAAAGAAATCAAGGTGGGCCAAAGACGACGGATCCCACAAAATTTCTCTGAACCACCCGATGACATCTCCGGAGCCAAGGAAAAAAGCCAGCACCTATCAAAGGAAGAAGCCAAGCCATGCCATCATCATTTCAAGACTCTGAAGAAGCATGCACCTGCTACAGTATTTTTGGAGTCTGTAATGTGTCTTAGGAATAATTGTAAACACAAGAAATAGATGACAAAATCGAAAGCTAGGGTAGAAATTAGCCCAGGGTCATTTTCGGGTAAAAACCGGCATACCGACGGTATACCGGTCTATACTGACGGCATACCAATTTTGTTCACAGAAAGTTTCTGTCTACAAAATCGGCATACCGACGGCATGCCAGTCCCTACCGACGGTATGCCGATTCAGTAACATTTAAAATTCTAATGGTCAGATTTTGAGCATTTAATGATCCCAACGGCTATATTTCTAGTCGTTGCATTCCAGACCGGTATACCGACGACATGCGGGTCCATACCGACGGTATACCAGTTCGCTGACTGAAAAGTTGCCTTTGGCTCTTTTCAATGCTTTGATTATAAATAGCCTTGAACCCCTTAATTCAAGGTTGATACTTTGAGCCTAAAAATTTCTAACCACCAAAGCCTATCCACAAATAACTCTACAAGGCTTTCATTTGCCATCCACAAATTGTGTTAGAGTTATTAAGTTGAAAAGTAAGATCTTCACCTTATTGTATAATGAGATCAAAACCTATTATGAAAGGTTGAAGTTGGAGAGTCTTCGTATCCAAACTCTCGGTTGAAGTCGGAGAGGCCTTCGGATTAAAGCTCTCGTGTAAGAAGTTGGCGAGTTCTTCGGATCCAAACTCGTGTGTAACTATTTACTCAAATAGTAGATTAAAGCCGGAGAGAGTTCCGGAACTGGAGTGCCTCTTGGGAGGATACCAGGATATATTGTGTGTCGGTATTGTTATTGCTTCTTCTCTTGCACTTATATTTTAAAATTGCCCATTAGCTTGTGCTAAGTGCTTGATTAGTTAGCTTGACCCAATTCACCCCCCCTCTAGGGTTCCTACAGTCATCCTGTTTTAAACTTAGAGTTGATCAAGTGGTGCCACTTTGTCAGGCTGCGCATAGGCGCAACTTAACGACTAGTGCCTTTTGACTAGGTCTTCTGTGCTGATTAATCCCTGCGCCATTCAGTGACTTGTGCCAACTAGCTGTCAGCATTAATTATATGCTGAAAAAGTCTTATCCAGTACCACGTTGTACGGGATTCGAAGGAATTGTCCTTAATCTCTATGTTGTCAGTTGTCAGATAATGATGATGCCATTACAGCTTCTCGAAGAAGTACACCACGTGGTTCTCCGTGCACCCTGACTCTTGCGCAACCTGGCGTTGGCGCAGTCTGATGCTGTGCAACTTGATAATCCGACGCAACTTAATGTTTAGGCACCATTAGATGATTGAGCACTTTAATAGGTGCGCATCTTAATTTTTATGCTTTACAAGACCCCCTTCAAAGTTTTCGAAACTTGAAAATACTTCAAAGTTTTAAAATACTTTGAATGAGACTAGTTTTGTTTGGATTGCGCCAGTCTCAACCGACTCTACTTTTTGAGCGCAAATTGTGCGATCAACTTTTGAAGCTATAAATATCCATATATTTCAGACTCTTCATTTTTTTACGAAACTTCAATTTCTCAAAAACCCTATCTTTCCTTCTTCTTTCCAAGCTTTGACTAGCATCAAATGGTGCCCAGGAGATCTGCTGTCGAGAAGGGAAAGAGTGTTGCCGAGTCTTCTTCTTGCGTTCCACCCACACGCGCACCTCAGTATGCTCCTCCTTCGTCTTGACGAGAGACGGCCAACCCGGCCATATAAGGTGAATGTTTTGACAACAAACATCGACCAATCCCTTTTTAGGGTTTGGTTTGATTTTGTCAATATGCACGCCTATTCTTTTTAGAATTAGGTGTGTTTCCTGACTTGTGCCTCTCTTCTTAGAGTTTGGTTGCTGTCCAGATAGTGTTGCGCGCCATTTCGAGAGTTGTACTTTCTGATTCTGTATAATCAACTTGGCGCAACTTGAGATACTGTGCCATACAGATGTTTGTTTTGACAAAAATGTCACAAACTCATAAGAGTCGGGCATCCCGATATGTCGCACAACATAGATATGGCACGATACAAAATGTTGCACAATATAAATGTTGCGCAACCTATGATATCATCAATTATGTTTCATTGAACCAGTCATTAACTCGTGTTTGCTTGTTTTCATATAGTTAATCTCAGAGAAGACCCAAATGCTGAAATCTATGCTTTGGCCTTCAATGTGTCGGAGTACCGAGAGGACTTATCCTACGTTCAGTATCCTCAATATAATCTTCCCGAGTCTCGAAGAGCTATGCTTGCATCTCAAAAAAATTTCACTTTATTATGCTTAATGAACGGCGAACCTTTGGAAAGTCTAGACAATGTCGTCCATAAGAAACCAGCTTTCTTATTTGGAGAGGCGATCAAGAAGATATCCCAGCCCAAAGCGAAAAGAGAAGACATATTTTATCAATGTGGGGATAGAATCATGTATCTCCCAAAAAATACCGAGACACCTGTCTTTGTCTCGGTACGCATTTTCTAGTAATCCTCGCCGCATGGCATGGGACCTGACCCTGATTCAACAGCCCAGAGTCGAGAGGATATGTTACAGATTGGGCCCACAGAACAAGGATTTGTTCTACAGTACTTCAAAAAGATATAGCTCCCATCTGAGAGGTTTGAATCCAAGCTATATACCACCTGAAGATTCATCAATGTTGTTTCATGTCCGAGTACCTATTTTCACAAACATGTTTGTGAAGGATGAAGGAAGTTACCTAGATCAGGCTATGCGCTTAACAGGCTTAGTAAATCCTAACATAAAATGCTGGAAGAGCGTAGTGGTCTGGGTTTTGGATCACTTTAAGGATAAACTCCTTGAATTAGATCTCTATGATCCAATTTGGACCACTGCTCATGGCTTTCGTCCAAATGCTCACATGTTTTTGGCTTTCGTTGAAAGATATAATGAGAGGACCGTGTAACATCCAGTTTTCCAGATGAGGGTATTTTTGAAATTTTGTAATTATAATTATTATTTATTGATATTTATTTTATATTATAATTTTTGGTGATTTTTAATTATTTTTAAACTATTTGAAAACTGTTTTAAGTCATGACTTATGATTTTGACGTGCTGCTAGGGAAACCCTAGTGACTGCTTGACCTAGAGCCTAACCACATCATTAGGATAATTTATTATTATTTTTAGCCTAGGGATATTTTGGTCATTTTGACTTATTTGATTTATTTGGTGATTTGTGGAATTGGTGAATTTTTGGTTGACTTGACTTGTTGAGACCTAGTGAGCTAGCCTAGAAGCTAACCCTAGCCATGGTGACCCTATTCTAACTTAGGTTAACCTACATTTAGTCATTAGAAACTAATTTTAGAATGAGGAGACTTGGTTTAGTGGATTTAAGTCATGGTTCATGGTTTCATGAAATGACTTATGGCTAAATGATTTATTTTGATCATGACTTGGCCCATGGCCCATAACTAGAAGCCCTAATCCTAACCAAACCCTAAATGACCAGCCATAGGGATCCCCACCCTATATAAACACTTATTCTCTAGGGCTTGCCTCCTTCTTTCATTCATTTCAACATTGGAAAAAGAAAGGTATTGTCCCTCTTCCTAAAATCCCCATAAATCCATTTTAATTCCTTTTTAATCCTAGTTTCTTGCATTAGAACCTAATTTTCTTCTATTTTCTGAATGTGAAATTTAATCCCAGCTTTGGGATAATTTGGGGCTTTTGGCATCAAGAGGAAGAATCCCCCATTTGGAGCTTTTCCAAGCTTTTTGCACACATAGGTAAAACCCTTAAATTGTTTTAAACTTCAGTTTTCTTTGCATGTAGGGCTAGAACTAGGAGTCCCCTAGGTGTCACCAAACTTTGGGTGGAATTCGTGTCCGTTTGGTGTCCGTATCGGACACGTGTCGTATTGTTTTGTAGGTGTTTGATTAAATGCCTCTAAGGAATTTATTTTCGATTTTTGTAAAACCAATTACATGAATTTGTAGATCTAGATGTTTATTTTAACTTTTGTGAAGACTGATTTAATTTTTGTGTCAATTTCTTGTCGAAATGGGGTGCGGACACGCTGTACGACAAGCGTGTGCGCTGTCCTGCTACCCGTGTCCTGTTTCTCACTGGACACATCGTTTCGACATGCGAAACTTGGTATGGGGATTGGGGCAGTGACGGACAAGTCACTCCCCAAGTTTCATGACACCTCGTTTTGTGTCGGACACGAAAACAAGGCCACACGGGTTTTGCACTGGGCTGAACACGCGAATTTGTGGGTTCTGGCATGGGCTTCGTATCCCTCATGGACACGTCGTGGTGAAGAGTCAGGGACACGAACACCTAGCCCTACTATGGGCGAACCCACGTGCACGAGCACGAGGCACGTGTCGCCTTGTGCCGAGAGCACGAGGGCTCGACACGGCTGCACGAGGCCATGTTGCACTGTTTTCCTGATACAGTTATTTCATTGGTTTTGACACGATTGTGTCCACTTCGTGGACACGTATAGGCTTGTAGGGACACGTGCACATGTGTTTGATTTCACCAACCTATTAATTGTGATTTAACTGTTAATTTCAATTCGAATTGGGGAAATCCCTATTTTCTGATACGGCTGTTAAGTATCAGTCCAAGAATTCATTTCCAAGTTATTTTCGAAGTTTAAATGTTTTGATTATGATTTTAAATCACTAATTAGGTCCTAGACATGTTTTATGATCTCTGATTAGTTGATTATTACTTATTAGTTTGGGTTGTTGCCATGGAATGGGAATTTCGAATGCAAATGTCTGATACACAGTCCTGAGTTTGAAGTTCTGAACCTCACCCTTTTCCTTAAACTGATTTGAGTGTAATTGCCAAGGTTAAATTATTTTACTCACGATTTGTTCACTGTTAGGATGTTAGCAATGGGAATTCGAATTGGTTTTCAATGGGATGAATGGTTTGGGACTGTTCTCATTATCCAGATTCAAGAGAACACTGTATTTGTGCACTGTTATTGCACTGATTCTGTTTTGAGCTTAATTGTATTTTTACTGTTTTGCTAATGATTTAAATTACCATGATCAGTTCATTATGTATGTCATATTGATGTTAACTAAGAACTCTGGATTATGGGGTTTTCGAATTGGTTTGGATATGTTGTGTTGGGTTCTTTGGATTGACTGATACATTGGAGATTGTTTGATTTAAGTTGATGTATTACCTAGGTTTGGTTTCAAATGTATGATTTCCAGGTTAGCATACATATATGTTAGTCGGATTTGATTTGTTCGAATAAAAGGGAAATTGATTTGGGGTTGTCTAGTTTAACTGTCATGTTAAGACTGAAATCCTGAACTTTTTATTTCTTTTAAAAAAAACTAATTTTTCATATGTTCTAAACTAAGATTCAGTTATCAGAATAACTGAGATTTAATGTTATTAACTACTTTTTTCAATCAAGCAATGTAATATGAAGTTCAAATGAAATCCTGAGAACCTATGTATCTACCTCACTGATTTTCCATTTCCTAAGACACATTGCACACTGTTTTTTCAGACACCAGCACAAATGTTCACACGCAGTCCCTGTCACACACCTGTACACTGTCACCAGGTTTTTAGTCATGTATTCACATTACCACTGTTTTCACTTCAGCCTTTGTTCTCAGGAATTTCCTGAGAACACACTGTCACACCTGAGAATAGCCTGAGCCAGATGGACACAACATCTGAACACACACTCTTGTGGTTTTCACACTGCTATTTTCATCCCCACACACCTTTGAACTGTCATATGTATAACTGAACACTGTGGGATGATTTTGTGTTTGTAATGACACTTTGTTAGGTTATTGAAATCTGGAAACTGAGAATTCAGTCCATAAATTCCTTGTTTTCCTTTTATAATTGAATGCAAGGCATGATAGTCCAGGCTTACTTGGTACTGTGAATGAAAGGATGGGTATAACTGAGATGTTGGATAGTTCATGATTAGTTTAAGTTGGATTGGTAAGGGCTTTGAAATTGGATAGGTTTAGAGTTAGACTCTGGGATTTGGTTTGATATTTGGACTGTCATTCCCTGAGATTATTTGTACCATCACTGAGTCCCTGTATTTTTAGGGTTATGCATTAGAGATGTGTAGGTTCATTTGTTTCAAGTTTCAGTTCAGTTAGTGATGTTAGGCTTGAATGTTGGCTTGATGATTAAGTAGATGTCAATAGCAGTAGGGCCATAGCAGTGTAGTAGTAGGATAGGACTACAACAGTGGCTTAGGCAATAGCTGTATTAGCAGCAGGGAGCAGCAGGGAACTGCCCTGCCCTGCCTAGGCTGGCTTGGCATGGCTTGGCCAGGCCCCAGTAGCAGTAACAGCAGGGTACTGCCCTGCCTAGGCTAGGTTTGGGCGTGGGTTGTTGCCTATGTGTGTGTTCTTGTAAGTTATAGTTTAGATTAGGATTTTACTTGAGTTTGGTAGGTTAGAGTTTGTGATTATTTGAGTCATGCATCAACTAATACATGTTGTATCATGATGCAAGACATTAGTATAAAATGGTGAGGGTTAGACTTGATGAGCTAGAGTGTAAGTTAGTTGGTGAGGTACATGTATGTTATGTTAGAGTGTGAGAATAGAATGAGGTTAAGGTTGTGTGGGGGTAATGAATATAGAGTGAGGGTTGGATTAGGTTGAGGGTTTACCCTCATATATATTATAATGACATAGAGGAATAAGGAATTACAAGTATTGAGATGTATGTATATACATTGTGTGGTAGATATATAGATGAGTTCTATATGGAAATACCTAGATAGGCTAGAAGTTAACCAAATTAGACTCTATTAGGTCTAATTTGACCCAGTTGACTTTGTGTGACCTAGTTGGACATGGCATGACCTTGTTGACTTAGGATTGACTTAGATTGACCTAGTGTGACTTAGTTTGGCTTGGTGTGAGTCAGTATGACCAAGTTGGACTCCTAGTTTGACCAATCTGGACTTGGACCTAGTTTGACCTAAGACAGTTGACCAGGGTTGACTTAGAGTTGACTTTGACCTAGATTGGCCTAGAAATCATGTAGATTGCATCATAGACTCCATTTATCTTATTTTAAACATATTATAACCTGTACTGCTTTATTTAGGACATTGTGACTCTGGTGCAGACATCTGACATTACACTACTCTTTTCAGAGTATCAGGCGAGTACATTCTCTGATAGTTCTCTCATTTATTTGTCAATTACTGTATTTCAGTTCTAGTTAGCTGTATGTGATTCCCTGTTACAAACACGTACTGTTATTTCTAGATTCATGTATACGACACAAATTTATTTTCTGGCCTCTATTACTGGTATCATCATTTCCGGCTTCTATTACTGGAATTATTTACTGGAATCACCCCGGAATCATTTACTGTTATCATTGTACTTGGCTGGACTTATCTTGAATCATTGTGTCAGAATTCTGGATTCACTTGCTGGGAGGGAAAATACTAGAGTAAGACATGTAGACATACCCCATTTCTGGAATTACCCTTTGCTGGAATCATACTGGAATGATAGCCATCTCACACCCGGCCAGGTGTGTGATGTGCCGGATTACCCATAGCCGTTTACATGTCCATTTCGGTATTTTAAAACACACTGCTAGAGTATAGGCTGGACTCATCCTGGAATCATTGATCACTATGACTGGAATCGTCCCTTACTGGATTCATCTTGTATGAGATTCATCCTGTACTGGACTGACATTGGAGTTACACTGGTCTATATTGTTGCCTGGCCTTTATATCATATTACCCTGGTTCAGTTAGTTCTATTTTTACAGTCTTCATTGCTATGATTCTTCTCTTGTTTAGTATTTACTTTCCTTGCACTTTATCTGTCTTTCTTACCATCACCTGAATATAAACTGCCATTTCATCAATACAACTGCCTATAACTGCTTTATAGTTCTCTGTCATTTACTTGGGTTTACTAGATGAGATGTGCTCGTTCCTGTCCTGACTGGACCTGTTGAAAATTTTACAGATGATTGCCCTGAGGATACATGCCCTACATTTTACTTAGGAGATGGCTTAGCTACCTATGGCCCCGACACTCAGGAGTGATCGGGATTTAGTTTAGTAGACTTGCATTTATTTTCATTTAGAGCTTGTTGTATAGAATTGAGACTTGAGATGTATTAAAGATTATTCAGATGTTGTTATTATTTCAGTATTTATTTTTGTCTTCAAATTCTTAGTTATAATTCTGTGTTATCTTATCGTGCTTAGACTGTGATTGAGATACACCATATCTTATACTTGTCCTCCGTTCGGAGTTGATCATGATGAGTACATTATATACTGCATGAGTTGATGGTTAGTTAGAGACTTAGAATAGCGTTCTACCGCCGACACTACGGCGTAGGCTGGGCGCTGTTACGTACTCGTACCCTCACAGAGGGTGCGGGTCGTGACACGTTTTTAGTGGTGGCCCATGCAGGTCGAGAGTCGTATTAGTGCGATATCGTGGTAGTACGACGACTTAGTTGTACTGCTGCGAGCCTGCGATAGGACTGAGAGATAGGCTTTACCGGAGAGGCACTCAATCACAGTAAGGAAAAATTCTGCTTAAAATCATGCCATCTACATATCGTACTGATTTGCCTTCTTTGAAATAACTGTCCTCCTTTGATATATCGATTCCTGCTCAGTATTGACTTCCTTGTTCGATCTGTCTTCAGGATGGTGGAGACACGATCACATCACTCTGGTGCAGCAGTTGTTACAGAAGGGACTGCCACCTCTCAGCTAGTTCAGCAGGGTCAGGAGGCTGCAGCTCCTGCCACCTCTGACCATATTGAGACTTCAGTAGCAGCAGTAGGGGTATGCCTCCATCAGCTCAGAGGCAGGATCCAGTCATCCCAGAGATGCAGTTCCAGCAGCCTTCGCCTACAGGACACGTGGATGCGGCACAGATGTTTGCCTACTTCCAATAGTTTATGGACCGGCAGCAGGTCCGACAGGATCGAGGCAAGGAGTTGGCCCTTTCAACAGTCGCAGCTCGACTAGTGATCCAGCAGCCGAGGACACCGGGGATAGAGCAGTTCCAGAAGATGAGCCCCAGAGACTTCCTGGGGACAGAGGGGATTTTATATGCCGACGAGTGGATCGAGCATATAGAGGTGATCTTTCGCCTGGCCCGGATACCGGCAGATCTCCAGATAGAGGCAGCAGCTAGCCGGATGCGAGATCTTGCTCGCACCAGGTATCAGTCTGACCCCAGGGTGGGGGTAGCTGGACAGACTTGGGAGGAGTTCAGGGGCTTCTTTAAGAAGAAGTTCTTTCCAGATTCAGCGCTCAGAGCCTTGGAGTCGCAGTTCGAGAGCTTAGTACAAGGGAGCCTGTCAGTGGAGGAGTACGCTGGGGAGTTCGGCCACCTCAGCAGATTCGTAGAGGGCTTGAGCGAGGCAGCGAAGGCCCAGAGGTTCCGGAAGGGTCTGGTCAAGGAAGTCAAGTCCTTGACGAAGGGCAACAGGGATGCCACTTTCGAGGAGATTTTGACGGAAGCTTTACTGGCTGAGGATGACCTTGAGCTGAGGATCAAGAGGGGACGGGATGGTCACGGTACCAGCAGCAGTGGAGGCCAGGCTAAGAGGCCTCATGTGCAGACTCAGCAGACACAGGCACCAGTGGGAGTTCAGCAGGTGCAGCATCAGTATCGGGGTCAGGACCCGAAGGCGATCAGTTGTTCCTACTGCAAGAAGCCGAGACACATTTGGGAGCAGTACAGGAAGAGGTTGAGAGTTTGCTATTTCTGTGGGTCAGCTGCCCACCAGAAGATAGATTGTCCCATTGCACCTCCTTTTGAGGGAGCTAGGCCACCTGTAGCTCAGCACCAGAGAGGTGGAGCTTTTGCGATGGCGGCCGAAGAGACTGACATCGCAGGTGATGGATTAGCAGGTTTGACCTTCTTGTTCTTCCTCCCCACTTCCATATGTGATTTCCCTTAGTACCTGCCAGGATATTGCTTGTGTTTGCTAGATAGTGTTGCTACCCTGTTCGAGCCTGTGGAATCATGACCAGTAGGATTGTATTGCTTCGACTTGATTGATTGGGGGTTTGACCTAGGAGAGGTGCGATCATCTTAATTTCGAGAACAAAATTTTTATAAGGTGGGTAGGGTTGTAACACCCAGTTTTCTAGATGAGGGTATTTTTAAAATTTTGTAATTATAATTATTATTTATTGATATTTATTTTATATTGTAATTTTTGGTGATTTTTAATTATTTTTAAACTATTTAAAAATTGTTTTAAGTCATGACTTATGATTTTGACGTGCTGCTAGTGAAATCCTAGTGACTGCTTGACCTAGAGCCTAACCACATCATTAGGATGATTTATTATCATTTTTAGCCTAGGGGTATTTTGGTTATTTTGACTTATTTGATTTATTTGGTGATTTGTAGAATTGGTGAATTTTTGGTTGACTTGACTTGTTGAGACCTAGTGAGCTAGCCTAGAAGCTAACCCTAGCCATGGTGACCCTAGTCTAACTTAGGTTAACCTACATTTAGTTATTAGAAACTAATTTTAGAATGAGGAGACTTGGTTTAGTGGATTTAAGTCATGGTTCATGGTTTCATGAAATGACTTATGGCTAAATGATTTATTTTGATCCTGACTTGGCCCATGGCCCATAACTAGAAGCCCTAACCCTAACCAAACCCTAAATGACCAGCCATAGGGATCCCCACCCTATATAAACAATTATTCTCTAGGGCTTGCCTCCTTCTTTCATTCATTTCAACATTGGAAAAAGAAAGGTATTGTCCCTCTTCCTAAAATCCCCATAAATCCATTTTAATTCCTTTTTAATCCTAGTTTCTTGCATTAGAACCTAATTTTCTCCTATTTTCTGAATGTGGAATTTAATCCCAGCTTTGGGACAATTTGGGGCTTTTGGCATCAAGAGGAAGAATCCCCCATTTGGAGCTTTTCCAAGCTTTTTGCACACATAGGTAAAACCCCTTAAATTGTTTTAAACTTCAGTTTTCTTTGCATGTAGGGCTAGATCTAGGAGTCCCCTAGGTGTCCCCGAAATTTGGGTGGAATTCGTGTCCGTTTGGTGTCCGTATCGGACACGTGTCGTATTGTTTCGTAGGTATTTGATTAAATGCCTCTAAGGAATTTATTTTCGATTTTTGTAAAACCAATTACATAAATTTGTAGATCTAGATGTTTATTTTAACTTTTGTGAAGACGGATTTAATTTTTGAGTCGAAATAGGGTGCGGACACGCTGTACGACACGCGTGTGCGCTGTCCTGCTATCCGTGACCTGTTTCTTACCGGACACATCGTTTCGACACGCAAAACTTGGTATGGGGATTGGGGCAGTGACTGACAAGTAACTCCCCAAGTTTCATGACACCTCGTTTTGTGTCGGATACGAAAACAAGGCCACACGGGTTTTGTACTGGGCTGAACATGCGAATTTGTGGGTTCTGGCATGGGCTTCGTGTCCCTCATGGACACGTCGTGGTGACGAGTCAGGGACACGAACACCTAGCCCTACTATGGGCGAACCCACGTGCACGAGCATGAGGCACGTGTCGCCTTGTGCCTAGAGCACGAAGGCTCGACACGGCTGCACGAGGCCATATTGTACTGTTTTCCTGATACAGTTATTTCATTGGTTTTGACACGATTGTGTCCACTTCGTGGACACGTATAGGCTTATGGGGACACGTGCACATGTGTTTGATTTCACCAACCTATTAATTGTGATTTAACTGTTAATTTTAATTCGAATTGGGAAAATCCCTATTTTCTAATACGGCTGTTAAGTATCAGTCCAAGAATTCATTTCCAAGTTATTTTCGAAGTTTAAATGTTTTGATTATGATTTTAAATCACTAATTAGGTCCTAGACATGTTTTATGATCTCTGATTAGTTGATTATTACTTATTAGTTTGGGTTGTTGCCATGGAATGGGAATTTTGAATGCAAATGTCTGATACACAGTCCTGAGTTTGAAGTTCTGAACCTCACCCTTTTCCTTAAACTGATTTGAGTGTAATTGCCAAGGTTAAATTATTTTACTCACGATTTGTTCACTGTTAGGATGTTAGCAATGGGAATTCGAATTGGTTTTCAATGAGATGAATGGTTTGGGACTGTTCTCATTATCCAGATTCCAGAGAACACTATATTTGTGCACTGTTATTGCACTGATTCTGTTTTGAGCTTAATTGTATTTTTACTGTTTTGCTAATGATTTAAATTACCATGATCAGTTCATTATGTATGTCATATTGATGTTAACTAAGAACTCTGGATTATGGGGTTTTCGAATTGGTTTGGATATGGTGTGTTGGGTTCTTTGGATTGACTGATACATTGGGGATTGTTTGATTTAAGTTGTTGTATTACCTAGGTTTGGTTTCAAATGTATGATTTCCAGGTTAGCATACACATATGTTAGTCGGATTTGATTTGTTCGAATAAAAGGGAAATTGATTTGGGGTAGTTTAGTTTAACTGTCATGTTAAGACTGAAATCCTGAACTTTTCATTTCTTTAAAAAAAAACTGATTTTTTATATGTTCTAAACTAAGATTCAGTTATCAGAATAACTGAGATTTAATGTTATTAACTACTTTTTTCAATCAAGCAATGTAACCTGAAGTTCAAATGAAATCCTGAGAACCTATGTATCTACCTCACTGATTTTCCATTTCCTAAGACACATTGCACACTGTTTTTTCAGACACCAACACAAATGTTCACACGCAGTCCCTGTCACACACCTGTACACTTTTACCAGGTTTTTAGTCATGTATTCACATCACCACTGTTTTTACTTCAGCCTTTGTTCTCAGGAATTTCCTGAGAACACACTGTCACACCTGAGAATAGCCTGAGCCACATGGACACAACATCTGAACACACACTCTTGTGGTTTTCACACTGCTATTTTTATCCCCACACACCTTTCAACTGTCATATGTTTAACTGAACACTGTGGGATGATTTTGTGTTTGTAATGACACTTTGTTAGGTTATTAAAATCTGGAAGCTGAGAATTCAGTCCATAAATTCCTTGTTTTCCTTTTGTAATTTAATGCAAGGCATGATAGTCCAGGCTTACTTGGTACTGTGAATGAAAGGATGGGTATAACTGAGATGTTGGATAGTTCATGATTAGTTTAAGTTGGATTGGTAAGGGCTTTGAAATTGGATAGGTTTAGAGTTAGACTCTGGGATTTGGTTTGATATTTGGACTGTCATTCCCTGAGATTATTTGTACCATCACTGAGTCCCTGTATTTTCAGGGTTATGCATTAGAGATGTGTAGGTTCATTTGTTTCAAGTTTCAGTTCAGTTAGTGATGATAGGCTTGAATGTTGGCTTGATGATTAAGTAGATGTCAATAGCAGTAGGGCCATAGCAGTGTAGTAGTAGGATAGGACTACAACAGTGGCTTAGGCAGTAGCTGTATTAGCAGTAGGGAGCAGCAGGGAACTGCCCTGCCCTGCCTAGGCTGGCTTGGCATGGCTTGGCCAGGCCCCAGCAGTAGTAACAGCAGGGTACTGCCCTGCCTAGGCTAGGTTTGGGCTTGGGTTGTTGCCTATGTGTGTGTTCTTGTAAGTTATAGTTTACATTAGGATTTTAGTTGAGTTTGGTAAGTTAGAGTTTGTGATTATTTGAGTCATGCATCAACTGATACATGTTGTATCATGATGCAAGACATTAGTATAAAATGGTGAGGGTTAGACTTGATGAGCTAGTGTATAAGTTAGTTGGTGAGGTACATGTATGTTATGTTAGAGTGTGAGAATAGAATGAGGTTAAGTTTGTGTGGGGGTAATGAATATAGAGTGAGGGTTGGATTAGGTTGAGGGTTTACCCTCATATATATTATAATGACATATAGGAATAAGGTATTATAAGTATTGATATGTATGTATATACATTGTGTGGTAGATATATAGATGAGTTCTATATGGAAATACCTAGATAGGCTAGAAGTTGACCAAGTTAGACTCTATTAGGTCTAATTTGACCCAGTTGACTTTGTGTGACCTAATTGGACATGGCATGACCTTGTTGACTTAGGATTGACTTAGATTGACCTAGTGTGACTTAGTTTGGCTTGGTGTGAGTCAGTATGACCAAGTTGGACTCCTAGTTTGACCAATCTGGACTTGGACCAAGTTTGACCTAAGACAGTTGACCAGGGTTGACTTAGAGTTGACTTTGACCTAGATTGGCCTAGAAATCATGTAGATTGCATCATAGACTCTATTTTTCTTATTTTAAACATATTATAACCTGTACTGCATTATTTAGGACATTGTGACTCTGGTGCAGACATCTGACATTACAATACTCTTTTCAGAGTATCAGGCGAGTACATTCTGTGATAGTTCTCTCATTTATTTGTCAATTACTGTATTTCAGTTCTAGTTAGCTGTATGTGATTCTCTGTTACAAACACGTACTATTTTTTCTGGATTCATGTATACGACACACATTTATTTTCTGGCCTCTATTACTGGTATCATCATTTCCGGCTTCTATTACTGGAATCATTTACTGGAATCACCCTGGAATCATTTACAGGTATTATTGTACTTGGCTGGACTCATCTTGAATTATTGTGTCGGAATTCTGGATTCACTTGCTGGAAGAGGAAATACTAGAGTAAGACATGTAGACATACCCCATTTCTGGAATCACCCTTTGCTGGAATCATACTGGAATGATAGCCATCTCACACCCGGCCAGGTGTGCGATGTGCGGGATTACCCATAGCCATTTACATGTCGATCTCGGTATTTTAAAACACACTGCTAGAGTATAGGCTGGACTCACCCTGGAATCATTGATCACTATGACTGGAATCGTCCCTTACTGGATTTATCTTGTATGAGATTCATCCTGTACTGGACTTACATGGGAGTTACACTGGTCTACATTGTTGTTTGGACTTTATATCATATTACCCTGGTTCAGCTAGTTCTATTTTTACAGTCTTTATTGCTATGATTCTTCTCTTGTTTAGTATTTACTTTCCTTACACTTTATCTGTCTTTCTTACCATCACCTGAATATAAACTGCCATTTTGTCAATACAACTGCCTATAACTGCTTTATAGTTCTCTGTCATTTACTTGGGTTTACTAGATGAGATATGCTCGTTCCTGTCCTGACTGGACCTGTTGAAAATTTTACAGATGATTGCCCTGAGGATACATGCCCTACATTTTACTGAGGAGATGGCTTAGCTACCTATGGCCCCGACACTCAGGAGTGATCGGGATTTAGTTAAGTAGACTTGCATTTATTATCATTTAGAGCTTGTTGTACAGAATTGAGACTTGAGATGTATTAGAGATTATTCAGATGTTGTTATTATTTCAGTATTTATTTTTGTCTTCAATTTCTTAGTTACAATTATGTGTTATCTTATCGTGCTTAGACTGTGATTGAGATACACCATATCTTATACTTGTCCTTCGTTCGGAGTTGATCATGATGAGTACATTATATACTGCATGAGTTGATGGTTAGTTAGAGACTTAGAACAGCGTTCTACCGCCGATACTGCGGCGTAGGCTGGACGCTGTTACGTACTCGTACCCTCACAGAGGGTGCGGGTCATGACAGACCGGTACCTTCATGACACCACACGGGGAGGTCGGCATCGCTCTTCATGAAATTAAGTATCTTTCACATTTGCAAATGGGTAAAAATCCCTATGAAGAATATGTGCCAACGAATGAGGAGTTGGATACTCTCTCTGCAGAGAACCCCAAGATGGTGGCTGTGTTCGAAGAACTGTTATGCCAAGAACTGTTATGCTACTATCTAATTTATTCCCTTTATTACAAAAGTGCTTCCAAAGGGACTTGCTACATTACCAAATAGCTGCCATATTTGTTTCTCGGGCATCCTCATGAAGAAAAGATTGTTGAAAGTCAAGCCTGTAATCCTTGTTTCTTCAGAACGGTCGACCTTCGCGATGTAGAAAAATTGATAGAGAAAACTAAGCACCATGATAATATCTTGGATAAAGATTGGTACCCCTTTACTGCTGGTACTAAGATCGAAATTTATCTCAGACAGGGTTATAGAACCATGTCTCCAGAAGCCCAGCTGGCGGGTTTCCTCCCTTTATTGTTACGACGGTTTGTGATACCTGGAGCCAGTTTCGTTGACCGATTCCATCGAGGTGTGCTTTTTGCCGCAGTACGTCTAGTATTCGGCTACAAGATGGATCTTCTTTCGGCGATGACATGTCGCCTAAATGCAGGCTTGCATTTTTTTGTTGACACCATGGTGTATGATAAAAGTTCTCGGGACGCCTTCCCTCGTACCGAAATACTATACACGTATCTATTTTGGTGGTTGTTGTTACATTACCCTGATTTGATGGACCCCGATGTGGGTGCAGTCGGCGTTGACTTTATCAGGCAGTATTCCAACGCTCTATGGAACATCAATGCATTTTCAGAATGCCGAAGAGCTTTAAAACGAGGGTCCGGATGGAGATTTCAATGTGTTTCTCCTCCTCTAGGATATGAGAATCTCCCTCCACAACTCATGGACCTAGAAGCACCATCTCTCCATCTGTCTTCAACTGAGTTCACATGGTTGAAGACAATTCGGCCTTCACATTTAGTTTACCGGTTTGAAGGCGAGTGCTTTCTAGAACCGTACTTACCAAGTCGATTTTCTCGACAGTTTGGTTATGATCAATTACATGTAGGTAATGCCACCACATGTTTACAGGCTAAGAATTACCTAATAGACGGTGCCAGAGCATGGAGATATTATAATGCAAGTGGGACTAAGGCCATATTTTTGATGCCTCGTGTCTATCCTATGGGCCTGAGTATGTTATATACATACGCAAATTTTTAAACTTCAGCCAACAACTTTACCGAGAACTTCAATATGGTTGATAGCTTTGCCAGTGGTAGACGTTCAAGAGCTAGAGTTCACACTGCATGTTCCTTCAGAGATGAAGAGAATCACGAACCCCCTGATGAACCACTGGAAGCCTCTCTCGTAGGTTTTCATGATGAAGTCAATGCACCCCTAGATGTATCTTTGAAGATACGGAAGGAGAAGTCCCCAGCGAAATGACTTAGCAAAAAAAGAAAGTCTAGAGAATCATCAGCCCCTTCTCATCCTCATGATCTTCCTTCTTCTCCTATGGTTGTAGGAAAGAGAAAGAAGATTACACCGATCATTGCAGAACAGCCCACCACCAGAACCACACGGTCCCAGACAAAACAGATGCATACCGGAGCATCCTCTGGAGGAGGAGAGGTAACCCCTTCTTCAATTCCAAGAAGCAGTTCAGTTGCCCAGGGAGAGATTATTAGAGAGCCCAATTTACCAGTTGACCTTGATGAGGTTGAAGAAGAACCTGAAACACCTCTGGTACGCAAGACCAAAAGGAGATTATTAGTGTCTCCAAAAGATCATCAAGAAACATTGCCTTCGTAAGATATACCACCTCCGCCAGGTAAATTTTAAAATTCCTTTAATGTGATCTTGATTGAGTAACATATTAACACAGATTTCCCTTTCTTCTTTTTATCTGCAGAGGTTAGCACTCCAGCTCCGACCGTTATAAAAGGTATTTTAGGGCCCATAGTTACACAAATGACGATTCCCGTGACTGTGTTAGCTGCTGCGGGAATTATGATGTCATCTCCAACCCCAGGAGTCCCAAAGTCTACACTCCCCGAGAAGGAGTTGCCTTTCACAGAATCCAATCCTGAGGTCGCTATTCCTTCAGTACCCCAAGCTCCTACTCACTCTCAAGAGGATCAAAAAATGATAGCGGCTCTTGTAGACTGTGATTACGGCGATGCATTTGAAGATGATTCTACAGGCGTCGTTGAAGGAGACCAAACTTCAGCAAAATCCTGCCGAATCAAGCATTGCCAATTGAAGAATGCCATATTATTGTTGAAGGTGAAGAGCGTCTTATTGTTGAAAAGGGGTTTTCAAGTCCATGGCCCCTAAATATGTTACGATCAATAAAAATCTCAACACTGACACTTCAGAGATTCAAACTCCCATCAATCAACATTTTATGGTCAAGGATGCAGAAGTGATTGCCCCAACTGAACAAGCAGAATCAGGGATCGGAAGTAGCTGTAACACCCAGTTTCTAAAATAAGGGTAATTTTGAAATTTTGTATTTTAATTTATTTAATTATGATATTTAAATGATAATATGATTTTTGGTGATTTTTACTCATTTTTAAAACTATTTTAAATCATGACTTATGATTTTGGTGTTTGACTAGTGTAACTTTAGAGCCTAGCCATGTGATTAGGATGTTTGACTAGTACATTTTAGCCTAGAGGGTATTTTGGCCATTTTAGGATTTATTTGAATTTATTATGATTTTATGAGGATTTGTGTGAATTTAATATTAATTAAATATTGCTATATGTTATGTTAGTCTTGACTAGTTGAGACTTTATAGACTAACCTAGAAACTAACCCTAGTTGGTGACCCTAGTCTAACTCTAGTTAACCTACTTTTAGTCATTAGAAATTAGTTTTAAGGTAGGAAGGATTACTTAAGTGAAATTAGTTCATGACTTATGGCTTAAGTCAATGACTTATGATTTATCAATTTTAAGACTTGTGATTAAGCCATAGGCCCATGACTTAGGCCCAAAACCAAATTAAACCCACCCATGGCAGCCAACCTAGGGTTTCCCACCCCTATTTAATGCCTCCTTCATTTAGGGTTAGCCTCTTTTGGAAATAGATCTTAAGTTTAGAAAGAGGTAAATCCCCAACCTTACAAATTTCTAATTAATTCATTTTGGCTCCTTTTTAATCCTAGGTTTTTCAATAGGATCTAATTTATGTTTATATACTGATTTTGGAGGAGCACCTCAGTTTGCATGCCATTTGAAGATTTGGAGTTGTTATTTGGAATCCCCTCTTTGAAGCTTTTCTTGAGTTTGATCCTCAATAGGTAAATCATCTAAACTTATAGTTTTTCCTGATTTCTTTGCATATAAGGTTAGGTTTTAGGGTTTCCTAGCTGTCCCCAAAATTTGGGCATGATTTGTGTCCATTTCGTGTCCGTATCGGACACGTATCGTGATAGGTGCATAGGTGTTTGTAGAAAGGCCACTTAGGAAATTATTTTTGTATTTTTGAAATGTAACTACAAGGATTTGTAGATCTTGATGTGTGTATAAATTTTTATGAAGGTGTCCTAGTGTTTTGTGTCCTTTTGTGTCCTGTTTTTGCACGTGGACACGCAGCAGGGGCCCGTAGTGTTGCTCCCCTTCCCGAAAATGTAGAAATATTTTATTATTATTTTTATAGTTGTTTTTAGATTTTTAATAAATAATTATTTAGATTATTATTACGGTAAATGATTTTGCCATGTTCAGGAATTGGAGTACAAGGTGACGAGAAATCGTGGCACGATTAGTACAGTGACGTGCCTCGACTAGTACGTTGGCCATGCCAGGGAGGACTGAGCCATAGGGATGTCCTAACTAGGAAAACTAGGCCAAGTCATCACTTAACCCATATCGAAGATTGTTTATTTATTTATTATTTATATTATTGAGTTTATGGAAACCGGTTATACCATTTTAGTCCGGACTGAGCCCGAGCCCATGTAGGTCATGCGGCGCGTCCAATGACATCTGTGTTGGCGGAAATTTGGGATGAGTACGTTATATTATATTTTAATGATTTAACGACTATTCCTAAATATTCGTAATTTTAATATTATAAATATTATTATTTTGATATTTAGTGACTTTTGTATAAAATGGGTCCTTGTGTATTTTGGGATTATTCAACTGTACGCAATGGCATAGATACCATTATTGAGTTATTGAATTTGTTATTATTGTTATTATTTTTATAGAGATTTTATCATATAATATTATTTTATTATCGTTGCATATATTACTTGTCAGATAAATGTTATATAAATATATGCGTGTATTCGTATCTATAAAAATAGGCCTTGCACTATGAATAGATGCTATTGGGTTTTATTTAGATCTTATGGGAATAGTATATAAGTAAATAAATAAATATATATATACAATGTTTATAAAGAAATATTTAATTTATATTTTAATGTTTGATAAAAACTTCTAGTAGTTATAAGGTTTGCTTAATTTATATTTAGATTTTAATGAGGCTTAAGATATATACATATATGGGTTTACCATATATTAAGAATTTCCATAATATTAGATTGTCATTTTATAAGTATATATATATAATCAAATGTGTATTTGGTAATAAATAAAAAAAAAGAAATAGCAACTCACGAGATATTGGACAGCCAATATCTCGCGATTCACCAAAAGGGGCCAACCCGCGCTCAAGGAAACTTAGCAACAGGCCCAACCCCTACATGTTAAGTCCCCACAGCTTCTACAGTATTTATACTTATACAGAGAGAACCGAACAAACCCGAGCATACATGTAGAGAGGAGGGTGCGAAAAATCTCGAAACCCTAACCACCCTCGACGTCGCCATCCCAGGCCCTGCGCGCGCCGAGAGCCACCGTGGGGCGGCCGGCCGGCCAGGTGCGGGGATCCGCGCAGCCTGGAACAGCAGTGAGGTGACTGCAGTTTGTTACCGCAAGGTACGTACCTTCTCGGCCGAGTTTCTACCCATCTAGTTAATCGTTTTCCGAACCGTAAATTCCTATTCATAACTCACATGACCCTCTCAACTCTGCAATAATTCATTTCCAAAGTAGTCGAGTGATCGGTTTAGAAACTCGATCAAAACTTGGAAAAAACTTCTGTCGTAATGACAGATTTCAGAAACCAAACACCCTTGTTTGACGTCATATTACGACCACTATATTGAAAGTTTTTAGGAACTACCTGAACAACCTCGGAGACAACCTATAGGTCTTGGAAGTCCTTCTTGTAGTTTCTGTTTTTATCAATCATAGGCTAAGTTATTAATTTTCAAAAAATCAAGAAAAACCTATCTAAACTGTTTTAAAAATCACAAAATTCCTCCGATACAACGTCCGTCCCGCCAAACCGGACGACGTGGTCGCAAACCGAAAGCATCGAAAGCTGCGTAATGGTTTCGTGGTCGTGTGGGCTTTGACGGAATTCAAATTGGTCGCGTGTGCGCGACGAATTTGATGCGTATCCGTCGAAATTCCCCGTATCGGTCTCCGTGCAAATTTCTTAATTACTTTATGCACGCTCGTCATATCGAGACGAAACTTACGCCAACAGGACCGTATCATTTTTTTGGTCCTGTATGTCAAGTTTGGTTCGATTCTGAGACCGTTGATAAAATCGTCGTTTTGCGGGCCCCACAGCCCCACTTAACGGGCGATTTTGTGCACGGCCCGCCGGAATCCAACTTTGGACATACGGTTGGGTTCGTATTGAAAAACTAAATCGTAGACATGTAGTTTGACGACTTTAGAGACCATTGACTCTGGCACGCTTTTCGGTGCAAAGCGGGTCCAACGGTACACATCGTTTTTGCCCGAAATTACCGTTTTGCCCCTGTATCCAGAATTGGACTTAAGGACAGGCAATCCTAGCTATTTTGACTATTCTGAGAACATTGGTAATGTTTATTTCATCTTCCGGGGACTGTTGTACGGGTTTTGACTATTGTGGCACATTGAGTAGTTCAGACTGTCGGTTTCACCAGCAGAGGACCACAGGCGAGTACAGTTTATTGTCTGTATTTCGATATTGATTTTCACTATATTTCATTGGTTGGCCATTGGTTATGTGATTATTTTCTATTATAAATTGTGGAGTCGGGAATTAGAAGTACCAAAGATATGTGATCTGACCATAGCACGTGTTAGACATTGTAGCCCGTATTTATTTTCTGCAGTAGTGTAGCCCGTGTTTATTTTCTGCAGTAGTGTAGCCCGTGTTTATTTTCTGCAAGTAGTGTAGCCCGTGTTTATTTTCTGCAGTAGTGTAGCCCGTGTTTATTTTCTGCAAGTAGTGTAGCCCGTGTTTATTTTCTGCAGTAGTGTAGCCCGTGTTTATTTTCTGCAGTAGTGTAGCCCGTGTTTATTTTCTGCAAGTAGACATTGTAGCCCGTGTTTATTTTTTATGCAAGTAGACCTCGTAGACCGTACGGTGTAGTACCCCAGACCGATCACATATCAAAGGTACTTCTGACAGTGGGGAAAGTGTATGTGTCTATTTATTTACTATTGATTTTCTGTCTATTCTTACGGCTTTATTATTTATTTTTAAAACTCATGATTGATGTCTAACCTTTGTCTTATAGTCATTCTCTTTATTTGAAATTGCATTCAGTGAATTGTGCTTGTTCCATTCCTGACTGGAAACCAACATTTTCAGGTTAGCCGTGGATTCACTTAGCTTGGAGAGAGACGGGAATACTTGCAGTCAAAAGCCTAGAGACTAGTTAGATAGTGGAGTTGTAGTTATTCTTTTATATGTACAAGTTTATATTTTTCTGCAAAATGTAAAACTTGTGATCATTGTAAATTAAATTAATTTTATGAATGAGCATTATTTGTGATTTTGATCTTCATGGCCGTGATAGCGTTCTACCGCCGACACTGTGGCGTAGGCTGGCTTGGACACGTCTCGTATCCGTTTAAAAAAAAATGGGTGCGGGTCGTGACAAGTTTTTGTGGTGGCCCATGTAAGTCAGTCTTCGTAAATCACGCGAATTCGTGATGGTACTTAAGTTAGTTGTACTATTGCGAGCCTGCGGCAAGGAAATGCTCATTCACGAATTAAGATTAATTTAATTTAAGAGAATGACTAGGACTAGGAGTCCCTTATACAAATTTACCGATGGGTAGTCTAGGCTATGCAATTTAGGATGAGGGTCATTAATTTTGATACCGTGTCAGATCCCCATAGTTACACTATTACCTCTTGATAGGACGATATGATCTAATGTGGATAGATTATTCACTTGGTGAGGCAGAGTTTCCTAGAGTAATGATCTAACCTTGACGAATTATTCAATTCATTCTCTTTGCCTCTTAGATATCATCCCCATATCCTAGCCGAATTATCTATATAATTGCTAGTTGCCCTAAGAATTATTATTTTACAAAGTTCTGATTTTGTTATCCATATATGGACCTCGAGTTAGTTTCGATTCAAGTTTGTCCCTCAGAGGCTTGAATACACATGGAAGAGTTAGAATGTTTGTATTTCTTTTGTCCTCAGTTATTTCCTCCTGTGCAATCTTTTATCTTAAGGGTTGTGACTGATAGGACAAATGCTTACGCTTTATCGCATAGGCAATTTGTTTGAATCTCTAGGAGCTCATGGGTTTTTACGGATGTAGTTAAAAGAATATTAGTTGACTCATTATGGCAGGACAGCAGCGCACTGTCGCCATTTATTTGAATTATAGAAACCAAAGATTCACCGCAGCCAGCAGCGCACTGGCGAGACACGACCCCTAGAGTTGGAATTTGTTTAAGAAATATAGGTTATAGAATGTTATTAAGACTATGGCTAGTGGTCCTCTTTGACCATAGTCACACTGGTGTCAATATAAAGTAGAGTATCGGATAGCATGTCACATCTGAATCACGAAACCAAGGGTTTACCACAGCCCGATTTTACGGGCGAGGCGTAGTCCTCGGTGAAATAATTTCAGACGTGATTGCAAGTTAAGGATACTATAGAGGATAGGACAGTGCCCTGTGTGTTCCATAAGATCCGAAGCCAATATTGGTGGAAGTTCGTAAGTTGGATAGCACGTCTCCCGGTCTAGCATTCCGTGGTCTTTGTGACCTATTGACGAGGATATCGACTGACACTAATAAGTTACCAAGAATATAGAATCCAGAGTTCCATAACCCATTAGTTGACCAAGACCTGATGGACAGGAAGATTTTAGAAAGATTGTATAAGCAAGAACACCGATAAGGTTTGATTCTCACAAAACTCGAACTACTTGTGCCTTCTTTCAAAAATCTCGCATAATTGTATTCGACTATCTTAACAAACGCTGCTGTTACAGCTTAATTTTGCAAGCTCACTCTGTTCTCAAGCTTGATTCGAGGCATATGTTTAGTGGGGACGCCTGCTAACTTATTGTCTAATCAGAATTAGTATATTATGGTCTGATCAACCATGATGCAATTGGTTCGCTTTTCATTAATTACACTACGTGAATGGAGATATATAGGTATCTAGGATCTCATCCGCGACTGCTTTGACAATTCTTTTTGAATTATACGTTCGTCTTTTGGATCACGTGATTGTATTCAGTAACATCATTCTTGAACTCTTTATTGTTTTGTCTTTCACTGATTTGGAAGGACAAGCTCGTAGTTGGTAGAGAGATACCGAGTATCCCCATGGCTATGATAATGGTAGGCACAAGTGTAGCTACCATTGGCCAGTCAGGTGATTAAATTACTCTTCTCCCATCGACCCTCAAACTACTATTGAGACTTTCGAGCCATCTGAATTTGAGAATGATTAGGGTTTTACCCTTAGTCAGAACGCCAACCTAGGAGACTATCTATTCTCAAGAACCAAATGTTGTGAGTCTCTATTTTTTGCTTGAAGCTTGCCTTAACTAGCAACCCTTAAGCCTTGAACCAACCCTTCCTCGACCGAAGCCTACCGTTAGACCTGAGATGAATAAACAAGGCTAAGGACAATAATTTACCGTGACTATGGTAGACACTCATCCCGAGATTGGTTTCCAACAAGTATCGTCCTAGTTATGTAAATTTTATTATTAAGACCTAACTAGTGTTGGAATACCACAGTCACTATCTTAGCCAATACCATAGCTTAAATACCAAGTCATACTATGACCTACCAGTTGTCAACAGCAATACATGATCACCATAACCCTTGTGACCATAGTCTGGCAGGTTGACACAAATAGAATTTCTCGACTTAATTGTTAGAAATCGTTTCTTATGTTGTGCCTTGGAGTTTGTTACCCCATCGGAAACTCTCGTATACTGCGGACGAGTAAGTCATTCTATTTTATCGACCATGTGTCATTGTACACACTCGTTTTCCATTCATGGAGGAACGATCTTTGACTTGACTTATATCTACCGTATTCCGTTGTGCCGTACCTTATTCTTTATTACCAAGAGTCGAGGTGCGATATCCGGACTTTAAAATTTTTCAAACCTCATTATTCCTAAGACCATGTCTTAGTTTCTAAGGTGGGTAGACTGTAAGATTCCTAAAAAATTTTGGGATATACGAGGATTATCGATTGATTAGAATAATTTTTATTAGAATGATAGTTAGTGCCCTATGGACTCCCACTTTCTATTTAGATCATTTTGTGTCCCCGGCCGTGTCATTAATATTCAGAGCACGAGACCAGCTGTTACCTTCCAACAAATTTCATACGCAAGATCTAGACGGGTCCACCTTCATCTAGGTATATCATGTCCCACTCAAGCACGTCCCCTTATACTCTATTTTTATGGTACGACTTTCAGGTAAAAAGGACTAGCTGTAACCCTTACCATAATATCGATAAACTTCCCAATTACAATTAGAGACTCAACCTTGACTCAATTCATTCGACCCAATATATGGTGGTGATCGGCTGGAAGCCCACTACGCACATGTCACTAGTGTGCCATTTAATTGTGTCTTCTCGTGCTACTTAAACATAAAAGTCACGGAAGGCGCATCTTCAGGGCTTACAAAACCTATTTAACCAATCCGACTGCCCAATAAGCTCAACTACTTGGGTGGAAAACTATTCTAGGCTACCTTAACCTAGTAAAAATAGTTTATAGTTGGGACCTTGTTTAGTCCATATAGATTGAAATCCAGGGTTCATCCAACTAACGATTGGTGTCCAATCGGAGAAACCATTAAGACCCAGTTAAACCCATCCATGCTTACCACCATAGTTGACTATAAAATCGGACTATTTAAAATAGGACCCAATACCTATTATGTAGTCTCCACCTCCTAGAATGTGAGGCCATTCGTAACCCTTATTCCATCTACCTGGAAGTCGTGATACGATCTTGTATTGCAATTATATCCCTTGTTTGTGTGTTTAAATAACCACGGTAAGGATCACAATCTTGATTTCCCAGATTCCGTTCTATTATGGAAACTGTTTAGAATTTTGAGAACGGAACTTCTGTATTGCACGAATTGCAAGACCCTCTGAGAAACGAAGGGTTCTTCGACTTAGCAAGTGACTGGACTAGAGTAGCCTAATCTAGCAAAATAGGTCAATGGCTCATAAACTTTCTTTCAGTCTGTATCATTGGATATTCTCTACCGCTCTAGGAACTTCTTATTCGCCCATGATTATTTTTCCTTATCTTCCTGTCCTTTCCATTGTAGGGTGATGAATGGTCACGCTTAGTAGAATTTAGTAATAATTCTTAGCTACTTATGTAATTTGTTGCAGGTTAAATTTTTGGGTTGTTAGATAGATAGGAAAGGATTATAGATGCGATAAGCAGTAGATATCGATTGGTAGAAACTTTAGCAATTAGTTGGATGAGTAATATTTTTGCAACATGTATTTTTGAGGGAGTAGTGTGACCAAAGGTGGGTAGAAGTCCTCAAGAAATTACAGTTTCAAATGACCATGAGAATAGATGGATAGCAAATGGAAACCGTCTTCTATCATAGTGGATGGACTCTTACCTTAAATTTCGAGGACGAAATTATTTTTAAGGTGGGTAGATTTGTAGCTCCCCTTCCCGAAAATGTAGAAATATTTTATTATTATTTTTATAGTTGTTTTTAGATTTTTAATAAATAATTATTTAGATTATTATTGCGGTAAATGATTTTGCCATGTTCAGGAATTGGAGTACAAGGTGACGAAAAATCGTGGCACGATTAGTACAGTGACGTGCCTCGACTAGTACATTGGCCATGCCAGGGAGGACTGAGCCGTAGGGATGTCCTAACTAGGAAAACCAGGCCAAGTCATCACTTAACCCATATCGAAGATTGTTTATTTATTTATTATTTATATTATTGAGTTTATGGAAACCGGTTATACCATTTTAGTCCGGACTGAGCCCGAGCCCATGTAGGTCATGCGGCGCGTCCAATGACATACGTGTTGACGGAAATTTGCGATGAGTACGTTATATTATGTTTTAATGATTTAATGAATATTCCTAAATATTCGTAATTTTAATATTATAAATATTATTATTTTGATATTTAGTGACTTTTGTATAAAATGGGTCCTTGTGTATTTTGGGATTATTCAACTGTACGCAATGGCATAGATACCATTATTGAGTTATTGAATTTGTTATTATTGTTATTATTTTTATAGAGATTTTATCATATAATATTATTTTATTATCGTTGCATATATTACTTGTCAGATAAATGTTATATAAATATATGCGTGTATTCGTATCTATAAAAATAGGCCTTGCACTATGAATAGATGTTATTGGGTTTTATTTAGATCTTATGGAAATAGTATATAAGTAAATAAATAAATATATATATATACAATGTATATAAAGAAATATTTAATTTATATTTTAATGTTTGATAAAAACTTCTAGTAGTTATAAGGTTTGCTTAATTTATATTTAGATTTTAATGAGGCTTAAGATATATACATATATGGGTTTACCATATATTAAGAATTTCCATAATATTAGATTGTCATTTTATAAGTATATATATATAATCAAATGTGTATTTGGTAATAAATAAAAAAAAAGAAATAGCAACTCACGAGATATTGGACAGCCAATATCTCGCGAGTCACCAAAAGGGGCCAACCCGCGCTCAAGGAAACTGAGCAACAGGCCCAACCCCCACATGTTAAGTCCCCACAGCTGCTATAGTATATATACTTATACAGAGAGAACAGAATAAACCCGAGCATACATGTAGAGAGGAGGGTGCGAAAAATCTCGAAACCCTAACCACCCTCGACGCCGCCATCCCAGGCCCTGCGTGCGCCGAGAGCCACCGCGGGGCGGCCGGCCGGCCAGGCGCGTGGATCCGTGCAGCCTGGAACAGCAGTGAGGTGACTGCAGCTTGTTACCGCAAGGTACGTACCTTCTCGGCCGAGTTTCTACCCATCTAGTTAATCATTTTTTGAACCATAAATTCCTATTCATAACTCACATGACCCTCTCGACTCTGCAATAATTCGTTTCCAAAGTAGTCGAGTGATCGGTTTAGAAACTCGATCAAAACTTGGAAAAAAACTTCTGTCGTAATGACAGATTTCAGAAACCAAACACCCCTGTTTGACGTCATATTACGACCACTATATTGTGAGTTTTTAGGAACTACCTGAACAACGTAGGAGACAACCTATAGGTCTTGGAAGTCCTTCTTGTAGTTTCTGTTTTTATCAATCATAGGCTAAGTTATTAATTTTCAAAAAAATCAAGAAAAACCAATCTAAACTGTTTTAAAAATCTTAAAATTCCTCCGATACAACGTCCGTCCCGCCAAACCGGGCAACGTGGTCGCAAACCGAAAGCATCGAAAGCTGCGTAATGGTTTCATGGTCGTGTGGGCTTTGACGGAATTCAAATTGGTCGCGTGTGCGCGACGAATTTGATGCGTATCCGTCGAAATTCTCCGTATCGGCCTCTTTGCAAATTTCTCAATTACTTTGTGCACGCTCGTCAGATCGAGACGAAACTTACGCCAACAGGACCGTATCATTTTTCTGGTCCTGTATGTCAAGTTTGGTCCGATTCTAAGACCGTTGATAAAATCGTCGTTTTGCGGGCCCCACGGTCCCACTTAACGGGCGATTTTGTCAACTTTGGACATACGGTTGGGTTCGTATCAGAAAATTGGATCCGTAGACATGTAGTTTGACGACTTTAGAGACCATTGACTCTGGCACGCTTTTCGGTGCAAAGCGGGTCCAACGGTACACATCATTTTTGCCCAAAATTACCGTTTTGCCCCTGTGTCCAGAATTGGACTTAAGGACAAGCAATCCTAGCTATTTTGACTATTTTGAGAACATTGGTAATGTTTATTTCAGCTTGCGGGTACTGTTGTACGGGTTTTGACTATTGTGGCACATTGAGTAGTTCAGACTATCGGTTTCACCAGCAGAGGACCACAGGCGAGTACAGTTTATTGTCTGCATTTCGATATTGATTTTCACTATATTTCATTGGTTGGCCATTGGTTATGTGATTATTTTCTATTATAAATTGTGGAGTCGGGAATTAGAAGTACCAAAGATATGTGATCTGACCATAGCCCGTTTTAGACATTGTAGCCCGTGTTTATTTTCTGCAGTAGTGTAGCCCGTGTTTATTTTCTGCAAGTAGTGTAGCCCATGTTTATTTTCTGTAGTAGTGTAGCCCGTGTTTATTTTCTGCAAGTAGTGTAGCCCGTGTTTATTTTCTGCAGTAGTGTAGCCCGTGTTTATTTTCTGCAGTAGTGTAGTCCGTGTTTATTTTCTGCAAGTAGACATTGTAGCTCGTATTTATTTTTCATGTAAGTAGACCTCGTAGACCGTGAGGTGTAGTACCCCAGATCGATCACATATCAAAGGTACTTCTGACGGTGGGGAAAGTGTATGTGTCTATTTATTTACTATTGATTTTCTGTCTATTCTTACGGCTTAACTGTTTATTTTTAAAACTCATGATTGATGTCTAACCTTTGCCTTATAGTCATTCTCTTTATTTGAAATTGTATTCAGTGAATTGTTCAATTTCCATTCCTGACTAGAAACCAATATTTTCAGGTTAGTCGTGGATTCACTTAGCTTGGGGAGAGACGGGAATACTTGCAGTCAAAAGCCTAGAGACTAGTTAGATAGTGGAGTTGTAGTTATTCTTTTATATGTACAAGTTTATATTTTTCTGCAAAATATAAAACTTGTGATCATTGTAAATTAAATTAATTTTATGAATGTGCATTATTTGTGATTTTGATCTTCATGGCCGTGACAGCGATCTATCGCCGACACTGCGGCGTAGACTGGCTTGGACATGTCTCGTATCCGTTTAAAAAAAAATGGGTGCGGGTCGTGACAAGTTTTTGTAGTGGCCCATGCAGGTCAGTCTTCACAAATCACGCAAACTCATGATGGTACTTAAGTTAGTTGTACTATTGCGAGCCTGCGGCAAGGAAATGCTTATTCACGAATTAAGATTAATTTAATTTAAGAGAATGACTAGGACTAGGAGTCCCTTATACAAATTTTTCGATGGGTAGTCTAGGCTATGCAATTTAGGATGAGGGTCATTAATTTTGATACCGTGTCAGATCCCCATAGTTATACTATTACCTCTTGATAGGACGATATGATCTAATGTGGATAGATTATTCACTTGGTGAGGCAGAGTTTCCTAGAGTAATGATCTAACCTTGACGAATTATTCAATTCATTCTCTTTGCCTCTTAGATATCATCCCCATATCCTAGCCGAATTATCTATATAATTGCTAGTTGCCCTAAGAATCATTATTTTACAAAGTTCTGATTTTGTTATCCATATACGGACCTCGAGTTAGTTTCGATTCAAGTTTGTCCCTCAGAAGCTTGAATACACATGGAAGAGTTAGAATGTTTGTATTTCTTTTGTCCTCAGTTATTTCCCCCTGTGTAATATTTTATCTTAAGGGTTGTGACTGATAGGACAAATGCTTACGCTTTATCGCATAGGCAATTTGTTTGAATCTCTAGGAGCTCATGGGTTTTTACGGATGTAGTTAAAAGAATATTAGTTGACTCATGATGGCAGGACAGCAGCGCACTGTCGCCATTTATTTGAATTATAGAAACCACAGATTCACCGCAGCCAGCAGTGCACTGGCGAGACACGACCCCTAGAGTTGGAATTTTATGTGCACTGTCGGGTGTCTGTGTACACGTGTAGTTTGGACACGATTCATGTCCGATTCCTGGACACGAATACATCCTATAGTAGCTTCCCATATATATTATCAATTACCAACCCTTGGTTTGTCGTCTTGATGTGAATTTAAATTCGAAAATTCAAATTTCCTATTGAACACTGTCATGCACTGATACGGGCAGGAATTGGGTTTCCTATTTTTTTTAATTGATTATTAACTATTTTTATTGATGATTCAATGAGTAAATTAGCTACCTACATGTTTGATGAATGTTATTCAAGTTCACTTTGATCTGTGCTATGCACAGGGATCATGGGAGTGGGTTTTGCACATTGGATTGGGGGTTTTACTGCCAATAGATTCAGAAATGAACCTGAGAATGATTTCTCGGTACATACACCCTACATCCTTTCTTGTAATCTGAATTCTGATTTTAGGTTAATATAGTGAACTGAGATTAGTTGTATGTTTAACTGAAATAGGAATAGGGATAATACAGAAATCTGAGATCTAGTTGTAGTGTAACCTGAGTTCAATTCAATATATATTAATGGTCAAATACACAAATACCTGAGAGTTTAGGAATGTGAATGTTGAGTCACTGTAAATAGAAAACCTGAGATTCACATGTGATGAGGAGTTTTGATTTCTGTTTCGAATGTGAAGTAAAACCTGGGATTCATTTGTTTTTAATTGGTGTTAAGAATTATATTTTCGAAGTGGTTGAAATGAGTTAACAGTCCTTACAAAAACCTGAGATTTCAAATCTCAGTTTTGTAGGTTCATTCGTTGGTTGTTTACAAAACTGATATTTTGCAATACATGTAAATTGAAATGGGAATTTGGGACTGAAAACTAGGATTGAATTCAAAACTGAAAACTGAGATTTGTTTTGGACTAGGCTTGAGTTGCAAGTTGATCTAAAACTGAATCCTGGGAACCCTATGTCCTACACACACATTGATACATCACTTATTGACACAAATTGCCATGATTAGAATCACTATACATGTGTAATTGATCACTACAATATTGGTATTTGACTGATGATAGGTTTTAGGTTTTCGAGTAGGTTTTGAATGAGTTAACTTGCTATATGTAACCCTGTTGACTGAAATCAGACCCTCTCTTTCACTCCCTCACTCTCTTTCACATACACACCCACACACACATATAAACCCCTTTAACCCTCTCTCTATCTCTCTATGTATAAATACAAGTAAAATATATATGTATGTATGCATTTATGAATGTATATATATATATATATATATATATATATATATATATATATATATATATATATATATATATATATATGGTTTAGCATAGGCTTGGTGTTGACCTAGTCAGACTAGGGTTGACCTAGATTGGACTAGTAGACCTAGTTTGACTTCATGTTGACTAGAGTGTTGACTAAAGTTGACCAAGAGTTGACTTAACCTAGATTAGACTTGATTGGACCAAGTTTGACCTAGTTGACCTAGACAGTTGACCAAGTTGACCAAGAGTTGACTTTGACCTAGTTTGACTGTTAGGGTTGACTAGTTGACCAAAGGTTGACTTTAGCCTAGATTGACCCCAAACTTCATGTAGATGCATTGTAGCAGTCTATTTCCTTATTTTAGACTTGTTGTGACTTGTACTGTTCTATAAGAGACAGACACCACTCCTCGGACAGTATATTCTCTTCGGACATTCAGGAGATCACGCGAGTACATTCTCTGACCGTTTCATACTTGTCTGGATTTACATTCTTGCTCTAGATTACTGTACTTGATGCTGACACGATCGTTATCACGGATTGGTACTATATGGATCTTCTTCTAAGATGTTATCTCCTTGTATTCACTAAATACATATTGTGATGAGCGTTTCACTTACATATTGTATTTATTGAATACCCTTATCATTGTACTCTCATTGTGCATATTGTACTCTCATTATCACATTGAGCCATTATACAAGCCATTGTATAAGGTAACGTAACTGAATTAGATCCTTGTATATTGATTGGGGAGGGAAAGTAGAAATGGTTATGGGATCAATCCTATTGTATAAGAAATTGTATATGTCCATTGTACACCCACGTACAAAGGAGTCCCATTTTATTGTATAACCTAACCCGTTTACATAACCATATTGTGCTCTAAATCACATGTTGCTTACAGTTCTTACTTATCATATATAGATATTTTCCATTATCAAATCTCTGCTGTTTTTATATACATTCTTCTTTCAGCGTTTCCTGTACCTTACTCTATTGCATGCTTTATATTTTCTAACATGATATGAACTGCGTGAGATATTTTGTGCTCGTTCCTGTCCTGACTGGACCTGTTGAAAATATTACAGAGGATGAGGATTAGGCCTGGGTAGACACCTACTATGGGACAGCTGTAGATGGTTCTTGTGACCCAGATTTCCAGTCGGATCCAGTAGCTATAGAGACTGAGGCACCCTAGTCTAGGTTTTACTATTTCTGTCATTTGAGATCTGTATTGTATATATTCTTCATATTCAGTAGTTGAGACTTGTATTTCTGGATGGTTGTTGAGATGTTATCTTAGACACTTAGACTCTCTGGTTGTTATGTATATTCTTCCATTCCAGTATTTATCTATCTATCTTTTCATCTTATCATTCTGCCTTAGATGTGATTGAGACTGTATATTGCTATGTCACCTCCATTCGGAGCGTATATACTGTACATGTACCTTTATATTGTTAGATGATTGACCTAGGACAGCGTTCTACCGCCGACACTGCGACGTTGGCTGGGCGTTGTTACGTTCTAGTACCCTCACAGTGGGTACGGGTCGTGACACGGTTTTAGTGGTGGTCCATGCAGGTCGAGACTAGAAGTGTAGTGATATTCGAACTAGAGTATCACAACAGCCTGCAGTTGGATTAGGACATTATTGAAGGTACTCAATCACACTAGGAAAAACTCTTAATCAGATCCCGTATATCTACATTTTGCTACTTATTGTCTCCCTTGAATATAACTGTCCTCCCTTGCTATTTCGACTCATTCTCAGCAATTGTTTCCTTGGTCTGTCTCCAGGATGGTTGAGACGAGATCACATCACCAGGGCAGGGGGACGCCGATGAGAGGTCTGCCACCTCTCCTACTCAGCAGCCAGCCCCTGGTACCGCAGCCTCAGTCATGCCAGCTGGTGTAGGCACTTCAGCTGCGTTCGGAGGAGCCCCTCTACCAGCAGCAAGGGGTATGCCTCCACCAGATCGGAGGTAGGACCCAGTCATCCCAGAGGTACGGTTCCAGCAGCCGCCGCCTACAGGAAACGTGGACACGACATAGATGTTCGCCTACTTTCAGCAGTTTATGGAAATACAGCAGACCCGACAGGACAGCAGCATGGAGTTGGCCCTTACGACAGTCGCAGCTCGACCAGCAGTTCAACAGCTGAAGACACCTGGGATCGAGCAGTTCCAGAAGATGAGTCCCAGAGACTTTCTGGGGATGGAGGGGATTCTATATGCTGATGAGTGGATCAAGCATATAGGGGAGATCTTCCGCCTGGCTCGGATACCGGCAGATCTCCAGATTGAAGAGGAGAGGTAACTCCTTCTTCAATTCCAAGAAGCAGTTCATTTGCCCAGGGAGAGATTATTAGAGAGCCCAATTTACCAGTTGACCTTGATGAGGTTGAAGAAGAACCTGAAACACCTCTGGTATGCAAGACCAAAAGGAGATTATTAGTGTCTCCAAAAGATCATCAAGAAACATTGTCTTCGTAAGATATACCACCTCCGCTAGGTAAATTTTAAAATTCCTTTAATGTGATCTTGATTGAGTAACATATTAACACTGATTTCACCTTCTTCTTTTTATCTGCAGATGTTAGCACTCCAGCTCCGACCGTTATAAAAGGTATTTTAGGGCCCATAGTTACACAAATGACGATTCCCGTGACTGTGTTAGCTGCTGCGGGAATTATGATGTCATCTCCAACCCCAGGAGTCCCAAAGTCTACAATCCCCGAGAAGGAGTTGCCTTTCACAGAATCCAATCCTGAGGTCGCTATTCCTTCAGTACCCTAAGCTCCTACTCACTCTCAAGAGGATCAAGAAATGATAGCGGCTCTTGCAGACTGTGATTATGGTGATGCATTTGAAGATGATTCTACAGGCGCCGTTGAAGGAGACCAAACTTCAGCGAAATCCTGCCGAATCAAGCATTGCCAATTGAAGAATGCCATATTATTGTTGAAGGTGAAGAGCGTCTTATTGTTGAAAAGGGACTTTCAAGTCCATGGCCCCTGAAGATGTTGGGATCAATAAAAATCTCAACACTGACACTTCAGAGATTCAAACTCCCATCAATCAACATTTTATGGTCAAGGATGCAGAAGTGATTGTCCCAACTGAACAAGCAGAATCAGGGGTCGGAAGTAGCTGTAACACCCAGTTTCTAAAATAAGGATAATTTTGAAATTTTGTATTTTAATTTATTTAATTATGATATTTAAATGATAATATGATTTTTTGTGATTTTTAATCATTTTTAAAACTATTTTAAATCATGACTTATGATTTTGGTGTTTGACTAGTGTAACCTTAGAGCCTAGCCATGTGATTAGGATGTTTGACTAGTACATTTTAGCCTAGAGGGTATTTTGGCCATTTTAGGATTTATTTGAATTTATTATGATTTTATGAGGATTTGTGCGAATTTAATATTAATTAAATATTGCTATGTGTTATGTTAGTCTTGACTAGTTGAGACTTTGTAGACTAACCTAGAAACTAACCCTAGTTGGTGACCCTAGTCTAACTCTAGTTAACCAACTTTTAGTCATTAGAAATTAGTTTTAAGGTAGCAAGGATTACTTAAGTGAAATTAGTTCATGACTTATGGCTTAAGTCAATGACTTATGATTTATCAATTTTAAGACTTGTGATTAAGCCATAGGCCCATAAATTAGGCCCAAAACCAAATTAAACCCACCCATGGCAGCCAACCTAGGGTTTCCTACCCATATTTAATGCCTCCTTCATTTAGGGTTAGTCTCTCTTGGAAATAGATCTCAAGTTTAGAAAGAGGTAAATCCCCAACCTTAGAAATTCCTAATTAACTCATTTTAGCTCCTTTTTAATCCTAATCTTTTGCAATAGGATCTAATTTATGTTTATATACTGATTTTGGAGGAGCACCTCAGTTTGCATGCCATTTGGAGATTTGGAGTTGTCATTTGGAATCCCCTCTTTGAAGCTTTTCTTGAGTTTGATACTCAATAGGTAAATCATCTAAACTCATAGTTTTTCTTAATTTCTTTGTATATAAGGTTAGTTTTTAGGGTTTCCTAGCTGTCCCCAAAATTTGGGCACGATTTGTGTCCATTTCGTGTCCGTATCGGACACGTATCGTGATAGGTGCATAGGTGTTTGTAGAAATGCCACTTAGGAAATTATTTTTGTATTTTTGAAATGTAATTACATGGATTTGTAGATCTTGATGTGTGTATCAATTTTTGTGAAGGTGTCCTAGTGTTTTGTGTCCTTTTGTGTCCTATTTTTGTACGTGGACACGCAGCACGGGCCCGTAGGCCGTGTCCTATATCACGGGCTCAATTTCTCTGGACACGGGACACGTCGTGTCCTAAAATTTTGGGGGAATCTTGGGGCAATGTCTGCCACCAAGCTCCCAAAATTTGGGAAGGCCTCGTGGTCTGTGCACGGAGATATCGACGTTGCACTGGCCGTACGCTGTAGCATACGAGCTACTGTACGCGTGCACAGGCACGACTGACACGCATGTCGTGTCGTGTCTGTGGGACTCGTAGACTCGATTCAGGGTGACATAGTCCTAGATCTATCCTAGGCACACCTCTGTACACGAGCACGTGTCGTGTTGTGTCGTGTGTCGCGTGTTATACGCGCGTGTACGCATGCACGACGATTTTATGTGCACTGTCGGGTGTCTGTGTACACGTGTAGTTTGGACACGATTCGTGTCCAATTCCTGGACACGAATACATCCTATAGTAGCTTCCCATATATATTATCAATTACCAACCCTTAGTTTGTCATCTTGATGTGAATTTAAATTCGAAAATTCGAATTTCCTATTGAACACTGTCATGCACTGATACGGGCAGGAATTGGGTTTCCTGCTTTTTTAATTGATTATTAACTATTTTTATTGATGATTCAATGAGTAAATTAGCTACCTACATGTTTGATGAATGTTATTCAAGTTCACTTTGATCTGTGCTATGCACAGGGATCATGGGAATGGGTTTTGCACATTGGATTAGGGGTTTTACTGCCAACAGTTTCAGAAATGAACCTGAGAATGATTTTTCAGTACATACACCCTATATCCCATCTTGCAATCTGAATTCTGATTTTAGGTTAATATAGTGAACTGAGATTATTTGTATGTTTAACTGAAATAGGAATAGGGATAATGCAGAAATCTGAGATCTAGTTGTAGTGTAACCTGAGTTCAATTCAATATATATTAACTGTCAAATACACAAATACCTGAGAGTTTAGGAATGTGAATGTTGAGTCACTGTAAATAGAAAACCTGAGATTCACATGTGATGAGGAGTTTTGATTTATGTTTTGAATGTGAAGTAAAACCTGGGATTCATTTGTTGTTAATTGGTGTTAAGAATTATATTTTCGAAGTGGTTGAAATGAGTTAACAGTCCTTGCAAAAACATGAGATTTCAAATCTCAGTTTTGTAGGTTCATTCCTAGGTTGTTTACAAAACTGAGATTTTGTAATACATGTAAATTGAAATGGGGATTTGGGACTGAAAATTGGGATTGAATTCAAAACTGAAAACTGATATTTGTCTTGGACTAGGCTTGAGTTGCAAGTTGATCTAAAACTGAATCCTGGGAACCCCCTGTCCTACACACACATTGACACATCACTTGTTGACACAAATTGCCCTGATTAGAATTACTATACATGTGTAATTGATCACTACAATATTGGTATTTGACTGATGATAGGTTTTAGGTTTTAGAGTAAGTTTTGAATGAGTTAACCTACTATATGTAACCCTGTTGACTGAAATCAGACCCTCTCTTTCACTCCCTCACTCTCTTTCACATACACACCCACACACACATGTAAACCCCTTTAACCCTCTCTCTATCTCCCTATGTATAAATACATGTAAATATATATGTATGTATGCATATATGAATGTATGTAAATATGTATATACATATATATATATATATATATATATATATATATATATATATATATGATATTGATATATGGTTTGGCATAGGCTTGGTATAGGCTTGGCTTGGTGTTGACCTAGTCAGACTAGGGTTGACCTAGATTGGACTAGTAGACCTAGTTTGACTTCATGTTGACTAGAGTGTTGACTAAAGTTGACCAAGAGTTGACTTAACCTAGATTAGACTTGATTGGACCAAGTGTGACCTAGTTGACCTAGACAGTTGACCAAGAGTTGACTTTGACCTAGTTTGACTGTTAGGGTTGACTAGAGTTGACCAAAGGTTGACTTTAGCCTAGATTGACCCCAAACTTCATGTAGATGCATTGTAGCAGTCTATTTCCTTATTTTAGACTTGTTGTGAGTTGTACTGTTCTATAGGAGATAGACACCACTCCTCGGATATTATATTCTCTTCGGACATTCAAGAGATCAGGCGAGTACATTCTCTGACCGTTTCATACTTGTCTGGATTTACATTCTTGCTCTAGATAACTGTACTTGATGCTGACACGATCGTTATCACGGATTGGTACTATATGGATCTTCTTCTGAGATGTTATCTCCTTGTATTCACTAAATACATGTTGTGATGTACGTTTCACTTACATATTGTATTTATTGAATACCCTTATCATTGTACACACATTGTGCATATTGTACTCTCATTATCACATTAGCCATTGTACAAGCCATTGTACAAGCCACTGTATAAGGTAACGTAACTGAATTGGATCCTTGTGTATTGATTGGGAAGGGAGAGTAGAAATGGTTATGTGATCAATCCTATTGTATAAGAAATTGTATATGTCCATTGTACACCCACATACAAAGGAGTCCCATTTTATTGTATAACCTAACCCGTTTAAATAACCATATTGTGCTCTAAATCACATGTTGCTTACAGTTCTTACTTATCATATATAGATATTTCCCATTATCAAATCTCTGCTGTTTTCATATACATTCTTCTTTCAGCGTTTCCTGTATCATACTCTATTGCATGCTTTATATTTCCTAACTTGATATGAACTGCGTTAGATGTTTTGTGCTCGCTCCTGTCCTGACTGGACCTGTTGAAAATATTACAGAGCATGAAGATGAGGCCTGGGTAGACACCCACTATGGGACAGCTATAGATGGTTCTTGTGACCCAGATTTCCAGTCGGATCCAGTAGCTATAGAGACGGAGGCACCCTAGTCTAGGTTTTACTATTTCTGTCATTTGAGATCTGTATTGTATATATTCTTCATATTCAGTAGTTGAGACTTGTATTTCTGGATGGTTGTTGAGATGTTATCTTAGACACTTAGACTCTCTGGTTGTTATGTATATTCTTCCATTCCAGTATTTATCTATCTATCTTTTCATCTTATCATTCTGCCTTAGATGTAATTGAGACTGTATATTGCTATATCACCTCCAATCGGAGCGTATATACTGTACAGGTACCTTTATATTGTTAGATGATTGACCTAGGATAGCGTTCTACCGCCGACACTGCGGCGTAGGCTGGGCGTTGTTACGTTCTCGTACCCTCACAGTGGGTGCGGGTCATGACAGTAGCCATTTCTTGTCCGGCGATTCTGACGCTGGGAGTAGTCAGGCAGCTATATCTGAAAAGACCATGGCTAGACTCCGCTCTGATTTGGACATACTGTGTGAAACTCCATATGTATTGCCAGAATCAGGTAAAATTTTGACTTTTGTTTATCTTAATTCTTGTAATTTATATGTAATAACTGTGCATCTGGATTACAGTAGGTCCTGTGGGGACACTTGCGAAAGCTTCGTCGACCACATTCAGTTTCAGCTTGACTATGGCTCCTCTGGATATGTGGACCCAAACTGGAGGTGGGAGATCTTCTATGATGCCAGTACTCGGATCCCGTGGTGTACAACCTCCAGTTACTTCAGAAGTAAGAATTCCAATAGAAGTGGCCACCCCGGGGATCTCAGCAATGAATAGAGCTGTGGTTGAAGCTTATTTTAACGCTTTCTTCACTTCTCTAAAGCCTCTAATTCAAATGGTCATGGAAAAAGACTAACCTTATGAATCAGTAAGGGGCCCTTCCTCTTTCATCATCAGAGCTCTCCGCAAGATTGGAGATCTGGATAGAGTTAATTATTTAGATCATATTTTGAATGAACTTGAAGAATCAATCAAGTCTTACAAAGATCTAACAAGAGGAAACATCCAGAAGCTCGTAGATACTGAGTGCGAGGTGATGGCTCGTGAACCTGAAATGTGAATAGCAGAATTTGAAGCTTCCGTGGTATCTTTTTTATGACGTTCCGCAGAGTTTGAATCTCGTATTGTCGAAACAACTTCTTCTGTTGAACGTTATAAAAGTGAAGTTGTAGAGAAGGAAAAAGAAGCTGCTGAATATCAAGTTCGTCTCCAAGAACTAGAAATCGAAATGGCTCAGCTTTGAGAAGCAGTTAAAGCAACTCGACGATGCGAAGAAGAAGTATTGGAGATGCATCAAATCGCTGCGAGCCAAATAGATGACTGTTTTCCATAAATGAATTCACTTTATTTATTGTGTATCTGGGAAAATTACAACTGTAGGAATCCGATCTAGAAGACGATCGCTTTATCCCTTGGACGATGCGAAGAAAAAAAGCTCTCAAAATTTCAACAGCAATTTAGATATCTCTGTATCTGTAAAATGAATGAGAAAAGAACTCTATTTATAGAGTCAAAAATAACTGAAAAAGAAAACTGTCTTCACAGCCTGTGCATAGTTGAAAATCATGCAGGATTTAACATACGCAAGGTTATGAGCAGTTACTGGACGTGGCTTGTAACTGTTGGACACATGGCAATCATGCATGAGTCGTGTGCAAGTTACAGGACACGCAGGCGAGAGATCAGTGGCATGGCTGCTACGTACTCCAATTTGATGAAATCCACGCAGGCTCGTTGAGGACGAAATCCACGCAGACTTGGGTCAGAAAGCTTCAAAATCCACGCAAACTTGGGGGCAGAAAGCTTCAGAATCCACACAGACTTGGGGCAAAAAGCTTCAAAATCCACGCAAACTTGATGAAGGAACATAGAAGTTCAAAATACACGCAGACTTGAGCCAGAAGGCTCAAAATATACGCAAGATTGAGGCAGGACTGCCAGCTGTCTTGATTCGACGTGCCTCGACTGACACAAAATCTCTGACAGTGATTACTTTATCAGTCGCATTAAATGACAAGAAACTATTTTGGTACGCCAACTTGATGAAGGCTGAGTCTTGTTGAAGAAGATTTCGAAAGTCACGCAATAGTCGGCTGTGATCTCTCGAGTTCCGTGCATACGTGGCATACGAGGAGACATTCTTCGACTGTCGTGCTGTCAGTCATAATGACACTTCTGACAAATGATGAGCTGTCTCTAGCGTGATTGTCTTGATCAATTCAGCGTGACTTTTACACTCAGTCCTGATCAACTCAGCGTGACTTTGAAACTTTGTTTTGATCAACTCAGCGTGACTTTCATTTTTAAGGCCTACAAAACCCCCTTTAAAGTTTTCGAAAAATGATAAATTATTTCGAAATACTTTGAAATCAAGATGATAAAATGAATTTAGTCACGCTGAGATGACTTTTAAAGAGATATTTACTCCTAAATGATTGGACTGTTGGGATTCTGTGCAGTTAGGATCCCGTATCAAGCTCCTAAATCGAGGCAAATAATGATGTGCCGTTTAGAATTCTTCATAAGCCTATAAATAAGCCATAGCCCACTTCTTTCCTTCTTTACTTGCTTTTAGAGAGAGAGAATCCACAGAAGAAAGACTTCCCTTCCCCGACGAACTTCATCTTCTCCGACTTCTTCTTCCCCTTCTCAGCAGCAATGGCTCCCAAGAAAGCCGATTCTCAGGCCAAGAGGAAAGCCCCTGCGACTTCCTCTCGTGCCACCACTGATAGACTTCCTCGACGAGAAGTCATGCATCCTCCTATTCAGCGTAAGTGATGGGAGAATACGAACTGTTGAAGATAACTTGATGAAGATGATTGTGATGAAGATGAACTCCACGTAGAATTTTTAGGATCTTAAAACGAATAATGAATTTCACAAATATATCCCCCCTTTTTAGGGCATAGGATATTAATAAAGTATGCCCCCTCTTTAGGGTCGGCCATACTTCACATCTTTGTATTTACGAAGCTCTGTGTTTCACGCAAATGAACAAGACTCTCATGACTCTGCGTGATTTTTCATGTTGGCAAAAATGTCGATGTTGAAATAGTCACGCAGCTTTCATGATGACTCTGCGTGATTTTTCATATGTTGACAGAGATGTCGATGTTGAAATAGTCACGCAGCTTTCATGATGACTCTGCATGATTTTTCGTATGTTGACAGAGATGTCGATGTTGAAATAGTTACGCAGACCTTTGAGAGTCATCTTCTGGATAGATTAGTCTTGATCTGTCAGTGTGTCTTTGTCATTTTCACTCAAATGTGATACTGGCAATGATGCGTGACTTTCATTCTAATCTGTCTGAACTTTGCGTGAATTAAACACCTGTATGAATAAAGCATTCAGCGTGTCTTGATAGTATATCTATCTGAAGTCTGCGTGACTTTTGAAATTTCCTTCGAACACTGCAATACACGCATAAGGCTCGTAGACATAGAAAACATATCTAACCTTGTCTTTTTTTATTTTCTTCAGTGAACATCCGAAGTGAGGAAGCAGATTATGAAGGGCACTTGAGTTTTTCATTTAAACATGATTTATTTCATGTAAAATTCCCTCAATTTGACCTTCCAGAAGCTAGACTATCATTGTTGGCCAATCAAGACCATACAACCCTACTTTGTCTGATGAATGGTCAACCTTTTCAAAGTCTTGATTTGGTGTCCCACAAAAAACTAGCATTTTTGTTCGGAGATGCCATAGCACAGAAATCTCAGCCAAAGAGTATTAGAGAGAAGGTCTGTTTTTATTTCGAAGGTGATGTAAATCAACCCATGTACTGGCCGAAAGTTTCCAGGGGCTTGTCTATCATGAGATTCATGCATGCCAGTTATCCGAGAAAGATGTCCTGGCATTTAACAGAATATCAGCAGACAAAGGCAAGCCGCATCATTTACAGGAAGGAGGGATTTTTCAGTGCCCCAGAGAATCATGTATCAGTGTTTCGGGGTTTGAAGCCTGGATGCATACCACCTGAAGACTCATCAATATTGATGCCATTCAGAATGCCCATTTTCATAAACGAATTTATGGCAAACAAGAATGGGTTCTACCCCACCGATTCGACGCCGAGGATGAACGGCTTAATGAATCAGGAGAACGTGAGATGGAGGACTTTGGTCCACTGGGCTTTGGAGAATTTTGGGACTGAGCTGAAGAAGATAAACCTCTATGATACAGTCGTCAATTCATCCTACGGCTTCAGACCTAACCCCTCTCTGTTCATGGCCTTGATTGAGAGATACAATCACAGGACGGGGATATTTATGACTCCGAAAGGGGAGATGGGCTTTGCCCTTCATGAGATGGAATACATCTCACATTTGCCTTCAGGCTCGCTGCCGTATGAGGAGTACGTGCCTACGACAGAAGAGCTGAACTTTCTATCAGAGAAGAACCCAGAGATGGTACATCTATTTGAAGAGATGATGTGCCATTTTGGCACATGTACTCTATATTACAAGAGTTCTAAAGATGAAGCCGGCAACCACATCCAGAAGTGGATGTCCTACCTTTTCATGAACCGTGAAAAGGATGATAAGAAGATAAATGAGAAGAGATGGTACCAGATTAGCAACTTCAAACCTCTCTCTGAGAGTGAAATCACTTATCTGTTGGAGAAATATGACTGCAAGGATTTCACGATCACTGAAAACTGGTACGAGTTCAAAGTTGGAACCACTTTCAACTCGTACGTGAGACAGAGTGGGAAGATGCTGTCAAGGAACGGTCATTTGGCCGGATTCTTATCTCTGTGGTTAAGAAGATTCATCGTTCCTGGTTGCAGCTCTCTGGACAGGATACATAGAGGCATTATCTTTGCAGCGGTGCGCCTTATGTATGGTTACAAGTTAGATTTATTATCAGTGATGACCTGTAGACTGAATGCAGGTCTTCGGAATTTTGTAACCAACATGCTTTCTGATCAAAGGAGGATGACTGAGGAATTCCCACGGATAGAGATGCCTTTTACATATCTGTATGGCTGGCTCCTCCTCCATCATGATGGCTTGACACCTCTAGGGGCAGGAGGATGTGGCAGTCTCTTTTTGGAGAGGTACTCTGGAGAGACTTTCTGGAAGGTTCACACCCTTCCAGAATGCAGAAATGTCTTGAATCGAGCTTCACATTGGTCCATTCAATGTGTCCCTCCACCACTGGGCTATGAGAATATGCCCTTAAATATGATGGACGGAGATATGGGGAACAGATTAGATGATGTAGCCTTTCAGTGGTTACAGAGAATTCGGCCTTCTCATCTAGTATACCGTCATGAAGATATGACGTATCTGGAGCCATATTTACCAAGCCGATTTGCCAAGCAATTCGGATATGACCAACTTCACGTTGGGAACGCCACCACTTGCCTTTCTACTCGTAGAGGGCTTATTGACGGAGCTCGGGCTTGGAGATATTTTGCGGCTAGAGATACGAAAGCTGTATTCTCTATGCCTAATCCTTTATCAAGCACAGGGACGAAGATGCTTTATACCTATGCTCGCTTCTATGTTTCGTCGGGCACCTTCAAGTCGAGTTTTTATCTGAAGACTTTTGTTGCGGAGGACGACCTAGCTCCGTCGAAGAGGTCAAAGAAGAAGACTATTATTCAACAATTTTCTCCGGAACCCGTAGATGAGACAGCAGAGGTTGAGCCTCTATATGAATTATTTCAGGAGGGAAATTTTCCTGATGAAGTTCTTCCTCCTATATTTGTATCCCTTTCTAAGAGGAAGAGAAGTGATAAATCTGAGACCGTCTCCAAAAGGAGTACTAACTCTCAGACATCTAAGAAGAAGAAAGGGATATCAGTAACTGCTACTTCATCTTTAGGTGGCATCTCGGTTGATGAAGATGATGCCGCCGATAAAGACGAAGAGACTGATGAAGACGACACTCCTTTGATAACAAGGAGGTCAAGAGGAAAGTATGTCAAGAAGATCGTCAGCAAAATAAAAGGCAATGAACTCCTAGAAACGATTATGAGTGGAGGAGTTTTGCCAGAAATCAATGAAACGGCTTCTACTGAGCAAACAGAGTCTGATGATATTCACCTTCCAGCAGTTTCAACTGAACAGACTGAGGTTGAGTCCGCTCAAGCTCAGGAAACAACTGCTCCAACAACAAGTGGAGTAGCTATTGAACCCTCAGAGATGAGGATGATCCCATTTGAGCATGGGACAGAAGGCGTCATCCAAGCACTGGATGACCAGATTAATTATTCTGAAGAAGAACCAGCCCTGGCAGAAGTTACAGAACAGCCAGAAGTTCCTAAAACTCAAGCTGAAGAAAACGTTTCTTTGGCCAAAGGCGATAAAGATGTGCCGACGTCCGAGCTATCAGCTGCTCATGATTTGTTGAAGAATGTTTATCAAGACATCATTCTTCGAACTGACATTCCAGAGAAGACTGAACCAGCAGTCAATACTGAGCTAGCTGTCATCACTGTTCCTGAGATTCATGAAGATGTGAATATCATAGACTACGGATCAGAGACTCATCCTGAAGCTGGGGATGAAAAAGAGTCTAATGAAGAAGAAGAGGCTGAAGGAGGAGAGGATTGGCATACTGGCACTTCTACTCCTTATGATGAGGTTAAAGTCAAGGGGAACAGAATGGAACTTAGTCCCGAACCTGCTCAATCTCCGGATAATGCTCCAGCACCCAGTAATTCTGGAGCTGGAAGCAGCCACATGAAGCAGGTGTCGGATACTATCATGGACCGACTACGAGAAGACGCCAGACTCCTCCAACATATTGAATATGAACCTCAGCCTGGTAGAACTTTATTTCAAATTCTGTTTCTGCTGTTTCTTTTTCTCTATATGCTAATTTTTATTATTTTCTTTGATTATAGGAACTGCTGCAGCAATGAGTTCGACTCATGCTCCGCTTATCCAGGCTGATGCTGATGAAGGGAGTTCACACTTGCCAACTTCTCCAGTAGCACCTACTTCTGTTCCCAGGGTAGAGAACATTCAAGCTTCTTCTTCAATGATGACAGCGACACCTGGATTTGAGACTGGACTAGCAAGAACTCTGGGAATGTATTCAGAGATCATTTACTCATATCTAGATACATATTCCAGACGTTTCTTGAAGGATAAAGCTATGCCCTTTTCTGATCTTCGAACTATGGTCAAGTTCCCGCTCATGGCGTTACGACATGCTGGTTGCGAATCTCAGTGCATCTTCTTCGAACATCTTCTGGATGAGTTGGAAATAACTATCCAAAAATACTGGGAGACTCAGAAAGAAGATATTCAATCTTTAACTACGGCTGAGATCAGTCAACTAGAGCATGAAGCTCAATCCCAGCAAGCTGCATTAGAAGCATTTCTTGCCTCTTCTTCTGAGAAATTAGTAGAAAAGGGCAAAGAAATATTAGCTACTCGTCAAAGAGTAGAGCTTCTGGAGAAAGATAAAGCATCCAAGACTGAAGAGCTGAAGAATTTGAAAGAGGAGTTGGCTCGCCTTCAAGAACGAATTGCTATCATAGAAACAGAGCAAGCTGAGGTTACTGCTGCTTATATTTCTGAAGCTGAACGCTGTGAAGCTCTTCAAAAGGAGCGAGAGCAGATACAGGCGGAACAAATTGAAGAAGTCAACCGTCGCCAGACTACTATTATCATTTTTGATGAACAGAATGTCACAGTGTAAGCAGCGGAACGAGTTCGCAAGACTCATGAAGATAAAATGAATGCTGTTCTTGAACGTATCAGGGATTTAATAACTCCCAATAAGTAAATTTTTTTCATTTTCACTTGTATTCCATGTTTTGATTCTGAATGAAATCAAATGAGAATTTTTGATCTGATTTATGGTTTTGCTGTTTTGGTAATGATATAGAAAATATGTTCAGAGGTAAATAATACATGACACATTTCAATAGAATAGAATATACAAACAAACTTTGTAATTCTATCAGATGATATTAAACCAGAAATGATCTTAGTTTAATACTGATTAGAAAAAATAGAATTCAGACATAAAAATATCTTTGAACTCGATTTTTCATGAACGGATAAACCGTCAGGTATTAATGAACGGGTGAACCGTCGGATGAATATGATAAATGAACGGATGAACCGTCAAGCATTAATGAACGAGCGAACCGTCGGATGAATGTGATAAATGAACGGATGAACCGTCAGGCATTAATGAACGGGCAAACCATCGGATGAATGTGTCGCTTCATTATTCGAGGAACTCCTGTCTATAAATATAGCAGAAATCTAACAAGAACAAACACTTCTACTCTTCAACATAAAAATATCGTCTGAAGAAGCATCCAAGAAAGCTGAAATCGTCTCAAAGGTTCAGAAGGACACTGAAGAATGCCCTGCCGATCCAGTTCAGCCGAAGGAAGTAGAAGCAGGCAAAGGTTCGTATGCACCCAAGCCACCACGAGACATTCTGGACTTTCTGCTTGATCCAGGAAGGACTGAAGAAGAGGAAGCTATGAGGATGGCTGCTTGCAAGTTTCTCATGGGCTCCAGCAAAGAAGTTCTCAGCTCTTTTGCTGATCGCATTTTCGAGAAGGACGGCAGCGGTCCGCGTCCAAATGTAGAGAAGGATGATAGTGATCTTCCTTAATATCATGTACTATCATTCATGAATAAAATAAAATAAAATTTTATTTATAAACATGAACTTGTCTGATGATTTATAATTATTTATTTTTATACATAATACTTTTTAAGGAATTTGCCATTGATAGGCATCATAACTTTCCGACCATCAAGTTCTGAGAGTTGATAAGCTCCATCTGAGAAAACTCTGCTCACAATATAGGGGCCTTCCCACTTTGCGTCGAATTTGCCTTTGCTCATATGAGTCATAGTCATAGGACGTCTGACTGTTAAAACAAGTTCCCCTTTTTGATATGCTCGAACTCTGACTTTCTTGTTAAAAGCTCTTGAAATTCTAGCTTGATAGAATTCGATATTCTGTTGAGCAGATAATCGCTTTTCATCCAGAGCTTCCAACTCCTGAAGTCGAAGACGATCATTATTCTCGGCAGTAAGTTCATTAGCGATTGCTATCCTTAAAGAAGGAATTTGAATCTCTAATGGAAGAACAGCTTCGCATCCGTACACTAGAGAGAAAGGTGTACATTTAGTAGCATTACGAACTGTAGTCCGGTAAGCCCACAAACACTCACCAAGTTTCTCACTCCAATTACGTTTGTTTGTAGAGACAAACTTCTTTAAGAGTTTAATGATGGTCTTGTTGAAAGCTTCTGCTAATCCATTAGCTGCCGGATTATATGCGGTAGAAGCCACATTGTTGATCTGATGATCATCACAAAATCGAGTAAATTTCTGGCTGACGAACTGTGGACCATTATCATGAATAATACGTCGAGGAACACCAAATCTGTAGATAACATGATGCTTGATAAAGTTGATAACATTGCAAGTTTTGACTTCAGATAAAGGAACAGCTTCAGCCCATTTGGAGAAATAATCGGTTATTGCGAGAATAAACCGATGACCTTTTGATGACGGTGGATTGATCGGACCAATAACGTCCATGCCCCAAGCTTCGAAGGGCCATGATGCTGCCGTTGGATGTAGAAATTCCGAGGGTTGATGAATAAAATCTGCATAGATTTGACAAGCTTTACACTTCCTTGCAGAGTCAATGGCATCTGATACCATAGTGGGCCAGTAATAACCCATACGTCGAATACGGTCTTGAAGTTTTGGTCCAGGATGATGTGCTCCACAAATTCTATCATGTGCTTCGCGAATGATTTGTTGAACCTCATCACCGGCAACACATCGAAGAAGTAAACCATCATAAGCTCGACGATATAAGATTTTTGTAGTATGATTGTAATAGAATCTGAGTGATCGTCGTCTGATAGATGCCGCTTCACTCCGATTATCTGGAAGAATATCATACAATACGAAATCTAAGAAAGGAAGTCTCCAATCTTTATCCGTATTCTGAGTCTCAGCTGAATTACTGAAGATGAATTCCATGCTAAAATCAGATGAAGATGATAATGATTTACGACTAAATCTAAATCCTCTTGTTGTGTTGACATCATGAGATATTGATTCTTCAATATCAACTGGAAGTCCTAGAGTTAGATTGTTTTCGAGATGAAATAATTCTCGATTGCAAACAACAATCATTTGTTGACGTCTAATTGGAATAGCCAACACCGCCGCAAGATTGGCAAGAGCATCAGCTTCTGTGTTACATGCTCGCCTAACATGCTCAATGAAGAACTCTTCAAATGAAGAAGCCATAGATATAGCCGATCTATGATAAGGAACCAGATCTTGATGGCGAACTTCATAAGTACCCCTTATCTGATTGACAATGAGTTTAGAATCTCCATATGCTTCCAAATATTGAATATTCAGATGTTTAGCGAGTTGAAGACCAATAAGCAGTGCATTGTACTCAGCTACGTTGTTTGAACATGGTTGATCGAGAGAATAAGCTCTTTGAATAGCAAGACCTTCTGGCGACACAAGAACGATTCCAACTCCAGCGACAATATCACCATTAGCACCTATTCTTGAAGCTCCATCAAAGAATAGACGCCAAGTAGGATCTTCTTCAGCAATTTGGTTTGAATCTAGGACTTCATCTGGGATTTTATCATAGAGTTTTAAATTTTCTGAAATTGAATGAGCAGCCAGAAAATCAGCTAAAGCTTGTCCTTTGACTGATTTCTGAGGGATATAGTGCATATCATACTGAGCAAGTAAGATTCTCCAGTTAGCCAATCGAGAATTCAAAACACTGGGTTTCTTCATCATGACCCGTATAGGATTGATCCGGGAAATGACATGAATAGTCTGACCAATGATATAATGTCGTGTCTTTTGGACAGCGAACATCAAGGCTAGACATTCTTTTTCGATCGGTGAATATCGAGGTTCAGCTCCGGTCATAGTACGACTGAGATAGTAAATGGCTTGTTCATGACCATTTTTATTCTTTTGAGCGAGCAATACACCCAGTGAATGACTCATTGCTCGGGTATATAGAAGGAACGGTATTCCTGAGACAGGAGGTACCAATACTGGAGGGCTCATCAGATATTGTTTCATATCATCGAATGCCTTCTGACATTCATCATTCCAGACAAAAGAAACACCTTTCTTCATAAGTTTATTGAATGGTCTACAGCGTCCTGAAAGATTAGAGATGAATCTCCTGATATAAGCGATCCTTCCTTGAAATCCTCGTAGCTCTTTTAAGGTGCGTGGAGGACGCATCTCTTGGATGGCTTTGATCTTCTCGGGATCCACGTGTATACCTTTAGTGGTAATGACGAAGCCGAGAAATTTGCCACTAGAGACGCCTAAGAAGGACTTAGTAGGGTTCATCTTTAATTGATGCTTACGCATTAGATCAAAAATAGTCTTCAAATCTTGGATATGATCCTCTTTTTGTCGACTTTTGACTGCAATATCATCAACGTAGCATTCGACTGTTTTCTGCAAATGTTCACGGAATATAGTACTCATAGCTCGTTGATAAGTTGCTCCTGCATTCTTGAGACCGAATGGCATCACTGTATAACAGTATGTACCGATCGGCGTTCTGAAAGAAGTGTGCTTCTCGTCGTCGGGAAACATTTTAATCTGATTGTACCCAGAATACCCGTCCATGAATGACATCCGTTCAAACCCACAGGTATTATCGATCATAACATCAGTGATTGGTAGAGGGAATTCGTCTTTAGGACATGCCGCATTGAGATCGTAGAAGTCTATGCATACTCTGATCTTGCCAGTCTTTTTAAGGATAGGAACTATATTAGCCACCCAGTCGGGATGTTGTTCCTCTCTAATAAACCCAGAGGCCATGAGTTTATTGACTTCAGCTTCAATTGCATCCATAATGTCTGGACGAAATCGTCGCTGTTGATGCTTGACCGGTTTAGCATTCGGCATGATATTGAGTTTATGAGTTGCAATTTGTGGATCAAGTCCTGGCATATCTTCGTAACTCCAGGCGAAGACATTGATGTATTCACGATTAAGTTTGATCATGTATTGCTTATCATTTTCTGAAAGACTTTCACTAATAAATATTGGTTTGGGGGATCCCTCTTCACCAACATCTATTTGAGCAAGTTTATCTTCAGTCGAAGGTTCTTTTTGTTCAAACCGGAACTCCCATTGATTATCTAACCTTTGGGCCCATTGTTCTGATTCAGGTAAGATTTCAAACCCATCTTCGTCTTCATCACTTTCTTCAGAATGGTCGATGGAGACCATGTTGGAAGACAAGATATTACGGTGGAAGTCACCGATACTTGTATCAGAATCCCAAGAGGTAGTACTAGAAGAATCTGATATCTTATCTTCGTCAGATTCGGGATCTTCATGGACAATGTTAATAAAAGGAGTGGGAGCAATATAACCTAATCCGTATTTCGTCCTTCCATATTTTAAAAGAGGTATCCGAATAGGCATTTTTCTTCCTCTCCTATTACTGAGGCCAGTTCTGAAGTCATAACCCACATTTTTAATAATATCTTTAGATTGCTGACTATAACGACGTAGTTGTAATCTCCCAGTATCATCGTTTTTGTCATCATCTTCAGGGTTAGAAGGATTTTGGGGCCCTTTGTAAAAGACTATTGGAATGTCTCATGGCTTTCTGCTAGGGACTAGAAAGTATGAAGTTTGTACTGATTCTAGGGATACATCTGTATGGAAAGTCTGTATAACTCCTATGGTTATTGTTCTCAAGTCATCTAACAAATGCAAATAACTATGAACATGATTACACACATCAACATACTGCAAAGATGGAGACTTTTTATTAAATTTAAAAGTAGCAGTATTTACATTGGGAGAAGGCTGAGCCTTAGAAATCTTAGCCAAATCAATGACTAAAGGAGGAAAAGAAGAATTAGAAGGAGTTTTGTTTCGATTAAGATCGATAACAAATGGCTCAGAAGAGGTGAGCTCCCTTGAAGCTTGAGATGGAAGAGTAGTCCGCCCTCTAACAGGGATTACCAGAGTATCCTGTTTCATATGTGAAGATACAGGAACTGTAGTACGCCCACTAACAGGAATGATCAGTGTATCTTGAGTAGACGACTGAGGTAATGGAGAGATCCGTCCGCTCACTGGAATGATGAAAGAACCTTCTCCAGAGGGTTTGGAAGATTGTTGCTGAATAGTTCGACCTTTAACAGGGATTATTAAAGTCTCACTTTGTGAATCCTCTTTCTCTATAGCTTGTATCACCCTTGTATACTCTTCTTTGTACATCCGGGAATCATTGAAATAAGCTTCAACCCCATGGAAAGGATTTATATCAGCAACTTCTTTTTGTACTCTTCCATTGCTGTCAATGTATTTAAAATACTGATGAACAGTAGAAGGCACCACATTATTTTCATGAAGAAAGGGTCTCCCCAGAAAAAGATTATAAGATCCTACGATCTCGATCACATAGAAAGTGACTTTGGATCTGAAATCGCCAATCTGAAGTTTTAGATGAATCTTTCCCAGAGGCTCGCTTCGGCTTTGATTGAATCCCAGGATAGTAGTAACCGTCTTGGAAAGCTTGTGAAGAGGAATTTTTAGTTCATCCAACAGACTCTTCGGCATTATACTTATAGCAGACCCTGGATCAATGAGGATACGATCTATCTTCATCGTATCGATATAACCGGTGTAGTAGAGAGGCCGTTCATGTCGATTATTCTCCAGTACCATGTCGTCTTATGTAAAGGTGATATTTGGGATAATCTCCAATGCACTGTTGCAATGTAAGCAAGTGGCAAGTTCTTCACCTGGCTTCTTTAATTGTGCAAGACAAGAGTCTGCCTGAAGAAGTGCTTCACTTAACGTTTCCCGAGTCTCTTTGGAAAGACGTAGAAGTTCAAATAGGGACATTCTAGCTGGAGTATTAGCAAGTTGCGCTAAAATGTCAAAGTTATAAGATTTCTGAAGCCCAAGAGGAGGGGACTTCTTGATAGGCTTATCAAATCGAGCCTGTTCTTTGCCTTTCTCAAGAGTTGTGGGCTTAGAAGGAGCAGGTTCAACTGGTGCAGTGGAAGGAATAGGTGCAGCGGATGATTCTTCTTCAAGAGGAACATTAGGAACATCTTTGTCAGCAGGAGGGATATCAGGAGTATCCTCTAGACTCTTGGAATAATCCTTTAGATAAGGTTTTCCTGTTCGAGTAGCACCAGCAAGTGCTTCTTCCTTATCTTTTGATTCTATGTTGGGAGTAGATCCGAGAGAAGTCATATGACATGACTTAATCTTTCCAGCCTTCTTAGACTTTCGAGATGTAGTCTTTTGAAGAGGAGAAGATTCAAAGTCTGCCACTATATCAGGATGAATCCACATGATTTCTCCTGTTTCCATAGTGATTGGTACTAATCCTTCAGACTGTGGAGGAGGAATATTCACTATCTCAAGAGTTGCCTTGGGGATAGGAACGATCCCACTTTCCAGGAGTTGAGGGGGGAAATCTCTGAATTGCATAGAGACGACATTGGAGGTGACGGTCTTCTCTTTCGGAGTAAGAGAGATAGCTCCAGATTTAATCATTTCCTGGATCATTCCTTTAAGTACATAACATGTACGAATTGTGTGACCCAACATTCTGTGGTATGGACAGTATTTAGGATGATCTGTCTTACCAGCTTCATCAGGTTTCTTGATTTCAGGTAATTGTATTTTATTACCTTTCAACAGACATTCAAAGATACCGAGGACATCATCGTCATCAAACGAGTATTCTTCTTTGGGGCGAGGTGCTCTTGGTTGTTGAGTTGTAGAGACGGGAGGAGTTTGAACGGTCGATGTATCTTTACTCTGAAGATTAACTTCAAGGGTTTCTTTTCCCTTGCTTTTATTGAATTTAGCATTATTGTTAGTATTTTGACCTGTTTCTTTAGGAGTCATCTGCACTCCTAAACCTTTGAAGGTTTCAGCACTGATTTCTGCGGCTTTGGCACTGACTATGAAGGAAGGCCAATCTTGAAATTGAGTAGATCCTGTCCACATGCTGATGATTGGCAACAAATTTGATTTGCATGTGTCAATCGTGACAGCATCAGGAGTTCCAAGAGGCATCTTCAGAGCTTCTCTTCGAAACCGTTCAATGAAATCCTCTGTAGTTTCATTATTTTTCTGCTTGATTCTTATAAGAGCAGACATAGTCATGTCATTGAGCCCTTCATAGAACCGTTCAAGAAACATTTGTTTGAAACCGGCAAATGAGGTAATACACCCATCCGGGAGACTTCTATACCATTCATAGGCCGTTCCTTTGAGACATCCGACAAACACCCGAGTAAGGAGGGCGTCACTTGGTTGCAGTTGGTCAGTCATCACTTCAAAGTGATTAATAAATTGACTTGGAGAAGTGGTTCCGTCATAGAATGAGATAGTAGGAGGCTTGTATTTAGGAGGGTACGATACTTGCTTCCATTCTATCGGATAAGGTTGCTTGATGCCTAACCTTTGCAAACCATCCTTCTGTTTGAATGCCTCAAATTGAGTTCGGAGATTCCTTAATTCTTCAGTAACAACTCCGGAGGATTGTGAAGTTGTAGCTTGTAGAGAATAGTCGGGAGGAGGAACAGCATTATAAGTACTACCCCCAGCTCCAGAGTGACTAGGAACCGGTTGAGCTTGCCCAGGAGTATTGGATTATACTGCTGGAGGAACATGTACTGGACTTACACCAGTGTCAATTGGTATGGCTTCTGGTACAGTCTGTCGATTTTGCAGTTGGGCTGCCATGAGTTCATACATCGACTTCATATTATCAGCCATAGACTTCATTTGTTGTTCCAAAGAAGCAATTCTTTGTTCTTGAGGAGTCATGGAAGAAGAAGGTTCATCAGCATTCCCATCGACCATATATGTTGTGACTGTACGAGGGATTATTGATGAACTGGTGGATGTTGTTTGTTCTGAAACAGTACTTTGTGTATCAAAGTCAGTTATAGGAGAACTACCTCCAGTAGGAAGAAGTAGGAAGTTAGATTCTCCAAGAAATTCAGAATCTTCTTCAGAAATCAAAGTCCTTTGAGTGGAAGCCAGGACTCTTGATCTGGTGCCTCTATATACTCCATCTGGACTATCATTTCTACCCCCAGTATCCCGAGAGGTCATATTGACAGAAGCATACAGAGGTTCATCTTCATCAGGCATAGGTTCACACTGAATCCGATTGAAGACAGATTGTCGTTTAGTTTGACATCTGCATTGCATTATGACTCTCGGCTGGAAGTCACATTCATGATCAACATGGTCCTGATCCATTGATTGACATCTGCATTGAATTATGACTCTTGGCTGGAAGTCACATTCAGTATGGTCCATTGACACAGAATTATTCCTTTTCTTCTGTTGAAGATGTTCTCGTAGATCTGTCTGTGAAGATTGAGGTACATCAGAGAACATTCTTTGTGCATTTTTAGGAATATATTTCCGGTTCTTGGGTCTTGATGGCTCTTGGTTATATAGAGATTGATTAATGTGAGCCACATAATTTCTAGCATATTCTGCATCTGGATCTCTTGCTTTTGTTCCTGATTGGTATGGTTTTTTGATACCAGAAGTGCTTCCTAAACGGATTTGATCAAGTTTTGCTCTTAGATCAGTTGGAAGTAACACATTGGTTTTTGAAACTTGGAGTTTTCCTTCCATTGATCTGGATATTTGCAGAGAAGGAAGAGTTGAACCATCCCCTTGATTAGGAGTTGGTAACAGGCCCTCTTTTATAGACAAATTATGTGCCCAATTCGAAGAAGTCGTAGAAGAAGACATTAAGAAATGTTTCTTCTTAGACTTATTCAAATTTTAAGACATAGAATGTCCAGAAGGAAGAGTAGTCAAAAGACCATCTCCTTTTCTTTGACTAACAAAATTGTCAGTCAAAACTGTTCCTGGAGTAAAAACTACAGGAGCAGAAGAAACAACTAAAGAGTTATTTCCTTTCGAAGGGACTTTGTGTGGAGGAGTTTTAGCAAGACCACCCCCAGTTCTAGTAGAACTTGGCAAAGAAGAAGAGATAGCTAAAGAGCTATTCTTCTTAGAGCATGCTGGTGACAATTTGGCTAAGGAGCCTGTATTGTCAGTGTACAAAGTCTTGGCTAAAGAGCCAGATTTTGGTGAAATACACGCTGGAACAGATTTGGCTAAGGAGCCAGTACTGTCAGCGTGACTTTTGAATTTAAGATTGCACGCTGGAACAGGCTTGGCTAAGAAGCCAGTACTGCCAGCGTGACTTTTGGAATTAAGATTGCCCGCTGGAACAGATTTGGCTAAGGAGCCAGTACTGCCAGCGTGACTTTTGGAATTAAGATTGCACGCTGGAACAGATTTGGCTAAGGAGCCAGTACTGCCAACGTGACTTTTGGAATTAAGATTGCACGCTGGAACAGATTTGGCTAAGGAGCCAGTACTGCCAGCGTGACTTTTGACTGCTGTCGTCTTCGAGCACACAAGAGCGTGCGTGCTTGCAGTAGAGTCCTTGCCAGTGTTAGGAGTAGACACTGTGGCAGAAACTTTAATATTGGTTGCCAACTGATTCTTAGAGACGTAGACAGATCGTCCCTTCGACTTGGCAGTGGTGGTGGAGGCTGAGGTGGGCTTGCCACCCTTAGCCCGCTGCATTTCTTCGTAGGCGAGTTGATCGAATTGGATCGATATCACCTTCTTCGTCGAGCCGACTGACGAAGTGTCGCATTGAGTTGTTGCCAACTCAGAAGAGGAGATGGTTTTCCCCAGCAGAGTCGCCAATTTGTTTTCCATAAATAAATTCACTTTATTTATTGTGTATCTGGGAAAATTACAACTGTAGGAATCCGATCTAGAAGACGGTCGTTTTATCCCTTGGACGATGCAAAGAAGAAAAGCTCTCAAAATTTTAACAGCAATTTAGATATCTCTGTATCTGTACAATGAATGAGAAAAGAACTCTATTTATAGAGTCAAAAATAACTGAAAAAGATAACTGTCTTCACAGCCTGTGCATAGTGGAAAATCACGCAGGATTTAACATACGCAAGGTTATGAGCAGTTACTGGACGTGGCCTGTAACTGTTGGACACATAGCAATCATGCATGAGTCGTGTGCAAGTTACAGGACACGCAGGCGAGAGATCAGTGGCATGGCTGCCACGTACTCCAATTTGATGAAATCTACGCAGGCTCGTTGAGGACGAAATCCACGCAGACTTGGGTCAGAAAGCTTCAAAATCCACGCAAACTTGGGGGCAGGAAGCTTCAGAATCCACGCAGACTTGGGGCAAAAAGCTTTAAAATCTACGCAAACTTGATGAAGGAACATAGAAGTTCAAAATACACGCAGACTTGAGCCAGAAGGCTCAAAATATACGCAAGATTGAGGCAGGACTGCCAGCTGTCTTGATTCGACGTGTCTCGACTGACACAAAATCTCTGACAGTGATTACTTTGTCAGTCGCATTAAATGACAAGAAACTCTTTTGGTACGCCAACTTGATGAAGGTTGAGTCTTGTTGAAGAAGATTTCGAAAGTCACGCAATAGTCGGCTGTGATCTCTCGAGTTCCGTGCATACGTGGCATACGAGGAGACATTCTTCGACTGTCGTGCTGTCAGTCATAATGACACTTCTGACAAATGATGAGCTGTCTCTAGCGTGATTGTCTTGATCAATTCAGCGTGACTTTTACACTCAGTCCTGATCAACTCAGCGTGACTTTGAAACTTTGTTTTGATCAACTCAGCGTGACTTTCATTTTTAAGGCCTACAATGACCTAAGGAGGCAACGGGATGCTCTTATTCAGACCGAGGGTGCAGAACTGGAATGTCGAGCAAAAATGCTGCAACCCTTTGATCCAGAATCCGGGAGAGATCTTGCAAGGAAAAGGGTACTTGACTCCAGGGTAAAGAGGGCGGAGAATTTGAAAAGATTAATCATTGATCTCAGCACTCAGCATCCCCAATAAAGTAGTCTGCAGGATCTTTTATTTTTATTTTTTTGTCTTCTAAATGATGTACTTTTGACATTTTGAACGTTATGGCAATAAAATAAAGCTTTTTTTATGATTCTATTACTTGTTATATACCTATAGTAGATATAAGTAATAGATAAGGATAAGAAAATATGTTCAGAGGTACCGGACATGACATATCCTCTAAAAGGAAAATGACAATATTAATTATATATGTTCAGAGGTAATATGGACGTGACAGAATATAATTTAGAATATTGCCATTTCAAAAGACAACCTTATCAGAGGTAATGTGGACGTAATAAGTCGCTGATACAGAAAATAGAATTCAGAGGTAACGTGGACGTGAATCTATTGATATAGAAAATAGAATTCAGAGGTGATGTAGACGTGAATCTATTGATATAGAAAATAGAATTCAGAGGTTATGTGGACGTGAACTCATTTTTCTTTCTATTGATGATCTTCAAAATTGGTTAGGACTTAAAGACGGGATATCATGTCTAAAAAGACAAGATATCTATGATAGTACAATTTTATCATAAAAAGATATCTTTTAAAAACAACTAGGTTTTAAAAGATGGGATTGATGATTTGGATGGACTCCTTTGAGGATTTTGAGAGAAAGGGTATTCTTGATTCTGGAGATACCAAAACCCTGGTTTATCCACTTCAGGGGGGCTTTTGCTGACAAATATCGATTTGGGAGAAACTTCATCTCCAATATTGACTTGAACCAACTGATCTTCAGTAGGTGGCTCACGTTGTTCAAAGCGAAGCTCCCATTGAGTATCTATCATTTGTGTCCAAGGATCAGATTCAGAGGCTTCGATAAAGTCTTCGTCGTCTTTCGAGAACTCAGCAGTCACCATATAGGATGATAGAGTCACGCGATGGACGTGTCCTACACTGGTATCTGAATCCCATGAGATTGAATCAGAAGAGTTAGATCGCTCTTCTTCCTCAGATTCGAAGGCTTCTGGAGTCGGAGTTGGTGAAGTATAACCTAATCTTCGCTTCGTTTTGCTGTAGTATTATTGTGATTTTCCTTTCGGAGGAGGAATATGAATAGGAGTTCGCCTTTCCTTGCCGCCATTGAGACCAGCTTTAAAATTATAGCCCATCTTTTGAATGATATCTTTTGATTGCTGACTATAACGACGTAGTTGAAGTCTTTCGTTATCGTGATTTCTTCTTCACTATCGGACATGCTCTTCTATTCTGTTCCTTTACTAAAAAGTATAGAAAGTTCATATTTTTTCTGGAAGGAACTAGAAAGAAGATGTCCTACATTGGCTCGAGCAATACTTCGTTTCGGGAAGCTTTAACTGCTCCTATGGCAAGTGGTTCGAAGTTATCTAACATTTTTAAATAACATCGAGTATAATAAAAGACATCAGTATACTGTAAAGGAGATGCTACTTTATTGATTTGTACATCGTTATTTACAACAAGATTCTTAGCCTTCACAGAAGGCTTAGTAAGCTTGATAACTAGAGGAGGAGAAGGAGAAGGAGGAGGTTTGTTACGACGAAGGTCGATAACAAGTAGCTCAGAAGAGGTGAGCTCCCTTTGTTCCTTTTCCACAGTAGGAGGATGTTTGTTATGAGAGGAAAGATGTATGATCAATGTCTGAGAGAAAGAAGGACAAATAACACGTCCTTTGACGGGGATCATGATAACATCTTTTGAAGTATGTTTCTGATCCTCCTCACTATCCATTGCCAATACAACTTTCATGAACTCCTCTTTGTACATCCGAGAGTCCATAAAATATGCTTCAACACCCTGAAAGGATTCAGGTCGGCTACTTCTTTTTGAACTTCTCCATTGGCATCCACATATTTAAAACATTGATGTAAAGTGTGTCACGACCCGCACCCACTGTGAGGGTACGAGAACGTAACAACGCCCAGCCTACGCCGCAGTGTCGGCGGTAGAATGCTGTCCTAGGTCACAACATCCAACAATATAAGCTAAGCAGTTTATACTCCCCGAATGGGGGTGACATGGCAGAAAATAAACTCAATCACAACTGAGGAAGAAGAAGCATGATATGATATAGAACTCAAGAAAAATAACGATGATCAAATAGTCTAAGATAACATCTCAGCAGATATCCAGAGTACTAGGTCTCAGCTACTGAATATGAAGATCTCAATGACAGAAATAAAGTCTAACTACTAGTCTCAAGACAACATAAGTAGGATAAAGCCTAACTAAGCTAGTCTAGGCAGTAGGGTAAAGTCGTCAGCTAGAGCTGTCCTGCAGAAGGTATCCACACAGGCCTCTTCCTCGTCCTTTGTAATATTTTCAACAGGTCCAGTCAGGACAGGAGCTAGCACAGTACATCTTAACAGTTCATAGCAGGTTAGAAAATATAATCATGCAGTAAAGTAAGATATAGATACTGAAGGAAATGCAGTAAGTAAACAGAGAGAGTGAACTGTAATAGAAATATCTACTATAAATATAGAACTAATAGTGGCTAGTGAGTCAGAGTATAACATAGACATGTAAATAGCATAGGATGATTCTTGTAAGACACTACGGAAAGATTCTGATGAGATACTACTTGGGTATTATTCACATGTCCACTTCTACTCTCCCGTACCCCCAATTAATACACAAGGATCCAACCAGGTTATGTTATGATTTTATGTAACGGCCCCCGAAGGGTGGTACATAGTAGTCCCATAAATGGGGATTTTGGAAAACCCAATAAATGGGATAAGGATTCAAGAAAAACTCTGTGATCATAAGAGTGTATGTCACAAGTGATCAAAGAACCAACGATGCATAGTGATACGCCATGTAAGTGAAACGCACAGAACATGTAGTACCCGATGCTGCCTGAAGGGATAACATCTCAAGAAGGGATCCATATAGTACTAATCCGTGTGACCAACATGACAGTATCAAGTAAAGTAATTTAATGCAGAAAAATAATTCTACGCAGGATATGAAATGATCAGAGAATGTACTTGCCTGTATCTGAGTGTCCGGATGAAATATACTGTCCGAGGAGAGGTGTCTGGCTCCTAATCAGAATAGCACAAGTCACAACAAGTCTAAAATGATAACAAGATGCAATTTAATGCATTCTAAATAAATCTAGGTCAGTCTAGGCCAAAGTCAACCCTTGGTCAACTCTGGTCAACCCTAGAAGTCAAACTAGGTCAACTACGGTCAAACTAGGTCCAACAAGTCTAAACTAGGTCAAACAAGCCTATACTAGCCTAACTAGTCTATTCTAGGTCTAACAAGACTACACAAGTCTATACTAGGCTAAACTAGCTAACACATACCATTACAAGGCTATGCAAGCCTGAACCAAGCCTATCCCAACTATATCACATCATCACAATATAGCTATATGCTATAAAACAAATATACATTCAATAAGTCTAACTTATTCATCAATATACCTATTTATTTAGATACTTTACATATAGGCTATAGTGCAACACATTAGGAACATCACCTATGTATATATTATATATACCTAGGCTCAAAATACTATATATACATTAACCATATATAGGTACACTACATAGATTGATATATACATATAATATCCATTACATGTATACATTACATACATATATGATTTACATATATAAATAGATACTCATGTATATATATATATATATATATATATATATATATATATATATATATATATATATATATATATAAAATATATATATATATATATATATATATATATATATATATATAAAATATATATATATATATATATATATATATATATATATATATATAATATATATATATCTATATATATATATATATATATATATATATTTATATATATATATATATATATTTTTTTAATATATATATATATATATATATATATATATTATATATATATATTAAAAAATATATACATATATATATATTTTTTAATATATATATATATATATATATATATATATATATATATATATATATATATTTTATATATATATATATATATATATATATATATATATATATATATATATATATATATATATATATATATATATATATATATATATTATATATATATATATATATATATTATATATATATATATATATATATATATATATATTCACAAATAAAAAAAAAAATATATATATATATATATATATATATATATATATATATATATATATATATATATATATATATATATATATATATTCACAATACATTATTTACATATATATACATATTAATATATACATATTACATATATAGAATATACATACATAAATATATATAAAGAGAGAGCATTGTGTGTGTGAAGCTTGTGTGTGTGAGAGGAGAGAGTGCAACAGTGTGTGTGACAGTTGAGTGAAACAGTGAGTGCACACTGTCAGGAAGGTAATATAGTGTGTGTGTGACTATGTGTTAAGGGGAAAAATGTGTGAGCAGTGAGGGGACTTAGCTAGGTGTGTGTATGAATTATGTAGAGTGTGAGAGTGATACACTAGTGTGTGAGGGTCCATAAAAATAGTGAGCTAACAGGCATGTGTGCATGTGTGAACAAAAACATGATGGTGAGTGATACATAGTGTAGTGCATGGGTGTGTGAGGGTAAGGGAAGGCAGTGAGAGAAAGTGAGGGTGCACAGTGTCACAATAATGTGTGGTAAGGAGTGAACAGTGAGGGGTGTGTCTACTGCAGTTCAGTTTAGAAGATAGGAAGGGAAACCATAGCAGTTCTCAGAAAATTAGGAAAGGAAACCAATTCATTACATTCACAAAAATAGTCCAGATATGACAGTTCAGCCCACATGTTTTCAAATCCCATTTTTGAATCCAATTCACAACCAAACCACCCCAAATTCAAATCACAGTTACATCAAACAGAGGAGAACTATATTAGATACTAAAACCAACATTTAACAGTATTTAATTAGGTTTAAAATGCTGCCAAAATTCATTTCAAAAATCAGGAAATTCAGGAAATGATACACAGTTTTCAGGAATTGGGTAAACTGAAATTGAAATAAAAAATCAAACTAAAATACAATTCTAATGGCTGGTAAATGAAGAACATCTAGTGCTCATGTCTCCTAGGTAGATTCGTGTCCAACACAATGCGACACAGCGCGTGTCCAAGCCACAGAGCATGAATCGAGCACTTACAGTGCACGTTCAGAACGCTGTGCAGAGCACATGTACACGCATTTCGTATACACGACACGACACGAGCTAGGATACGTGCTCGTGTCAGTAGGTACGCCTAGGGTTAGTCTAGGTCTGACACGCCCTGAATCGTATCCAAGTGTCGCCGTGTTCGACTTCCAAAGCCGTATTCGAACCCAAAAACACAGACCGAACCATCAGTGTAAAACCTGTGCAGAGTGAATCTCGTGTCCGACACGACACGAGAAGACTCGAGGCTTGGGGACCCTCGTGTCAGACACTGCCTCCACCCCCTCGTCAAATTCCAGCTCGCCACGTGGCCTGTGCATCGAGCACGAGGCCACGAGCAGCAGGGGAATGCACTGCCTGCGCGCGCACGTGCACCCACGCGTGCACGTGTCCAATCCGATACGACACGACACGAAAATTGACTCAGACACTTGAGAACCCCTAAGCGACACTAAAACACAATTTCCTATTCAATTAGAATCCTAAAAATCAATCGAAATGCCCATTGGGGCGTTTCATCAAACACTTGCACCATGGCACTGATACGTGTCCAAATAGGACACAAAAAGGACACAAAATCTAGGGTTACCTATTCCTACAGTTAGGTTAGGCCTAGGGCTTCCTAGATTTGCAAAAAAATCAGAATTTCATGGTATAGAATGAAAGTTACCTATATATATCAAAATCCTCAAAAAGCTCCAAAGAGAGGTGTTCCTCTTGATAGTCAAACTTCCCCAAATTGGTTTGAATCTGAGAATAACATATAACAACAGCAAGAACACTTCATTTAAAACCTATTGCAATTTGTTTGAGGGAAAAAGGAGCTAAAATGGAATTTCTATAGATTATTGAAGTTGAGAAAATACCTCTTTCTAAAACTTGCTCTTCCTAAAGAGGCTAGCCCTAATTTCTAGGAGAATATTTATAGGGGGGAATCCCTAGGACTAGGTTAAGTGGCCGGCCAGCTATGGGTTGGGCTACGTTAGGTTCACATGGCTAATGGGTTGGGCTTTGGGCTCCTTTGTGCCAAGTTAATAATCATTGGTTCAACCATAAGTCATGTCATATGACTTAATATCCTAACTTGAGTCAAATAACTAAACCATAGGTCAACTCTAGTCTAACTAGGGTTGCATGACCTAACCAAGTCTAAACTCAACTAGGGTTAGCTCCTAGGTTAGCCTACCAAGTCAAAGCTAGTCAAAGTCAACCTAGTCAACCTTCATTCAAACAATTCTAAAATAAGTTCTAAAAATTTCCATAAATTCTAATAAATTCAAATAACCCCAAAAATAACAAAAATACCCTCAAACTAGAAATGATAAACAAAATACCCTAATCACAAGGCTAGTCTCTAGGTCAACCAGTCTCCAAGGTTACACTATCAAACACCAAAATTATAAGTCATATTTTAAAATAGTTTTAAATAATTAAAAAAATCACCTAAAATTATAATATGAAATAAATATCAATAAATAATAATTATAATTACAAAATTTTAAAATTACCCTCATTTGGAAAACTGGGTGTTACAATTCTACCCACCTTAGAAAAATTTCGTCCTCGAAATTAAAGGTGATCATACTCCTTCTAGGTTAAGCCCCCAGCAATCATAGTCTCAGAACCTATTTAAATCATACAGTTGAAAAGTGTAACCTATGGGGTCATGGCATGTATTATCAGTCTGGGATCTCATCTAGTTACACCAACTATGCTACAGTACTAGGCAATCACAAGGTATCAAAACATACAAGCAAGGGATACATCAAATATTCTCAAAAAGGGATACTAAGGTTAGGTCAAAACTCACCTCCAGCTAGGTATGAGAACTAGAACTCCCTCCTGGAAGCAGGGCCCTGGTTGGGGCAGGTATATCAGGACAGTGCTGCACCCAGTGTACAGCTGACCCACAGAATAGACACAATCCTAGTCTCTTTCTACAGAAGTTTTACTTGTGTCCAGACTTCTTACAGTAGACACAGATAGGCTCTGGCTCAGCTGGCCTCTGCTGGACAGGAGACTGGGCTGGGTATGATAATATAGGCTGGATATATGGGTACTCCTCAAACTCTGGGTAGGACTGGGTACTGCTCCTCGCCCTCTTGGAGCTAGGCTCTCCTCCTGGAAGCACAGAGTCCCGCAGACGTGCCAACCTCTGGATTTGCTCCCTCATGGCCTCATCATGAACTCTCTGTGACTCCAACAGCCTTTCTTGGAAATATCCAAACACCTGGGCTGCTTCAAGTAACAAACCTCCGGGGGGTACAGTATGGAGTACCATCCTAAGGGGTAGGAAAAGACTCTCGGTCTCAGGCAAATCTGCAGCTCTCTCCTGAACGACAGGAGATGAAGGAAGACTCTCTGGCGAGGCTACCACCATCTCCTCAATGGCAGGAGGTGCCACCACCCCCTGATCAGATAGAGGGATCACTACCTCCTGAACAGTAGGAGGTGGAAGCACACTCTCGGTAGCTGCAGCTGCTCTCAGGCGACGGGTCAGGTCATGGGTGCCATACTGGAAAGGATAAAAACAACAATCATCAAGGCTGTAAGGCAGTCTACCATCCTATCTAAAAACTGGTAATTATCAGAAATAAAATAAATATAAACGGGTACTATTTAAAAATCAAGATCAAAGGTTTAAGGAACGAAAGTCAATAGCATTGAAATCCAAATCATGATATATATAGAGAATGTGTTAAAGAGGGAAAAGCTAGCATTATGTAAGGGTTATGTAGTTTGTGTGAAATATACATGAAAGTGTATAAGAGGATTTGTGTCTCAACTATAGCTATCAAGTTACACTATTCATGGCATATTGGTTAAGCAATCTACAAGGCATAAGCTATTTACTCATAACATGCATGGCTAACCATATATATATATATTTATATGTATAGAGAGGTAGAGATTTAATTATGCATCTACATACATTATAACATGTTTACAGAACTATATATCTATATAGCTATATGAACATAACATAGAGATGAAGGGTTAGGTTTTCATGGCAGTTGTGAACATTAGTGTAGAGTGTCAAGTGTACATGGGTTCTTGAAATAAAAGGGTTCGATCTTTCAGTTTAGTTCAACATTACATATTAGATCTGAAATTGAACTACACATTTGAAAGCAGTGAAAAAAATATTAACATGTATTCAGTTTTCAAAAATTTGGAGAAATTCGAACATCAAAACTAACTCAATGTTTACCACAACCTAACATGTAAGAGTATGAAACCTAACATTATACACCTATACACAACAATGTATACGGCTCAAACATTACTATTAAAGAAAACTGCACATTGACTAATCACTTAGAATTCAGTCTTAAAGGGTTAATATGTACACAGTCTCAGATTTGACAAATTCAACACAAAACTCAATCAAATTCAACCAATTTTCTTTAAGACTTGAAATCCTGCATGTAACATACATGTGCAGTAATGTAAACAACAACTAATAACATGAAATTTAAATTTAATTTACGAGATTAATCTGGGAAAAGGAAAACTAGTCACTGATACTGTCCTACATTAGAATTATTAGGATTTTGAGAAATTAACATTAACATATTAATATGCATTTAGATAGGTAAAAAATCAAGTGTAGCATGCATACGTGTCATGCAAGCATCTGTGTCCAATATATATATATATATATATATATTCTAAAAATATATATATATATATATTCTAAGGTAATACAAAAAATAATGGCAAGAAAAAAAAATATAATGATAAAATTTGTTCTGCTTATCTGTTTAAAAGAAGGAACCATTTGAAACCAGAGTTACAATATCAAATCTAAGTCAAGGTCTAGCAAAATCATTGATTCATTGTATTAGAAAAAATTTATAGCAAGAAATTAAACTAGATTTATAATAACAGCTAAGCCACTCCTACTCATACTCCTACTCCTAAGTTATTTGATGATGGGGTACAATTTATAACAACAGAATGGTACGATAGAGATGATATGTTTAAAAACCTTCTCAAGATACAATCTGATAATCATATACGTCTGTCCAAAATCATGTTACTCAGAGTCCCCGTAATGCCAGTAAGCAAGGCTGCGATAAACGATAGATTTCATAACTGGGGCATGTACCTCTACAATCATGTCGTCTGGAATTCTCGCTATGCCGACTAGTATAGCTGCAAGAAATTCCAAATCTCATAACCAAGATACGTACATCCGAAGTCAGGTCTCTATGTTTCCGCCACGCCAGCTAATATGGCTACGATAAACTACAAGCTCCATAATCAAGTAGATGTTTTACCATCCCTGTATTCCCGTTAACATATGTTATCAGAAAAATATCGTAACTCAGGCCTTAAAATTCATCTCGATAGGAAAATCAAAATCAACAACGATCCAACCAATCAAGTTCAGTAATCAAGGAGTGAGAGCAACAAAACAAGGGAAATGATTCAAATTGAAGTTTAAATAAGATTCTCAAGGGTCGTCCCAGGAATCTCTCAAGGAATCCTAACTGTGATTGGGTACCTTCAAAAATATATCCTAATCCTACTACAGGCTGTAGTGATACTCTAGTTCGAATACCACTACATAAACATGACCTGCATGGGCCACCACTAAAAACGTGTCACGACCCGCACCCACTGTGAGGGTACGAGAACGTAACAACGTCCAGCCTACGCCACAGTGTCGATGGTAGAACGCTGTCCTAGGTCACAACATATAACAATATAAGCTAAGCAGTTTATACTCCCTGAATGGGGGTGACATAGCAAAAAATAAACTCAATCACAACTAAGGAAGAAGAAGCACGATATGATATAAAACTCAAGAAAAATACAGATGATCAAATAGTCTAAGATAACATCTCAGCAGATATCCAGAGTACTAGGTCTCAGCTACTAAATATGAAAGAATATACAACCCAGATCTTAAGGACAGAAATAAAGTCTAACTACTAGTCTCAAGACAACATAAGTAAGATAAAGCTTAACTAAGCTAGTCTAGGCAATAGGGTAAAGTCGTCAGCTAGAGCTGTCCTGCAGAAGGTATCCACACAGGCCTCTTCTTCGTCCTCTGTAATATTTTTAACAGGTCCAGTCAGGACAGGAGCGAGCACAGTACATCTCAACAGTTCATAGCAGGTTAGAAAATATAATCATACAGTAAAGTAAGATATAGATACTGAAGGAAATGCAGTAAGTAAACAGAGAGAGAGTGAACTGTAATAGAAATATCTACTATAAATAAAGAACTAACAGTGGCTAGTGAGTCAGAGTATAATATAGACATGTAAATGGCATAGGATGATTCTGATAAGACACTACGGAAAGATTCTGATGAGAGACTACTTGGGTATTATTCACATGTCCACTTCTACTCTCCCGTACCCCCAATTAATATACAAGAATCCAACCAGGTTATGTTATGATTCTATGTAACGGCCCCCGAAGGGTGGTACATAGTAGTCCCATAAATGGCGATTCTGGAAAACCCAATAAATGGGATAAGGATTCAAGAAAAACTCTGTGATCATAAGAGTATATGTCACAAGTGATCAAAGAACCAACGAAGCATAGTGATACGCCATGTAAGTGAAACGCACAGAACATGTAGTACCCGATTATCCCTGAAGGGATAACATCTCAAGAAGGGATCCATATAGTACTAATCCGTGTGACCAATGTGACAGTATCAAGTAAAGTAATTTAATACAGAAAAATAATTCTAAGCAGGATATAAAATGTTCAGAGAATGTACTCGCCTGTATCTGAGTTTCCGGATGAAATGTACTGTCCGAGGAGAGGTGTATGGCTCCTAATCAGAACAGCACATGTCACAATAAGTCTAAAATGATAATAAGATGCAATTCAATGCATTCTAAATGAATCTAGGTCAGTCTAGGCCAAAGTCAACCCTTGGTCAACCCTAGAAGTCAAACTAGGTCAACTACGGTCAAACTAGGTCCAACAAGTCTAAACTAGGTCAAACAAGCCTATAGTAGCCTAACTAGTCTATTCTAGGTCTAACAAGACTACACAAGTCTATACTAGGCTAAACTAGCTGACACATACCATTACAAGGCTATGCAAGCCTGAACCAAGCCAATCCCAACTATATCACATCATCACAATATAGCTATATGCTATAAAACTAACATACATTCAATAACTCTAACTTATTCATCAATATACCTATTTATTTAGATACTTTACATATAGGCTATAGTGCAATACATTAGGAACATCACCTATATATATATTATATATATACCTAGGATAAAAATACTATATATATATTAACCATATATAGGTACACTACATAGATTGATATATACATATAATATCCATTACATGTATACATTACATACATATATGATTTACATATATAAATAGATACTCATGTATGTATATATATATATATATATATATATATATATATATATATATAAAAAAAAAAAAAAAATATATATATATATATATATATATATATATATATATATATATATTCACAATACATTATATACATATATATACATATTACATATATAGAATATACATACATAAATATATAGAGAGAGAGAGCATGTGTGTGTGTGTGTGTGAAGCTTGTGTGTGTGTGAGAGGAGAGAGTGCAACAGTGTGCGTAACAGTTGAGTGAAATAGTGAGTGCACAGTGTCAAGAAGGTAATATAGTGTGTGTGTGACTATGTGTTAAGGGGAAAAATGTGTGAGCAGTGAGGGGACTTAGCTAGGTGTGTGTATGAATTATGTAGAGTGTGAGAGTGATACACTAGTGTGTGAAGGTACATGAAAACAGTGAGCTAATAGGCCTATATGTATGTGTGAACAAAAACATGAGGGTGAGTGATACATAGTGTAGTGCATGGATGTGTGAGGGTAAGGGAAGGCAGTGAGTGAAAGTGAGGGTACACAGTGTCACAATAATGTGTGGTAGGGAGTGAACAGTGAGGGGTGTGTCTACTGCAGTTCAGTTTAGAAGATAGGAAGGGAAACCATAGCAGTTCTCAGAAAATTAAGAAAGGAAACCAATTCATTACATTCACAAAAACAGTCCAGATATGACAGTTCAGCCCACATGTTTTCAAATCCCATTTTTGAATCCAATTCACAACCAAACCAACCCAAATTCAAATCACAGTTAGATCAAACAGAGGAGAACTATATTAGAGACTAAAACCAACATTTAACAGTATTTAATTAGGTTTAAAATGTTGCCAAAATTTATTTCAAAAATCTGGAAATTCAGGAAATGATACACAATTTTCAGGAATTGGGTAAACTGAAATTGAAATCAAAAATAAAACTAAAAGACAATTCTAATGGTTGGTAAATAAAGAACATCAAGTGCTCGTGTCTCCTAGGTAGATTTGTGTCCAACACAATGCGACACAGCACGTGTCCAAGCCACAGCATGAATCGAGCACTTACAGTGTACGTTCAGAACGCTGTGTAGAGCACCTGTACACACATTTTGTATACACGACACGACACGAGCTAGGACACGTGCTCGTGTCAGTGGGTACTCCTAGGGTTAGTCTAGGTCTGACACGTCCTGAATCGCACCCAAGTGTCGCCGTGTCCGACTTTCAAAGCCGTATCCGAACCCAAAAACACAGACCGAACCATTAGTATAAAACCTGTGCAGAGTGAATCTCGTGTCTGACACGACACGAGAAGACTCGAGGCTTCGGGGCCCTCGTGTCAGACACTGCCCCCAACCCCTCGTCAAATCCCAGCTCGCCACGTGGCCTGTGCATCGAGCACGAGGCCACGAGCAGCAGGGGAATGCACTGCCTGCGCGCGCGCGTGCACCCGCGCGTGCACGTGTCCAATTCGATACGACAAGACACTAAAATCAACTTAGACACTTGAGAACCCCGAAGCGACACTAAAACACAATTTCCTATTCAATTAGAATCCTAAAAATCAATCAAAATGCCCATTGGGGTATTTCATCATACACTTGCACCATGACACTGATACGTGTCCAAATAGGACACAAAAAGGACACGATATCTAGGGTTACCTATTCCTACAGTTAGGTTAGGCCTAGGGCTTCCTAGATATGCAAGAAAATTAGAATTTCATGGTGTAGAATGAAAGTTACCTATATGTATCAAAATCCTCATAAAGCTCCAAAGAGAGGTGTTCCTCTTGATAGTCAAACTTCTCCAAATTGGTTTGAATCTGAGAATAACATATAACAACAGCAAGAACACTTCATTTAAAACCTATTGAAACCTATTGCAATTTGTTTGAGGGAAAAGGAGCTAAAATGGAATTTCTATGGATTATTGAAGTTGAGAAAATATCTCTTTCTAAAACTTGCTCTTCCTAAAGAGGCTAGCCCTAATTTCTAGGAGAATATTTATAGGGGGGATCCCTAGGACTAGGTTAAGTGGCCGGCCAGCTATGGGTTGGGCTAGGTTAGGTTCACATGGCTAATGGGTTGGGCTTTGGGCTCCTTTGTGCCAAGTTAATAATCATTGGTTCAACCATAAGTCATGGCTTCTGACTTAATATCCTAACTTGAGTCAAATAACTAAACCATTGGCCAACTCTAGTCTAACTAGGGTTGCATGACCTAACTAAGTCCAAACTCAACTAGGGTTAGCTCCTAGGTTAGCCTACCAAGTCAAAGCTAGTCAAAGTCAACCTAGTCAACCTTCATTCAAACAATTCTAAAATAAGTTCTAAAAATTCTCATAAATTCAAATAAATTCAAATAACCCCAAAAATAAGAAAAATACCCTCAAACTAGAAATGATAAACAAAATACCCTAATCACAAGGCTAGGCTCTAGGTCAACCAGTCTCCAAGGTTACACTATCAAACACCAAAATCATAAGTCATGTTTTAAAATAGTTTTAAATGATTAAAAAATCACCTAAAATTATAATATGAAATAAATATCAATAAATAATAATTATAATTATAAAATTTCAAAATTACCCTCATTTGGAAAACTGGGTGTTACAAAGTGGATGGTACAATGTTATACTCATGCAGAAAGGGCCTTCCCAGCAAAGCATTGTAAGAGTCGTGATTGTCGATCACGTAGAAAGTGACCTTCGTACGAAGATTGCCTATTTGAACTTTCAGACGAATCTTTTCCAAAGGTTCACTTCTCCTAGAATTGAATCCCAGGATTGTCGTGATGGTTGTCGAAAGATTATGCACAGGAATCTTCAATGCATCTTGTAGAGTCTTTGACATGATGCTGAGCGCAGACCCAGAATCAATCAGGATACGATCAACCTTCATGGTATCAACATATCCCTTGAAATAGAGGGGTCGATCATGACGATTATCTTCTAACAGCATATCGTCTTGTGTAAAGGTGATGTTTGGCATAAGTTCCATCATACTATGACAATGAAGGCATGTTATAGGCTCATCCTCTGATTTTTTGAGAAGTGCTAGACAAGTATCGACTTGTGTTAAAGCTTTACTCAACGTTTCTCGAGTCTTCTTTGAAAGACGGAGTAACTCAAATATTAAAAATCTTGCCGAAGTATTAGCCAACTGAGGCAGTATATCAAAGTTATATGACTTCTCAAGTCCCAAAGTTGGAGTTTTCTTTAATACTTTGTCAAAACGGACAGGCTATTTTTCTTTGTCGGCTGTCGTCAGTTTGGAAAGAGTTGCCTCTATCGGGGGGTGACAAAGGTGACAGAACATTGACAGCAGGAGAAGATGATGCTTGAGGAGCCTCCAGAGCTGGAGCAGGGTCTTTTTGACCTTCTGAATAGTCTCTTAGGTAAGGTTTCCCAGACCTGGTACCAGTCAAGACTTCTTCCTCGGATACAGGCTCAAAGGACACCATATTACAATTCTTTGCCTGGATTTTGTTTTTGGAAGATTTTTTGCGGCGAGAGGGCGAGTTTGTCCAGTAACCCAAACCAACCCGAGATTGGTTGTGAGAAAAACATAGGGAAAGAAGTACGAGAGATCCTTTTCCATGATTCAAACCAGAGACTTTTTGTAGATCATATCTCATCTTTGTCATGAGTTCACGAGATTGTGGACTATACAGATAGAAGGCTGGTTGAAATTTTGTGTCTGATTTTGACAATGTTGTCTTATCAGTAGAAGAAGAAGAAGGATTATCTACTGCCGGGATAAAGGTAGCAGTTAGAGGTGGAAGATAAGGCTCACCAAATGAAATCATATGGCATGATTTATTTTTAGTGGCCTTTTTGGGCTTTGTGGAAGAAGATGGTGTTTCAAATTCTGCCACTAAATTTGGATGGATCCATATGATCTCCCCTTCATCAGTAGACAGAGGAACAAGACCATCTGTCTGTGCTGGTAGAAGATTGACAATCTCCAGAGTAATTCTCGGAATGGGGACAACACCGTCTTGCACAAGTTGAGATAGAAAATCCCTAAACTGTAAAGAGACGACATTATCCGTTATAGTTTTCTCGTCTTGCTGGAGAGTGATTGCACCAGAATTGACCATCTCCTGAATTTTACCGTTGAGCACATAACACGCTCGAGTTGGATGTCCAATAAACCTGTGGAAAACACAATATTCAGGATGGTCAGTCTTACCAACCTCATCTAGCCTTTTAGGTTCTGGCAGTTGGAGTTTGTTGCTTTTGATGAGGCAATCAAAGATACTCATGATGTCATCCTTGTTGGCACAGTTTATTTTGATAACATTAACAGCATCTTCGTAGTCTAGTTTTCTCTGTATTTTAGCTAGATATTCTTTCAAAGCTCTACTACAATAAGTTATGTCCATTCAAGCCGAGTCATCAAAGCCTTATGGAAGTTTCTAAAAGAAGACTAAAAAAAAGACCAACGATCCTTAAAGACGGCTCTCAACATATTCAAGATGTCGAGTCTGTACAAGGTCTAGGTCTTTTTGTAAACACCTAAGGTAGAATGACAAAACATAAAGCTCTTCTATTTTTCAGTCAAAAATCAATGTCCAAAAGAACGGCATACCGATGGTATACCGCTGTGTACCGACGGTATACCATTTCTTTAGCCAAAAATATTCTGTGACAAACATCGGCGTACCGATGGCAGACTACAGTATACCGACGGTATACCGTTTTGATTAGCCACAAAATATTCTGTGACGAACTTCGACATACCGACGATATACAACAGCATACTGACGGTATACCCTTTTGTTAGCCACAAAATATTCTGTGACGAACTTCGACATACCGACGGCATACAACAGTATACCGATGGTATACCGTTTTGTGAGCCACAAATTATTCTGTGACAGACATCGGTATACCGACGGCATACCGCTGCATACCGACTGTATACCGCTTCATCTGATTTAATTTTTGAATGGACAAATACTAGCATTAAATGCTCCCCAACGGATATAATTATTACCGTTACTGTTCCAAACGGAATGCCGATGGTATGCCGATCCATACCGACGGTATGCCATCTGGGTTATATTTAGGAGCATTAAATGCTACCTACTCTTGGTTTTCTATATAAATGGATTCCTTCTTTCTCTTGAAGGCTATCCTCTTAAGCCATAAATTTCTCAACAACCAAGAGCTCCACATTAATACTCTACCCAAGCTTTTAATTGTTATCCAATCCAAAAGTGCTAGAGTATTCAAGTGTTGTACTTTTCGATCTTCAAGTGTTAGATCAACAGTTATTTTCCTTTCCTTTTGAAGTTGACGAGCCTTCGTAAGAAAACTCGTATGTAAGAAATTGGTGAGTTCTTCGGATCCAAACTCGTATTGTAGTTGGCGAGTTCTTCGGATCTAAACTCGTGTGTACTATTTACTCAATAGTGGATTTAAGTCAGAGAGAGTTCCGAGACTGGATTGCCTCTAGGGAGGAGACCAGGATACATCGAGTGATTGATTTTCTCACTCTCTCTTATTTATTTCAGTGATATAGCTTACTTGTGTTTAGTTTTATTTTTATTTCCCTATTTACCCCCCCTCTAGGGTTCTATAATAGGTATCAGAGCTTTGTTCTCTTGATTTGGATTTACACCCTTAGAGTGATCCATGGCCACTAACCCTAGTGTCAACACATTCCACAATGAGGGACACTCCACAAATAGACCTCCTCTATTTGATGGAACCAAATATAACTATTGGAAGATTATGATGAGCATTTATCTGAAGTTCATAGATTTCGATTTATGGGATTGTGTGATAAATGGTCTTTCTACTCCTTCCGGAGTTATTTAGGATGTTGTATCTGACACCCTTAGGGATAAACTCACTAAGAATGTCAAGAAGCTTGCTAGTCGAGATGCTAAGGCTATGAACGCTCTTTACTGTGCTCTCGATAGCAGTGAATTCAATAGGATCTCTACTTGCAAGACTTCAAATAAAATTTGGAAGTTGCTAGAAGTCACTCACAAGGGAACATCATAAGTAAAAGAATCAAAAATTAGTAGACTCACACAAGAATATGAATCTTTTTGTAATGAAACAAGATGAGTCTATTACTTGCATGTTTACTCGTTTTGTTGATATCATTAACCTTCTTTCTTCTCTTAGTAAGGAATATCCTGCTCATGAAAAGATCAAAAAAATTCTCAGAGGATTGACTAAAGGATGGAGTCCTAAAGCTACCGCCATCATTGAAGGAAACGACTTGACAACCATGAACCTTGAGACCCTCATGGGAAAGCTTATGACTCATGAACTTGACATAAAGATCAAGAGGAATCATCCATGTAAGAGAAGGAGAAGGAGAAGGCCAAAGAAAAGGAGAAGTCTCTTGCTCTCAAAGTTACAAAATCCTACTCAAAGGATAGCTCCGACGACAACGAGTCGGATGATGATGAAGAAATAGCTCTTACCGTAAAGTATTTCCGAAAGTTCCTCAAGTTCAACAAAGCCAACCGCTTTAGACGGGACAACGATGAAGATCCTGCTTGCTACAAATACAGGAGAACCGGTCACATCAAGAGAGATTGCCCTATGACAAGAAAAGACACCATTAAGTACGAGAAGTCAAACAAAGGAAGCTCTTCCTCCAGAAAATATGCCAACACCAGCATCTGGTGTGAAAGTGACGCTAGCGATTCAGACAACGACAAAGAATGCAAACACAATGCAAATGTTTGTCTCATGGCAACCGATGAGGTACTCGATGATCTCTCTTTGAATACTCTTACTTATGATGACTTAAAAAATGCTATTCTTGACCTACACGAGGAACTCAAAGGTGTTAGAAATAAATACAAGAAATCTCTAAAAGAGGTTGATGCACTCAAACATTGAGGTCGAAAGACTCTCCAACATCATTATTGATGTAAAAGAGAAATCTCCTGCCTCCGACACGGATGAGATAGAATCTTTGCGACTCAAGTTACAAGAATCTCAAGTTATTATTAAGAAAAAGGATGATGACTGTTGACACAAAATCACAGTCAACCAAATATTGATAGAATTGACTAAATGATACTTGTGATAATTTAATACGACACATGAAGACTATATCCAGTACAAGTCAGACGACAGCTCGAATTTGTAATATAAGTTATTTTGAGTCTGTATTTTATAATTTTATTGAGTCTAGACTTATGTAAACTGAGTTGTGCTGAGCATCTGAGACTTAAGCTATATCCATACCCAAAATCCAAAAGCTCCACACAAACCAAAAATAAGCCCATTGGACCATTGACCCATTGACCCATTCTGTACTATGGAGACAGAGTTCGGGCCGAACTCTGCCTCCACACAGAGTTCGGGCCAAACTCTGTCTCCTAAAAATCAGCACCCTAATTTTTAGGGTTGGCTGGTTGCAAGTTGTCCAACGGCCAAATTTTTGAATGATCCAACCAGAATTCTGGTCGAATTCTGCCTACCTGGTATCCTATAAATAGGCCATGAATTCTCTCATTTTCATTCATCCAATCTTCTCTTCTCTTCTCTCTAAAGCTCAATACAAGTCATACCCTTCTTCATCTACTAGCCACAAGCTTCCTAAGCCTCAAGTGCTCAGCATTTTTCAGTTAGGAGTTTGTGCAAGAGTTCAAGAAGTCGCTTAAAAAATTCCAAGCATCGCCACTGCGATCTTTGTAAGAAGTTGACGTGCTCTTCTGAAGAAAAGGCACGGGGTGTAACTACTATTTCACAAATAGTGGATTTAATCCTGAGCTAGAGTTCTCAGGCCTGGACTAGTCCTCCACGAGGGAAACCAGATTAAAATCGGCTGTGTTTGCGTATGCTTTCTTGCTCCTTATTTATTTCCGCATTTACTCTGATTATTTTCACTTGTGAAAGAGTTTAATTTTTAATTGGCTATTATCGCTATAAACTCTATTCACCCCCTCTAGAGTTGTCATCTGTTCTTTAATTGGTATCAGAGCTCTGTTCTCTCAACAAGGACTAACATCCTAGAGCTGATCCATGGCAACCACACAATCCTTGATTTCCAATCACGGTGAAGGGCAGTCCACTCATAGGCCTCCCCTATTTGATGGAACTAACTACACCTATTGGAAAACAAGGATGAGCTTTTATCTCAAGTCGCTAGACTTCGACCTGTGGACCATCTTCACCGATGGTTACAAAAAGCCCGCCAGGATAGTTGTCAATGGTGATCTCGTTGAGATACCATATGACAAATATTCTGACGAGGAGAAGAAACAGGCAAGTCTCGACGCGAGAGCTATTAATGCCTTATTCTGTGCTATAGACAGGAATGAGTTCAACAGGGTCTCAACATGCACCACCTCTCATGAAGTATGGAGACTTCTAGAAGTGACGCATGAAGGAACCACCCAAGTCAAGAAATCGAAAATAAGCCGTCTCACTCAAGAATATGAGGCTTTCAAGATGAAGCCAAATGAGACGATCACGCAAATGTTCACAAGATTCCTCGACATTATCAATCCCCTATCTTCGTTCGGCAAACAATATTCAAATCACGAGAAGATTCGCAAGCTACTTAGGGGGCTACCAAAGATTTGGAACCCTAAGGTGACAGCCATCATAGAAGAAAATGATCTCACAACCATGTCCATAGAGACTTTGATTGAAAAGCTAATGACTCATTAGCTTGACCTCAAAGTCTTCGAAGAGCCTGCTCCTAAGTCTAAGGAGATCGCCCTCAAAGCTCACCGACGAAGGGCTGACCCCGAAGAGATGGATGACGACAACTCGAAAGGTGATGATCAAGCCCTCCTTGTCCACAACTTCAAGAAATTCCTTCGCTTCAACCGAAGAAAAAATGAACCACAAGAAGATAACGAAGAAGAGCCAACCTGCTACGGTTGCAAGAAGACTGGGCATGTCCGAAAAGACTGTCCATTCTTAAAGAAGAGCAATCGTTATGAGAAACCATACAAGAAGGCCTCCTCAAAGAAATATGCCAACACAAGTATTTGGCATGAAAGCGAGGCTAGTGACTCCGAAAAAGAAAAGGAATCTCCTCAAGACACTGCAAATGTGTGCCTAATGGCAACCTCCGACAAGGTATCAAACGAAACTCTTGATGACTTCACTTTTGATGAACTTGGCGATGCTTTCACCGATTTACTTGATGATCACAAAAAGGTCATTGGTAAATACAAACATGCCAAGGAAAAGATCAAAAGTCATGAAGTCAAAATTTAAAGACTTTCCTTACTGCTTGATAACATTAGAGACACTTCATCCACGGAAGTCAAAAATGAGGTATCTAAGCTTAAAATAAGCCTACATGATGCCGAAGTTCACATTGAACAACAAACACAAGAAATTACAACACTCAACACGGAGCTTGCTGAAGAAAAGAGTAGACACAAGATTTCTATTATTAAGATATGTGGTTTGAATGCTAAGGTTACTGAATTGCAGGCTATCTCCAAGAAATTAGAGACTCAATTGGGAAAACAGGTTGCTCAACTTCAAACCCAATCACATGAGACACACACAAAGCATGACACTACTCATACTAGTCAACCACGTCATCCACCTGCAGCACGTAATCATGCATACATATACACACATTTTCACAAAGCACACAAACCACATGTACGTAGAAATAATTCTCATATGTCACAGAATCATCATGCTATTCCATATAGACAATATCACCATGCCACTCCACATCACTCTATAAATAGTCATCATCACCATGCTAACACTACATACAATCATGCTACTCCTCATCACTCTACATATAGACATCATCACCATACTAACTCTACATATCATCTTGCTACTCCACATCACTCTACTCATAGACATCATATGCATGCTCCTAACATAAATAGGAATGCTATATGTACTTATTGTGGATTACATGGACATATTTCACCACAATATTGAATTAGAAGATTAGTAGATAGAAAGATATATGCATGGTTTCCGAAAACTAACTTTTCAGGACCCTCAAGAACTTGGGTACCAAAGGTCACATCTACTCTTGATGTAGGTGGACCTTCCCTCCTCAACTAAGAGTAAGTGGATTCTCGATAGTGGATGCTCGCGACATATGACGGGAGACGCAAATTTTTTTGCATTACTATCGATGAAGAGAAAAGGATACGTATCCTTCTGTAACAACCTAAAAGGGTATATTATAGGTAATGGTATTATTGGTCATCCTCTCTCTCCCGTGATAAAGGATGTCTGCCTAGTGACCGAGTTAAAGCATAACCTGCTCAGCATTAGTCATCTTGCTGACCATGGATATGACATTAACTTTGGACAAAATAAATGCTTTATTTATGACAGGTCAACAGGAGACATCGCTTTTGAAGGGATAAAAGAGGATAATATATATATTTTTCATTTGTCTAGAGATACTAACAATGCAGGTAGATGTCTATATGCTCATAAGGATGAAAGATTACTATGGCACCAGCGTCTTGGTCATGCCAACATGGATACTATATCCAGGCATTCGACTAAGAAGCTAGTCAGAGGCTTGCCCGATATCACATTCAAAAAGGACACGGTATGTGTCGAATGTGAATTGAGCAACGCAACCAAGTTCTCATTTCATTCCATAAACTCTGTAAGCACTACTAGACCCTTGCAATTACTTCATATAGATTTATTTGGCCCTAGTAGAGTAGCCAGTCTTGGTGGAAAACTCTACGCTTTTGTCATTGTTGATGATTTTTCTAGATTTACATGGGTTTTCTTTCTTACAAATAAAATTGATGCTATTTCGGTTTTCAAGATTTTTGCTAAGAAAGTTCAAAAGGAAAAAAGCTACATGATTACTCGAATCCGAAGTGATCATGGAGGCGAATTCGAAAATATAGATTTTGAAAAGTTTTGTGATTATAATGGTTTTGATCATGAGTTTTCTTGTCCAAGAACTCCTCAACAAAATGGTGTTGTAGAGCGGAAGAATATAACGCTTGGCGATATGGCTAGAGTCATGTTGAACAAGTTTTCACTTACAAAATACTTTTGGGCTGAAGCTGTTAGTACAGCCTGCCACATTTTAAATAGGGTACTTATTCGTCCTATTACGAAAAAAACACCCTATGAGCTTTGGTTTGGGAGAACCCCAAATGTTTCTTATTTTAGAGTTTTTGGTTGTAGATGTTTTATCCTTAACACCAAAGACAACTTAGGCAAATTTGATGCCAAAGCTGACGATGGTATTTTCTTTGGCTATGCTGCCAAGAGCAAGGGATATAGAGTGTTTAACAAACGCTCATTAATTGTGGAAGAGTCTACAAATGTGACTTTTGCTGAAGATAACAGTGCAGCAGCTACTCTTGATGATGATGTTGAGCCATCAACTTCTACTCCAATGAATACCACAACCGAAACCAATTCTCTGGAGGGATTGTCAAAGAAATTCTCTTTTAAGCCGTCACATCCAGAAATTTTGGTAATAGGTGAGGTTTCACGTGGAGTAACTACTCGATCATCATTAAGAGACTCTATTGCTAGCACTGCCTTTATTTCACAAATTAAGCCGAAAAATATTTTAGAAGCTTTTAATGATGAATTCTGGATTTTTGCTATGCAAGAGGAACTCAATCAATTCGAGAGGAGCCAAGTATGGGAACTCATTTCTAGACCGGCTAATCACTCGATTATTGGTACTAAATGGGTTTTTAGAAACAAAATAAATGAAGATGGTTCAGTTACACGCAACAAAGCTCGTCTAGTAGCCCAAGGATACAAGGAAGGTATCGACTACGATGAGATGTATACTCCTGTTGCTAGATTGGAATCCATTCGGATGCTTTGTGCATTTGCAAATTTTTAAAATTTCAAATTATTTCAAATGGATGTTAAAAGTGCTTTCTTGAATGGATTTATTAAGGAGGAAGTTTATGTAAAACAACCCCCTGGCTTTAAAAATCACAAATTTTCCGACCATGTTTTCAAGCTGAAGAAAGCACTATATGGCCTTAAACAAGCCCCTAGAGCTTGGTATGAAAGGCTAAGCAATTTCTTGCTTGAGAAAGGTTTTTCAAAAGAAAAAATTGCACCACACTTTTCATAAAATCTTTCAAAGACACTATTCTCTTAGTCAAAATATACGTAGATGATATTATATTTGATTCTATTGATGAAGCCCTCGGTCAAGATTTTTTCAAGTGTATGCAGATCGAGTTTGAGATGAGCATGATGGGGGAGATCAACTACTTTCTTGGACTGCAAGTCAAACAAATGTCAAATGGAACTTTCATCTGTCAGTCGAAGTATACAAAGGACATGCTGAAGAAATTCGACCTTGACAACGTCAAACCAATCAGCACTCCAATGACTACTACAACTAAACTAGAATCAGATGAAGCGACAAACCTGTGGATCAACGTAAGTATCGAGGTATGATAGGCAGTCTACTCTATTTAACTGCTAGTCGCCCTGATATTATGTTTAGCGTTTGCCTGTGTGCTAGATATCAAGCAAATCCTAAGGAATCACACATGACTGCTATTAAGCGTATCTTTTGATACCTTAAGGGTACGGTTACAGTGGGCCTATGGTATCCCAAGTCAACATTATTTGACCTTATTGGTTTGGTTACTCTGATGCTAATTTTGCCGGATGCAAGGTCGACCGTAAAAGTACGATCGGTACGTGTCATTTATTAGGAAAGGCTTTAGTCTCTTGGTTTAGCAAGAAGCAGAATTCTGTCGCACTATCCACAACAGAAGCTGAATACATCGCAGCTGGGCGTTGTTGTGCACAAATTCTGTCGATGAAGCAAACCCTTGAAGACTATAACTTATCTTTTATGCACATTCCAATCTTTTGTGACAACACTAGTGCTATAAATCTCACCAAGAACCCCATTTGTCACTCACGCACGAAGCACATTGAAATACGTCACCATTTTTTGCGTGATCATCAGCAAAATGGCACTATTAACTTAGAATTTATTGACACTGATCATCAGCTAGCAGATTTCTTCACAAAACTATCATCCGAAGAGCGCTTCAATTTTCTTTGTCGTGAACTTGGAATTTTGGATGAAGATGTTATTAATTAAAATAAACCTGCATAAATATCGAGTATGTCTTGATTCCTTTATGATGAAATTGCTATGGGTACAAGCCGAAAGGGTCCTTCTGACAACAAGACATAAAAGCCTAAGCGACACGGTGCACTATTCCTCAGGACTATCGTTAGCTGGGATCCGGCTCCTGCAGCTAACCCATGGCAGCTTCAAAATATTGAATTATGATATAAGTCTTTGTTTATTACATGGTTCATTTTTATTTATCACATGCTGAAATGCAAAATTTCCAAACTTTACTTTGCTTCAGAGTTAACTTTCTGTCATTCTCCACTTGAGTCTTTCTTGTATATATACTCACTTTTACTTTTCTTTTGGTCTCTCTCACTTAACCATTTTTTTACAGCCTGATTTCTGTTCTGTCAACAGAATTCGGAATTCGGGCTGAACTCTGCCCTAACCAGAGTTCGGGCCGAATTCAGTCTGGCTGTTCCAGAACCGGGAACAGCCTCAGCCGCTGATCAAAAATGGATCCAATGGTCCATATTTGTTCCGACCAATTGGAACCCTTCATATATTTTTGGGCTCTCCTCTCCCTTCTCCTCCATTGCCACCTTTTCTACTTCTCCAAACACTTTTTCTCAAAACCCTAACCCTAGTTCTTCCTACCTAGAGCTCATCTCTTCCCCAAACTCAAGGAGAAGGCCCCCCTCATCATTCTCCTTCATTGTTCATCACTTTGAGGTATATCTCAACACTTTTGTATATCTCAATTTCTTTATTATCTTTATTATTTTATGGCTCCACGTTTGTTCAATCGCGGGAAGAGACTTCGAACCGAGGGAGCATCCTCTTCGAATGCTCCTCCTCGTGGTGAACCGTCTGTTGAATAACAACCACCTATCCATCCGTTGTTCAACCCGCCTCGTCCACTTGACCCAAACACGTTTGACGACCGAATATTTGTATCACTCGACGCATCAAATAATTGGTTTAGTAATTTTCGAACACGTCCGGTGTTTGCAGGTCACCCTATCAATTTTACTATTTTCTCTCAATATGACTCACTTTTTTATGATCTTTGCCTTGACGAACTTGTCACCACCAACTCGGTCATTTATCATAGTGCTATTCAAATATTTTACTGCAACCTAACTCATGATGATCCACATATTTTCTCACGGGTTGTAGAAATTGACATCTCTTTTGATGATTTCGATTTGGCCGAACACCTTGAACTCCAAGAGCCAAACTCATGGGAAAAGCTTGTTGAAGCTCGATCGTTTCAATTTTCCGATAGGTCTTCACTTAAAAGCTTCAAGGACGACTTGTGTACACCTAACACATGTCCTCGTAAGCTTTTGGCCAAGTATCTCAATCCCTATTTTTATGAACTTCATCAGATTATTTTTAACGCCATTCTACCCAAAGCGGGATCCACCGATGAAGTCACCTACTTTGAAATCTCGACCTTATATCACCTCCACTTTCATGTACCATTTAATCTTTCACGTACCATAATGGACTGGATGATTAACTGTAGGAAGAAACCAAGATCCTTGGTTTATGCTTTGTATCTTCCTATGGTATTTCGTGCTTTTCACATACCTCTTGATGAGTGTCAGTTCTTACCTTGCCCTGCCTTTCTTTCAAAGGTACGGAGGCTTCAGGCAGCCGTTGGCTCACCAGTCGTGTCTGAGCATTCTGATGATGAGCCAGATGTACCTCCTCTTGGACACGATCCTCCTCCTCCTCCTTCCACTCTCGTGTCTCTTCAGACCATGCTCCGCGATCGCTTCACCTTAGAGGATGATCGTTGGACTCAGCTGGATTACCGGACCACCCTGCAAATGAGTACCATCAGCAACTCACTGCACGATATTCGGTACTCCATGTCTCGCCATCCTTCCATGCCTATTCCTATGGAGCGGGACCCTGGTCGTGAGGGATATCGTATCGATGACCCTTGGGTTATTCGCTACTTGGATCCGGATGCGGCCTTCGTGGACCCTCGTCGTTCCTTCATTGATCCATCAGACGATGCTGGGCCTTTACGAGCTCGATGATGGATATGGACTGCTACTTGCTGCTGCTATTGAGGATCATAGCTTATGTTTCTTTATGCATTTTGGATTTTAGTTGATTTTATGCACTTTGATTGTATTAGACTTATTATGAGTTGTGACTCTTGAGACATTCAGTAGTTTTATCAGTTTCTTCATGGGGTGTAACTACTATTTCATAAATAGCGGATTTAATCCTGAGCTAGAGTTCTTAGGCCTGGACTAGTCCTCCACGAGGGAAACCGGGTTAAAATTGGCTGTGTTTGCGTATGCTTTCTTGCTCCTTATTTATTTTCGTATTTACTCTGATTATTTTCACTTATAAAAGAGTTTAATTTTTAATTAGCTATTATCGCTATAAACTCTATTCACCCCCCTCTAGAGTTGCCATCTGTTCTTCAATGACATCCAATCCCTCAGAAGGGCTTATAATTTTGCTATGCATAAAGTTCAAGCTGCAAATAGAAGAGAATATGATACTTCTACTAAGTATAATGATCTTCTTGTGCATGGTAAGAAACTAGTTGATAAGAACACTACTCGCACACATGCTCCAAGACACGCCTACACTCATCACAATACTAGTCACAATTCTTACATGAACAAGAACACTACACACAAGTCCTATCCTAACACAAGAAAAGGTCCCTTTGTTAAGAAGAACACCTCACATCATGCCTTCTATTATCATCATCATAACACTCATGATAGAACTCCTTGCACTAAAGCTTCACATGTGCATAACACTCACATATTCTCTTCTAAATCTTCCATGATGTGCAACTATTGTGGCTTACTTGGACATACTTCTAATTATTGTCTAACAAGGAAACAAGTTGATATAAAAGTTTATAAATGGGTTCCTAAGAATAACAATCAATAACCCAAACAATCATGGGTACCAAAATGTTCATCTTCAACTTATGTTGTAGGTGAAGAATCCTTCTCATGCTAGAAGCAAATGGATCCTTGATAGCGATTGCTCACGGCACATGACCGGTGATGCTTCACTTTTTACAATGCTATCGATGAAGAAAGAAGAACATGTATCCTTTGGTAACAATCTAAAAGGCCACATCATAGAAAATGGTAATATCGGTTCTCCTCCTTATCCTTGTATTAAGAACGTTTGTCTTGTTACAAATCTCAAACACAATCTTCTCAGTATCAGTCATCTTACGGATAATGGTTATGATATTAAGTTTGTTAAACTCAAATGCTTTATTACCGATAGCTCTAATGGATCTACAGTGTATGAAGGCATTAGAAAAAACAATATCTACGTTCTCTATCTTGTTGAAGGTACTAAAAATGACAGGTGCTTAGTCACAAAGAACGATGAAAGTTGGCTTTAGCACATGAGGCTCGGACACGCCAACATGGATACCATCTCCCGTCTTGCAACCAAAAGCTTGAATGAGGACTTCCAAGTATCTCCTTCAAAAAGGATATGGTATGTGAAGAATGTGAGAAAAGTAAGTTGACCAAGTCATCCTTCAAATCTATCAACTCTGTGAGTACCACAAGACCACTTCAACTCATTCATATGGATTTATTTGGTCCTAGTAGAGTAGGTAGTCTTGGTGGCAAACTTTATGCCTTTGTTTTGGTTGACGATTTTTTGAGATTTACTTGGGTCATTTTTTTTGCTAATAAAAGTTATACTTTTCGTAAATTTGTTACATTTTGTAAACGTGTTCAAAATGAGAAAGGCATTTTTATTAACAAGATTAGAAGTGATCATGGAGGAGAATTTGACAATGCCGATTTTAAAAGATTTTGTAAAAAGAATGATTTTGGTCACGATTTTGCTTGGCTACGAACTCCTCAACAAAATGGTGTTGTGGAGAGAGAATAGAACCCTTGGCGATATGGCCCGGGTTATGTTAAATCAATATAAGCTCCCCCAATACCTTTGGGCGGAAGCCGTAAACACGGCATGTCATGTTATAAATAGGGTCTTGATTAGACCTATTTCTAAAAAGACTCCTTATGAGCGTTGGTTTGACAAAATTTTCTCTATTGAGTATTTTAAAGTTTTCGAATGCAAATGTTTTATTTTGAATACCAAGGACTACCTAAGCAAATTTGAAGAAAAAGCTTATGAAGGTTTTTTTTTGGCTACTCAATTCATAGTAAAGGTTTTCATGTCTTTAATAAAATAAGTCTCCTTGTCGAAGTGTCAATTAATGTCTCTTTTGATGAACTTAACTCTTCTACATCCTCCTCATCTGATGATATTGATGACATCTCTTTTGGTTTGGAGAACTCTTCTATTGGAGATCATCGTCCTTCTTCATCTAACATTAAAATTGTGACCCCTCCAACTAAAGCTGTCAAAATGGGCTAAGCTCGTTGGGTCGGCCCGCCTCGCCCGCCAAAAAGGTGGGTTAGACCGAGCATTTAGGAGCCCGCCAAACAGGTGGGCCTAGGTGGGCTGGCCCGCTAGTAGTCCGCTCCGCGGTGGGCTAGCCCGCGGGCCAAGTGGGTTGGCCCGCCATCTATTTTTTTATAAAATTTTTAATTTTTTATTTAGAACATATATGAGATATATATTATAGATAATAAAAATTCTCATTTAATGCAAGTAATGACGTATAAAATATTAAATTTGGTCATTTATTTACATGAATGAAGGTGTTTTAAAGAAATATCTACTACTATAATATTTTTTGTATTTTACTTGTAATTTGATGCATATGAGAGTGAGTAGAAAATATTATATATATATATATATATATATATATATATATATATATATATATATATATATATATAATTTTTTCCTTTTAAGAAACTAAGCAATAATTAAAAAAATTAAGCGGGCCGGCCCGCCTAGCCCACGGCCCACCGGTGGGTTGGGCTGGGTTGGAATTTTTCCAGCCCGCCAAAATGGTGGGTCGGCCCGCCCCGCCCCGCCAAATGGTGGGTTATTGTGGGTTACAGGCCGGCCCGCCCCGCCGGCCCGTCTTGACAGCTCTATCTCCAACAAAAGATTCTCCACCACTCGAGCCTCCTCAAGAGGATCTCCCAAAAGAATGGAGATTTGTCCCTAATCATCCTAAGGAGCTTATCGTTGGTGATCCTTCATGCTGTGTCAGTACTAGATCCTCCACTCGTGATCTTTATGCTAACGTGGCTTTTATTTCTCAAATAAAGCCTAAAAATATTAATGATGCTTTTCATGATGAATTTTGGATGATAGCGATGCAAGAAGAGCTAAATCAATTTGAGCGAAACAAGGTTTGGGAACTTGTCCCTAAACCTAACAACCACCCCATTATTGGAACTAAATGGGTGTTTCATAATAAACTTAATGAAGATGGTTTAGTGACTCGTAATAAAGTCTGATTGGTTGCTCAAGGCTATAACCAAGAGGAAGGCATTGACTACGATGAAACCTATGCTCCGGTTGCTCGTCTTGAATCTATTTGCATGTTATGTGCTTTTGCTTGCTTTAATGATTTCAAAAAAAAATTAATGGATGTTAAAAGTTTTTTTCTAAATGGCTCTATTAAAGAGGAAGTTTATGTTAAGCAACCTTCTGGCTTTGAAGATTTTCAATTTTCTCATCACGTCTTCAAACTACACAAAGCCCTTTATGGCCTCAAAAAAGCTCCTCTTGCTTGGTATGAGCGCCTTAGTTCTTTCCTTATATCTCATAATTTTTCTATGGGCAAAGTCGACACCACACTTTTTATCAAATCCCTTAATGGTACACTTTTATTAGTACAAATTTATGTCGATGATATTATCTTTGGTTCTACTAACAATTCACTTTGAGTAGAATTTGCTAAAGCAATGCAGGATGAATTTGAAATGAGCATGATGGGAGAACTATCATTCTTTTTGGGCTTGCAAATCAAACAAGGACCCAAAGGAACCTTCATCAATCAAGCCAAATATACAAAGGATCTCCTCAAATGCTTCGAACTTGACTCATCCAAATCAATGAGGACTCCTATAGCAACAACGAAAAAACTTGATAATGATAAAGATAGTACTTCGGTCGACATTTGTAAGTATCGAGGTATGATCGGTAGCTTACTCTATCAAACTGCTAGCCGACCTGATATCACGTTTAGTGTGTATCTTTGTGTACGATACCAAGCAAATCCAAAGGAATTGCACTTATGTGCTGTAAAGCCTATTTTTCGATATCTCAAAGGCACCATTAATATGGAACTTTGGTATCAGAAATCTTCATCATTTGAGCTTCACGGCTTCTCGGATACATATTTTGCCAGATGCAAAATTGACCGAAAAAGTACTAGCGGCACATGTCAATTCCATGGAAAATCCTTGGTATCGTGGTTTAGTAATAAACAAAACTCTGTTGCTCTTTCAACCACTGAGGCTGAGTATATAGCGGCCGGATGCTGTTGTGCATAAATTCTTTGGATGTCACAAATACTTGTAGACTATGGCATTTCTTCTACTTGCACATTAATTAAATGTGATAATAATAGCTCGATAAATCTCACAAAAAAATCTGATTTGTTACTCCCGCACGAAGCACATTGAGATTAGACACCATTTTCTTCGTGACCATCAACAAAAGGGGGATATTCGCCTTGATTTCATTGACACTACTTATCAATTGGCCGACATTTTCACCAAACCACTCCCGAAGGATCGTTTCGTCTTTCTCTGCCAAGAATTAGGCATCATTCATTTTGACTCTTAGATTCCCTCAAATGACACACCGCCGGCATACACCGGCATACCGACGGCAGACCGATTTGTGTTTAGAATTATTTTCTGTACACAAAATCGGTATACCATCGGCATACACCGGTATGTCGACTGTATGCCGTTTAACGCGGACACAGCCTGTCCACTCTGCCTCGGGCCCCACCAAATCTTCCACCTTCTTATTCAAACCTATCTCGATAACTACCCATCATATCACATCCTATCCCTCATTAATTCCCATCCCATCCCATCCCATCCCTTCAATTCCCTTCATTAATTACATTCATCATCACTATTTTCAAAACTCCCCTCATTCAATACCTTCATCAATTAACTTCATTTTTCAAAACTCTTCCAACTCTTTCAAATTCTCCTTCTTCTTTTAAAAACCCAACCTTCTTCTTCTTCCTCCAATTCATTCTTCATCTCTTCTGTATCATCCTTCTACCATCAACCCTGATGGCTACTCACAAATGTCCTCGCTCCTCTACCACAGTTTCGAACCCGTTCACTCCGGTACCCCTTCTAAATGGCACCTATGATCCAAAAAATTTCACCTCCGCTCTAGTTTTCGACGCATGGCTCCAACATTTTGCCAACCACAACATCTTCAAGGACAAGGCCATCAACTAGAATGTATTTTTAGCCATCTCTCCCTCTTTCAGATGGCCGGCCTCTCATCTCTTTTGCGTCGTCAAGTGCCCGTCTACCCGGCAGCCGTGCGCTAATTCTACTACAATCTCATTTTCGATTCCAAAATAATGCCATCGAGACCATGGTCAATGATCACCACTTTCGCCTGACGGCTCGCGACATTGCCGAGATTCTTGAAGTACCAAACAAATGAGAAGCTCTGCCGACCTTGGCCGGTCTCTATCCTTCTGCCGAAGTCTCCTTTGATGAGTTCTGCGGCATCATTTGTAAGGGACCCAATCCTCCGGCCATCCCGGCCATCTCAAAGCAGTTGGAGCCCTTCTACTACGAGCTCCATCGGATTATCTGCCACAATTTCTACCCCAAGACCGACAACTATGAGGCGATCACCAATGACGCACTCGTCTGCATGTATTACCTGTCCTCCAAGAAGACTTGGTCGTTTTCCAAGACTCTTCTCAATGGGTTCTTCTCTGTCCTGCCTGCGGGAAAGCAATCCCTCAATTATGGCGCTTTAATCACCCTTATCCTTGAGGTGAAGAACGTAGATCTCTCACTCTTCCAGTTGGACGGCGTTTCCTCCTTTCTTACTATTTCTCGCTATGACCCTGGTGCATCAGCGTCTCGTGCGTCTTCCTGATCCCATGAACCGTCGGCCGCTTTTCCTGCCGTGCCATTTTCTGCACCTCCTCTGTCCGGACATTTCATGCCGCTGACCCAGCAGCATTTTGACATACGCATGGCTCAGACGGAGGAACAGATGAGGGCTAACACCCGCGGCCTTGGGAATCTAATCCAGAGCCGCTTCCATAACTAGGCTTACTTCATCCAGCAAACTATTTAGGTCTGAAATGCATATCTGGATCTTAACCTTCAGGATCCACAATACCAAGGCTCCCGCTTCTCTGACCCCAACGCCTACGGATTCATGTATCCGGATGGCGTGGATCCTTTCGGTGGTTTTCATGATGCTCAGGATGGGGAGGAAGATGATCTGGCGGATAAGTAGTTGCGGGCTCATGTTGGCGGTGGTCGACTAATTTGGTGTCGTTTTAGTGTATGTCCTTTGAGGTCCTTCGGGGACCATTAGTATGTTTTTATGTTGTGTGTGGTCCTACGGGGACTGTTTCTTATGTTTTGTTATATTTTGCTATGTTTTGCTCACTCTCGTGAAGGAGAGTTTTATCTGCTTTTATGTAGTATCATGGATGTACCCTCTTTCAATTTCTAATATATGCATATTTTTGTTCACCATAATGCTTTCTTTATTTTTTGATGCAAATTTTTTTACTTATTTTCCATCTTTGATTAAGTGACAAAGGGGGAGAAAACGTATTGAGGGGGAGTTGTCTACCTGCGGGGGAGTTACTCCTTGAAGATGCTATCTCTCTATTTTGTCAATTATCAAAATGGGGGAGATTGTTAGCACAGTTTATTTTGATAACATTAACAACATTTTCGTAGTCTAGTTTTCTATGTATTTCAGCTAGATATTCTTTCAAAGCTCTACTACAATAAGTTCTGTCCATTCAAGCCGAGTCATCAAAGCCTTATGGAAGTTCCTAAAAGAAGACTGAAAAAAAGACCAGCGATCCTTAAAGACAGCTCTCAACATATTTAAGATGTCGAGTCTGTACAAGGTCTAGGTCTTTCTATAAACACCTAAGGTTGGATGACAAAACATAAAGCTCTTCTATTTTTCAGTCAAAAATCAATATCTAAAAGAATAGCATACAGACGGTATACCGCTGTGTACCGACGGTATACCGTTTCTTTAGACACAAAATATTCTGTGACAAACATCGACGTACCGACGGCAGACTACAGTATACCGATGATATACCATTTTGATTAGCCACAAAATGTTCTGTGACGAACTTCGACATACCGACGGCATACAACAGTACACCGACGGTATACCGTTTTGTTAGCCACAAAATATTCTGTGATAAACTTCGGCTTACCGACGGCATACAACAGTATACCGACGGTATACTGTTTTGTGAGCCACAAAATATTCTGTGACAGATATCGGTATACCGACATCATACCGTTGCATACCGACGGTATACCGTTTCATCTGATTTGATTTTTGAATGGACAAATACTAGCATTAAATGCTCCCCAACGGATATAATTACTACCGTTACTGTTACGAACGGAATGCCGACGGTATGCCGTCTGGATTATATTCAGGAGCATTAAATGCTACCTACTCTTGGTTTTCTATATAAATGGGTTCCTTCTTTCTCTTGAAGGCTATCCTCTTAAGCCATAAATTTCTCAACAACCAAGAGCTCCACTATTACTACTCTACCCAAGCTTTTAATTGTCATCCAATCCAAAAGTGTTAGAGTATTCAAGAGTTGTACTTTTCGATCTTCAAGTGTTAGAAGATCAACAGTTCTTTTCCTTTCCTTTTGAAGTTGACGAGCCTTCGTAAGAAAACTCGTGTGTAAGAAATTGGCGAGTTCTTTGGATCCAAACTCATATTGAAGTTGGCGAGTTCTTCGGATCCAAACTCGTGTGTACTATTTACTCAATAGTAGATTTAAGTTGAAGAAAGTTCCGGGACTGGATTGCCTCTAGAAAGGAGACCAAGATACATCGAGTGTTTGATTTTCTCACTCTCTCTTATTTTATTACAGTGATATAGCTTACTTGTGTTTAGTTTCATTTTTATTTCCCTATTCACCCCCCTCTAAGGTTCTACAATCCTCATCAAAAGAGTATTCTTCTTTTGGACGAGGTGCCCGTTGTGGTGGTGCTGAAGAGGTAGATGTTGGTTGATTTACATTGATGGCTAGGACTTCTTTGCCTTTGAGGTTAATGGACAAAGTCTCATTGATCTTACGATTGTTCTGTCGGCCATTATTATTTGGTGCAGTACGTTCTTCTTTATCAAGATTAGGCATTTGAATGCCTAATTGTTTGAATTTGTCAATGCTTTCTTCTGTGGCTTTGGCGTTCATTATGAAAGAAGGTCAATCCTGGAACTGTGTTGATCCTGTCCACATGCTGATTATAGGCAACAAGTTTGATTTGCAAGTGTCTATAGTTAAAGCATCTGGAGTTCCGAGAGGCATTTTGAGTGCTTCAAAGCGGAACCGTTCAATAAAACGTTCAGTTGTTTCATTATGTCGTTGTTTGATTTTGATGAGAGAAGACAAAGTCATGTCGTTGGTTCCCTCATAAAATTGTTCTAAGAACATTTGTTTAAAGCCAGCGAAAGAGGTTATGCACCCATCTGGTAAACTACGATTCCAGTCATATGCTGCACCAGCTAAACAGCCAAAAAATACTCTAGTAAGAAGAGCATCATTTGGTTGAAGTTGATCAGTCATTACTTCAAAGTGGTTGAGGTATTGACTTGGAGACATGCTGCCATCAAACAGCATAATAGTAGGGGATTTGTATTTAGGAGGAAATTGGACCTCTTTCTATTCTATGGGATAGGATTGTTTGATCCCAAGCTTCTGCAGGCATCATTCTGTTTAAAAGCTTTAAATTGAGTACGCAAAACCTTTACGTCCTTATTGGTATCTCCTGTTGATTGTGGAGTAGTAGATTGATTTAATGTGTTTGGAAGGGGTACCGCATGATAAGTACCACCCTCTGCACCAGATTGACTTGGAATAGCCTGTGCAGGAATGGATGCAGCGTAAGGAGATTGTACTCCGAGATCAATATTGGTGGGAATTGATGTTGCCACAGGTTCTTGAGTTGGAATCAGATTCGCGACTGGTGGAACTGTATGTTGTGCCGTAATCACAGCATGCATGTCTGCCATCATCTCAGCCATATTCTTCAAACTAGCCTCCAAAGCAGCAATTCTCTGCTCTTGACGAGAAGTAGTGGAGGTGTCTTGATCTTCTGTAACAGCATATCTATGTTCTTGGTTTAAATTTGTTATTTTAATTCAATCTTGGTCCCAAGCTTGTCCAAACTTGACCCAACAACCAACCCAAATTGGTGTGACCCTACCATGTCTACTTATACACCCCACTGATATTTTTCTTTTTTTCCCTACTCAAAAATATCTCTATATATATAAATATCTCATTTTCTTTCTCTTATATATATATATATATATATATATATATATATATATTAATGTCTCTCTCTTCATTTAATATAAATCTCACACTCTCTCTCTCTCCTTCCCACACCATACCAGCACCCCCCATCACCATCATAGCCGACAGCACCCCACCCCTCCATTCTCCTTTTTTATTTTCTTCATCACCATTATTTTCTTCTTCTTTTTCATTTTCTTCTTATTCATTATCTACACCACCACCATCACTACACTACCACTGTCATCATCCTCACCACTACTGTCATCATCCTCACCACCACCTTTAACAAATACCACTGCCTCCACTCTCCACCTCCTTCCTCCTCAGTCGAGCGCCGTCGCCGCCAATGGCCACAGCAGCAGCCAGCAAGCAGCTGCAGCAGCAGCGAGCAGTGTCAGCGGCAGCAGTAGGATGCCACGGCCGTACGGAGCCGCTGCCGGCCATGCGCCGCCGGGGGTGGCCCCCTCCCTAGCTGGCGAACCCTCCGACGAGATCTACCTGACATCCACCCTCGTCCCCAGCGTGTATGACAGTCGATTCGTGCGTTTCGCACGGGATCCCGCCGCGACGCGCGCGGAATTTAACTCAGATTTTGTGCCTCGTCGTAGCAACTTTGCACGTGTTTTTCGGGAGATTCGACCGTTGAATCAGCAATATCTTTGCTCTATCACAATCTCGGTATATACCTCTTCAATCCCTGAAGTTTTTACCGTTAATTCCATCGTTTACTATGTAAAAATCGGCCACCAAGTTGACGCTTTAAATTGTGTATATTTTGGACAGTTTTGTAGAGCCAACTTCGTCGACTCGTAACTCCGTCGTCGCAGCTCCGTTTGGCGTGCCTCCAGTTCCTGTGCACAGCTGGTATAACCCTCTTCCTGTAAGTTTTGTTTTATTGTGAGCACGTTTGGTTGGTTGAATTCGACGCCAAAGTTGGTCGTCCGAATTCGTAATTCCCAAGTTGTAAAATCCCAATTTTGAACCCGGGACACCGGATTCAATTTTTGACACCACCAATAGACTCGTGGCATCGTTCTAGCACGTTTTCATATAATGTTTGTTAGATTTAGAGGATGTGGGCCCTAGCACACATTTTGATGCAACGTACGCCCTACGGTCCGGGTTAACGGGACTTTTTGAGATTGGCTCATCGGAATGCAATTCTGAATATACCGTTGAGTTTGTATCGTCATCCTGGACTCGTTGACATATAATTTGTTGAGTTTTGTGAATATTGGCTCCAAAATGCATTTCCGTGCAAATTGGATTCCAATATCCGGGTCAACGGGACATTTTGAGATCGGCTCATCTAGATCTAATTCCGGATATACCATTGAGTTCGTATCGTCATTCTGGATTCATGGACTTATATTTTGCTAGGTTTTGAGGACTTTTATTTTGGCATGTTTTTCGGTGCAAAGCGGGTTCGACACGGATACTGTTTTGACTCAAAATTATCTTGTTGCCCATGTGTTCAAATTGGACTTATGGATAGGCTATCCTAGCTAATTTGACCATTTTAGACACGTTAGTGATGGTCGTTTCACCATCCGACAACATCTGTAGATTTTTACCCTATTATTATAATCTTTCTCCTTTTGTTGAATTTTGAGATCCATCGATTCCAGTACTTATTTCCCAATCACTGAAATTGATATGTTGACCCTGTAGATATTTATAGAGACTAGCCTTGACCCTGTTTGACCATGGTTGACTACTTTGACTGAACGTCGAAGTAGAGTCAATATTTGACCTAGGTTTGACTAGATTTGACCAGAGTTGACCAGTTGACCAAAGTCAACTATAGGTCAACCATTGACTTAGTTTGACCTAGTTTGACTTGGTTTGACTTTCTGTGACCTAGTTTGACCTAGTGTGACTCAGTGTGACCTAGTTTGACTTAGTTGGACTGAGATTGACCTAGATTACATAACTTATACTATATAATCATGCCTAACGCTGTTGAACCCTAATTAGCTTATATATCTCATCTTAGGTCTATGATTTTACTCTGAGCCAGATTACACAGTTGACATATTCCACCAGATCCCAGGCGAGTACATTCTCTGATAATATTTCTGTTTTATGATATCGTCTATGTTTATTGTATTTAGTGTAGATATCCTTGTTCTCTTGACACATCGTTCACACGGATTGGTATTTCTCTGGATCCCGTCATGAGATGTTATTTTTTGTATTCTTTGGTATATATTTTGCAAGTCTTTCTTGTTCCTTGTGCATTGTATAGACACGATTCCTGCGAAGGCTAGCTACCCTCTCAGAGAATCGCGTATCATGATGTATCATGGTTGGATCCACTATACTAGTCGCGAGACAGGAAGTATTAGTGTAGATATGTGATCAATTCCTATTATGCACCCATTGTGCATCTATTGATTGTGAGTGTTGATCATACACTCCACGTATGATTAGCCAGGCCTGTTACTATTGTGCAAGTTCCCAAGCCGGCCACATATCGTAGCTAGTATTCACTCACGTAGATGGTATGATTCTCAACTCTTGTATGTGATATGATCGGTTTTTCTTGCCATTGCTCTAGCTATAGTTTACAACTTTAACCTTGCCATGCTACTTTCATGCCTTCCACTTTACCTTGTATATTCTCTCTATTTACTGCTACATTTTCAATATCGTCTAACTAGAACTGTTATTTGAGATTTGTGCTTGTTCTATGCTGACTGGATATGTTAAAAATATTTTAGGAGCTGTTGTGTCCTCAGTATTGGACTACAGGATGTTGCTAGCTGGGGTGGTTCTCGGTATTCTTCACTGTGAGTTGTCTCTCAGGAGTTCTAGGTCTGGTAGTTATTAGTTTTGTTATTGTTTCGCTCTGTTTTATTCTTGTTTCATATGATCCTTGCAGATTCTATTTGTTCTAGTGATATTGTTATTATTTCTTGTCTTATCTTCCTTAGTTTTTGTGATATGATACGAGTACCTTTATAGTTATAGATCTTTAGATGTTGTAGTTAGTATAGGGTATTTGATAGCGTTCTACCGTCGATACTGCGGCATAGGCTGGGCATGGCCTACGTATTCGTACCCGTATATCCGGGTGCGGGTCGTGACACGGACCACTTGGCTGACTGACAGCAGCATTTGATGACAACTTTATGATGGTGATTGTAATGATGTTCTTGTTGATGGACCACCGCTGGACGGGATGGATTTGTAACCTTCCGCTTTTGTCTTAAGAGTTTACGTAGGTCATTAACAGGACGAGAAGAAGTTGCAGAAGCATAGTCCTTGATGATATTCGAGACATGGTTCCTGTTCCTGAGATATCTTGTACCTTGAGTGTACAAGGATGTGCTAAGCTTGTTAGCATAAGTCACAGGATCTTTCACCTCAGCATTCTTCCTCTGGTGTCGGTTAGCAACTGGTGCGGGTTGCGCTTGATGCATCTTGTGATTTCTCGAGTTTGAGCCTAATTGGCACCTGTTGATATAGGTGTGCAAGTCTGTCAGGGGAGCTGCTTGTGTATCTACTTGAGATACTAGTAGTTTGCCTCGTCGGGATCTTGAAATGCATAAGGTTGGTAGATCCTGTCCTGATCTCTTTGGAGTAGGCATGATGCCCTTTTGCATGGAAGGTTTGTTCTGAATGGAACTCATCTTCCCGATAGAGATTTGGTTGTCTCTATTAAGGAGAGCAGTACTTTCCATCCAGTAAACGACTCGAGATGAATGAGGAAAAGTTAAAGAACCTTTTTCTTGATCTAGTGATTTTTCACTAAGCTTCTGATTTGGTAGAAAAAAGTGCTTCTCTTTACATAGCGCTGGTGCACAAGTTCGTACAGGTTATGCCAAGGCATGAACCCGCACAGGTTGCGCAGAAGTATGAGCATGCGCAAATTATGTCAAAGAAGAAAAGGCCAAAGGGCGCTTCTCTTTATTTTAGACAACAGTGTGTCGAGACAGAGTCTTCTTCGATTTTAGGATCGGAGAAGTAGAGGGATTAGCCAAAAGGTTGTTTCCCTTAGGTTGCGATAAAGCATTGACGGGCGCGAGTTGCGCAGAGGCAGGAATAGGTGCAGGTTGCGCCAAGAAAAAGAGGGCTGAAGAGCGCTTTCCCTTGTTTTGGACAGCAGTATGTCGAGACAGAGTCTTCTTCAATTTTAGAATCGAAGAAGTAGAGGGATTAGCCAAAAGGTTGTTTCCCTTAGGTAGTGCCGAAACATTAATGGGCGCAAGTTGTGCAGATGCAGGAGATTGTGCCACTAAGGACTTAGGAGTCCAGACAGAGCGCGTCTTGCTCTTAACGACGACAGCAGTGCGCTTGGCACCCCCAGCATTGATCATAGTCTCGTAGGCTGTTTGGTCGACTTTAACGAACAGGGTCTTCTGAGTCTTACCGATTGACGCGGTATCATATTGAATTGTCACTTTCTCGTCGAAGGAGAAAGTCATCCCCAGCAGAGTCGCCATTTTTTTGTAAAGAACAAAAAGTTTTATTATAAACTAAGAAAAAGGAGTACAGGAGTACAATTAATTTCTAGGGAAGTACAACTATAGAAATCTGATCAGAAGACGATTACTTTATCTCTTGGACGATGTGATATCGAAGACACGAGCCTCTCGAGGATGCAACAGCACTTTTTTAGAAGATTATGATCAGTCTTGATGATTTGTGAATGATTTGAAACTCTATTTATAGAGTTCATGAAATAACTATTTAATAGTTATTCTGGGTTGCGCGCACTTCAGATTGCGCGCCTCATGTTCACTTGCGCAAACGGTTGTACTAACTGCTATGGATGCGTGGTATCGTTTGATTCAGATGCGCATGGTCGTGGACAGTGTAGTAGGTATGATCTGCGAAGTTAGTGGCTTGCGTGCCACGTCACTCTGTCTTGAACAATATTTGAACACTTTGTGCATGCTTTATCAGGTTATACAAGGGCACAATGCAATAACCTGTGCGAGTGGTTTGCACTAACTGCTGTAATGCGTAGCATCGTTTGATTGAGATACACGTGGTCATGGACAGTATAATGGACACGCTCTGCGAAGCTGATGGCTTGCACGCCATGCACTTTGTTTTAAACTAAGAGTTGATCAAGTGGCGACACTTTGTCAGGCTGCACATAGGCACAACTTAACGACTAACGCCTTTTAACTAGGTCTTCTGTGCTGATTAATCCCTGTGCCATTCAGTGACTTGCGCCAACTAGCTGTCAGCATTAATTACATGCTGACAGAGTCTTCTCGAGCGCCGCATTGCGAGGGATTCGAAGGGATTTTCATTAATTTTCGTGCTGTCAGTTGTCAGATAATGATGACGCCGTTACAGCTTCTCGAGGAAGTGCGCCACGTGGTTCTCCGTGCACCCTGACTCTAGCGCAACCTGGCGTTGGCGCTGTCTGATGCTGTGCAACTTGATAATCTGGCACAACTTAATGTTTAGGCACCATTAGATGATTGAGCGCTTTAATAGGTGGCGCATCTTAATTTTTAGGCTCTACAAATATAGCAACCAAAGCTTACATGTACTGTGTATTTTAGAATACCAACGTTCAACATGTGGTTGGGTTAGGAATCAGACGGTCAACACGTGAGGTGTATTGACTGAACAAACACTGTCAAACGTTCTCTTGACCGAATAAAATCTGGCCTATACTAGGGTACCATATGTCTGCTAGTCGTATTCTCACACCCGACTATCTCACAAGTACATGTCCAACACGATTAACATTAGCAACACGATAAACGAGAATCACGATAAACTAGAAATTAGACATGAACATGTACATATACTCTAGTGACTAAAACTCTCGTGTACAAGCAATAATCGTAATGAATCTAGAACAGTGACAACGAGAAATATGAAGCTGTAACAGTAAAAAGACGACAAAAGATACATGCAGTACAAAATAAAGGTAATATAATGCCATAGTGAAACTTGCCTTGAGTTGGTTGCAGTTGAAGCGCGATATGATCGTGTCGGCACAAAATAGTCGTAGATGTCAAAAGTATGCAGATGATGCCAATCGATGCGACGGACCGTGTCATTGACTCTAGAATAGTCAATTTAGCTAGGGACGATATAAAGAAGTACGCAATTTGGAAGAATATAGGAATATGACTAGCCAGGGACGAGATTGATAATCGAAGATAATTGGTATAAATAAATATTTAAAAATATTTCTTGAAAATAGGTATAGCATTTAAAAACTATGTTTGGAAATTATTCAAATAAAAATATAATTTTTCTAATAAAATATTTAGAAATTAAAATAAAACAAATATTTTTTAAAAATTCGAAAACATGGGTTACAACCACCAACGACGAAGGCATCGACCAAGGGCATGCCGTCATCTGCCAGTTTCTGACATGATTGGAGGAATTCCTTTGACTTGAGGCAACATCATCTTTTCGTCCTAAAATTGAATCTTCCATACATTTTCGGTCACGTGAATCTTGTTTCTGTTTTCATCAACTTTGTATAGATTCTCCACAGACTCCCAAACGTCCTTGGCATGGACCGTCTTACTGTATGACTCTGCTAGAGAGTCCTCCATTGAATTCAAGATAAGAATTGTATATGGGTTGTTATCTCTCCTCCACTTGGATTGTAGAGTAGTGGCCTCAGCGACCCTTCGAGCAGTTTCACCTTTTGGAATCAAAGGCTCAGGATCTGTCAACACGTAGTCTACGCTCACGAGTTAAATATTAAGGCTAACCTTTCTCTTCCAGACATTGTAATTCTTTCCGTCAAAATTTTCAAGTTTGTTAAAACTTGTGTCGTGCACGGTTGTTCTCCATCAGATCTAAATCTTGCTTTGAGATTATTATTCCCGAAATAGATCTTAGACAGAAGAATGAAGACTGTTTCTTTGTGAGATGGAGCTGAAGACTCTGTCTCTTTGTGAGATGGAGCTGAAGACTCTCTCTTTGTAAGACAAAGCTGAAGAAGACGTAACTCTGCTAGGGTGATTACGATCACTATTTCTTAAGGCTAACGCTCGTGCATATACAGGACATAATGGAGTCCGTGTCCGAGTCTGAACGATAAAAATCAACTTGCTTCCTTGTTGGTATTAATCCTTTTTCCTTCTAAAAAAATACTCCCATATGGCACCCACTTGTTCCCCACCACACCTCATGTGCATACCTCGACAAATGCAAACCATTATATTGAGATACTTACCATTTGGTGTTGCCGATGTGAGACTATCTTTCCTAATCTAAAGACAAATACACACATACACACACACACACACACACACACACACACACATATATATATATATAAAATGACGTCTAGCCTAGTGGTTAAGAGAGATGCATGCGACCCGAGTGGTCAGGAGATCGATTCCCGGTGGGAGCGTTCGCCACAATTACCTTCTTTCAAAAAAAGAATATATATATATATATATATATATATATATATATATCCCTTTTTCGACACTACTATTTGGGTAACTAGTGTTTAGATCCCAAGCCCTTACAAGTCCAATTGCAGAGTTTCGACCCTGGATTGTATTTTCTTTTCTTTTTTCCCTTTTTCCATTATACCCTCCCTGACCTATATATGAAAATTTCATTATCAAACATAATGGAAGGATATAATAGGAAAAATGAAAAAAAAAAAAAAACAAAGTCTAAACTCTCCAATTGGACGTGTGAGTACTTAAACTCTAAACTGGTATAAAATTCAGTGTCTAAAACACCTAAATTGGTATAAAATCCAGTGTCTAAACACTAATTAGCTCTTAACATTTTTATGATAACTATATATGTGCTCAAAATTAAATCCAATATGGAAGCTTTTCAAAATGGAAAAAAAAAAACTTTGAGTTGTTCTTTCTCTTTCCTTTTTACTGCAATATCTTAAAACTTAAAAAATTGAGCATGATGAAGAGAATAACATGATACGATCAACCAGTGGCAGAACTAGCCTCTAAAATTAGGGAGGGTTGGATATTAGGTATAGCTTGAGCGACACGAGGACACCAGTATTGTACCATCTAAAATATCTTCTTCTTCTTATGAGAACATATTTATCACTTATTGTTGCAAAGGCCACCCAATTTTTACTAAGGGCAACCCATCTACTAAGGAAAATCATGTCTTTGTATTTTTTTTACTAAGAGCAACCTAAAGTTCACAAGTTTACTAAGGGCCACCAAGAGTACTTTGGAGGAGGAGCTCGGCGGACGGGGGGGCACGCGGTGGAGGGGTTGGGGTCGCCGGAGACCCGAGTCGCATGGCTCGCAGACGTCGTAAAGGAGAGCTCGACGGACGGGGAGGAGCTCGGCGAACTTGTGAACTTTGTGGACGGGGAGGAGCTCGAGGAGGCGGAGGAGGAGCTCGACGAACTGCTTCGAGGAGGAGCTCGGCGGACGGGGAGGCACCCGGTGGAGGAGTTGGGGTCGCCACAGCCCCACCTCCGACTCCCTCCCACCGCCGCAACACCCCTCCCCCGGCGCAGCCCCCCCCCCCCCCCCCTTCCGCATCCCTTTCGTTCGTTCAACCAAAAGAAGAAAGAAAAGCAACCGTGGATCGTTCGCGGGAAAGGCGTACTGCAGGCCTTGCCTGCAGTCCTGTCTTCACTTTGGACTGCAGGCAAGCCCTGCAGTCACTGTAGGTAAAAAAAAAAAAGTTTGTCAATCGAGGACTGCAGGCAAGCCATGCAGTACTCGATTGACAGGAGCGGGGTGGTCCTTAGTATTTTCAAAATGGCAAACTTGTAATATTTTTTAAAGTTTTAAGTTGGTGGCCCTTAGTAAAAAGAGGGTGGCCTTTAACATTTGTCAATATTTATCACATATTCCAGATCCAAACAAAAGAATAAATATAAATGCGAAAACATTTAGAAAAACTCAAAAAATTTCCAAAAAGTTGGACCGGGGCTACAGTCCGACGTGCCCATGTGGGGCTCAGCCTCTGCACTCTGCAGTCAACAACTTCAACCATTCTCTGCATAGGGGGGAAAAAAAAGAGAAAAAAAATAGAAAGTTAAACTAAACTAGGTGCATGCATGTTCAATTACTGCAACACTCAGGGTAGGTAAAGGATGTTGGTGTTGGATTATATCTTGTTTTTGGTTGAGCGTTAAAAAAAAGAGTGACAATAGAATGGGTATTTTAGTTCCACATTAGGTCGACGATGAGATTATGAGATGTAGATAATTGAAATTGGTTCAGATCTTACAGGAAAATTTTTTTTAAGACATATGAGCCCAATTCAATATCGTATCTCATGGGCCAACTCCGGTTCAGGTCATACTGTGTTCCCAACAAGTGGTATCAGAGCCCAAGGTTATGGGGCTTGGTGCTAAGGTTATCCGGTCAGGATAGGCGGGCTGAATTCTCTTTTAAGCCATATGGACCCAATTAAATATCGCACCTCATGGATCAACTCTGATTTAGGTCACACTGATCCGGACCTCTTGCAAGTCACGTTGGACCTGAGAGGTTGGCCTAAGCGGAGGAGAATTGGCGCCCAAATCCGAAGTCTTGTCTGACTTACCCTGGATCTGCCCAGAAACACTTGGGCATGCAGATAGATTGCCAAGGCATCTTCGATAGACAAGCCTAATATGTATCAGTTTCTTCCAAACAATTCCTTCCACAACTACTTACTCATCCTAGTCTTCAATATCTTAATTGTAGAAATCATAATTCCTCCTCCTTCTCCACCTCTATTTTTTTTTTTTTTACAACGCCACTCGGGTTTCTCGGATTAGTATCCTCGGCACCCGAAGGCTCGTTGTCGGACCATACTCGCAGTGGGGATCGATTGACTTGGTAGGAGAGTAGAGAATGGGTGTTAAAGAACCGTGCATGCATCAATATTATAACAACAATGTTTTCTTACTTCTGATAAGTTGCGGTCGTGCATGCGATTGTAATCAAATATAGCAGCTATGGTCAAAGAGAATTCTCTAATTAAATTTCTCGTCGTAGTAATCTACTAATATTTAATTAATTAATAATTAAGTACCTTTAAAACGGCCAGGGTCATGTATATATTAACACTCTTTCAGACTACTATATATAGGACAGTGATTGACCCACGAGGGACAGACACATTGGGCATTACAGTTGTTGGAAAAGAAATGCGGAAACCTTTCTCTAAATTAGAGAGTATCTGCGAGAGAATTGTGCAATACACCGAACGAACCAAAACACCAAAACAAATCACGCAGACACAGAGAATTTTTGACGTGGAAAATCCTTGCGAAAAAAAATTACGGGACGATCGGAGTCCAACCCTGAGAAGCCTTCACTAATGAAATAAAGGAGTACACCCTCTACAAACTTCTCCCGATCCAAATCGGATCACCACAACACTTAGAAACAAGAATAATGATTACAAGGCTACGAAGAACAAAGACGACGAGTAGATACTACCCGAACACGATCCTCCTTCGAAAATGGCCTTCAATCCTGCTTCTTCTCTCCCAAAGTTGCAATGACACTCTTGCCTCTTTTTCTCTCTTTTGTTCTTCAATGTTGTGTTATGATTAGGGTTAGGAATAACCATGTATAAACCCCATATTCCGCAGCAAAATCTGGACCGTAGGATACGATCCAATGGTGATCAATCACCCTGAAAAATACTTCAGTCCCGACGACACAAAGTTCGGCCAGAACTCTGTGTTTGGCAACCAGAACCATTCTGGAACCAAAAGGAAGAGTTCGGCCAGAACTCTGTGTGGGGGCAGAGTTCGGCCCGAACTCTGCCTCCCCTGTTCTAGTATGTAATCTGGTGGCTCCCGAGCTTCTGCTTCGTCTCCGAATGTCTCGTCACCTCCCCGAGCTTCTCTGACACACAGACGGCGCTCGTCGCACTCCGGGATCTTCTTCACAAAGGTTGGGAATCCCACCCACTCCAACAAATATTCCCCTTCACAACTAGGTGGAGGATGTCGTCATCCCGACGATCTGCCTGCAGTACTCAAACTTCTCCCTCGGTAGAACCTTCGTGAGCATGTCCACTCTATTGTCATCGGTATAAACCTTCTCAAGCGTCGCGTCCTTCTTCTCAACCACATCCCGTATCCAATGATACCGAGTCTCAATGTGTTTGGACCGACTATGAAATATCTGGTTCTTTACAAGGTGAATAGCACTCTGACTGTCGCAAAGCAAAGTATACTGCACTTGCTTCAGCTTCATTTTCTGCAAGAGCTTCTTCATCCATAGCAGCTCCTTGCAAGCCTCCGTCGCTGTAATGTATTCTGCTTCCGTCGTCGACAGGCAACACACTTCTGCAACCGAGACTGCCACGATACCGCTCCTCCAGCAAATATCATCACATAGCCCGAGGTCGATCGCCTCGTGTCTACATCTTCAGCCGTATCAACGTCGGTATACCCAACCAGCTTCGGCTCATCACCACCAAAAGAAAGTCTCCAATCGGCAGCGCCCTGAAGGTATCGTAGAATCCACTTGACCGCACTCCAATGTACCCTTCCAGAATTTAAAAGATACCTGCTAACTGTGCCAACTGCATGAGCGATGTCTGGCCTCGTACACACCATAGCGTACATAAGACTTCCCACTGCCGAGGCATATAGAACCCGTTCCATATCTTCCTTTTCGTCCTTGGTAGATGGACACTGCTCCTCAGTGAACTTAAAGTAAGCCGCAAGGGGGCAACTCACTTTCTTCGACCCGTCCATCCTGAAACGCTGAAGTACCCGGTGAATGTACTTCTTTTGGGACAAGTGTAGCAGCTTGGACTCTCTCTCTCGACTGATCTCCATCCCAAGAATAGTCTTTGCTGTGCCCAAATCCTTTATCGAGAAGGCCGCGCCCAGTTGGCGCTTTAACTCTGCTATCCTAGTGGCATTCTGACCCACTAATAGCATATCATCAACATAGAGCAATAAAATGATGAAATCATCCTCGACAAAATATCTCATAAATGTACAATGGTCCGATGTCGTCCGTGCATAACCATGATCCCCCATGAACGACTCAAACTTCTTGTACCACTGCCTCGGAGCCTGCTTTAGACCATAAAAGCTCTTCCTCAACCGGCAGACCAAATGTGACTTGCCCTTCTCACAGAATCCCTCTTGTTGTTCCATGTATAACTCTTCCTCAAGATCACCGTGGAGGAATGTCGTCTTCACGTCCATCTGTTCGACCTCCAAGTCGAGACTGTCTTCCTCGTTAAGCAAAAAAATCTCACCATAATCTACGCCTTTCCGCTGACCGTAGCCTTTAACTACCAGTCTTGTTTTGTATCGAGGACGAGTAGCATTATTCGTCTGCTTCACTCTAAACACCCATCGATTCTTCAAAGCCTTCTTGCCCTTTGGCAACCGCACCAGCTCGTAAGTAGAATTGGCATGTAAGGAACCCATCTCCTCCTGCACAGTCTGCATCCACTCCTGCCTTTGTTCGTCTTCCATAGCCTCTGTAAAGCTTTCGGGCTCTCCCCCGTCAGTCAGTAGCACATACTCATCCGGTGAGTATCTTGTAGATGGTCGATGCTCTCTGTCGCTCCTTCTCAGTGGAGCCACTGGTGCTGGCTGTATACCAACAGCCACCTCCTCTTCATGAATTGCCTCCCCGGCATGCTCATCCTTTTGAAGGACACCCTGACCACCATCAGCAGGCTGATGATCAAGGTTGGGAGCAACTCCATGTACTGGCGCCCCATAATTGGATCCTCTGCGATGTCCTCTGGAAACTGCTCGAAGCGAAACGACTCTAACTCAGACATTTCTTCAGCCTCAGAAGGCATCTCGGAATCCTGAGTGTTGGTCTTGGCCTGATCCCCAACGAATACCACGTCCCTGCTTCTGTAGAGCTTTCTTTCCACCGGGTCATAGAGTCTATATCCAAACTCATCCTGACCATAGCCGACAAAGATGCATCGCCTCGTCTTCGACTCAAGTTTGGTCCTCTCGTCCTTCATTACATGCACGAAGGCCTTATATCCAAACACTTGCAGGTGATTGTATAGCGGCTCTTTGCCGTATCATACTTTGCCAGGCACATCATCTTGTAAAAGGGCACTAGGAGTTAAATTAATAACATAAGCAGCTGTAAGAAGAGCCTCACCCTAATAACTGCCTGGTAAGTTTGCTTCTGACAGCAAACACCGTACCCTCTCCATCAATGTCCTGTTCATGCACTCCGCTACACCATTGAGCGGAGATATCTTGGGCGGAGTCTTCTGGTGTCGTATCCCGTGCTCTCTGCAATAAGCATCAAAGGGACCAATGTATTCGTCGCCGTTGTCGAACCGAACACACAATAACTTCTTGTATGTCTCTCTTTCAACAGAGGCCTAAAACTCTTTGAAAGTAGGCAGCACCTGATCCTTGGTCTTTAAGGCATAGATCCAAAAATTTTTGGAACAGTCATCAATAAAAGTTACAAAGTAAAATGCACCACCAATAGATTTTACCTTCATAGGACCGCAGACATCCGAGTGAATCAACTCGAGCAACGTCGGCTTCCTTGAACTTGGGCGACTTTGAAAAGATACCCTATTTTGCTTCCCAGCTAAGCAGTGAATCACTTCTCCAACTTATAGACTTGAGCCACGGAATCACCCACCAAGTAGCTCATCCCCTTCTCGCTAATATGGCCGAGCCGCTTGTGCCACAACTCGGTAGACGCATTGCTGACTGCGTTTACCTCTTGTGTCCCCTGTGCGCTCAATTCCATATAGTAGAGACCGGACTTCTTGCTTCCTCTGGCAATCACCATCGAACCTTTAGAAAGCTTCCACTGACCATTTCCGAAGAGACCGAAGAATCCCTCGTCATTCAATCTTCCAACTGACACCAGGTTGAAACGGATATCAGGGACATGACGAATATCTTTGAGAACAAGAACTGCACCCATCTTCGTCCTCAAATGTACATCTCCAACGGCAACCGCCTTTGACACATCTCTATTGTCCATCTTTAACACTCCACAGTCGCCTGTCATGTAAGTGGCAAATAGTGTCCTGTTGTGACACACATGCGCTGAAGCTCCTGAGTCCACCAGCCAAGAATTGTCATCGCATGCGAGGTTTGTGATAACATCATCACCTATGACGATTACATCGCCTCCATGTACCGAGGCCGCGGCTGTAGTGTTCGCATCTTGCTTCCCCTTGTCGCCCTTCTTCTCTCTTCCAAGAGAAACAGTTTCGCTTGATGTGGCCCTTCCTGCCACAGTGGTAACACTCCGAGTCCTCGTACCGACCCTTGGACTTCCTCCTGCTCTTGTCTCTGCCACCACCTGGACCCCTATTTTTGCTCCTTCCGTGGCTCTATGAAACTAGTGCCTCTGAGTGGTGGGATGTGGATGAAGTGCTCTGAGGACGTCTCCGCATCTCTTCATTCAGCACCCCGCTCTTGGCAAACTCCAGACTAACCACGCCCTCTGGAGCATAAGCGATCATAGATACTCGTACGGTCTCCCACGAGTCTGACAATGTACATAGCAGCCATAGCCCCTGAATCTCGTCGTCGAACTTGACTTCCGTTGACGATAGCTGGTCAACCACGTACTAGAAATCACTCAAGTGATCCATAATAGATGTCCCATCTTTGTAACGCAGACTCATCATCGTCCGGATCAGGAACAACTTGTTTATCCCGATCTTCTTCGCATACAAAGATTCCAGCTTATCCCATAACGTCTTCACGTGCTCAATATTGGCAACATGGTTGTACACGTTCTCGTCAACGAACTGCCTGATATATCCGCACACCTATATATGCTCGAATTTCTAGTCCTCATCGGATTTATCAACTGGTCGCTCAGAAGCAAATACGGGCAGATGCAGCTACTTGACAAACAGCAAATCTTTCATCTTGCTCTGCCAAAAATGATAGTTGGTGCCATTCAGGTTCATCACGCGCACCGGCTTCGCATCCATCTCTCCTCTCTAGTTTTCTTGTCAACACCTGACACCCTTCTGAATTCCAGAACCTGGCTCTGATACCATTTTGTTGGAAAAGAAACGCGGAAACCTTTCCACAAACTAGAGAGTACCTGCGAGAGAATCGAACAATACAACGCACGAAACAAAACACCAAAACAAACCACGCAGACACAGAGAATATTTTACGTGAAAAAATTTTGCGGAAAAAAATCACGGGACGATCGGAGTCCAACCTTGAGAAGCCTTCACTAAAGAAATAAAGGAGTACACCCTCTATAAACTTCTTCCGATCCAAATCGAATTTCCACAACACTTAGAAGCAAGAATAATGATTACAATGCTACAAAGAACAAAGACGACGAGTAGAAATTACTCGAACACGATCCTCCTTCGAAAATGACCTTCAATCCTGCTTCTTCTCTCCCAAATTTGCAATGGCACTCTTGCCTCTTTTTCTCTCTCTTCAGTGTTGTGTTATGATTAGGGTTAGGAATAACCATGTATAAATTCTCTAATCCGCAGCAAAATCTGGACCGTAGGATACGATCCAATTGTGATCAATCACCCTGAAAAATGCTTCAGCCCCGATGACACAGAGTTCGGCCAGAACTCTTTGTTTGGCAACCAGAACCATTCTGGAACCAAAAGGCATAGTTCGGCCAGAACTCTGTGTGGGGGCAGAGTTCGAGCTTCTGCTTCATCTCCGAATGGCCTCGTCATCTCCCCGAGCTTCTCTGACACACAGACGGCGCTCGTCGCACTCCGGAGTCTTCTCCACATAGGTTGGGAACCTCACCCACTCCAACAACAGTATCACATGCATTTGACATCCGTTTTTTTTTTTTTTTTTTTTTTGTAATGATCACTTTTTAATTATAGCATAGGCTAATTTGTAACTAAATACTTCGAATTATGTCAATGAATAGATAATTTGCTATTGTAAATTCTGTTTATTAGCAACGTTTGCTACAAAATTAAAAGTTTTATTTTTGCATCTAAATTCCTTGAACTATCGTCTATTTTACAAATAGATCTGGCATAAAGAGTTGGAGTGGTCAAGACACAAACGTGATGGAAGGAAGAGGTTGCAAGAAGGATGAGTTGAGGAGATCAAAGTGATGGAAAAGACCGGGGAGGAGACATGATGTGGAGGAAGGGCGAAAGAATAAGAAGGCGGCAGGACAGACCATTGTTGAGGAATTAGGGTTCTTTTTCTCATTGAGTTCTCAATGTTTTTTTAGTTTTTGTTAGCTTAAGTAGCTAAACGAACCTAGCTTCTGCATAACAAAATTAAAAAAATACCGACACTAGAAAAAGTCTAAGGGGCAATTAGTCATTATGCTCTCTTAGATAATTAATACATATAAGAGCCAGGTAGTTTGCAAGAGTGATTAACTATAGATTTGGATTTAGATTTAAAGCAGTTTTGATTAGGTCGGCATCAGAGCTATCTATAGTCAACGTGCCCCCCTTTGGATGAGCTTGGTCTTTTAATCAATGTTCTAATTACATAATCCCATGTTAACTAACTACGTACGTTCTTTATTATTGACCCATTCTCTTCCTTTTTCTGGTCACCTAGCGCGCGCCAGTCCACCAAAAACTTTCCATTCCACGTTCAAAGCTCATTCAATCTGTTCATCTTCCTATATATATAAGAAAAAACGGAGGGTTACTTAGGGATCTTTCTTTAATATCCCAGTAGTACTAATTTGTATCGAGTCAGGGCTAGCTTGTGCAGGTGCAGTGATTCATGGGGAACTGCCTTGTACCAGAGAGAATGTGGGCCGACGACGACAACGACGACGAAGATTGGGATTGTATGGTCCAAAGTAGGAAGAAGATCGGAGATGATCAGAAGGATGTCGACGCCAACGTGAAGAAAGTAGACGGCGGAGGGGCAAACACATCAAGGATCATTAAGGTTACGGTGACGAAGGAGCAACTAAAGCAAATTGCACGACGAGTCCATACAGAAGAAACAGCTTGGTTGCCGAACCGAAGCTCCTCGAGACCAATCCTCAACAGCATACCGGAAGAGTACTAGGTAGATCCAACACTGCATGCGACAGTCACAGAAGAATTAGGTCATTAGAGGATTATGTGCTTTGAGCAACGACATCAATTCTTTCATTCGCTAGGTTTTTTTGTTTTTTTGTTTTTTTGTTTTTTTTTTTTTTTGAGAAAAAGAAACTTCATTAACATTAAGAAGAAATGTGATTCATGTCAACCATGACATGAGAAGATATACATGAAGGAATATCATTGTAAATAGATATTCCATTTGATTGATTGAATAACAGAGTATGAGAAGCTAGGGTGTGAGCAACCAGATTTGAACTTCTATGAGCATATGCAAAAGAAATAGTAGCAATAGATTTCTTATATTGTCTTGCATCTTCAACTGCATGCCTAGCTTTCCATGGAGGACTGATTGAATCGTTGTTGATAGAATCAATTAACACTTTGCAGTCACCTTCGATTGTTGCATGAGGAAGCTTGAACCTATTGCAGATATTTAGCGCCAAAAGAAGGCCCATCGATTCAGCTTCAATAGGGGAGCCTCCTTGATCAAAGTTTGTGAGAGCAAAGATGAAGAGACCAGTTGAATCTCGTAGAATAGCCGCTCCCGCCATAGTATTATCAATGAAAGCGCCATCAAAGTTTACTTTCCAGGAATCTGATGTTGGAGGAATCCAAGATGCAATTTCTTGATGATTCAAAACAGAGCTCTGACTATCAGGTGAGACATTGTAGTAGTCTTCATACTTGTTCTTCAGCCGAATTGTGTCTTCAAGTAAGTTGCGTCCAATGATTGGTTTGTCTTCGAATATGAATTTGTTTCTTGCCTTCCAGATTATCCATAGTTGGTATAGACAGTGAGTGATCTTCTCTTGGTCTCCCTCTTGTAAAAGCTTCGTGATGAGCATAGAGACAGTAGTATCTCCATTGATGAGATTTGCATAATTTTGATCTTGTAACCATGTTGTACATGTTACTGCACAATGAAGAAGAAGGTGATTTACAGTTTCAGAGTGTACCTGACAGAGAGGACATATCGGATTGATATGGCTGATACGGAGGTGAATGTTGTGAAGAGTAGGTAATGAATTTGTAAGAGCTCGTCAGATAAATAAGAGGACTCGTGGACAAATATGGCTTAAAGACCATAAATGTCTCCAGGATTTGAACTCTTCCTCCCTCAGAGATTGTTGATTCAGATATAATTTACCATGTAGAACTCGATAAGCTGATTTTGTAGTCAGTTCTCCATCACTCGTATGAATCCTGGTGAGTTTATCTTGAGAACAACTAGCAGACAAAGGTATTCTCAAAATAGCTGTAGCTTCTGGTAGGGGAAATAGAATATTAATAAGATTCACCTTCCACTGGTTGGTTTCCATATTGATAAGATCACTAACTGTCGAAACCCATCTTCCAGCAAAGCTATGGCCATGAACTTTAAACCCAGGTAAGAAAGTACCCAGGGGTCCAACCAGATGTTAATATTAGTACCATCACCCACTGACCATATAATATTGTCCATAAGGAGTTCCCTACTACGCAAAAATACTAGACCAAATGCATGAAGATCTTGCAGAATTGGAAACAGTCCAAATTTTTTTGGAATGAAGGTATTTGTGCTGAAGAAGGGAAGACCATTTTGCATTGGTATTAGTAAGAAATCTCCATGTAAGCTTTAGAAGCAATGATTGGTTGGTCAAAAAAGGATCACGGATACCCAATCCACCCTGAAACTTAGGTTTGATTATGTTGGACCATGATGTAAAATAAATTTTCCTTTTGTCCAATGAATTCCATCAAAATTTCCTCTGAAATTTACTCAACATGTCAGTCAACTTCTTCGGGACATGATATGTGGACAGGTAATAAGTAGGAATAGATGATAGAGTTGATTTTATAAGAACTGTCCTTCCAGCATGGGATAAAGTTTTCTGTTTCCAACCTTGTAGTCGAGCAGTAGTAGAATTGATGAGATTGTTGAAAGTGGATGCTCTGTTTTTGGATTGCAATAGGTAATGACCCAGGTATTTATCAGAATTACTCATGATTTTAACCCCCAGAAGGTTCAGATACAACTGTTTCATGATTGGATCCAAAGTTCTTGAGAAAAATATTGAAGATTTCTCAAAATTTACTTGTTGTCCAGACCAAACTTTGAAGGTTTTGATGATTTGCTTCACTTGATTGATATTATGTAGGGAACACTTTCCAAATATTATGAGATCATCCGCAAAAGCCAAGTGAGAGAATGTAGATGGGAAATGTGGAATGGTCAGACTATCATAGAGGCGATTTCGATCCAAAATTGATATGAAAACAGAGAATATTTCCATGGCCATGATAAACAAATAAGGTGATAAAGGACAACCTTGACGAATGCCTCGTTTTGGTGAAAATGGTGCAGTAGGTTCTCCATTAATGAGAATAGCAAGGGAAGTTGTGGTGACACATTCCACGATTAACTTATGAGAATGATCCTTAATACCAAACCCAATCAAAGATTGACTAATAATATCCCAATTTAACTTGTCATATGCCTTAGACATATCCAATTTAAGAGCAAAAGATTGATTTCTGCCCATAAATTTGGAAATGGAGTGGAAAAGCTCTTGGGCTATAAGCACATTATCCCCAATGAAACGGCCCGGAATAAATGCATTTTGATTGGGGTTAATAAGTTTATGAAGTAGAGGACGAAGGCGGTTAGCTATCAATTTAGTGATGATCTTGTATAGGACATTGCACAGAGCTATAGGGCAAAAATCAGCAGGTTTGATAGGATGCTGAATCTTTGGGATGAGAACAATATTTGTGTGGTTTAATTTATAAGGCATTGATCCAGTTCGAAAGAATTCTTGGATGAGATGAATTACCTCATTTCTGACTACTCCCCAACAATGCTGATAGAAAAAGACAGGATAACCATCCGGTCCTGGTGCTTTGTAAGCATTAATCATCTTCAATGTGGCATAAATTTCCTCTGATGTAGGGATAGCAGAGATAGAATTGTTCTCATCATCAGAAATAGTAGCAAGTTCAGAAATAATATGAAGAGGAACCGGAGCAGTTGTGCCAGCTTGAAATATAGATTGGAAGTGGTTGCTGAAAATATTTGATATTGAATCATGAGAGGTCACAACTTCTCCATTTGGATTCATAATACTAAAGATGGTATTTCTGTTCTTCCTCACTGTGGCTGATAAATGGAAGAATTTAGTGTTCTTATCACCCTCTTTAAGCCATGAAATATTGGATCTTTGTTTCCAATATAATTCCCTCTGTAAATGGAGTTTGTTGAGAAGCAGTTGAATATTCCTTTCTTCTCTATAAATCAAATCAGTAGGAGGTAGAGTTTGAACCTGCAATAATCTCTCTTCATAAAATTTGATGTCATTATTCAGATTTCCCATTCGAAAATTACCCCAACTTTTGAGTTTAGGTAGTAGAATCGACAGTTTGTTCTGAATATTATTGGATTTGATACTGCACCATGAATTAGAGAAGAAATTCTGGAAATCAGAGTCTTTCGTCCAAGAAATTTCAAATCTTTTTGGACATCTTCTTCTTTTAGAGCTAGCATTGAGTAGAAGTAAAATTGGACTGTGATCACTGTTGAGGCTTGGGAGATGAAGAAGACATGCATTTGGGTTGGAAGATTGCCACTGTGAATCAGCCATAGCTCTGTCTAGACGTTCAGCAATATTGTATTGAGGACTTCTTCTATTATTCCATGTATAAGCTGGCCCATAGTATCTAATGTCAATAGCCGCAGCTCTCTGAAACCATTTGATAAAGTATTTATGATGATTGTAATTGAATTTATTCCCTCCAAGCTTTTCACTATCATTAAGGATGCTATTACAATCTCCAATACAAAGCCATGGTAGATGAATTGATTCGATAGTATTTTCCATATGTTCCCAGAATAATCTTCTATCAGCATAATTAGGAGGACCATATATACAGAGTAGATGCCAAGGTTGCATATGTTACATTAGCTAAAAACTTGAGTGAACACAATTCTCAGTCATAGATATGATAGATAAGGCAATGTCAGAGCTGCAACAGAGTAGTAGTCCCCCAGACCGACCTCGTGAAGAAACAGCAGAACAATTTGCAAAACCGAGATCATTTGCAATGGATGTAGCAGAGGTTATCGAGCATCTTTCAGATAAAAATAGGATCTTTGGTTTAGATGCACGGAGGAATGATTTCAAAGTACGAATTGTCGGGTCATTCCTCAGACCCCAACAATTCCAAGAGAGAATCATGGCGATAGAGGCTGTTGATGGCCAGCCGCGCCTTCTTTATTTGTGGCAGTAGAGCTTCTTTTCAGTGGACGGGATAGATCACTCTCTGTTTCATTGCCAAATGATACTAGTCTTGATCTTTTCCCATTATTTGACAGTGCAGAGGTTCCAATAGAAGGAACAGTATCGAATGTGGTATCAGTAGGAGATAAAGATTTGATGAGAGATGTGTAGCTTGTGTGTGGTATGGAAATTGGACTATTGAGAGTATAGACTGATGGAGATGAGTAGAGGATGCTAGCATCAGTTGCAAGAACAGGGAATGGAGTTGGTGGATCCTTGGTGACTGGAATATGAGACAAATTACTGCTGTTTGGATTTGTGATGTTTGTGATCTCTGATAGAGGATATTTGGGAGCTGAAGGAATAGCAAATTCAATTTTGTTTTTGCTATATTGGTCTGTGATACTATGGGAAACAATGGATGACTATGCATATAAAGGAAGAGTTTGATCTGTGGGATTTATGAAATTTGGCTCATAAGTTTCACCAGGGTTAGGATTAGGCAAAGTTTGTTTGGTTGAAGAGGATGTGATACCTGATGCTGTTGTGATATCTGATGATGTTGTATCTGATGCTGTTGTGATATGGGTGAACCTTGTGGGTGGTATCTGTTTGTTTGGCTCATAAGTTTGTTTGGGGGAACCTTGTGGTATCTGATACTGGTGTGATGTGGTTGGAGAGGATGGAGTAGTGGGTGAATTGGTGACCGGAATAATAGGTGGAGTTGTTGGTAACTGATTTTCCTTATGTGAATGATTTTGTAACTGCTCATCGGAAGTCACTGAAGAAGACTGTGGTTCAACATGGTTGGCCGGAAGATCAGAAGAACAACATTGATGTATTGAAGATATGTCAATGGACATTGATATGGATCCAGGTGGTTGTGGGGGAAATTCAGTAACATTCATGGTATGATTAGAAGGAGAGGGAGTTGATGAGATAGGATTACCTCCTTCTTTGGATGTGCTGATGGTTGAAGTGGTTCGTAGGGGAATCCTTGTTTTGAATCTATCAGCATGTTTGATACATATTGAATCATCAAGTCTTTTATCCAGTAATGTACGAAATTGTTTCTGTTGAGCATCTGTCCATGAAGAATCAAATAAGTTGGAGTAATCCTGATGAACTTTGTATTTCTTAATTCCATGTCCCAGGCATCCACAAAACAAACAGAATTTGGGTAGCCTCTCATACTTTACTTGAACAGTGCACTCCACAGTGTCATTGATTGGCACTTTAATGAACCGAATGAGGGGCTTGGAGATATCAATGAGAACCTTGATCCTTGCAAACACAATCCATTTACTTGCTTCCTGAATAGATGGTGGAGTGATTGTGCCAAAACGAGAAGCAAGAGTTGAAATGAATTCGATTGTGAGAAGATTAACAGGTAATCCGTGTAGTTGAAGCCAGAAAGGAGAATGGGTGAAGGTGTAATCAATAGGAAGCTTGTTAGGTGCACAACGTTCCAGAATCAACAAATAGCTATTGATCTTCCATGGCCCATTATTGAAAACAAATTCCAAATCTTCGAGCAATTCAAATTTTGCTGAGAAGGATCCATTGTAATATTCAGCAATTTTGATAGATCCTTTTGATTTCCAAATTTTACTCACAGTGGAAGAAATGATATGTGTTGGATAGATCTTGTGGGTGAGAGGTTTGAAGAATAAGTAACTTTTCCAATCTGCCTGAGGATTGTGATTGATCGAAGAAGAGGAGTTTTCCGATGGTTCAGATGATGACAATAGGTTAGCAAGTTTAGTGATAACAGAGTCAAACTCTGATGATGGAGATGTGGCCATGGTGTTGAGTAACAGATGATAAGGGAATAAGAAACCGGGAGGAAATGAATTCGGAATGATTGCTACAGATTTCTACAGATGATTACTGAGTGGTAGAAGAGGATGAGATTTGAGAAAGGAAAGATGATTACGGAGAGGGGGATGAGTTAATGGAAGAACCTGTGTTGTGGAGACATTCCCTACGGAGGGAGGAGGAGTTCTGTGTGAAGAAGAAGACGGTTGATAATCGCCATTGGTGGAGAGACGAGGCTGATATTCCGCTAGCTAGGTTAATGTGCGTATATCTCCTTACTACTCTCTTGAGTGAGAATGATTGTATTAAACAAAATAGCACATTTTAATGTCACCTCATCATTTTAACTTTGGATTTAAAATTATCCAAAGTTATTGGTTGGTTGCTTCTATTCATCAATTCATACGTCTTCAATGGCTAATATAATATTGTATCTATTGTAATTAATGTTGGCTACAACAGCCAAATAGTCTTTATTAAGTAAAAAAAAATATTAAGTAAAAAAATTATGTACTTGTAAGAGGGGAAACTCATTTCAAGGATACAGGCTTTTCTTTAGTGTTGGTCTAAATGAAAACATATAAACTATTTTACATCTAAAATATTCAAATATAAAATAAATATTTATTTATTTTAAATCTAAAATATTCAAATAGTCATACAACTAGTATGTTTGTCACCAAAAGAGAGAAAAAAGAAAAAAAAAATACTACAAGCATGACATTAAACAATAACCATTTGGATAGATAGTCTAATAGCATTTGTTATTCAGGCAAATATTGTTTAGCTTGAATTTTCTCTATTTTCTAATAGTTTTTATAAAAAGTTAAATGTAGATGCAACTTTTGCGAGAGATTGGAGATAATCAAATATATCGATAAAAGAATAAGCCACAAATATAGCTGCATTTAGTAAAAATTAAATTGTGGAGACGAGAACGAGAACGATTAGTAAGAAATTAAATTATGGAGACGAGAACCAGAACGAGAACGAACAATAGTTTCATCTGGAAATTGCTGTGAAACCCAATTTCCGGGTTGGGCTTTATGAAAAACCCACCCGCAGGGTGGGTTTTATGAAATGCCCATAATTATATATTTCCAAGTTAAATATTATAAGATTCCATTTAGATGCTCTATTGTCATTTGTATAGTTCCAAAAATACCCCTTCGCGCAAATTTTCTTAAATTCAGATTTGGATTGCGATTTTATTCTTATTCTTCTTCACGAGAGATCTGAATTCTATTGTTCTCATCTTCAGCAGAGATCGCAAATATCGTTCGTTGTTCACTGTGATTTTCTTCAGTCGAACTTCGCTAATCATCATCGTCATCTTCTTCTTCTTCGTGGAGTGATTTGAAGTTTTTTCGGCGATTAGGTCAATTGTGGAGAGAAGATCATCTTCTTTTCTTTTTATAGATCTTAAAACAAGGTGAGAGTTTAGATATGTAGAAATTCATACATCATTTTCTTTCATTCGCAAATTTTTTGTTGAATTTGAATTTGTTATGAAGATTATTAACTGAGCAACGATTATAGAGAATGACCATTATCCGTTAGAATTGACCGGAGAATGAACATTTTCCATTCAAAATGATCATTCTCCGTCTGTTTTAGATGGAGAATGATCATTCTCCGTCTGTTTTGTACGGAGAATGTCAGAAATATGTGTTGTCCTATTTTGTGATCTCTTCTGTTTTTATGTTATCAGGGGGGAATGGATTCAAGCTATTTAGTTAATCTTTGTTTCAAGAGAGACATAGTTTCCTGCCGTGTCACACATGAAAGTACCGTAGAATTTTTAAAGCATCAAGTGTGTGATCGATGGACTTCTTTGGATCCACTTTCCTTTTGTTTCAAGTTTTTGCATTCTGATAGGACTGAACTGTATGTTGACAGTGATTTTTGGCTTCGGTCCTTGGTTGGGGGTTTCAATGGTACCCATGACGTGAGCTTTGATCTATTTGTGGAGCAAATATACCATCCATGTTCTTCATCGACATCTTTTCCTTGTCAAAGCATTCCTATGGAACCTTTGTCTTCCTCTTCTAGTTCCTTGAGTAGTAGATGTTCTCCTACTGTAAAGGATAAACGAGTAATAGAATTTTATGAGGGCTCAATTGAGACAGTAAAGAAGAAAAAATTGGATATGTGACCTGGATCAATTACAGGCGTTGGTCAGATTTTCCTAAATGGTGTTGAAGAAGTTAGGCACGCTGTTAGAAAGGTATATTTTGAATCTCGTCATCCATTCCATATTCTAAAATCTGAGCCGGGGAGGTACACCGTTTGTTGTAAGAATTACAAGACCCATGCTTGTTTGTGGAGCTTCCATGCTATATCCATTTCGAAAGATAATCAAATTTTTGAGGTGAAGAGGTATGTGGGAGAACACAATTGTGGAGCTGGCTATATGGATAAAGGTAATATAGTTGTTCCAACAAAGTTTGTGAAAAGTTTGGTTAGTGACATTGTTCGGATGGATCCTAAAAAGTCGGCAAAATCAGTTGTTGATGAATTCAAGGTTGACTACGGTTTATCTCTTACTTACGGGCAGGCATACCATGGCATTAGGTTGGTGCACCAAGAAATGTATGGAGATGATGATAGAGCTTACAGAGACTTGTGTTGGTATATCAAAAAGGTAAAGGAAACCAATATTGGTTCCGTTATCGACTTTCAGAAAGATGATACGTCAATGAGGTTTCAGCGGCTTTTTCTTTCATATGGGGCTTGTGTTGAAGGCTTTCAATATTGTCACCCGATGCTATATTTGGATGTGACTTTCCTTACAGGGAGGTTTAGAGGGTGTTTGATGTCTGCTACAGCGAAGAATGGTAACCAATAGTTCTACCCTATTGCCTACGGTATAGTCTCGGGCGAAGATGGTGACAATTGGGAATAGTTCCTTAAAAATCTCAAGAATGTTGTTAGATGTAGTAGGTGTATCGTTTTTCTTTCAGATCAGGACACCGGTTTAGTTTCTGAAGTTCCCAAAGTGTTCCCTACTGCTTACCATAGCTATTGCTATTTTCACATGAAGAATAACATACCACTGAAGGAGAAAGGAAATGAAAGAGTGTATCCGCATGTACTTGAAGCTTGGAGGCAAGCAGTATATGCTCTAACTCCAGGTGTGTAAATGAGGCGGATATATGCAGCTTTTCTGTGCATTTTCCTTTATTTTAACAAGTAGAATGAACATTCTCCGTGTAAATAACACGGAGAATGTTATTATCCGTATTAATTTAGCACGGAGAATGACATTATCTGTTTTAAATTATACACAAAATGTCATTCTCCGTGTCATTTAGAACGGAGAATGTCATTTTCCGTCAGTTTAGAACGGAGAATACAATCCTCATGCATTCTAACAATGGGAGTGACTATTCTCCGTGCTATTCTCCGTGTTATTCTCCGTTTAAAAATACACGGAGAATGACATTCTTCGTGTTAAATTAAACGAAGAATGGTCATTATTTTTATGTGCTTGTTCCTTGATTTCCATCTTTATTAATTAGTCTTTTTTCCCTGTATAAAGGTGGGTATAAACAAGCAATTAAAAAGATTTATGATTTGAATTGTGGTCATGTTGTGAAATGGATGGATAAACAAAAGCCTGAAAATTGGTCAAATGCATTCTTTCCGGGATGTAGATACGGCGAGGTTGCTTCTAGTTGTGCAGAGTCATTCAATTCATGGATAAAGGCTGAGAAGAAAATGCCTATTTTAGCACTTGTAAATGTCATCAGAGTGAAGATGATGAAGATGATCTCAGATCGCCACAAGGATGCAAGTGATTTCAATAACATATTGACTCCATACGCCAAGAATATGCTGAAGCAGCTTACAGATGATAGCATGTCTTATAAGGTATATCGGTCTGGTGATTTCGAGTTTGAGGTGATGGCAGATACTTCCTCCCACTTGGTGAATCTTCTTGATTGGCATTGTATTTGTCGTAGATGGAAGGTATATTGATTCCCATACAGTCATGCAATCCAATACATCAGATTTGGTTCAGGCAAATTTGTCTATGATTTTGTGGAGCAGTATTGGACATCAAATTTCTACCAGAAGCTATATTCATGTGCTATTCGTCCAGTTCCAGATTCTGGAAAACAGTTTGAAAATAATTCAACTGATTTGGTCTTACCCCCTGTTCCGAAACGGGGTCCCGGCCGACCAAAGGTGGACCGTTATAAGAGTAATTATGAAAACAAAGGAAAAGAGAAGAGGAAGGTTAGATGCCATAATTGTCTTGAATTAGGTAATCACAATCGCAGTACTTGCCCTCTCCCCCCACGTGCTTCTACGGTGGTCGAGGAGGCAGTGCCCCCTCGTTAATATATATACATATATTCTTTCTTTTATATAACTATTTTTTTCCATACATTTCTTACAATTTTGACATCAATTGTTTGTTTATATCTAATGTTTCACAGTTTTTGAATGCATAATGACCATTATCCGTCATTCTTAGACGGAAAATGCCATTCTCCGTTTCAAATTACACAGAGAATAGCATTCTCATTTGTTCTAACAATGAGAATGTCATTCGCCATACAATATCCATTCGTTTTAACACTTAGAATGACATTCTCCGTGTTTTGTGACACGGAGAATGTCATTCTCCGTTTCAATTTAACACGGAGAATGACATTCTCCGTGTCGATTTAAAACGGAGAATGAAATTTAAAACAAATAATGACATTCTCCGTGTGGATTTGAAAGAAAAATGCCATTCTACGTGTTAGGTGACACGGAGAATGACATTCTGTGTGTCACCTAACACAATGTCATTCTCCGTGTCACATAACACGGAGAATGACATTCTGTGTTAGGTGACACACAGAATGTCATTCTCCGTGTTAAATCTCATTCTGTGTTAATCTAGGACGGAGAATGGCATTATAAGTATTATAATGAATGGAAATGTTCATTCTCCGTGCCATTCTCCTTGTAATTCAGGACGGAGAATGGAATTCTCATTCGTTTCAATATTGGGAAATCCATTCTCCGTTTTAACTTATATGGAGAATGAACATTCTCATGCGCTATAAGACTATAATTGCCATTCTCCGTTTAATTCAACACGGCGAATGACATTCTCTGTTTTGAATTAAACGGAGAATGGCATTATTATTTTAATTAAAACAGAAAATGTTATATTCTAATGTGTACTTTAATTTAACACGGAAAATGAACATTCTCATTTGTACTTTGAATGTCATATTATTCGTGATTTTATTATAGAATGTACCGCATATGTTACAAAGTATACAGACAAAGAAAAATAAAATTGAAACAAAAATTATAGAAAGAAGTTCTTTTATTAATATGTGTTCAAAGGCTCTATTACAGATTAAGAAAGACTTTAATATGTGTTCAAAAGCTCTATTACAGATTCAGAAAGACTCAAACCGTTCTTCTACAAAAGATCTATTACAAAGACTCATATTGTTCTTAAAGAAAGCATCTATTACAAATTCAGAAAGGCCTAAAGAAGCATACAAGCGGGTTTATCTTCACAGAAGTGCAACCGTTATTCATCTTGGTGCACATACGAGAGGGTTTATCTTCACAGAAGATAGCATCAAAGCGTATTCCTCCTTTCCTTTACCCGCAACCCCGAATGCCGGAATGGGCAGAACAAAACACAACTTGTGGCTCTTCCAAGGGAATGCTAGACCTTACCTGAGAAGGGCACAGCATGACACCCCAACTTTTTGACAAAGCACGAGGACTGCCAAGATGTTGTTCAGGTTCGAACAAGGTCTTCCAATGCATCTCGAGATTCACTACAACGTGTCCTTCTACAAGGACATAACTACTTTAAACGAAGAGATCCACAGCCAACAGCCAACTGATGCCAGGCCATTCTCCTCTCAAAACTAAGTCAGGGTCGTGCATAATGGAAATGCTATGAAGATGATGGAGTTTGCTCCTCAAGAAAGCCCTTTATATAGGACATACTGTCCAATAAATGCAGATGAACCTAATAGTCAGCATAATGAATCTCATTTAATAGGTTCATTCCGCAAACTACTCAACTGCCCACCCCCCCCAATAAATAAGGTGGCATTTAATAGTTGTTACAAGTGTAATTTAAAACGGACAATGGTCTATCATGCATGGAATGACCATTCTCCATTTTAAATACGGAGAATGACATTCTTTGTGCTAAATAACACGGAGAATGACATTCTCTGTGTAGTTTAAAACTAAAATGACCATTCTCCGTTTAAAACATAGAGAATGACATTCTCCGTCTTGCTTAACACGGAGATTGACCATCGTCAGTGTTTTAAAACTAAAAAGACTATTCTCCGTGTTAAATAACACAGAGATTATTATTCTCCATCTTACTTAACACGGAGAATACATTCTCCATGTTAAGTAGGACGGAGAATTCTATTCTCCCTTTTATTTAACACGGAGAATGTCAATCCTTATGCATTTTAACATGGAGAATGACCAATCTCCTTGTTATTTAACACGGAGATTGATATTCTCTATTTTATTTAAAACGGAGAATGGTCATCCTCATGCGTTTAAAAACTGGAATGACCATTCACCAGAATATCCATTCTCCGTATTAAGTAAGACGAAGAATTCTATTCTCCATTTTATTTAACACGGAGAATGTCCATCCGTATGCGTCTTAACATGGAGATTATTATTCTCCGTGTTATTTAACACGGAGATTGATATTCTCCGTTTTATTTAACATGGAGAATGGTCATCCTCATGCGTTTAAAAACTGGAATGACCATTCACCGTGTTATTTAGCACGGAGAGTATTCATTCTCCTATAAGTACAACAGAGATAGGACATTCTCCGTGTTCATTAAGATAGAACAATGTAATACAAGACAGCAGATGTAACCAAAAGATGCAGACACAGAAGAATATAACTGCATTTTCATATATACAGAACAATGTAATATAATACAGAGCAGATGTAACAAAACAACACAGACACAGACACAGAAGAATATAACTGCATTTTCATTTTCATATATACAGAACAATGTAATATATAATTCTTTCTTAGTATATTGTCATTTTCATAATGTATTTTACATTGTCATTTTCATAATGTGTTCATCATTTGTATTTGGACTTTTAAGCAACCTCTTAAGCCATTGCAACCTAATTTTTGTAATCCTATTGTGAATTTTGTCATCGTCCTTTCCTTTTGCTGGTATTATGAACGGATGAATCATCAAGCACCTCATAAAATATGCTGTGTACAAGAGGCGGTTGGGTGCTTTTTGTTGTGGACAATTTGAACGAAAGTTTGTATTTGTAATTTCATACTCTATCATCGCCTTGCATTTTTGCCTCATCATGTCAATTTTTCTCCTGATAATAGGCTCTAAGACCTCCCTCATATATTCTGCATCTGCCTTGCTTGATTCGTAAGTGTTTTGCACCAAGGAGTTGTAGTGTGCCCACTCGTACGAGCTGAAGTTGAATGTCAGGAGTGTATAGTATTTTACACGATCATCAAAGACAGGAATGAATAGCCATTCTATGTCGTCCTGTAAACCCATGATTAGGTCATCGACATCTGTTTTGAAAGTTTCAATGGCATCGGCTTTTGCATTTTCAACATGAGCATTGCGAATGATGGACTGTTTTCCAAAAAAACAAAGACATAATAACATTAGTTAGTTTCATCAGTGTACACATGAATATGAGGGATGTTTTAGTTTTGATTCTTACCAATGTGGGGCAACATAAATGCAGACCACTTATGTTGCACCTCTTGTGAACTTGATTGTGGTCCACTTCTTGATTTTTCTTGGTCTTCTTTCATCACCATTATTATTATGTTTAGTATAGCAGCCTCTATGTCTTGATAGTTGAATATGTCTTACATGTCTAATGATATCAGAATAATTTCAACTTCATTTTGACTTGGAGCAGAATAATATACACGATTACTGCACATAAATTTAGTTCAGTTAGATTAAATCAATAGAAATGGACAAAAATAATTGTGAAAAAAGATGAAAGGAATATAGAAGAATACATACCCTGGAGTCATCTTGTTTTTGAATATGAGGTCCTTGTAAAGCTTCTGCAGCTCTTTATCTGCCTTATTCCAAAGCCTGAGGTCCTCGTATACCCTGAGTATGTTGCCATTTTTTACCAGTTTTGCAATTCTGGCTTCTTCTTTGGATGTTGAATCATCCTTCTTATTTTTTTTCTCTGGGTTTGGGTTGAGGTTTTGGCTTCGGATCGTCCTTAAGCTTCTGCCTTTTTGTTATATTCTTCCCTTGGGGAATAAAATCATCATTAGTCATTACATCTGATGGTTTTGACCTCCTCTTTCCCCCCTTTCTAATACTGTTTTGCATACTTCTGGTTCGACAGGTTTGTCAGGTTCTTTTTTTGGAACTTGTTGAGGCTGTGTAAGCTGCAATACATCAATTATGGCTTTTTGATTATTGATTTCAGCATCCTTTTCAATGGCTTCTTTACTCAACAATTCAACTTCCCCTTGAAGCTTGTTTTTCTCATCAGTGAGCCTTTTATTTGCTCGTCTCAGCTTCTCTGTTATTTGCACAGATATAAAACAAACATCAATAAAAGGTACGATGTTAATGGAAAAAAAAGTAAAGCACATTCTCAGTTTTAACAATGGAAAAGACATTCTCCGTGTCATTAGTACACGGAGAATGACATTCTCCGTTCTAATTTAAACGGAGAATATCATTCTCCCTGTTAAATAACACAGAGAATGTCATTCTCCCTGTAGTAATGACACGAAGAATGTCATTCTCAGGTGTAATTTAAATGGAGAATGTCATTATCCGAGTGACAATAGGATTTACATTCTCCGTTTAATCTAAAATGGAGAATGTCATTCTCCGTGTTAAATTATACACGGAGAATTGTTCATTCTACTACATGTAACAAGCAGAATGTCATTCTCCGTGTTACTTAAAATGGAGAATGACATTCTCCCTGTATTTTAACACGGAGAATATCATTCTCCGTATTAAATGACACGGAGAATGACATTCTGTGTGTTAAATTGATATGGAGAATGACATTCTCCGTGTTAATTTGACAAGGAGAATGTCATTCTCCGTGTTATATTGAACGGAGAATGTCATTCTATTGTAATAAAACTTATAGAATGACAAATCACAAATTTAAAAAAGAGAAGATTTTACCTTGTGCTGCATCCTTTTCAATTGCTGCTTTATTCAACAATTCAATCTTCTCTTGAAGCTCTTTTTTCTCCTGAACAAGCCTGTTATTTGCTTGTCGCAGCTGCTCTGTTATTTCCACTGTTATAAAACAAACAAGAATGAAAGGTACGATGTGAATTAAAAAAAAGTTAAAGATTTCTCAATTTAACAATGGAAAAGATCATTCTCCGTGTTAATTTAACACGGAGAATATCATTCTCCGTATTAAATGACACGGAGAATGACATTCTGTGTGTTAAATTGACACGGAGAATGACATTCTCCGTGTTAAATTTACACGGAGAATGTCATTCTATTGTAATAAAACTTGTAGAATGACAAATCACAAATTTAAAAAAGAGAAGATTTTACCTTGTGCTTCTAGCTCTTTAACTCTGTCATTGAGCATTGCATTATCATCAAAAAGTTCAAGGTTTTATGATCTCAAATCCTCCAATTGCTTCACTGAACCATCTATTATGCTTCTGATTGCACGTTGATGGGCTTCTTGTACAAGCAGATCAGAATTCTGTCTTTTGATTTCCTCTAGTTCATGTGCCGAGTTCTCCATATCAGCTTTAATTGCACGGAGTTGTGCCTCTAGCTCTTTAATCTTTTCGAGGAGCTTCTCGTTCTGTGCTAGAAGATCAGAATTCTGTCTTCTTAATTCCTCCAATTCCAGTGCCAAGCCACCAATTGTGTCGCTGATTTCGACTTGTTCGGCACTAACCTCAGCACCAGGTATCCTTTCTTCCCCTGTCTCTCCCCTTCCCTCTTGTGGAATATCTTCTTCTAGAGGTTCCTCACCTTCCAGGTGTCCTTCTTCTTATCCAACAGATATGACCAAGTTTTCAAATATGTACGGAGAATCCATTTCCTGGGGGTACTCGGTCCTGAGGAAGGTTGAGATTCTGTATCCATCCCATGTGAAAAATCTTGGGTAATCTGTAATTGGTTCAAACTTCCTTTCCAGAAGGGTAGTATGTTCTGCAAACCAATATAGGAAGTACATTGTACAACCTTCCATCTTGGAGTAAACATCGGAGTAATCCCCTCCCACACATTTACTTGTACTTCTTTTTATACTATCCATGACATATTCCAGTATTAACCTTGGCCAGCATATACTGTTGATAGCTTCTATGTTGTCCACCAACGTGAAGAATTTGTACGACAAACTTGAACCGCCAGTTTTAGTAAAGAATACAGTTTGGCACAAGTGGAAGATCAACAGCTTGGCCAAATCATCAGGATTAGCAGTCTCATCACCATTACGAAGCTTCTGTAATAATTCGAAGAACTTATTTTTCACTTCCTGGTTACTGACTTTTGCTTGTGTGCCCTTGGAATTAGTCAGCAACCTTGTAAAATGTGTTGTACACAGGTTAAAAGTTTCTGGTGCTGGTGGCTGTTTCTGTGTCTCTATTACCAATTTTCTGCAGTTAAAATCAGTCTCGCTTTCTTTCCTAAGCGGTAGACCGAAGATGGTTGCCACATCATCGACGCTTGGCACTATTTGGACAGTGTTGCTCAACTGAAAGTAACCAACACCTTTCTTGTCTTTCCTGTAGGTTCCTATCAAGTTCTCAAGGCCTTCTGTTGCCTTCGCTAATTCTTTTGTCTCAACTCTGCCTTTGTAGAATATCTCAATTAAGTTCCAGAAATTGGTATTCTTTAAAGATTTAATGACTGGCTCAGGTAAACATCCGCCATTTACAGTGACAACCACCATAAGTTCTAGAGTTGTTCTGAAAGTAGCAAGGAAAACTCTAGAATCCTTATTCCTGATAGTGGTTTTTTCTACAAAAAAAGAAAAAAAAACAAAAACAAAACATAAACAATAAATTAGGTTTATGATAATTGTTATCCATTGATATAAGAAAATGGTCATTCTCCGTTTACTTTTAAATGGAGAATGATATTCTCTGTGTAAAAATACAAGGAGAATGGTCATTCTCCGTGCTAAATTATAAGGAGAATGACATTCTCCGTATAATTTAGCACGGAGAATGTCATTCTCCTTGTAAATTATACGGAGAATGTCATTCTCCGTGATATATTTTCAAGGAGAATGTCATTCTCCGTGTTAAATTACACGGAGAATGTCATTCTACATGTAAATTAACAAGGAGAATAACATTCTCCCTGTATTTTAACACAGAGAATGTCATTCTCTGTATAATTTAGCACGGAGAATGTCATTCTTCGTGTTCAATTACACGAAGAATTATATTCTCCGTATAATTTACAAGGAGAATGACATTCTCCGTGCTAAATTATACGGAGAATGTCATTCTCCTTGTATATTTACAAGGAGAATGACCATTCTCCTTGTATATTTACAGGGAGAATGTCATTCTCCTTGTAAATTTACAGGGAGAATGTCATTCTCCGTGTTAAATTTACAGGGAGAATGACATTCTCCGTGCTAAATTATACGGAGAATGTCATTCTCCTTGTTAAATTTACAGGGAGAATGACATTCTCCATGCTAAATTTATAGGGAGAATGTCATTCTCCGTGTTAAATTTATAAGGAGAATGTCATTCTCCGTATAATTTAGCACGGAGAATGACATTCTCCTTGTAAATTTACAGGGAGAATGTCATTCTCCGTGTTAATTTACAAGGAGAATGTCATTCTCCGTGATATTTTTTCAAGGAGAATGTCATTCTCCGTGTTAAATTACACGGAGAATATCATTCTACCTGTAAATTAACAAGGAGAATGACATTCTCTCTATATTTTAACACGGAGAATGTCATTCTCTTGTAAATTTACAAAGAGAATGTCATTCTCCATGTTAAATTTACACGGAGAATGTCATTCTCTTTGTAAATTTACAAGAAAATGAAATTCTCCGTATAATTTAGCACGGAGAATGTCATTCTCGTCAAATTACAAGGAGAATGTCATTCTCCATGCTAAATTATACGAAGAATGACATTCTCTTTGTAAATTTACAGGGAGAATGACATTCTTCTTATATATTTACAGGAAGAATGTCATTCTCCTTGTAAATTTACAGGGAGAATGTCATTCTCCGTGTTAATTTTACAGGGAGAATGACATTTCCTTACAATTTAGCACGGAGAATGTCATTCTCCCTGTAAATTTAACAAGGAAAATGACATTCTCCGTATAATTTAGCACGGAGAATGTCATTCTCCCTGTAATTTTACAGAAAGAATGTCATTCTCCGTGCTAAATTACACGTAGAATGATCAAGACCATTCTTAGTGACATTTAACACGGAGAATGATCAATGAATCATGAAAATAAGTTAAAGTTATACCTTCTTTTTGGATAGCAGGCTTCTTCCCCTTATATGCAACTTTTTTAGTTATCAGTTTCTTTGATCCTCCGTCATTCCCTTTTGGATTTGATGATGGTGATTCGTCACTCCCTTTTTGATTATCTGCTTCTTGATTTGGTAATGTCTTCGACGGTGACGACATTGTGCGAATGTCTAGAATGAGAGGAACGTTTGAAATTTTTTGGAGGAGAAACCCTAGATTTTGGAGGAATGTTTGAAGATTTTTGGAGAAATCCTAGATTTTGGAGGAGAAACTGATCGTCTTATCGAAGAAGAGAGAGTACGAAACGTTTTTTTGCTTTTTGTTTTTGAATAGCAGGATTCGGGTTTGTTTGGAAAAAAATTATAAGGAAGGGCAAAAAGGTCATTCGAACCCGCTTTTATATATTAATAGATAATTTTGGGCACGCGATGAAATGTTATTTTGCTGTGGGTTTTATATAAAACTTTTGCAATTTTTGGGCATTTCATAAATTTTTTCATTCGGGGAAGTATATCTTTTTCTGCTGCATCCGCCATGCATTCGCCGCCGTTCGAATGTCCACAAATATCAAAAAATCTATATGAAACTTATAATCAGTTTTCAAGTTTTTCATAAAAAATTGCAATGTATACAAAAATTTGGTACTTTTTGTAGCATTTACTTGTATTTTTCAATTTTTAAAATGTGTTAATCAAATATTTATCTTGTATTTTCTTTAATTATTCTATATTTTTATAAATACTAAATGTAGCAGAAGATTGGCACAAACATAAATTATTCTCGCAACTATATATATTAATAACATCATGTTTTAATTAACATGCAAATTCAACCCCCATTCTTAGACATTAATATATATATATATATATATATATATATATATATATATATATATATATATATATATATGTAACGCCCCAGTCCCAAAATACGTAGGACTAGGTACATAGACATGCCAGCTGTATACATACGAAGTATACTCCAATATATGAAAACCTCGTATGAATACATAAGCTGTAAAATGCAGTAAACCAAGAGTAATCTAATCTCATCCACGAAATATAAGAATAAAAGATGTCATATGATGATAATGAATTGTCATTGATACATATAGTTGGGCGGAGACAAATCCACTACCAACTATGAAAAAAAATACAAGATATACAAAAGAATAATTTTGGCTAGCGAAGCGAAGACGATCTAAGCGCAATCATCCTCGAAGAAATAGAGATGGTCACAGCTAGAGATAGAGCACCTGCGAAAGACAAGAACACACACCTGGAGAGATAACCAGGTCCTCAGAGGGACGTAACAAGACACATAATATCATGCCATATAAGTTGAATAAATATTGCTCAAATAAATAAGTCAATTGAATTATAACATGGACCAACACGCACCTATTGAACTAGCGTACCATCCCCCCAACCAAACAAGGACAGAAGATGGTAAACTAATTCATGGTGACGTATCTTTCCATGCTATGAATCCAATATGGTATCCGGACCCCAACAAGGTTCAATACCTTCTCATCAAAGTAGTAAGTCACACCTACAACCAAACAAGGACAAGATGTGACGAACTAATCCGCGACAAGTTATTGTTCCAAGCTACGGTCAGATACAGGTACCCAAACCAAAGGTACTCATACCTAACGGATAAGGGTAGCCTAACCGTTCTAAGTGAATGCAGTTTTAAGAATAGTTCATGGTCGCATGACTACCGGGTCAAGTCAAGAAAATACCAATGAAGTACCTCAGTAGCGAGCCACAACACCATATACTTGTAGCACCCAGTTTCCCAAATAAGGGTAATTTTGAAATTTTGTGTTTATAATTATTTTAATAATAATATTTAATTTATGATATGATTTTTGGTGATTTTAAATCATTTTAAAATTATTTAAATCAATGACTTGTGGTTTTGACGTTTTGCTAGTGAAACCCTAGAGACTGTTTGACCTAGAGCCTAACCATGTGATTATGATATTTTAATGTCATTTTTGGCCTAAGGATATTTTTGCATTTGACCTCTTTGAATTATTTTGATATTATTTTATTATTTATGATATTGTTTTGGGATTATTTGAGTCGGGTTCGAATTTTAACTCAATCCGACTTGAAACGGGGACCCGGGAGTAGTTTGACTCTAGTGGGACCCACACACTACTTAGGCATGGCCCACATAATATTAATTTTAGTCCACATGATAGAAATATTTTAGTTAGAGGTTAGACTAATTATTATGGATAAGGTTAGTGTGATTAGAGACTTTAGAATGACTAATTTAGCCCCAACCAATTAGCCCTTTCCTAATACTCATAGAATAGGTTAGTGGGGGCATTTTGGACCTTACCATAATAGAACAAATAGCCCCATATGGCCAGCCACTTTGGGAGAGGATAGGCTCAAGTTTATTTCATTATTCTCATCCACACTCTCTCTCTTGTTCTTCCCCAAATTCCTAGAGAGCAATCCCTAGCAATTTCTCCACCAAATCATTCCATTTCACCACCAAATCTTCTTCTTTCCTTCTCCATTCTAGCCAAGGAGGAAGCAACCCAAGTTTGGGAGGATTCGGAGCTCGTTCGTGTCCTTTTGGAATCTCTACGTGTCGGTGTCGCTCCGGGAAGGCTTTTCTTCGATTCGATCTACCGGGAGGTATAAATCCCTTCTCCTTTTCATTTCCTCATGCATATAGGTCTATTTTGAACCCATAGGAATGACCCCATAGTTGTATCTCTATTTGTGTCCATTTCGTGTCCATTTGGAGGTCATAGGAGTGTCCTTTGTGTTGTGGTTGTGTCCATGTGGAAAAATCCCAAATTTGGACACACTATGTGTTGTTGTTATGTATGAATGAATTATTACATGTTTAATCTCATATTTTTGTATTGGAGATGTGTTCTATAGTGTCTCATATATACATATTAGTGTAGAGAGTGAGTTCTTGATATATTATGTTATATACTTGTGTTCTTTTGTCTCAAACTATCTAAATCCGTCATAATTTTTATCCACGTTTTTAATTTCAGTCCTAACTTAGAAATGTCATAACTTCTAGCTCAAAGCTCGGTTTAATCTCCTATTTTTTTAAAAGAAGCATATTGAAGTTAACTTTCCAAAAACATGTATTAATAGGCCTAATTCTTTCTGTAACTTTTTGGAGAAATATTTGAGTGTCAGCTGTACGAAAGACAAACGCGTTCTCGGTGTTTTCGCGATTCCGGGAGTTTTCGGAAACGAAAACGCGATCCGTTTAAAGTTTCGAAAAGCTAACACATAGATCTATAACATACTTTAATCCTAAATTTTAATTCATGCTGAGATGGTACAGTATTGATTATTAGTAGGAGTTACTATTCGACATATGCATTTTGTGCACACTTGTGTGTAATATAATGTTCTATTTGATTTTAACCCTTGTTAATGTATATATATTATGTAATTAAATAGAGAATACAAGCACGAGTAAATAGTTAAATAAATGATGTATGAGGTGTAAGTATCCTATCTAATGTAAGCATGTATAAGTATGGCTTGTAATGAATATGTAGGTTCCATAGTATGTAATGTATGGTGCATATAGTGGTGCAAGAGAATAATGAATGAATGCAAGCATGAATGTAATGTAATAATAGATGTAATGTATACAATATACAAGTTAATGAGATGTAATGTTCTATGTTAACACAAATCCTATATTACCTCATGTACCCCCTTACACTATGTTGACACTATCACACTTGACACATTATTCACTTACACTTTGACACTCTTTGATATGTATACACTATGTATGCCCATTTAACCCTCACTTGCCCCTTTGTCATGTTCACATACACACACATAGTCTCTTAAATAAGTATTTATGAATATAGTTAACTTAGCTATGTATATATATTATATATATGTTAGCATATTGTGTTGTAATATATAAGTTTATATAACCATTTAAAATGCCATGATTATAGACCTAATGTTGAATACCAATATATGCATGTGTATATATGTGTAGACATATATAGCTTAAAGTAATAGATTACCTAGTGTATATCCAATGTGAATTCTTGCCTATTTGAGTATTGAATAATTGCATGCTATATAGAGTTGGGTGTATGTTGGCTTGTGTAGCCTTGTATTGATGTGTGCTTGCTAGGATAGTCTTGGTTAGGCCTAGTAAGACTTACTGGGTTAGGACATGACCTAGTTTGACCTAGTTTGACTAGTGCAGTTGACCAGAGTTGACCAAGGGTTGACTTTGGCCTAGTTTGATCTAGATTTATGTAGAATGCATTGTAGTGCTTTATATTACCCTTCTGGACATGTTGTGACTTGTACTGTTCTAATTAGGAGCCAGACACCTTGTAACCTGTGTTGCTTTAAATAGGACTCTGTGGCTTCAGTTGGACCCCCTATACTTATCAGCTGTTCAGGTTATCAAGCGAGTACATTCTCTGATAGTTCTCTCATTTATTTGTCAATTATTATATTTCAGTTCAAGTTAGTTGTATGCGATTCTCTGTTACAACACGTGTGGATATTACTGGATTCATGTATACGACACACATTTATTTTCTGGCCTCTATTACTGGTATCATCATTTTCGGCTTCTATTACTGGAATCACCTGCTGGAATCATTTACTGGAATTATTTACTGGAATTATTTACTGGAATCATTTACTGGTATCATTATATTTTGGCTGGACTCATCTTGAATCATTGTGTCAGAATTCTGGATTCACTTGCTGGGAGGGAAAATACTAGAGTAAGACATGTAGACATACCCCATTACTGGAATCACCCCTACTGGAATCTACTGGAATGATAGCCATCTCTCGCCTGATCAGTGAGAGGTGTGCCGGATTACCCACAGTCGTTTACATGTCGATCTCGGTATTTTAAAATACACTGTTAGAGTATAGGCTGGACTCACCCTGGAATCATTGATCACTATAACTGGATTCGTCCCTTACTGGATTCATCTTGTATTAGATTCATCTTGTACTGGACTTACATTGGAGTTACACTGGTCTACATTGTTGTCTGGACTTCATATCATATTACCCTGGTTCAGCTAGTTCTATTTTTTTTTACAGACTTCATTGCTATGATTCTTCTCTTGATTAGTTATTTACTTTTCTTGTACCTTATCTGTCTTTCTTACCATCAGCTGAATATAAACTGCCATTTTTATCAATACAACTGCCTATAACTGCTTTATAGTTCTCTGTCATTTACTTGGGTTTTCTAGATGAGATGTGCTCGTTCCTGTCCTGACTGGACTTGTTGATAAATTTTACAGATAGCTTAGAGGTTGCCTGCTAGCCTAGAGGAGACACCTTAGAGGTTGTTTAGATAGTTATTTCATTTGTCTGGAGTTGTATTTACTTTGTGGATTACTGTATTTGAGTTTTGAGATGTATTTCTGAGTTTTTGTATCTTAGACACTTAGACTTCTATCTCCTGTATCTCTTTGGATTTTATGTTTTATCTAACCTTATCATGCTCTACCTTAAATGTGATTGAGACTGTATCTGCTTAGCATTATATTGTTAGATGATGTGACCTAGGACAGCGTTCTACCGCCGATACTACGGCGTAGGCTGGGCGTTGTTACGTTCTCGTACCCTAACAGTGGGTGCGGGTCGTGACACGTTTTTAGTGGTGGCCCATGTAGGTCAAGTTTATGTAGTGGTATTCGAACTTGAGTACCACTACAGCCTGCAGTAGGAATAGGATATATCTTAAAGGTACTCAATCACAGTTAGGAACCCTTGAGAGATTCCCGGAACGACCCTTGAGAATCTTATTTTAATTTCGATTTGAGAACTCTTTTTCCCTTGATTTGATTTATTTTTACTTACTGTTGTTAAATTTGATTTTGATGGATTATGGTTGAATTTGAGTTGTATTCATTGATTTTGATGAATGATTGTCGAATTTTGAATCTTGATGATAGCTATTGCATCCGAGTTGTATTTTGATGGATTTTTGTTCATTTTGAATTTTGAAGTTCGTTGATAAATTTGATTTGATTTATGGGTATTCATTGTTGATTTAATTTAATTTTTTTTTGACAAGATGAAATTATATGGGCTAGGTCATCTATGTTATGGAATCTAGTCTTCTATAGTCACATTAGCCAGCATGGTGAGGACATATAGTCTGACTCTGGATATATTTCTTGGGTGTGGGAATTTAAGGTTTTCGCAGCCAAGCTAGCGGCACCGCGAAAATGTTAAATACCACGATTCTAGAGGTATGTGCATAAGTCATGGACTCTGTGATTATCGTAGCCTTGCTTACTAGTATGACGAGGATTTAGAGTACCATGATTTTGGATAGACGCATATGATTATCATATTGTACCTTAAATATTTTCAAGCATGTTTTCTCTACTTTGATGCAGTCCTTCAAAAAGAATTATTATTTGTTTTGCTTTGTTTTGCTTCTAATTATTTAACTTAGGAGTAGCTTGTGTAACTTCTTACTATGAGTTTCTTCTTAATACAATGAATCGATGATTTTGTTAGACTTTATCTTGGATTTGATATTTAGCTCTGGTTTCAAAATGGTTCCTTCTTTTAGGCAAATAAGCAAACAACTTTTATCGTTATTTCCTTCTTGCTATTATTCTAGTATTGAATAATAATAATAATAAAACTGCCTTGATTTCGTCAATCACCTATTTTGCGATCTTGGTAGGAATCTAAATGTTGGTCTTAACATAGAATTAATTTTTTTTTGGGACATGAGAATATATGAGTATATTTACATAGTGGACACTTGCCTGATACGTATGCATGCTACACTTGATTTTCCACCTATCTAAATACATATTAATATGTTGTTAATGTTAAAATTTTCAAAACCCTAATATTTCTGGTTTTCCTGCTTTTCCAGTTTAAATTCGTAATTTAAATATAATTTCATGTTATTAGTTTTGTCTACATAACTGCACATGTATGATATCTGCAGAGTTTTAATTTTTAGAGAAATTGGTTAAGTTATGTTAAATTTGTAAAATCTGAGACTGCATTATGTTAATATTACACTGGTTTAAATGTTAGCTTATTTTCAGATTTTGTATGTAAATGCTGAACTAAAATTGGGTTTAACATTTCAATACTAAGCTATAACCCTGTACAAGGACACACACACCCCCTAACTTAGTATACTCTGTCATGTAACCTAACCTTTTCTCTCTATGTTATGATCACATACTTGTATAGATATATATAGAGCTTAGGCATACATGTTATAATATATGTATATACATAACTAAATCTCTACCTCTTATAGATGTTTATGGTTAGCCATGCATGTTATGATTAAATAGGTTGTGTATTGTAGGTTCTTAACCCATATGCCATGAGTAGGATAACAGGATAGCTCATATACAATTTTATGTATATTTTACATACACCCATACACACACAAATCACATAACATTACATAATGCTAGTTTTTCCTCTCTAACTCTCTCTCTGTATATATATATATATATATATATATATATATATATATATATATATATATATATATATATATATATATATTGTGATTTGGATTTTAATGCAAGTGATTTTCAATTCCTTAATTTTTGAATTTAATTTTCTGTACCCTTTTTCAGATAATTGGTAGTTGCCTTTATTTTGTTTTGATAAGTACCAGTTTCATATAGGATGGTAGACAGCCTTACAGTATTGATGGTTTGTTGTTTCTGTAACTTCTCTAGTTTAGTACCCTAAATTGCTTGTATGTTTTGATACCCTATGACCATTTCGGTTAGCATGACTAATATACCTAGATGAGACTTTCACTACCACCGTATGCCATGACCCTGTATGTCGTCCTTTTGATCACATGATTTGTTTTAATCTGGGACTTTGATTGTGGGGGTTTGACCTAGAGGGAGTATGGACATTTTAATTTCGAGGACGAAATTTTTCTAAGGTGGGTAGAGTTGTAGCACCTAGTTTCCCAAATGAGGGTAATTTTGAAATTTCGTATTTATAATTATTTTAATAATAATATTTAATTCATGATATGATTTTTGGTGATTTTAAATCATTTTAAAATTATTTAAATCAATGACTTGTGGTTTTGACGTTTTGCTAGTGAAACACTAGAGACTGTTTGACCTAGAGCCTAACCATATGATTATGATATTTTAATGTCATTTTTGGCCTAAGAATATTTTTGCATTTGACCTCTTTGAATTATTTTGATATTATTTTATTATTTATGATATTGTTTTGGGGTTATTTGAGTCGGGTTCGAATTTCAACTCAATCCGACTTGAAACGGGGACCCGGGGGTAGTTTGACTCTAGTGGGACCCACACACTACTTAGGCATGGCCTACATAATATTAATTTTAGTCCACATGATAGAAATATTTTAGTTAGAGGTTAGACTAATTATTATGGATAAGGTTAGTGCGATTAGAGACTTTAGAATGACTAATTTAACCCCAACCAATTAGCCCTTTCCTAATACTCATAGAATAGGTTAGTGGGGGCATTTTGGACCTTACCATAATAGGACAAATAGCCCCATATGGCCAGCCACTTTGGGAGAGGATAGGCTCAAGTTTATTTCATTATTCTCATCCACACTCTCTCTCTTGTTCTTCCCCAAATTCCTAGAGAGCAATCCCTAGCAATTTCTCCACCAAATCATTCTATTTCACCACCAAATCTTCTTCTTTCCTTCTCCATTCTAGCCAAGGAGGAAGCAACCCAAGTTTGGGAGGATTCGGAGCTCGTTCGTGTCCTTTTGGAATCTCTACGTGTCGGTGTCGCTCCGGGAAGGCTTTTCTTCGATTCGATCTACCGGGAGGTATAAATCCCTTCTCCTTTTCATTTCCTCATGCATATAGGTCTATTTTGAACCCATAGGAATGACCCCATAGTTGTATCTCTATTTGTGTCCATTTCGTATCCATTTGGAGGTCATAGGAGTGTCCTTTGTGTTGTGGTTGTGTCCATGTGGGAAAATCCCAAATTTGGACACACTATGTGTTGTTGTTATGTATGAATGAATTATTACATGTTTAATCTCATATTTTTGTATTGGAGATGTGTTCTATAGTGTCTTATATATACATATTAGTGTAGAGAGTGAGTTCTTGATATATTATGTTATATACTTGTGTTCTTTTGTCTCAAACTACCTAAATCCGTCATGATTTTTATCCACGTTTTTAATTTCAGCCCTAACTTAGAAATGTCATAACTTCTAGCTCAAAGCTCGGTTTAATCTTCCATTTTTTTAAAAGAAGCGTATTGAAGTTAACTTTCCAAAAACATGTATTAATAGGCCTAATTCTTTCTGTAACTTTCTGGAGAAATATTTGAGTGTCAGCTGTACGAAAGACAAACGCGTTCTCGGTGTTTTCGCGATTCCGGGAGTTTCCGGAAACGAAAACGCGATCCGTTTAAAGTTTCGGAAAGCTAACACATAGATCTATAACATACTTTAATCCTAAATTTTAATTCATGCTGAGATGGTACAGTATTGATTATTAGTAGGAGTTACTATTCGGCATATGCATTTTGTGCACACTTGTGTGTAATATAATGTTCTATTTGATTTTAACCCATGTTAATGTATATACATTATGTAATTAAATAGAGAATACAAGCACGAGTAAATAGTTAAATAAATGATGTATGAGGTGTAAGTATCCTATCTAATGTAAGCATGTATAAGTATGGCTTGTAATGAATATATAGGTTCCATAGTATGTAATGTATGGTGCATATAGTGGTGCAAGAGAATAATGAATGAATGCAAGCATGAATGTAATGTAATAATAGATGTAATGTATACAATATACAAGTTAATGAGATGTAATGTTCTATGTTAACACAAATCCTATATTACCTCATGTACCCCCTTACACTATGTTGACACTATCACACTTGACACATTATTCACTTACACTTTGACACTCTTTGATATGTATACACTATGTATGCCCATTTAACCCTCACTTGCCCCTTTGCCATGTTCACATACACACACATAGCCTCTTAAATAAGTATTTATGAATATAGTTAACTTAGCTATGTATATATATTATATATATGTTAGCATATTGTGTTGTAATATATAAGTTTATATAACCATTTGAAATGCCATGATTATAGACCTAATGTTGAATACCAATATATGCATGTGTATATATGTGTAGACATATATAGCTTAAAGTAATAGATTACCTAGTGTATATCCAATGTGAATTCTTGCCTATTTGAGTATTGAATAATTGCATGCTATATAGAGTTGGGTGTATGTTGGCTTGTATAGCCTTGTATTGATGTGTGCTTGCTAGGATAGTCTTGGTTAGGCCTAGTAAGACTTACTGGGTTCGGACATGACCTAGTTTGACCTAGTTTGACTAGTGCAGTTGACCAGAGTTGACCAAGGGTTGACTTTGGCCTAGTTTGACCTAGATTCATGTAGAATGCATTGTAGTGCTTTATATTACCCTTCTGGACATGTTGTGACTTGTACTGTTCTAATTAGGAGCCAGACACCTTGTAACCTGTGTTGCTTTAAATAGGACTCTGTGGCTTCAGTTGGACCCCCTATACTTATCAGCTGTTCAGGTTATCAGGCGAGTACATTCTCTGATAGTTCTCTCATTTATTTGTCAATTATTGTATTTCAGTTCAAGTTAGTTGTATGCGATTCTCTGTTACAACACGTGTGGATATTACTGGATTCATGTATACGACACACATTTATTTTTTGGCCTCTATTACTGGTATCATTATTTTCGGCTTCTATTACTGGAATCACCTGCTGGAATCATTTACTGGAATCATTTACTGGAATTATTTACTGGAATCATTTACTGGTATCATTATATTTTGGCTGGACTCATCTTGAATCATTGTGTAAGAATTCTGAATTCACTTGCTGGGAGGGGAAATACTAGAGTAAGACATGTAGACATACCCCATTACTGGAATCACCCCTACTGGAATCTACTGGAATGATAGCCATCTCTCGCCTGATCAGTGAGAGGTGTGTCGGATTACCCACAGTTGTTTACATGTCGATCTCGGTATTTTAAAATACACTGTTAGAGTATAGGCTGGACTCACCCTGGAATCATTGATCACTATAACTGGATTCGTCCCTTACTGGATTCATCTTGTATTAGATTCATCTTGTACTGGACTTATATTGGAGTTACACTGGTCTACATTGTTGTCTGGACTTCATATCATATTACCCTGGTTCAGCTAGTTCTATTTTTTTTACAGACTTTATTGCTCTGATTCTTCTCTTGATTAGTTATTTACTTTCCTTGCACCTTATCTGTCCTTCTTACCATCAGCTGAATATAAACTGCCATTTTCATCAATACAACTGCCTATAACTGCTTTATAGTTCTATGTCATTTACTTGGGTTTTCTAGATGAGATGTGCTCGTTCCTGTCCTGACTGGACCTGTTGATAAATTTTACAGATAGCTTAGAGGTTGCCTGCTAGCCTAGAGGAGACACCTTAGAGGTTGTTTAGATAGTTATTTCATTTGTCTGGAGTTGTATTTACTTTGTGGATTACTGTATTTGAGTTTTGAGATGTATTTTTGAGTTTTTGTATCTTAGACACTTAGACTTCTATCTCCTGTATCTCTTTGGATTTTATGTTTTATCTAACCTTATCATGCTCTACCTTAAATGTGATTGAGACTGTATCTGCTTAGCATTATATTGTTAGATGATGTGACCTAGGACAGCGTTCTACCGCCGACACTGCGGCGTAGGCTGGGCGTTGTTACGTTCTCGTACCCTAACAGTGGGTGCGGGTCGTGACAATACTATTCCTCAGTATCGAGCGAGTCTATAGCATATAGTCTACCTATCGTTCCTCAGTAGCGAGCGAGTCTACGATAGATAGGGTGGTAGTCAACTTCCAATCATGTTCTCCCCGCCCAATGCCAACTCATAACTGCTAAGTCTTCTATCATGCAATTCTATTAGCAGTTATTTCCTAAGGCACGGCTTATACGTACTGGTGGCCAGCCAATCACGCATGTCCGAGTCCTATATGTGACTCACAACAACATGGTATAAATGTGTCAAGGCCTATGTATGCAACACACAAGGTGGTCACTTAAATCTAGGTTTAATGTATAAGAAAAATAATACATAGCAGGAGAATATAAATGAACAGTAAGTTCTAACATGTTATGCCATGTATCACAGTTTATTTTGCATAAAGAAAATAATGAATAATGCATAAATATGAGCTAAAATAATTAAACAGCAAATGGCAAGGTGTCTTGCCTGAGGGTGGTACGAGATGTAGCAAAATCCAACAGTCAGAATCGTCAACATGAAAGTCAAAATCCACAAGGAGCTCCGGATGCTGAAATAAACATCACGAACGAGTTTGGAATAAGAGATATACCTAGGAAACGCCTGTCCAAAAGTTAAATTCTGGAACAGGGGCAAAATCATAATTTCGGGTCAAAACGATGTCCGTCGTTGGACCCGCCTTGCACCAAAATGTGCGCCAGAACCTACGATCTCTTAAGTCGTCAAATTAAATGTCTATAAATTTATTTTTTTGAGACGAACTCAACGGTATGTCCAATTTTGGATTCCGAGGAGCCGTGCACAAAATCGCCCGTTGAGTGGGATTGTGGGCCCGCCAAAATGGCGTCCCAGTCAACGGTCTCAGAATCGGACCAAACTTGGCATACAGGACCAGAAAAATATTTTGAGTCCAATGGCGTAAGTTTCGTCGCGATTTGATGAGTGTACGCAAAGTAATTGGGAAATATCGAAAAGGTCCGATACGAAAAAATTTGACGGATACGGATCAAATTCGTCGCATACACGCAACCAACTTGAATTCTGTCAAAGTTCGCACGTCCGAAAAGTCGATACGGACCCTTCGTTACTCTCGGTTTGCGATGAGGTCGCCCGGTTTGTCGGGATGGATCTCGTACCAGGATTTTTAAGGTTTTTGAAAACTGATTTTTCGTGATTTTTAATCTAATTAAACATGGAATTTATTATAGAGTAAATAAATATATTTGAAGAGGATGATAGAGGGTCATGTGGGCTTTCTACAGAAATTTACAGATCTAAAAACGGACAAGAATTGGAAGAGAAATTAATTGGAGAAGTCGGATACCTTGATTTTAAATTCTGTCGTTAGTGGTGGTGGTGTTTGTTGTTGTTGTCACTGCTTCCGCGGGACGGGACTGCTGTCTCCCCGGCGAGGCTGGCACGCATGCCAAGGAGAGGGAGGAGGATGGAGGAGAGAGGAGGAAGAAGATGGAGAAGAAATTAGGGTTTGATTTACTAAAACTCACATATATATAGTTTATATATATATATATATATATATATATATATATATATATATATATATATATAATAGAAGTGTTCGGCCAAAGTAGCTTGCTGCTACTTGTGGGAACAAAGGGGTGGCCACATGCTGCTGGTTTTCTTTTTGCCAATGTGTGGTCGGTTCCCACTTTGGTGGGGCCGACCACATAGCCATTTTTTTTCTTTTCTTTTCTTTCAAATCTACTTATATATATATATATATATATATATATATATATATATATTTATATATATATATATATATATATATATATATATATATATATATATATATATATCTATAAATACACTAAAAATCTATTTAAAATCTAAATACCATTTAAAAGTCAACTATCCAATTATTTAATATATTTGAGCATATCAACATATATATATAAATTCAATCCTTAATAAATCAACTCAAAATAGTAATAATATTTAAATAGAAAAATATATTTATTAAATCTTCGCAAAATAAATTTTAATAATAATAAATTAATAAAATCTTTCCAATGGGTGCACTTATACCGCACACCCTTATCCGGGGTCTTCTCCACATAGGTTGGGAACCCCACCAACTTTAACAAATCTTCCCTTCACAACTAGGTGGAGGCGGTCGTCATCCCCACGATCTGCCTGTATTACTCTAACTTCTCTCTCGGTAGAACCTTCGTGAGCATATCCGCTCCATTGTCATCAGTATGAACCTTCTCAAGCGTCGCGTCCTTCTTCTCAACCACATCCCGTATCCAATGATACGAAGTCTCAATGTGTTTGGACCGACTATGAAATGTCTGGTTCTTTACAAGGTGAATAACACTCTGACTGTCGCAAAGCAAAGTATACTGCTCTTGCTTCAGCTCTATTTTCTGCAACAGCTTCTTCATCCACAGAAGCTCCTTGCAAGCCTCCGTCGTCGTAATGTATTCTGCCTCCGTCGTCGACAAGGCAACACACTTCTGCAATCGCGACTGCCACGATACCGCTCCTCCAGCAAACATCATCACATAGCCCGAGGTCGATCGTCTCGTGTCTACATCTCCAGCCATATCAGCGTCGGTATACCCAACCAACTTCAGCTCGTCACCACCAAAAGAAAGTCTCCAATCGACAGTGCCCTGAAGGTATCGTAGAATCCACTTGACCGCACTCTAATATACCCTTCCAGGATTTAAAAGATACCTGCTAACTGTGCCAACTGCATGAGCGATGTCTGGCCTCGTACACACCATAGCATACATAAGACTTCCCACAGCTGAGACGCATGGAACCTGCTCCATATCTTCCTTTTCATCCTCGGTAGATGGACACTGCTCCTCAGTGAACTTAAAGTGAGCCACAAGGGGGCAACTCACTTTTTTCGACCCGTCTATCACGAAACGCTGAAGTACCCGATGAATCTACTTCTTTTGGGACAAGTGTAGCCGCTTGGACTCTCTCTTTCGGCTGATCTCCATCCCAAAAATAGTCTTTGCTGTGCCCAAATCCTTTATAGAGAAGGCCGCGCCCAGTTGGCGCTTCAACTCTGCTATCCTAGTGGTATTCTGACCCAGTAATAGCATATCATCAACATAGAGCAATAAAATGATGAAATCATCCTCGAAAAAATATCTCACAAATGTACAATGTTCCGGTGTCGTCCGTGCATAACCATGCTCCCCCATAAACTACTTAAACTTCTTGTACCTCTGCCTCGGAGCCTGCATTAGACCATACAAGTTCTTCCTCAATCGACAGACCAAATGTGACTTGCCCTTCTCACAGAATTCCTCTGGTTGCTCCATGTATAACTCCTCCTCAAGATCACCGTGGAGGAATGTCGTTTTCACGTCCATCTGTTCGACCTCCAAGTCGAGACTGGCTGCCAATGCTAGCACCATCAGAATAGACGAATGCTTGACGACAGGCGAAAAAATCTCATCATAATCTATGCCTTTTCGCTGACCGTAGCCTTTAACTACCAGTCTCGCTTTGTATCGAGGACGAGTAGCATTATTCGTCTGCTTCACTCTAAACATCCATCGATTCTTCAAATCCTTCTTGCCCTTTGGCAACAGCACCAGCTCGTGAGTAGAATTGACATGTAAGGAACTCATCTCCTCCTGCATGGTCTGCATCCACTCCTGCCTTTGTTCATCTTCCATAGCCTCTGCAAAGCTTTCGGGCTCTCTTCCGTCAGTCAGTAGCACATACTCACTCGATGTGTATCTCGTAGATGGTCGATGCTCTATGTCGCTCCTTCTCAGTGGAGCCACTGGTGCTGGCTGTATACCAACAGCCTCCTCCTCTTCAGGAACTACCTCCCCGGCATGCTCATCCACGTGAGGGACAACCTGACCACCATCAGCAGGCTGATGATCATGGTTGGAAGCAACTCCATGTACTGGCTCCCCCATAATTGGATCCTCTGCGATGTCCTCTAGAAATTGCTCGAAGCAAAATGACTCTAACTCAGGCAATTCTTCAGCCTCAGAAGGTGTCTCGAAATCCTGAGTGTTGGTCATGGTGTCACGCCCCAGAACCAGAATACTGGAGAGCGGGGGCAGACATAGCCAGCTACGTATAATGAAATGGAATCCACGTCACTATACGGTCACGGCTGTCTAGATATATGAGGGTTTAACTACAATCCATCAGTCTCCTATGGTCAAGAACAAGCCTATTGTCTCAATCATAAGCAAGCAGTAACAGTCACAAGATGTTAGAGCATCAATATATAATAGTAAGGCGTCCCATACATTACATATTGGATGATCATGAAGCTAGTCATACAAAATGTCAGGACTAGCAAGAGTTTTAGTCAATACATGATCAACCCTAGGATTTGTCAATCATGTTACAGCCCGTAGGCAGACAGTAAATAAAGGTGCAATACGAGCTAACACGTGCTCGCCGGCTAAACGTCTCAAAAGAATAATTTTACAAACAGAGTGGAAGGACAAAAAACCCACTCGTTGCCCTGGTTATGCCTGGTGGTCACCATCGGGCTGGAAGACAGGTGGATCCTCTGGTGCTGCTCCGATATCTGGCCACACAAAACCTGCTGGGTCAGACCCCAGAAAGAGCAAGTGCCACAAAAGAGGCTTCACTTAGGAACTAAAACCAGCATATCACAATAGAATATTAAAGATAATAAATAAAGAACTGATATTAATAGAGATAACAACAGTAAACTGAGTACGAGAAAACTATTCAAGTAACCAGGTCACAACCCTTAAACCAAACAAGGATCGGGGTTGCAGCCTTTCACCTGAATAGAAATCCGTCTCAAATACTATTGGTACAGTGAAGACAATAGACGAAGAGAGGACATAGAACTGCTCCTGGAGCTAGGTTACAACCCTTAAACCAAACAAGGACCGGGGTTGTAACCCTTTGCCTGAACGGAACTGGACCCCTGATCTTTATTGCTAAGGCCAGTATAAATAATCATGGTATTAAGGTAAGGTAAAACATGACGAACATGGCATGGGGTTGCAATAAGACAATAAACAAAGAGAGGACACAGAACTGCTCCGGGAGCCAGGTTACAACCCTTAAACCAAACAAGGACCGGGGTTGTAACCCTTCGCCTGAACAGAACTGGACTCCCGATCGTTATTGTTAAGGTAAGCATCAATAATCATGTCATGTCACAATCTTGCACAGGATCAGGATAAGACTAAGCTGGAATAAACTATATCCAATTAATCACGACCAATCAAGAGTACGGCTTGATACTTTTAACTAACTAGGGTTATCACAGGCCTAGTTACTAGCAAGATGCAATGAGATTATCCCAACAGCCACAAGCCCTGCAGACCATCCGGTTATCCAGGTCGAATGTCCGTTTAGGAAGAATGCAACACGTAACTGTGTGCTGGAAATGTGCCCTACTCGTCGGTAGGCTACAAGTCCACTAAATGCGCCCAGATAACGGGATTGCCTGTAGCTGGGAATCTCTTCATGACTACTGAATTATTCTAGTTAATTATCCTTAGTCAATTTCAGTAGGTACCCCTGACCGTGGTTCTCAAGGGTCCGCATCCTAGACATGATGCAAGACAGTACTAGTTTATTTGTATAAACACAATCGCCTACGGTGTCCAAGTCTTTCATACTTGTCATGTCAGGCTAGCTATCGTAACAGCATGCCGAGATATATCATGTCAGTTTACTTGTCAAGAGTGCACCACAGCGGGCTACTATCGTGTTCTATTCTTACAATATCATGAATAAGAGAAACTTGCATAAAATAACTAGTGACATATTCTTGATGCCAAGGAAAAGATCTATAACTTCCACGTTGGGAGTTGGAAGAAGTTTGAGCCACAATTCAGTCAATTAGGACATATAACAGTTAGAAATAGCCAAAATAGGCATTATGCGGCCTATTCAGCGACACCATATGCGGCCAACGGTGACATACAGCCTATACGGCTCAACTGCGACATCATATGCGGCCAACTGCGACATGCAGCTCATGCGGCTCAACTGCAACATCATATGCGGCCAACTGCGACATCATATGCGGCCAACTGCGACATGCGGCTCATGCAGCTCAACTGCGACATCATATGCGACCAATTGCGACATGCGTCTTATGCGGCTCATTCGCGACATTATATGCGGCCAACTGCGACATGTGCCTTATGCGGCTCATTCGCGACATCATATGCGGCCAACTGCGACATGTGCCTTATGCGGCTCATTCGCGACATCATATACGGCCAACTACGACATGTGCCGACATCATATGCGGCCAACTACGACATGTACCTTATGCGGCTCATTCGTGACATTATATACGGCCAACTGCGATATGTGGTTCATGCTGCAGATGAACATAGAAATGATCAAAAATTGCTTTTGGCCATAACTTCCTCATCCGAAGTCGAAATCAAGCGAAACAAAAGCCAAAACCGCATGAAATTGAATTTTCTACAACATAGAACCAATAGTTTTCGAAAATAACCAAGTTTTAGAGATTAAAACAAAGAAAACCGAAAAGTTACAAACTTAGATTTACATGAATCCATCCATCAAATCCAAAAATGTCAAGTTCTAAAGAGGCTTAGAATCAAGTAAGGAAGAGAATGGAACAATAAAACTTGAGATCCATCATGAAGCAAGTTTGCACTTGCCTAGCTCGCTTTCCTGGTAGGCGAAAGAGTAAATGGTGGAGAAGAAGAAGTGAAGGAGAAGAATAAATGAAGAGAAAGAGAGTTAGGTGGAAATATAAATAAGGGTGGTGGTGGTAGGTAGGGGTTCTCCCATTGGTTCATGATGAACCAAGGCAACCCAAGCCTAGCCGAACCAACCCAAAATAAACCGAGCCAAGCCATGAGATATGCGATACAAGATAAAATACGTACACGTATTCAAAGATACGTAATACGAACTACATGCATTACAACTCTACCCACCTTAAAAGAATTTCGTCCTCGGAATTTAATTAAGAGGCTAGAGGGATAAAAATAAGTTATACTATTCATAGGCAAGCTATACAAATCAAGCAATCAAGTAATTATTCATACAAGCAAGGAATCGAAGGCATAAGCCATAAGAAAGATATTATACCTCACGAGTCAAACAGGTCGGGATATCGCGATCGGATATCATCCTCACGCTCCCACGTCGACTCACCCAAAGAGTGATGACCCTAAGCAACACGGACTAAACTAATAGTCTTGTTCTTGAGTATCTTTTATCTCCGGTCCAATATAGACACGGGCCTCTCCTCATACGAAATGTTGGTACCAACAACCAATTCCGAATGATCCATGATGTGGCTCGGGTTCGGGATATACCGTCGCAGTTGGGATACATGGAACACGTCATGCACTTCACGTAGCGACGGTGGAAGAGCGAGATGATAGGACACATCACCTACTCGCTCCAGAATATCGAACGGCCCTATATACCTGGGACTAAGCTTTCCTCGTACGCCGAAACGAATGACGCCGCGGTTAGACGAAATCCTCAGAAATATATGGTCGCCGACAGAAAACTCAAGAGGGCGCCAATGAGAATCAGCCCAATGACGCTGGCGATATTGGGCAACTCGAAGATGATCTCTGACTCTTCTGACCACTTCAACGGTCTGAGCAATCATTTTCGGACAAAGCATCTGCCTCTCTCCAATATCATCCCAGGCTAGCGGGGATCGACACTTCCTACCATACAGTGCCTCGAACGGTACCATCTGGATACTGGCCTGGAAACTGTTGTTGTATGAGAACTCCACCAGGTGCACGTGATCTTTCCACGAACCACCGAAGTCGAGTGTACATGACCGCAACATATCTTCAAGAGTATGGATCGTACGTTCCGACTGGCCATCTGTCTATGTGTGATAAGCTGAACTGAACTAGAGGTGAGTTTCCAAACCTTTTTGCAAGCTACGCCAAAAGTGCGACATAAATCTTGAATCTCTGTCTGAAGTGATACTGACTGGTACACCGTACAATCTGACAATCTGCTGGAGATACATCTTCGCTAGCTGAGTCGTCGACTGACCAACTCTGAACGGGAGAAAGTGAGCCACCTTCGTGAGCCTGTCTATGAAAACCCAAATAGCGTCTCTGTCAGCCGGGGATCTAGGCAATCCAGTCACAAAATCCATGGTTATATGCTCCCATTTCCACTCGAGAATCGGCAATGGTTGAAGTAGTCCAGCTGGTCTCTGATGTTCAGCTTTAACTTGTTGGCAGACTAAACAACGAGAGACAAACTAGGCTATCTCCCTCTTCATGCCATTCTACCAAAATGCTGGCAGATATCATGGTACATCTTCGTGCCACCGGGATGAATGGAATACTGCGAACTGTGGGACTCTGCCATGATCTTCTGTCTGATATCCCCACTGGGTACATAAAGACGCTTACCATGTCGAAGTGTACCGTCTTCATGAATGCATAACTCTGGTCTTCGTCCTGCCTCACACTCTGTTCTGAGTCGCTGAAGCTTGGAATCTACTGACTGCGCCATCCGAATCCTCTCGACTATAGTGGACTAAACTTGCATGCTGGCCATCAATGCCACACTGGAAGGGAGAAAAACTTCTATACCCATCTTCTGAAGATCGGCTAACAGTTCTGGTTGTGCAGTCAGGAAATAAACTCCGGCTCTCCTGCTCAATGCATCTACAACAACGTTGGCCTTCCCTGGGTGATACTGCAGGTTGACATCATAATCCACAAGCAGCTCTAGCCATCTCCTTTGACGCATGTTGAGATCCTTCTGGGTGAAAACATACTTCAGGCTCTTGTGGTTGGTGAAAATTTCTACCCTATCTCCGTACAAGTAGTGCCTCCACAACTTAAGTACAAATATTACTGCTGCCAGCTCCAAGTTATGGGTTGGGTAATTGCTCTCATGATCACGAAGTTGTCACGATGCATAAGCTATTACCTTCCCATGCTGCATCAGAACACATCCTAAACCTCTGTCTGAAGCATCATAATACATTAAGAATCCTCCTGTTCCATCTAGAAGCGTGAGAATAGGAGCCGTCATCAAGCCTCGCTTCAACCTCTCAAAAGAATCCTGGCACTCTGCTGTCCAAGCAAACTGCACATCCTTGCGGGTCAACTGGGTCAATAGCACAAAAATTCGAGCAAAGTCTGAAACAAATCGCCGGTAGTAGCCGGCCAAGCCAAAAAAACTACAAATTTCTGCCACTGTGCTAGGTACCGGCCATGACTCAATGGCCACGATCTTCTGGGGATCCACTTCAACTCCTCCTCGGGTGATGATATGACCCAAGTACGAAATACGATCGAACCAGAACTCGCATTTACTAAACTTGGCATATAGCTGGTGCTCTCTGAGAATCTGGAGGACAACTCGGAGATGTTGTTCATGCTCCGCTTCACTCTTGCTATAGACCAGTATGTCGTCTAGGAACACAATCACGAACTGATCCAAATAAGGCATGAAGATGCGATTCATGAGGTCCATAAATACAGCCGGCACATTGGTTGCTCCAAATGGCATCACAAGGAACTCCCAATGTCCATACCTAGATCTAAAAGCTGTCTTCGGGATGTCCTGCTCTCTGACTCTGATCTGGTGGTATCCTGACCGCAAGTCAACCTTCGAGAACACGGCTGCCCCTTTGAGTTGATCAAACACGTCATCTATCCTCGGGAGAGGGTATCTGTTCTTGATTGTCACCGAGTTCAAGGTACGATAATCAACACATAATCTAGACGTACCATCCTTCTTTCTCACAAGAAGCATCGAGGCTCCCCAAGGCGATCCACTAGCACGAATGAATCCCTTGGTTCTGAGTTCTTTAATCAACTTGTACAATATTTCTAGCTCTGACGGCGCCATCCTGTAGACTCTCTCTGACACTAGGGCTGTCCTGGGAATCAAGTCGATGGTAAACTCGATCTCTCGCTCTGGCGGCATCCTTGGAAGCTCTTCTAGGAAAACATCTGAAAACTCTTCGACTATCCGAAGTAACTGTACTAATGCCACTGCCATCCGCAACACTGAAGGAGAAGGTTCAACTTCGCCTTGAGAGAAAGAAAACTTCGGCTCTCCTGGAATGCTAAAAATAACCCTGCCAATGCGGCAGTCTATCCTAGCATACTGGTCCCTCAACCAATCCATCCCTAAGACCACATCATAATCGGCCATCGAAAACTCTATCAATCTTGCGAGAAATTCTCTACCGCTAACTACGATCCGATACGAGGAAACCACTCTATCTACTCCCAGAAGTCCATTACCAGTAAGTATATTGAGCCTCACTGATAATGACTCGGGCTCCAATCCTACCCGTGTCGCGAATCGTGCAAACATAAATGAATGCGAGGCACCAGAATCAAATAATACTGAAGCTGGAAAGGTGTTGATGAGAATAGTACTTGCCACCACCTCACCTGGTGCTATTCTTTCTTCTCCCATGGTCAAAGTCAGCACTTGACCACGTTCTCTGGGTGCGGGTCTCCTATGCTGAAAATTTCTCTGCCTGCTCTGGATCAGGGCTTGGGCTTGGGCATACTGTTGCGGTCTCTGCTGCTGGAATGCCTGGGTCTGCGTCGATAATGGCCTCGAAAATGGGTACTGCAGCTGCTGCTGCTGCTGGACTGGTGCTGGTCCTCTAACTGAAGGACTAGAGAAAGCGGATGAACTCCCCCTGTTCGGACAATTCCCAACCCTGTGGTCCGGGGCACCACAAACCAAGCACAAATCCTGTGCTCTGCGATACTCCGATACCACATGTCCTGGCTTTTCGCAGTGTGAACATCCCACTGTGGAAGACTGCTTCTGTTTCTGCTGCTGAGGGTGCGTCGGGGTGGAATGCTGAACCGACGTCACTGAGGTCGCCCGCCTCGGAGCTCCAATGGTCAAAGCCCTGGCTGCCGGGACTGGTGCTGATGACTGATTCATCTGCCCGTGAGATCGCTTCCGACCTCCGGTCCTATCCACGATCCTCTGGGAGGTATATTCATGCCTCCGGGCTGCTCTCAATACTGCATCAAAAGTCTGATGCTCAAACTGCTCTACCGCCAATAAAATCTCTAGGTGGAGCCCCTGCTGGAACCACTGGGCTCTATCGAACTCGGTCGCCACCAAGGTGGGAGCAAACCGACTAAGCCTGGAGAACTCGACCGCATATCTATCGACCGTCTTGTCCATCTGCTTCCGATTGGTGAACCTCGTCTGTAGATCATACCGAGCTACAGCATCAAAATACTTGGTCTAGAATCTCTCCCTGAATACTACACATGAAATAGGGGCCACTAATCCATCGGCCTGTGCTGCCCACCAGCTGCGGGCAAGATCCAATAACTGCAGGCGCACCATGGCCACCTTCTCGTTCTCTGGAGTCCTGGCTGCTTCTAGAATTACCTCTGTGTCCTGAAGCCATGCATCTGCAGCGATTGCATCTTCACTGTCGTCGAATAAGGGAGGGTTCAAGCGCTTGAAGCTGTTGGCCGTGCTATTACCCTGATGACCTCCTCTGGTTAAAGCATCTGCCACCGTCTGGTACAAAGCATCTCCTCGACGATCTTGGGAAGCTAATAATGACCTGATCAGACCTACCAAAGTGCCATCATCAGGCTCTACAAGCTGGACGGGCTGATCTGGTGGTTCTCCTTCGGTAGGCATGACTCTGGAGGCTACTCCTGGGCTTGATCTCCAGGTTGCTGCTGGTCCGCTGGAGATGCACCGCCTTGCTGATCGGCTGGTCCAGGAACAATTCCGCTGAAGAAGACGACATAGGGAACAATAAGGAAGGACCATGACAGATCAACGATACAAGCATGTGATCATGTCAAGATTCTCAGGGATTTGAAGATACAAGCAGCCATGTCACGCCCCAGAACCAGAATACTGGAGAGCGGGGGCAGACATAGCCAGCTACATATAATGAAATGGAATCTATGTCACTATACGGTCACGGCTGACTAGATATATGAGGGTTTAACTATAATCCATCAGTCTCCTATGGTCAAGAACAAGCCTATTGTCTCAATCACAAGCAAGCAGTAATAGTCACAAGATGTTAGAGCATCAATATACAATAGTAAGGCGTCCCATACATTACATATTGGATGATCATGAAGCTAGTCGTACAAAATGTCAGGACTAGCAAGAGTTTTAGTCAATACATGATCAATCCTAGGATTTGTCAATAATGTTACAGCCCGTAGGCAAATAGTAAATAAAGGTGCAATACGAGCTAACACGTGCTCGCCGGCTAAATGCCTCAAAAGAATAATTTTACAAACAGAGTGGAAGGACAAAAAAACCCACTTGTTGTCCTGGTTACGCCTGGTGGTCACCATCGGGCTGGAAGATAGGTGGATCCTCTAGTGCTGCTCCGATATCTGGCCACACAAAACTAGCTGGGTCAGATCCCAGAAAGAGCAAGTGCCACAAAAAAGGCTTCACTTAGGAACTAAAACCAGCATATCACAATAGAATATTAAAGATAATAAATAAAGAACTGATAATAATAGAGATAACAACAATAAACTGGGTACGAGGAAACTATTCAAGTAGCCAGGTCACAACCCTTAAACCAAACAAGGACCGGGGTTACAGCCCTTCACCTGAATAGAAACCCGTCTCAAATACTACTGGTACAATGAAGACAATAGACGAAGAGAGGACACAGAACTGCTCCGGGAGCCAGGTTACAACCCTTAAACCAAATAAAGACCGGGTTGTAACCCTTCGCCTGAACAGAACTGGACCCCTGATCTTTATTGCTAAGGACAGTATAAATAATCATGGTATTAAGGTAAGGTAAAACATGACGAACATGGCATGGGGTTGCAATAAGACAATAAACGAAGAGAGGACACAGAACTGCTCCGGGAGCCAGGTTACAACCCTTAAACCAAACAAGGACCGGGGTTGTAACCCTTCGCCTGAACAGAACTGGACCCCCGACCGTTATTGTTAAGGCAAGCATCAATAATCATGTCATGTCACAATCTTGCACAGGATCAGGATAAGACTAAGCTGGAATAAACTACATCCAATCAATCACGACCAATCAAGAGTACGGCTTGATACTTTTAACTAACTAAGGTTATCACAGGCCTAGTTACTAGCAAGATACAATGAGATTATCCCAACAGCCACAAGCCCTGCAGACCATCCGGTTATCCCGGTCGAATATCCGTTTAGGAAGAATGCAACACGTGACTGTGTGCTGAAAATGTGCCCTACTCGTCGGTAGGCTACAAGTCCACTAAATGCGCCCAGATAACGGGATTGCCTGTAGCTGGGAATCTCTTCATGACTACTGAATCATTCTAGTTAATTATTCTTAGTCAATTTTAGTAGGTACCCCTGACCGTGGTACTCAGGGGTCCCCATCCTAGACATGATGCAAGATATTACTAGTTTATTTGTACAAACACAATCGTCTACAGTGTCCATGTCTTTCATACTTGTCATGTCAGGCTAGCTGTCGTAACAGCATGTCGAGATATATCATGTCAGTTTACTTGTCAAGAGTGCGCCACAGCGGGCCACTATCGTGTTCTATTCTTACAATATCATGAATGAGAGAAACTTGTATAAAATAACTAGTGACATATTCTTGATGCCAAGGAAAAGATCTATAACTTCCACGTTGGGAGTTGGGAGAAGCTCGAGCCACAATTCAGTCAATTAGGACATATAACAGTTAGAAATAGCCAAAATAGGCATTATGCGGCCTATTCAGCGACACCATATGCGGCCAACGGTGACATACAGCCTATGCGGCTCAACTGCGACATCATATGCGGCCAACTGCGACATACGGCTCATGCGGCTCAACTGTGACATCATATGCGGCCAACTGCGACATGCGGCTCATGCGGCTCAACTGCGACATCATATGCGGCCAACTGCGACATGCGCCTTATGCGGCTCATTCGCGACATCATATGCGGCCAACTGCGATATGTGCCTTATGCGGCTCATTCGCGACATCATATGCGGCCAACTGCGACATGTGTCTTATGCGGCTCATTCGTGACATCATATGCGGCCAACTGCGTCATGTGGTTCATGCTGCAGATGAACATAGAAATGACCAAAAATTACTTTTGGCCATAACTTCCTTATCCAAAGTCGAAATCAAGCCAAACAAAAGCCAAAACCGCATGAAATTGAATTCTCTACAACATAAAACCAATAGTTTTCGAAAATAACCAAGTTTTAGAGATCAAAACTAAGAAAACCGAAAAGTTACAAACTTAGATCTACAAGAATCCATCCATCAAACCAAAAATGTCAAGTTCTAAAGAGGCTTAAAATCAAGTAAGGAAGAGAATGGAACAATAAAACTTGAGATCCATCATGAAGCAAGTTTGCACTTGCCTAGCTCTCTTTCCTGGTTGGTGGAAGAGTAATGGTGGAGAAGAAGAAGTGAAGAAGAATAATAAATGAAGAGAGAGAGAGAGAGAGAGTTCGGTGGAAATATAAATGAGGGTGGTGGTGGTAGGTAGGGGTTCTCCCCTTGGTTCATGATGAACCAAGGCAACCCAAGCCTAGCCGAACCAACCCAAAATAAATCGAAGCAAGCCATGAGATATGCGATACAAGATAAAATACATACACGTATTCTAAGATACGTAATACAAACTACATGCATTACACATGGTCTGGTTCCCGACGAATATGTAGTGTCCCGTCCCGCTCAGTCAATCGGAGGAATCGAAATGCCAACAGCGTTTGGACTAAGTCTTGTAACGGCTGCTCGAAGACATCACCCGGTCGAGACGATCACACGCTCAGGGGGGTAGTTTCGGTGAATTTGCCTCATCTTAGCCTTCATATAATAAATCGCTTATTTTCAATTCGTACAAGTAGGCTTGATAATAAAAGAGACGAATCTACATAGATAATAGAATAATCTCAATGGGTCGAATTGAGTTAGAATATGAAAAGGTCCAACGGTCGGCTCAGAGTTGGTGCATGGCTACTTTGAAAATGACACTCGATCCTTCGTCCCATGGCTTGGAAGAAGGAAAGTTGGTTGAGTAGGCGAAGTTATGAATGTAGCCTAAGTCATAGGCATCGCCCAAAAAAATGCTTCGTAAAGCATGCACGGTCTTATCGTCCAAGGCTTGGCATAGCCTTGGCTTGCCCCATGAGTTAAGTTACGTTGCACGGCTTATGATATAAGTCTAGGCACCCAAATGACTTGGTTGTTCAAAAGTCGAACGCATGCGCGACACATTTTCGTAATACAAGGCTTGACGCAGCATTTGCTCATCGAGTCGTTGTGCTTTTAAGTCAGGCAAGTTATGTTAGGCTATCGGAGTGGTAGCAAGCACAGTCCTACAAGTTCTACGGTTGGGTATAACCACATAGTCTTACGGTCTCAAGGCTCGTCATATAAAGTATGACTTGGGTGATAGCGTCGCATAGAACGTAAGTCGGTTTAAGGCACGATGCACGGACTTAGCATTTAAGGCATGAATCACGGTTGATTTAATAAGTTTTGGAGAAAGGACTATCGAATAGGCATTGAGTTGAATGAAATGATATGGTAACATGGAAAGAATGCTCGCGACCGTGGGTCGGCGAGGGGTCTCAAGGATAGAAGTCTGGAATTTGGTTTTAAAAGAGATGGTAACACTGGAAGAAGAATGACTGTGTGAGGCGTCAGTTCGAGTTGAGTCTTGCATGGTTATTGGACAACTTGTCGACAAGGAGGAGTTTCTACGAGCGACAACCCTGGGTGCCATGGGACCGCGTCGTTCCGGAGGAAAACAGGTATAGCCGTAGCTGGACGAACCGCTCAGGTTATTCGGAAACTTTCAGCGGGGCTAGGTACTTGCGTTGAAAGGGTCGCCGAATAGCAAACTATAGTCCATGATAGCTTGTGATGTGTCACGCCCCAGAACCAGAATACTGGAGAGCGGGGAATGACTCAGCCAGCTACGTATTATAGGTAGATGAATACCGTACAATACGATCAATGCTGTCTACAAGACGAGGGGGTGCATACTACATAAAAGTCTCGCTATGGTCACTTCACATCTATTGTCTTAATCATTCAAACAAGAAACAGAAATAGAGAACATGTGAGATAAAGCAGTAAGGCGTCCCAAACGCTCAGTCAAAATGTTCTTGATATCTGGCTTTATAAAATACAGCCAGATGATGTAGTAAGTATACACAATTGTTATCAGCTGCAGCCTGACTTAGTTACAATTATGCAAAAATAGGTACAAGACGATCCGACTAACATGTCGGTGCCAAACGACAAAGTATAAAATAGATAACAAAATGAGCAGGAAAGTAAGAAACCCACTCGAGTCCTCCTGCGATCATTCCTCTAGTGTTGACCATCTTGGAGATAGAAGTAAGCTGGATCTTCGGAGATCGGCTCTAAAGCTGGCCATGCAAAACTAGAGAGGTTAGACCTCTAATAGCAAGTACCGCAAGGGAGCACGATATGAGGAATAAAGCCAGTAATAAGAGAATATGATAATAGATCTCTACTATCTACTAGGATTCACATAACATCATGACACTTCGAACCAACCTCCCAACCAAACAAGGACAGAAGTTGGCTCGTCATGTCCTGACATTCTGATCATCTCAGTTAGGTAACAGAGTAGATACAGTACACAAACAAATCAATTTAAACGGCCATGCAACTGCTACGACTTACTACTGTGAGTCCCAAGTTATCCTAGGATTATGCAATAAAGGGTTCCTCAGTTTTTACTATGTACAAGCAAGGCTAGTTTACCCAGTCAACCAATTGCGCCAATCATGAATTAGACGAGTCCCAGCGGGACGCCCGTCATCAATATACAATATACAATAGATAATATAACCAGACACCGCTCCCTGCCCGTGTGGCAGATTTACAGTATCTGTGGGGACCAACCGGCCTGTCGGGCACTACTAGTCCCAAGAGGGCTGCCATGTAAGAACTCGAAAATCCATTCTCTCCATACAATCATTATTTTATTTAACTTAGTAGTCTCTACGTTGAGTGAAGTCCCATGCCGTGGGTCATGGTCATTCAAATGAGTACTTTGGTACGGGGTACGATATGCACAACTCTACAACGATACCAGTGCGGTCAGGTTGTAGGTCTTACATAGCGTGATACAACAATCAAAACTAACCACGGAGTAATCATGCCTTGACCATAAAGTACACATGCTCTTTTGGTAAGATAAATAAATAATAAATAAATTGAAGCCTGCATGTGCTTGTATGCCAACATTCGGGATTAGCCAGTCGATTTGCAATAGTTCATAGTTAAGATGAACGTGTCTCATTTACTCATTTCAATAAGACGACTAGCCAGTCTCTTAGTTCCAACTAGGAACGCATGATCAATTATTAAAATATCAATCCTTGTCAAGATAACAATCAATGTTAATTAATGTAAAGATGCCAACTAATGCTAATAAATGCCAAGATAATTAATCAATGTCAATCGGTATCAATTCAGGACAAGAATCAACCAAAAAGGCATTAGAGCCAGAGTTCATGCGGCTCACGAGATGCGGCCGGAAATGAATAAGTACATGCGGCTGGCTGGACAAGGGTGATTCCATGCGGCCAAGTTAGCAAGCCTTATGCGGCTAGAAGCTAAAGGGGTCTCATGCGGCTAATTAAGTCAGGGTCCCTATGCAGCTATGGGAAGTCATGCAGCTCATGCGGCTGAGAGATCTCATGCGCCATGCGGCTAAGACACACACACACACACACACACACACACACACACACATATATATATATATATATATATATATATATATATATATATATAAACTTCATGCCATCGAAAAGTCGACGGTTCATGCGGCTAGATTCAATCAGAGCTCATGCGGCCGAAATAGGTGCAGCATATGCGGCTGAAATATTTTCCTGAGTCATGCGGCTATGGATTTAAATATCCATACGGCTGGGAGGTACTGGCACCCCCATGCAGCTAAGAAGGGAAACTTCATGCGGCTAAACAATCCCGAGCTTATGCGGCGGGAATAGGTTATGCGGCCAAGAATGCCATGCGGCCGAGAATACCATGCGGCCGAGAATACGATGCGGCCGAGAATGACTTGCCGCATGAAAACTCATGCGGTCAAGTACAATTCTTCTCCAAATTTCTAAGGAGAGAACTATGGAAACCTTTACTTCCAAGCTCTCTAAATCCTTCATTCCAAGCCCAAATCTGAACTTCCATAGGTCAAAATGGGGTAGAACAAAATTCTCTACAATATGGAACTATCAAAACTTAAAGATAACAAAGTTAATTAGATCAAAATCTAAAAAATCCGAAAATATATTAAACTTAGATCTACAAGGAATGAACCATGGAAATTGAAAATGCTAAGTACTAAAGAGGCTCAAAATCAAGTAATGAAGATGATGGAACGATAATAATGGTGATCCATCAAGAAGCAAGTTTGACACTTGCCTTGGTGGCCGGTAGGTGGGGAAGGAGTTATGGGAAAGAAGAAGATTAATGGTGAAGTAATGAAGAGAAAGAAAGGGGATGCCTTTAAATGGAAGGGGTGGTGGTAGGTGGGGGTTTAATTCAGTTCATGATGCATCCACTAACTAAACCAACTCTAAGCCGAACCCAAAGTAGTGTTAAAGCAGAAAAATAAAATGCAGAAATAAAATTACAAAAAATTAATGGAATTTAAATTCAGAACATTACATGATAAATATTAAATAAATACATTACAGCAGTACGCGTATTTAAAATACGTATTCTGGGAACGAAAAGTGACATCTCTACCCTCCTTAGAAAATTTTTGTCCTCGGAATTTCAAATCCAAGCAGGATAGAAATATCAAAACTACACTCTTCTAGGTACAAGAAACTTAAGAAAGCAATCGTTCTTCAATGTTAACTAGCAGATAACATATCTATATTAACAATCTACGATTTCACGTAGTTCTATGCATAGGGTGACAAGCATAAGGGTTAAGACAATCAAGGTACAAGGGAAGAAATATACCTTGTGAGTCAAACAAATATGGATACCGTGATCGGATATCATCCTCACGTTTCCACGTCGACTCTCCCAAAGAGTGACGACCCCAAGCAACCCGGACAAGGTTAATTGTTCGGTTCTTGAGTATTCTCTCTCTCTCCGGTCCAAAATGGACACCGGCTGCTCCTCGTAAGACAAGTTTGTACCAACAACCAACTCAGAATGATCAAGGATATGGCTGGGGTCCGATACATACCTTCGCAACTGAGATACATGAAACACATCATACACCTCTCGTAACGAAGGTGGAAGGGATAAACGATAAGTAACGTTGCCTACCCTATCAAAGATAACGAATGGTCCTACGTATCTGGGACTCAACTTCCCGCGAACGCCAAATCTAATGACCCTATAGGTAGGTGAGATCCGCAAGAATACGTGGTCCCCAACAAAAAACTCTAGCAGCCTACGATGCTGGTCCGCCCAATGACGATGCCGATCTTGCGCAACTCGAAGTCGCTCTCTAATTCCTTTAACCACTTCAACCGTTTGAACAATCAATTCCGGGCCTAGCATCTTCCTTTCTCCGATATCATCCCATGCTAGTGGCAACCTACACTTCTTACCATATAGTGCCTCAAATGGCGCCATCTGGATACTGGCTTGATAACTGTTGTTATATGAGAATTCGACTAAGTGTAAGTGGCTCTCCCAAGATCCTCCAAAATCTAGGGTGCAAGCTCGCAATATATCTTCTAAAGTCTGAATCTTCCTTTCTGATTGCCCGTCCGTCTGTGGATGGTAAGCCGTGCTAAATCTTAACTTGGTGCCCAAACTATGATGTAAGCTCTTCCAGAAATGTGATATGAAACGGGTATTTCTGTCTGACACAATACTGACGGGGACTCCATGTTGCCTGACTATCGGCTGCATATACAACTCTGCCAGCTTTACTGTAGATTGTCCTACTCTGAAAGAAAGAAAGTGTGCTACCTTTGTAAGCCGATCTACTATCACCCAAATGGCATCTTTACCACTTGGCGATCTTGGTAAACCGGTTACAAAGTCCATTGTAATATGCTCCCATTTTCATTCCGGGATAGGAAGCGGTTGCAATAATCCAGCTGGCCTCTATTGCTTTGCCTTCACTTGTTAACAAATCAAGCAACGGGAAACAAACCTAGCTATATCCCTCTTCATTCTATTATACCAGAAGTGCTGCTTGATATCTTGATACATCTTGGTCCCCCAGGATGTATAGAATACTGAGAACTGTGAGCTTCTGCCATAACTTCCTATCTGATATCTCCACTAGGTACACATAGACGTGACCCAAACCTAAGTATACCATCTTCATGAATTTGCATCTCCTTTCTGAGTCCTGACTCACATTCTGTCCTAAGCTTCTGAATCCTTGGGTCCTGTGCCTGAGCTGCCTTAATCATATCTACCAAGTCAGATTAGACTTGTAGACTTGCCAGAACTCCTACATCATTAGGAAGTATAACTTCTGTACCCATCTCCTGAAGGTCTTCTAAGATATGCTTCTGGGTTGTTAACATAAATATGCCACCCCTCCTGCTTAGAGCGTCTGCTACCATATTAGCCTTGCCTGGATGATACTGAAGCTCCACGTCGTAATCCTTGATCAGCTCTAACCATCTTCTATGCCTCATGTTCAGCTCATTCTGAGTAAAGATGTACTTCATGTTTGCCATTAAAATTCTTTGATTGTAATTTCAATACAAACAGAACAATATTACAATATAAGACTTTAGACGTAGTCCTAGGAGTACACTTTTGTTTATCTGGGTCCTTTGTGCCGATGGAGCGAGTGGTAATACGTTGACTCCGTTGACGAGCTGACGACGGTTATCGGTTCTCTGAAGGTTTGGATTGCTCTGGGTGCTGGAGCTTGCTGAGAGGAGGAAGACATTGAGTGTCTGTATCTGCCTCTCTGGTGGTATGTTCGTTCGTATGTGTGTGTGTAAGAAGGAAATGATTCCTCTATTTATAGCTGGACAGGTTGGCTGCTCATGCGCGCATATGTAGGATGCGCTGGTACGTAGGGACGCCACGTGTTGATTGCTGATGGAGGCGCATGGGTGATGCGCCCTGATCGAGGGGTTGACTTCTTCATCTTGCTGTTGTGAGCCGGCACGTAGCAGAGAAGAAGATCTTTCTGTTGCTGAGATCTTGGGTGAGTTGAGTCAAAGGACGCGTGTCATTGACCCATGGCTCGGAGATCTCGGATTTGATAGGGGAATGCACTGGTAGGATGCGCCTAAGATTGGGTGCAAGAAGACTTTAGCCCGTAACCTTTATGAGTCACGAACCATTCTGGGCGCATGGCTTTTGAGGCACATGCAGGCGACTTTCCTTCTATCTTTTGGGATCAGAGAGCAGTCTGGGGCGCATGGCTTTTGAGGCACATACAGAGCTTCAGATAGAGACTTTCCTTCTGTCTTTAGGGATCAGTGAAGAGTCTGAGGCGCATGGCTTTTGAGGTGCATGCAGATTTGGACGCATGGCTGCAGAGGCGCATACGGGTGGTTGAGTGGCCATGTGGCAGTAGCCGTCGGAGTAAAGTCATGATGATGCTGACGTTGTCGATGCTTCGTCTTCTGAAAAAGCTGCCGACTGTTCAGACTTTGGGAGGCGTGCTGCCAACTCTGTCAGTTCAGCATTTAATGTTTGTGACATTTGATGGACAGCTGAGGGGGCGCGTCGATTGGCATTCCACCGGGTATGGGGACGCATGGGGGTGCATCCTCTGTGATGCGCTCGGTTCTGAAGGGTACGTCTGTATGATGCGCTTGATATTGAAGGGCGCGTCTGTGTGATGCGCGGTCTGGCCGGCGCATCCGCTTCGTGAGACATCTTTTATGGGGTAACTGTTACGTTCTTCGAGTGCTTTAAATAGCCGTTTTGACTTGGCTGAATTCGAAGCGTCTGGTTCATCCATTTAATACAAATTTATTGCACAAAATTTGGAGAGCCATCCACCTGGCGCATGGGTTTGATTTGTCCGGCCTATAAATAGTGGTATGGAGAGAGGGTTGGCCTCTCGTTCTCTCACGTCTTTCCGACATGAACTTGTGTGCTCGAATGCATCCTGTTGACGAAGTGCTCCCGAGGGTGAAGATGAGCCATGTCGTTGTTGATGCACTTGAAGGTGACTGTTACATCCAAAAGACGGAGTCGAGGGCTTCCGAGGCAGGCGAAAGGTGCCTGTTGCATCCAAAGATAAGGATGCTTGGGCCTCGTCTTCGTTGTACAGGAAGAGTCGTAGATCGTAATGGTGGTGCTAGGCTATTTCTTCCTTCAAAGTGGGTGTTGTCCACTCTGGTTGTGTTGAAAGCTGCTCCTTTAGCCGTATTTCGATTACGGTCTTCCTTGGTGTTTGGAGGCTCTTTCGAAGCCTCCCCTGGCCACAGATTTGCGGTGCTCTTCTCTTCCTCGGTTCCAGCCAGAGGGTTAAATGCTTTATTAGTCGAAGTATTTATTAGGTGAGCCTGGCTGGAAGAGTGGCACATAACTGGGCTGCTGAAGGGATGCACATAACTGGGGATGCACATAACTGAGCTGCTGAAGGGATGCGCCTTGCTGAGGGTGCATGCTGGGATGCGCCCGGTTGAAGGCGTATGGTGATGCTGCGCCTGACTGGAGGCGCGTGGTGACTGCTGCGCCTGACTGGAGGCGCATGATGGCTGCTGCGCCTGACTGAAGGCACATGATGGCTGCTGCGCCTGACTGGAGGCGCATGGTGGCTGCTGTCCGTAGACTTAGGATCTTTCCTTTGTAGAAGTTTTTCCTTTGTACAGCCTTCTCTAGACATGTAATAGACTTTTATATGAAAATAAAAAGTTCTCTTTCCATGTCTATATTTGTTGCTTTTGTTGTGAAGTATTTTGTCCGAGCTCTGGCGTATGTAGTGTCCGGCGCATGGGCTTTCTGGTTATGAAATTCCATGCTTCTACATGACCCCCTTCAAAGTTTTTAAAACTTTTGGATAAGTTTTGGAATACTTTGAATAAGAAGCATGGAGGTCAGGGCACATGACTGTTGGGGCACATGCCTGTTCGGGCGTATGCTCCTCTCAGTTAATGTATATGATGATGCTTCGGTAACCGAAAAGATTAATGATAATCTTTTGGTTTTATTTACTGTTATCTCTTCACAGAACCCGAGGCGACGGCTGAGATCACACATCATCGGGTCACGTGTGCGACCAAGCCCTATAAATAGGCAAGAGATGGAGAGAGAGAGTTCTTCTTCTCCTTGCTTTTGCTTTCTTCAGAGTTCTTCTTCAAAAAAAAACCTAACTTTTTTTTTTGAGAGAATGGCTCCCAAGACACCTCGCGGTGGTGCCGACAAGGAAAAAGAGCCGGTGGAGTATGCCGAGGGGGATGCCCATATCACTATTGTGATTCCAGCCGACGTTTGCCCTGCTGTGACGGGTGGGTGTCATCTTTTCCACTACTTTCTTTGGTCTTTGGATCATGTGACTGAGTTGACAACTCTCTTCTGTCGACGTGCATGTACCACTGTCCTCGCCGAGGTTTCACCCCGCCAACGTGCATAGGTTTAGGACTTTATCATGCACCGAGGTTTAACTGCGGACGCGCATGGGTTCACACCCTAAATGCGCCGAAGCCTTTGCTGATGCTCATGGGTTTATGCCCTGATGATGCGCCGAAGCCTTTCACTGAAGTACATGGGTTTACACCCAAATGATGCGGCGAAGCCTTTTACTGAGGCGCATGGGTTTACACCCTGATGATGCGCCAGGTTGCTTTGACATACTTTGTCTTTTTGCCTGACCATTGATTTTTGTTGTGCCAGTATCGATGACGATTCCGCTGCTGAATGAGGTCCTCCTGGATGCCTCCCTTTGTCAAATGGGAGTTGATTTTGACGAGGCTATTGTCAATCCTGCCAAAGGTGTTATCTTACAGGATCAACCTCCTGAAAGGGTGCTGCAGATCCAGAACCAGTTGCCAACTTTCCTCCAGAGTATGATGGAGAGCGGAAAACTAAAATCTGCTGAATCCGGAGATGTGACCTTCTTGAGACCCGCCTTTTTGTTTGGTGACCGCCTGATCTCCACAGAAGCGAAGATACTGAAGGTCAAAGAAGACTGGTTCTTTTCAACAAAAGGCATGGTGTTGTACATGCGACAACTCGACCGCCAGTTGCCGTTGACAGCCTTCTATCGTCTAGCTTCGAAGAGAAGGATGTCCTGGGAACTTACTCCTTCTCAGGGAGGGGCTCTAGGAGGTGCTCTTTCGATTGATGCTACCTCAAATCAAAGGGATACCCTATCTGCTTCACGAACCAGTCCCTCATTCAGTTGCCGAACTTTGCGTCCCGGGAGCCTCTACAGTGAGGTCCCAACTGACACTTTTGCCTTCAATGCTCCAACCTTCATGAGCCGGATGTTGACATCGAAGGTTGTGTACCGGAAAGGTAGTTTTAGGGTCGAAGGTTGGTGTCATCACATCTCGAGGTGGGACGAGTTGACCACTTGGGTGCTTTCGAAGTTCAAGGCTGAGCTTAAAGAGATTGGGCTGACAGCCGCCATCCGTGCCACGCAGGCTGGCGTGGATCTCAATAAGCCTATGTTCCTTGCACTTTTGGAGTTGTTCAATATCCAGACTGGCACCTTTTACACTCTCGTGGGGGAGTTGGGGTTGGCTCTCCACGAGATGTACGAAGTATCCAAGCTTCCCTGGGGCTCGGAGCCGTACGAGGAATATTTCCCATCAAATGAAGAGATCCAGGTTCTGGAAAATAAGAACTCGGAGATGATGGCCGTCTTCAAGGAAGTGGTGAGCCATCATTATTTAATGCATCGGAAGGACAAAGTCAAGACTTAGCCTCATGTGACTGCTTGGAGGGATTATGTTTTCAAGCAGGATTTGATGGATCCTTCGAGGATCCGGTTTACCACTCTACAAGGGTTGAAACCTGTGTAAGTGACGTCTGAGATAAGCCAGCTGGACGAGAGGACTCTTCGTTCCAATGAGGAGGGTGAGAACGCGTATAGCTGCTTCTGGCACTGCGCGCACCGGATGTCGTCTAAAGCGGTGCTGATATCATACTTGATGATATGGCTCCGAGATTGTGTGTTCGCGGGCGGATCTGGTGCCGTAGAGAGGGTACATCGGAACTTTTTATCCACCGTGAAGTTGGCCTTTGGACGACCTTTAGCTCTCCTCCCCGCGATGGTGTGTAACCTTTTGCGGGATTTGAGGCCTTTTGCTGAAGATGTGATCCACGGGAAAGAAAACAACGACAACTTTCCCCGGGCTGAGATGCCCTTCCATTATCTTATGGGATGGCTGATTTTGCATCATCCGAACGTGATGAGTCCCGGTCCAGAGGAGGATCATGTTGAAGGAGATGCCTTCATCCGCCGCTTCTACAAGAGGAAGTGGTTATACACTGGCGTTCCCATTTGCAGGAGGGTTTTGTCCTACCTTCAGAGGTGGGAGATTGTCAAGGTTGGCCCCATCTTTAAAGATTTCGAGGCCGATCAAGATTTAGTTGACTCGGACGAAGATGCGATTACTTTGCCGAAATAGGGTTTTCGTTGGTTGCAAAGCATTCGGCCTTCTCACCTGGTCTACCGCAACCAAAATAGATGTTATCTGGAGCCATATCTGCCCAGCCGGTTCGCTCGCCAGTTTGGCTATACTCAGCTGATGCTAAGGAATCCCAGTAGCAGTTTGGGGTTCATCGGTCGTTTGCTGGACGGAGCTCGGGGCTGGCAATATTACAATGCCGGGTGCACAGGTGTTCAGTTTACGGCGCCCGTTTACAACCCCCGGCCACAGATCCTGTATTCGGTCGCCAAGTTGTATTGTACTATGAATACTGCATCTCCTGGTTATGACAGGGAGACTAGTTTCATCGTTGGAACTCAGCTGGAGGCCACGGCGAATATGTTGATGGCAGCCCGATCATATCGTCCACCAGAATTGGCAGGATATCGGGCTGCTGCTGCAGCACCAGTGAGAGATCCGTCTGTTGGGAAGAGGCGGGCCGACACAGAAGCTGGTTCTTCTGTACCAAAAAGGCCGAGAAGGACGTCGACTCCAAAGGCTATAGGAGTGCCACTTGAAACGCCAGCGGGATCTGCTGAGGTAAGGCGTCCTCTGTAATTCTGGTCCATCTTGTCACTTTAGTGGCTTATGCTTTTCTTCTTATAGGGATCGAAGAAGAAGACCCGTGTTCCGAAACCAGGTGTTAGTAAACCGAAGGAGGTGGCAAGCTCTTCTGATGAGCGCATTCCACCGATGATAATGTCTCCCGTGGAGGAGAGTCCCGAAGATGTTCATGCGGAGATTTCAGTATCTCCTGACTTTGTTGAAAGAATTGTGGAGGTTGCAATAACTTTCGAGAAGGTACAATCTGCCGTGGAGGCCTTGGACGTTGAGGGTCCTACGGACTCGAGGCACCCTGATGATGAAGTGGATTGGAGTTCGTCGCCTTCTAATGACGTCCCTCCAGCGTTGCAAGAGTCTGTTGTGGGGGCAACAGGTATGGTTGGAACGGAGGAGAGGGTTGATTCCCCTCCTTGTCATGATGAGGGGAGATCGGCTGTATCATTGTCGAGTCCTACCCCAGCCTCGCCCGTGGAAGTTGAGGTGGCTATCGATCAGGCGGTAGCGACAGATCCTGTCCCTGCAGAGGGACTTGAGAAGGATGAGACTCGTCTGCCAGTCCTATCTCCCGGGGCAGGCCCGGAGATGAGTGTTGATCTCCCCGTTCTGCCGGGGGAGGTACTGACCGTTGATAGGACGTTGGGGGCAGAAGAGGTGGCCATTGACGTCGGTGGTTCCTCCGAACTTGAGAAGGGTAAGGGTGTGGAACCCTCTGTTGCTCCTCCTACTTGGGGTACTATCTCGATGCCTGTGCCGGCATCCTCTGTTCCTTCGGCTCCTCGGGCTAGCAGTCCGACCCATGTTGATGAAGAGCCTATTGATACCGAGATTCCAATCTCGCAGGTTGAGGTTGGGGGATCTTTTTCCGGTCCGCTAACTACAGCAGCCCCTCCAACTCCTGCTATGACGCCGCAGGTGCTGGCGGACGCAGATGAATATGTAAATTCATCGTCGAGGGGGTGTATAAAATGCTGCAGAGGGGTGTATCTGCGATGATGGATGCCAACGGGAGTTTTGCGACGGCAAAAACTCTGGCAATGCCTTATATCGAGCTGATCCGTGTTCACCAAGGCCACGACCATATGGCCGAGATCCTGGAGGCCTCGGTGATCGAGCTGGACCAGCGGCTTACGGAACTTCAGCGCATCCAGCGAAATGACCTTTCTGTCTTGATAGATACGGAGAAGGAGAAGTTGATCGCTAAGATTGAGTCTTCCTACCAGGCCACTATGAGCATCTGGGAGCACGAGGTGGCTGAGACTGAGGCTGCGGTGGGGCAGTTGTCTCAGTCCATGAAGGAGACGATGGAAATGCGAGCTGCGTTGGACGCTAATATCGCGGAGATCAACGCCCAGATGCGCCGTCTTGAGGACCAATAGGCCCGACTCCAGTTAGATGCCGAACGTGTCCAGGCTGAACACGTAGCATTCAAGAAGGAGGAAGCAACTTTCACTCACCGGGCTCTTACCCTAGCTCGTCAGCGACAACAGCTTGATGAGAAGCATGAGAATGATACTTCCGCTGAGGCTGTTGAATTGATGCGTCAAGAAGCTGAGCGTCGAGTCCTGGCGACTGTGGAGGCTCATGCAGCCGACTTGAGACGTCGAGTTAGAGAGCTCTCAGCCAACCCTGGGGATGTTTAGGGACTGTAGCCTCTCCTTTTTATGTTTTTACAACTCTTGCTGGGGGATAGTGTAGTTTTGTACTCTTTTTTTTAGAAAATAAAGAAGTACGCAACTTTTGTGTTTATTTTTGTTATCATGAACTTGATGATTTGTGTGGACCTATTATCTTTTGTGCACCTTGGCTTTTAGGTACATATAATAAGTTTGAAGGAACCAACATGTTTGCTCAGAGGTAAATGTGGACTTGGCAATCATTGGGGTTCAAATGATAGAATCTTCCTACTCAGAGGTATTATGGACGTGGTAGGAGTGATCCTGGGGGATACGCTGAACAACTCAGAGGTGATGTGGACGTGAAAGTTCTGCGATCAATGTACGACAACGCAAGGGTTGTTTGTACGAGATGTTTACTCAGAGGTAATGTGGACGTGGTAAACATGAAGGGTAGCGTAGGCTTACGAAGTGTAAGATTCCGCTTTGCAGGGTGTAGAGGGACAACTCAGAGGTGATGTGGACGTAGTTGTCTTTCTACTTGAGGATGCTACGGAACAGCTGGGTTCCGGAAGCGTATGGTTTTGTTGGAAGGGAATTGTCTGTGAATCCTGAAGATTGGGTCCATAGATCCCCTTGTGGAAGCACATATCTGAAATATGTCAAGAGTAGTACTTCTTCAGGAACTTGTCGTTGATGGGCATCATGAACAAGTCCCCATTGGGTTTGGCAAGGCGGTAAGCACCGTTTGAGTATACCGTCTCAATGATGAAAGGTCCTTCCCACTTGGGCTCGAACTTTCCTGGTGTCTTGTGAGTTAACACCATCGGCCTCCTGACTGCTAGAACCAGGTCGCCAACTTGAAAAGTTCTCTGTTTGACCTTCTTATTGAAAGCCTGTGAGATACGGGCTTGGTAAAGTTCGATACGTTATTGAGCTAGGAGACGATTTTCGTCAAGTGCCTCCAGCTCCCGCAGACGACGACGTTGATTGTCCTCTTCTGTGAGTTTGTTTGTGATTGCTATGCGGAGTGAGGGTATCTGGATCTCAAGAGGCAGTACCGCTTCACTTCCGTAGACCAGGAAGAATGGTGTGTTGCCTGTTGGGGTTCGTACCGTTGTGCGGTAGGCCCAAAGACATTCGCCAAACTTTTCATCCCAGTCGCGTTTGTTGGATGACACGACTTTTTTGAGCAGCCTAACGATAGTTTTGTTGAACGCCTCGGCCAATCCGTTTGCAGTCGGATTGTAGGCGGTTGATGCCACATTTTGAATGCGATTCTTGCCACAGAATCTGCTAAAAACATGGCTGATGAACTGAGGACCATTATCGTGGATGATCCTCCAGGGTACTCCGAAACGGTAGATAACGTGGTGTTTGATAAAGCTGACCACCCTGGAGCTTTTTACTTCCGCCAATGGGAATGCTTCTGCCCACTTGGAGAAGTAATCGATAATGGCCAGGATGAAGTGGTGCCCCCTTGATGAAGGAGGGGTGATCGGTCCTACAATGTCCATGTCCCAGGCTTCGAAGGCCCAGGAGGCGACTGTAGGATGTAGTGGTTCTGACGGCGTATGAATGAAGTCTGCGTGAAGTTGGCACGCATGGCACTTCTTAGCATAGTCGACAACATCAGCGGCCATGGTTGGCCAATAGTAGCCCATACGTCGCAGTCGATCCTGCAACTTAGGACCAGGTTGATGAGCTCCGCAAGTTCCGTCATGAGCTTCTCGAAAAGCTTCGGTCGCCTCTTCGTTGGACAGGCGTCGAAGGAGAAGCCCATCATAGGAGCATCGGTACAGCATTTTAGTGGCTGTATCATAGTAGAATCGAAGAGAACGTCTCCTGACTGAGACGGCTTCCTTCGGGTCCTCTGGGAGAATTTCGTAGACGGCGAAGTCGATGAACGGGAACCTCCAATCTCGAACATTCACACCAGTACTTGTCGGTATGGCGTGGTCCACTCGTAAGCATAGGTTATTTCTAGGACAAACCAAGTCTCGACCAACTACCGTAACGTAGTGTTAAGTTCCAAGGGGTGCTGCTAATGAGGCCGCGAGGCCAGCCAGAGCATTAGCCTCCAGATTTTGTAGGCAAGGTACGTGTTCGATGAAGAACTCGATGAAGGATGAAACGATGTTCAATGCAACTTCATGGTAAGGGATCAGATCTTCATGGCGAACCTCATATTGCCCTCGGATCTGGTTTACGATGAGTTTTGAGTCGCCGTAGGTTTCCAGATAATCTACCCCCAGCTGTTGTGCCAGCTGGAGTCCCATAATGAGCGCATTGTACTCGGCCACGTTATTGGAGCACAGCTTCGAAAAAGAGTAAGCACGCTGTATGACTAGCTGATCGGGGGAGACTAAGACTACCCCTACTCCTGTGACAATCTGGCCTTTGGGGCCTGTTCTTGAAGCGCCATCGAAAAACATCCGCCAAATGGAGCTTCCTTCGGTGACGTTTGATTCTTGGACCTCATCTGGGATGTCTTCATAGAGTCTTGAGGACTTCGGGATGGGGTGTGCAGCTAAAAAGTCAGCCAGGGCCTGACCCTTAACGACTTTTTGTGGCACAAATACCATGTTGTATGGTGTTAGCAGGATCGCCCATGTAGCTAGCCAGGAGTTTAATGACCCTGGCTTCGTCATGAGGACTCTGAGTGGATTGACTCGGGAGATGACATGAATTATCTGGCCCGAGACATAATGGCGAGTCTTCTGGATGGCAAACACCAAGGCCAAGCATTCCTTTTCAACGGGGTTGTGCCAGTGTTCAGCCCCGATGAGTGTTCGACTGAGATAGTAGATCGCTTGCTCGTAGCCTGTATCGCTATTTTTGGCCAGCAGAGCGCCCAGGGAATGATCCATGGCACGAACGTAGAGGAGAAATGGTTTACCGACGACAGGTGCTACCAAGACTGGCGGGCTTGTCAAGTAAGCCTTGATGTCGTCGAAAGCCTTTTGGCACTCCTCTGTCCAGACGTAAGAGACTCCCTTCTTCATGAGCTGAGTAAAGGGTTGACATTTACCGGAAAGATTTGCTATGAACCTCCGGATGTACGCCAAACGTCCCTGTTGGCCTCGAAGTTCTCGAAGATTCTTCGGAGGGTCCATGTTGAGGATGGCTTTGGTTTTCTCGGGATCAACATGAATGCCTTTCGCCGTGATGACAAAGCCCAAGAATTTTCTGCTAAAAACCCCCAGGAAGGATTTAGCGGGATTAATCTTGAGTTGATGTGCCCGCATAAGATCGAAGACTGTCTTCAGGTCCTGTAGGTGATCTCCTTTAAGCGGCTCTTGACTGCGATGTCGTCAACATAGCATTCGACTGTCTTGCAAAGATGTTGACGGAAGATGGTGCTCATAGCTTGTTGGTATATCGCACCGGTGTTCTTCAAGCCGAAGGGCATCACTGTGTAGCAGAAAATGCCTTTTGGAGTCCTGAATGACGTATGTTTTGCGTCATCGGGAAACATCTTGATTTGATTATAGCCTGAATACCCGTCCATAAAAGATATGCGTTCGAAGCCACACGTGTTGTCGATCATCACGTCAGTGATTGGAAGTGGGAATTCGTCCTTCGGGCAAGCAGAGTTGAGATCCCTGAAGTCAATACAGACTCGTATCTTCCCATTCTTTTTGGTGACAGGTACGACGTTGGCTACCCAATCTGGGTGTTGCTCTTCACGGATGAAGTCGCTAGTCAAGAGTTTGTCTACCTCCTGATCGATGGCGTTCATAATATCCCGACGGAAGCGCCGCTGTTGTTGCTTGATAGGCTTGGCATCAGGCAAGATATTCAACCTATGCATCGCAATCTGGAGATCAAGTTCCGGCATATCTTCGTAGCTCTAGGCGAAGACGTCGATATACTCCTTAGCCAGTTGGATTAAAGACTCTCGGTCTTCTCCTTCTAGGCTTTTGCTGATGAAGATGGGTTTGGAAGAAGACCCGTCTCCAAGGTCGATCTGCTCGACTTCGTCTTCGGTGGAAGGTTCACGTAACTCGAAACGAGACTCCCATTGTTCTCCTAGGCGTTGGGCCCAGGGTTCTTCTTCAAAGGGTTCCGGCGCTTGGTCTTCGCCTTCACCTTTTTGAGGTTGTGCTGATGTCATGTTAGCTGATAGCACTTTCCTGAAGACAGATCCGATACTGGTATCGAAATCCTAAGTCGATGCTTCAGATGAGTGAGAATGTTCTACGTCTTCTGCGTCTGAACTCTCTGGAGTTGATGGCGGCGTGACATAGCCTACCCCCGTCGAGTTTTGTTGTAGTAGTCCTACGGCTTTCCTTTAGGTGTTGGAAGTCGGAGTGGGAGATGTCGACCTTTGCCGTAGTTCATGCCTTTGTCACTTTTTAGGTCGTAGCCTATCTTTTGGATGAGGTACTTTGCCTTATCCGTGTACCGATAGAGTTGCATTCTGCTGGCATCTGGTTCTGGCTTGAGTGGCGGGAGGTCTTGATGACGCTCAACTTTATCGAAGATGATGGATCCTTCGTCTCGACTTCGTAGAGGGACAATGTAACAGACTCCTTGAGATGGGACTACTCGATTTACATGATGAATGGTCGTTATTTGTGTTTGCAATGACCGTAGAGCGTTATCTAATGTATACATGGCATTCCAATATGGAAGACAAGAATAATTAAAAGACACTCTATTATTGATGAAATACGAGATTTTATCCCGTGGGATTACATTGTCTAAGGAGGGTGCATCTACATCAGCAGAGATATATTCGCCAAGATCCTCATCTGTAAGCACTGGGGTTGGATCAGGAGAGTCCACCACAGCTTTGATTTTGGGGTCCGAGAGGGTTATGTGAGCCCTCCCTGGCGTCTTGGATGACTGCGGGGGCTTGCCCTTAAGGTGCACCTTCAATGGTGCCTCAACTGCGCCTCCAGTGATTGGTGCCTTCCCCTGTAATTTTGCCACCAGGGGAGCCGATATTTGAGGCGGCTTTCCCTTGAGGCGTATCTTCAGGGGAGCTTCAGGATTTGGTGCTTTTCCTGGTAGCTTGATGCTCATTGGAGGCACCTTCTGGGCGGTTTGCCCTTGAATTTGATCTTCAAAGGGGCGTCGGAAATTATCTCAGGCTTCATGTCCGGCTCAGCTGCCGTCTCTGCCTCGTCATCAGCATCATTGGCTTCCTCCTCGTCAAGTGATTTGTACAAGTCAGAATCGGTGAAGTAGGCTTCAATCCCTTTGAAAGGATCGATGTCTGCGAACTCCGTCCTGATGACGCCGTTGGTGGATACATATTTTATGCATTGGTGGAGCATGGATGGCACCACCATGTACTCATGTAGCCATGGTCGACCGAGCAGGATGTTGTAGTTGACCTCGGCATCCACAACATAGCAGGTTACCTTAGTTTTGAGGTTATCGATGTGATACTTCAGTCGAATTTTGCCCAGTGGCTCACTTTTGCTAGCGTTGAAGCCGCTGATAGTTGTGTTGGAGGGCGCCAGCCGGTACATTGGGATCCCCAGTGTTGATAACAGCGTCTTCGGAATGATGCTGAGAGAAGACCCCAGATCGATCTGAATCCGATTCACCTTGACTGAACCGATATACCCTGTATAATACAGCGGCAGGTTATGTCGGTGGTGCTTGAGCAGCATGTCTTATTGGGTGAAAGTTATGTTTGGGATAACTTCATCCGCACAATGACAGTGCGCACAAGTAGTTGGGAGGTCTTCAGGCTGCTTGACCTGACTGAGAAAGGATTCAACATCCTTTAGAGCTTCGCAGAGAGCTTCTCGAGAATCTTTGGAAAGACGCAGGAGCTCGAACAAAGATAGGCGGGCAGGGGTACTGGCCAGTTGTGCCAGTATGTCAAAGTTGTGGGGCTTGGCTAACCCCGAAGCACTCTCCTTTCGTAGAGGTCTATCGAAACGAGCCTCCACCTGCTTCTGCTTATTGGCTGCTGAGGGCTTAGACGGGCCCTCTTCTTGGACAGCAGGGACGGTGCAAGGAGGGACCACCTCGGCAGCAGAGTCGCATGCGGGTGGTTGAGTGGCCACGTGGCAGTAGCCATCGGAGTAAAGTCATGATGATGCTGACGTTGCCGACGCTTCGTCTTCTGAAAAAGCTGCCGACTGTTCAGACTTTGGGAGGCGTGCTGCCAACTCTGTCAGTTCAGCATTTAATATTTGTGACAATCGATGGACAGCTGAGGGGGCGCGTCGATTGGCGTTCCACCGGGTATTGGGACGCATGGGGCGCATCCTCTGTGATGCGCTCGGTTCTGAAGGGCGCGTCTGTATGATGTGCTTGATGTTGAAGGGCACGTCTGTGTGATGCGTGATCTGGCCGGCGCATCCGCTTCGTGAGACATCTTTTATGGTGCAACTGTTACGTTCTTCGAGTGCTTTAAATAGCCGTTTTGACTTGGCTGAATTCGAAGCGTCTGGTTCATCCATTTAATGCAAATTCATTGCACGGAATTCGGAGAGCCATCCGCCTGGCGCATGGGTTTGATTTGCCCGGCCTATAAATAGTGGTATGGAGAGAGGGTTGGCCTCTCGTTCTTTTACGTCTTTCCGACATGAACTTGTGTGCTCGAATGTATCCTGTTGACGAAGTGCTCCCGAGGGTGAAGATGAGACGCCATGTCGTTGTTGATGCACTTGAAGGTGACTGTTACATCCAAAAGACGGAGTCGAGGGCTTCCGAGGCAGGCGGAAGGTGCCTGTTGCACCCAAAGATAAGGATGCTCGGGCCTCGTCTCCGTTGTATTGAAAGCTGCTCCTTTAGCCGTATTTCGATTACGGTCTTCCTTGGTGTTTGGAGGCTCTTTCGAAGCCTCCCCTGGCCACAGATTTACGGTGCTCTTCTCTTCCTCGGTTCCAGCCAGAGGGTTAAATGCTTCATTAGTCGAAGTATTTATCAGGTGAGACTGGCTGGAAGAGCGGCACATAACTGGACTGCTGAAGGGATGCACATAACTGGGGATGCACATAACTGAGCTGCTGAAGGGATGCACCTTGCTGAGGGCGCATGGTAGGATGCGCCCGGTTGAAGGCGTATGGTGATGCTGCGCCTGACTGGAGGCGCGTGGTGACTGCTGCGCCTGACTGGAGGTGCATGATGGCTGCTGCGCCTGACTGGTGGCGCATGATGGCTGCTGCGCCTGACTGGAGGCGCATGGTGGCTGTTGCCCGTAGACTTAGGATCTTTCCTTTGTAGAATTTTTTCCTTTGTACAGCCTTCTCTAGACATTTAATAGACTTTTATATGAATATAAAAAGTTCTCTTTCCATGTCTATATTTGTTGCTTTTGTTGTGAAGTATTTTGTCCGAGCTCTGGCGTATGTAGTGTCCGGTGCATGGGCTTTCTGGTTGTAAAATTCCATGCTTCTACACTTCAGACTTTTGTGGTCTGTGTACATGTCTATTCGGTCACCATATAAGTAATGCCTCCATAGCTTCAAAGTAAATACTACTGCCGCCAACTCCAAATCATGAGTTGGATAATTCTTCTCGTGGTCTCGAAACTGCCTAGATGCATATGCCATCACCTTTCCATGTTGCATGAGGATACATCCAAGTCCTTTACCTGACGCATCACAATATACAGTGAAACCTCCGGGTCCAACTGGCAATGTAAGAATGGGAGCTGATATCAACTTCTGCTTTAGATTCTCAAATGATGCCTGACATTCTACTGACCAGACGAATGGCACATCCTTTCGTGTCAAGCGGGTCATGGGTGCTGAAAGTCTTGCAAAATCCGATACAAACCTTATGTAATATCCTGCCAATCCTAAGAAACTCCGTACATCAGCTACGGTCTTGGGTACTGGCCAACTCTCTACTGCTTCTACCTTCTTGGGATCCACTGCTACTCCAGCTCCTGATATGATGTGACCCAAAAATAAAATATGATTCGTCCAGAACTCACACTTGCTGAGCTTGGCATACAACTGGTTCTCTCTCAGAACCTGCAACACTTTCCTGAGGTGGTCTTCATGCTCCTCTACACTAGCAGAGTATACGAGAATGTCGTCAAGAAATACAACGATAAACTGATCTAAGTATGGCAAAAAGATGCGGTTCATCAAATCCATAAATATTGCTGGAGCATTGGTCAAACCAAACGGCATTACTAAGAATTCATAATGCCCATACTTCGACCTGAATGTTGTCTTGGGGATGTCTTCCTTTCGAACCCTCACCTGATGATACCCTCAACGAAGATCTATCTTGGAGAAAACTCTAGCCTTGCTCAACTGATCAAACAAGTCGTCGATCCTGGGTAGTGGGTACTTGTTCTTTACTGTCGTCGTGTTAAGCTTCCTGTAATCAATGCATAATCTGGATGATCCATCCTTCTTTCCCACAAGTACCACTGGTGCTGCCCATAGTGATACGCTAGCTTGGATGAACTTCTTCTCCTTCAGTTCCTCTATGTGCTGATATACCTTGACTTGCTCTGAATCCGCCATTCTGTAAACTCGATCTGATATCGGTTTAGTTCCAGGTGCCAATTCTATACTGAACTCAATATCTCTAATCGGTGGTAGCCCTGGAAGTTCTTCAGGAAATATATCAAGAAACTTGTAGCACCCACTTTTTGAAATAAGGGTATTTTAGTCATTTTAGCCATTTTAGTCATTTTGTAATTTTTCTAGATATTATTGACTTGTGATTGATTTAGCCTTTGGTCTAACTTTAGAAAACCAACATTAGAGACTAACCATGACCTATGATGAGTATCTAGCTAATTAGATTTTATTTTTAGGCTTTGGTGTAATTTAGAAACCATTTGGCTATTTTTAGGCTAATTAATTGATTGGCCTTTGTAGCCTTTTGTTAATTGAGCTTAAACTCAACTTAAATAGAGGAGTGGGACCCATGAACCAACCCTAACCCTAATAGGACTCCTATGGCCGGCCAAAACAGGAAACCTCCATCCCCTATATAAGCATTGTATTGGAATAGACACCCCTTTACAAAACCCTAGTTTCCAGCTCTCCAAAACCCTAACTTTTTCATCCGACCTCCGTTTCACCCCAAACGAAGTGCGTTGTGATCGTGGGAAGGAGGAGAATTTGCTGGAGCATTGTTAGCAAGGAGTTGGAGGCGTTTGCTCGGTGGAAACTGGTCGTCTCATCAATCGAGGAGTCAGTTTCTTTGATACTTCAACTCTCAATAGGTAAACACCCAAACACCATAGTTTCTTCTGATTTTTCTTCATATTAGCATGCATCTAGGTACCCTAGAACTACCCATAAAGTTTGGTTAAGTTTCGTGTCCGTTTGATAGGGTATCAGACACGTATCGGATTAGGTTTAGAATTGTTCGATGAAATTCCTATTAGATTTCGATCATGTTTATTTTGTGATCTAATTTCACGAATTTATAGCCCTATAGGTCAGGATTCCTAAGCCCTAGGTTCTTGGTTGAATCGACACGTTTTCGTGTCCGAAACAGGACACGCACGCGCAGCACGAGGACCGCGCGCGTGTCCTGCTACTGCTGTGTCCTTTCTCTTTGGACACGCCGATTCAACCCGAGATTTTTGGTAGGTATCTAGGCTCCACGACTGACAGCACACTCGTAAAATTTTGTGGGATTTCGTGGAGCGTAGAGAAAGAAATCGAGACGGCATCGCTCGCGGCCTGTCGCGCGCGCGTGAAGAACGCGCGTCCGATACGCACTTCGTGCGACACGGACACATGGCGAGAGTCCAGTGCAGACACGTGGTCGTGTAGCCCTATAGTTGGGCTACGTGTACGAGTAACCACGTGTCCTATTTCGCTCTGTGTCGAGCCCTAGGATGAGTGACACGCGTGCACGATGATTAAGTTTCAGTTTTGGTTCTTGGTGTCCAGGACACTTCGTGTCCTATTTTCTTGGACACGATTGCACCTACACCTCATGTTCAGACCCGTGACATCTTACCAACCTTTGGGTTCGAGCATTAGTAGGTTTTGCGACGTTTTAGGTTCATGTTAGGCTTGTTTGGGTATCAGGATTATAGTTTCAGTATTTTTACTGTTTTTAGTTCTTCTTTTCCTATTGTTCTGGTTTCTTTCGATCATAATCCCTATACAAAACCAACCCACAGTTCCTAATTAACCTCACATATGTGATTACCTGTTAGATTGCATGATAGGATAGGTTGTAATCGATTTGTGTTTTGAGTTTGGGTTTTCTTAGAAGTATCGGGTATACATTGATTCCAGTTTGTGTAGAGTTTGTTGTTCCTTTAGTTTCGATTTTGATCCTGTATACTTCGACCTACAGATCATATACCATATCTAGGTATATACCCATTAGGTTGTAGCATCGAGGGTTTGAATTTAGGTATTGTGTTTTAAGTATTAGACTTCTTGAATTTCCTTTTCCTGTTCCTCTTTTCTGTTCAGTTCTTCTTGGTTCAGTTTTCTTTAAATCTTTGATGATTAAATCATGTAGACCAACCCACAGATCCTTCTTGACCTATATTTGAGTTTACCTACTAGTTTACAGGGAGTTAAGGCTTTGATCGATTTTGGGTTGACACTTAGTATAGAGTCTTCCTTAATAGTTCAGTTTTGATGATTGAATCTCTGTACATATTTAGATTCATGCTTATTGCTGTATAAACTGAGCCTACAGGATCCTATTGACCTCACCATTGTGTTACCTAGCTATTTGCATCATAGGGAAAAGGGTGTAATCGAAAACTGTGTATGATTTGGGTAGGTATAGAGTATAGGTTAGTCTCAGTTTTGATTCCAGTTCAGTTTCCCTTTTCAGAACCTATTAGACATATAAGTGATCACATAGTAGTTTGCCACATGAATAGGTTGCCTTCGAAATTGGGTTTCATTAGAAGGATTGAGTTTAAGTTCATCTCAGTTTTGTTCATTCCAGGTTTCCTAATTTTTCAGGTTTCTTTGTTTTGATTCCAGTCTACAAATTCAGAAATATGAACCTATTTTCCCATCAATTTCAATGTTAATTCCTGTTTTGATCAAACATACAGATCCCACATTACCCTACCTAAGTGATTGCTTGCCAAGCTTACATCATGAGGGTAGGCTATGTTTTAGTAAGTTTAGACATTTGGGTTGTTGTAGGTATATTTAGAAATAGTAATTTCAGGATACTAAGTTAGTTATTGTTAGTTTAGTTTAGTTAGGAATTTGTGATACCAAGTTTAGTTAGGTTTAGCTAAGTAGTTAGTTGATTGATTAAGTTTATAATTGTTGTGATAGCTTTAAGAGTAGGATAGAATCTGAATTTTGAGAGGTATATATGTATGTGTGTATTGAGTTAGATAGGGTGAGCTAATAAAGGGTATTTTGTGAGGGAAATTCAGGGAATAGGTTAACTGCAAGGGCAGTAGCAACACAGGCCTTGGCCTAGTGTAGGTGTCCAATGTGAGGGTGCCTTGGGTTGGTAGTGACCTAAGAATTGACTGGTAGATTAGTTGATCAACTTTGACCTAGTTTGACTAGTTTGGTTGACCAAGTTGACCCAAGGTTGACTTTGACCTAGATTGACCAAATTTATGTAGAATTTGCATTGAAGACTTTTCTTATGATATTTTAGACTGTATCATGACATGTGGTTGTTTTAAATAGGATCGTATTACTCCAGTCCAGTCACTTTTCATCATCAGCAGTTCGAATTGCCAGGCGAGTACATTCTCTGATCTTTTCATGCTTCTTTGGATATATACTCTTGTTATAGACTAGTGTACTTGATGCTGACACGACGTTCACACGGATCGGTACCCTATGGATCTTTTCATGCGATGTTATCCCCTCGGATACATCGAGTATGTCATGTTTCATGTACTTTATCATGTTCATCATGTACTCCATGTATTCACTTTTATCCATGTGCACTCATATGTTATTCATGTACACTCATGACCATATGAGCTCCATGTATACAGTAGTTGTTATCCATGTGCAATAACATAACATGCTTCGATCCTTGTGTATTGGTTGGGGGCAGGGAGAGTGTAGTTGGTTATGTGATCATTATCCCCAGTAGTTGTTATCCATGTTCTTTCCGTAGTTGTATCCATGTGCGATCCAAGCTGTTTACATAACCAATTCATGCTCTGTTTCACGTAGAAGGTTATATTCTCTATTTATCATATTTATATCTCAGTTATATCTTCTCTCATGTTGATTTCTCTTTACAGCGATTCATGTATAGTTTTCTATAGCTTGCTTTATGTGTCCATTCCTGATATGAACTGTTGTGAGAGATATGTGCTCGTTCCGTCCTGACTGGGCATGTTGAAAATTTTACAGGTGATGATGAGGAGTACTGTCCTACTTATTATGGCATTGGCTTAAATGACACTGGCGACGTGGACCCACAGGAGGATCCCACAGTCGCTGAGGACTTGCCCATAGTCTAGCTGAGACTTAGTACTTTACTTTGTATTTTCTATTTGAGACTTTTATGAGTTGTACTTGAGATTTTTGGTGGTTTACACCTATACTTTTATAGTGACTTTCTTGAGATTATTCTCCTGTTCCATCTTAGTATTGTGATTGGGTTACGTATTATTTTTACTCTATTCATAGCTTGGTTAGATTGTGTTAGATATGGTGACTCAGGACAGCGTTCTACCGCCGACACTGCGGCGTAGGCTGGGCGTTCGTTACTTCTCGTGCCCTCACACTGGGTGCGGGTCGTGACACGTTTTTAGTGGTGGCCCATGCAGGTCCGTAATCACAACTAGTGTGATTCGTAGTGGTACTCGAACTAGAGTATCATTACAGCCTGCAGTAGGATATAAGATATAAGTTACGGTACTCAATCACTATTAGGAATTCCTGAGAGATTCCTGGGACGACCCTTGAGAATCTTATTTTGAGCTTCGATTTAAATTCCTTTTCCCTTACTTTAGTCCACCTTCCTCCCTCGATTCTTGCATCTTGTTTGAACTCTTTTCACCAATACCCTTACTTCCTTGTGTTTAATAATGGTTAGGAAGATGGCTACACTGCTATATACTCATTGGTCAAACGCATGGCTAGGAGGATTACATTAAGGAATTGGGATACACGGAGATTTTGATTAAGTTATAAGAGCAAAAAAAAAAAGAAAAAAAAAGGGGGGATGCTTTAATGATTAGAAGTTCGTAAGTTGGGATATTACCAAGAAAATTTATCTTGAAGATTCTAAGTAGTAATCACCAGAGGATTATAAAATTATATCTTGATACTGGAGGAAATTAGTTAGAATCTAAATAAAATTGATTTCAGGAATTGATGGGATTCATGAATTATTGGATTATGATTATACATCCTTACGCATATAGATTGGTTTGAATGATCAAAAAAAAAAAAGAAAGTGGCAGTATGAACTATTAAATGGAGTCGTACAAGTGGCGATGTATATGTTTATGGATTTCAATTTAAAATGGAAGCAATGATATTAAAATTTTTGGTTTAGAAGATCGGGAAGATATGAAAACGATTGTTTTGGAAGAATTTTTTTTTGGAATCATGTCAATTGATTAAAGATTCAAAAATCTATTTGGATTTTGGTTTAAGAAGTAGTGATTATGTTTCAATTACTTAGAAGGAAAAATTATGGTTGATAAGCGCGTTAAAATACTGAGCTGTAACTGCTTGATTGTCGTGATAAGTTGAGTGTCTATCTTGAGGATTATTTGAGACAAATTGGGAGTTTTTTTTTAATTTAGGAAGTGATATAGAATTTTATGGATTCATGATTTATCAACTCTGGAGTTTAAAGTTGGATTGAAACGTTAAATTTGGAAAGGTTAGTAGTAACGAGATAAAAGTTATTATGAGATTTATGAAAAGGATTTAAATGTTAGTCGTGGTTAGATTGGAAGGCTTAGAGTGAATACAAATGGAGGTAGTTATTTTTTTGGAATTTCTTTTTAAAGGAATGTAAAGGTAGGCCACCAAGGTAACCTTAATGAGATAGAAGTGTTCGACACGAATTGCCATATCACTCATGACTATGATAGTAGTATATACTCCAGTGTTATTAGTCGTCTGCCAAACTATGGGACTGTATCTCAATATTGACTTACTCAACCTTCCCTCAAATCTAGATCTTTTATTGTAATTTTCTAACCGTTGTATTTGATCGTTCTTAGCAGTATTCGCCTTTAGTACTGTATCCCTAGATTATTTCACTGGATTCTTAATTAAATTTATTTCATGCTTCAACTTGACTTCCTTTATTTTGTATTAGTTGTCACCTCTTGAACCTTTACCATGATACTAAAATACTTTCTGACTTAAATTCGAGATTCAACCATGACTCAATTCTTTCAACCCGACATGTGATGGAGTTCTTCTTGTTCTTTAAATGCTTGACGTTGTACCTTATCTTGATTGCTTGACCAGCTTAGTTAAGGATCTTGGACTAATTTTTCTTCTTCATCATTATCTCCCTTACTTATACTTGACTACCTTATGTTGCTAATTTAGCCTTAGTTTTGCAAGCTTATCTCTTTTTGAGCTTGATCATGACATATTTTATTGGGTCGCGATCCACTAACATATTGTCTAATCAGAACCGGTGTATGATAGTCTGATCAACCTAGTGCACTTGGTTCGCTTTCATATATTACTCTACGTGGATGAGACTCTAGAGCATCTGTCTCATCCACAACAGTTTGGCAATTCTCCTTGAACTATTTTCGTCGTCTATGAACCACGTATTGTACTCAATAGTATCGTCTTTGAACTCTTTTGTTTTTGTCTTTCACATATTTCAGAAAGGCAAGGTACTGTACTTAATAGGTCAACACAGAGTATCACGTTTAGCCTCCTTATCAGAAGGAGGATAGTGGCTTAATTCTATATCCTCACAGTATCCTTTAGGATTTCAATAGTGTTGAATTCTAAACCCACGATCGCGACCAGTCGACTTGGTCATTCCCTTATCGTCCAATGTTTGGAACCTTATTAAATTGAATTAATTCAATTGTGACATGTATTTCAAATCTTGGATACTCGTGCCTAGACTTCAATGACCTCGTTCTCCATCTTGCCCAAACCTCTATTCATTCTGGATTGGATCAACTTAGATCATATTGAGACTAAAATTTCTTGTAGATATATATATATAGTGTGCTTGGATTTCAGTGTTATTGACAGTCGTGCTTTAAACTTTCGATTTGTGATCATCTTTAGAATATTAATGCTTTGTAGTTAATTTCAGTTATTTTTTTTATCACCAGTATTTGTATAGGACGACAGACTGCCTTACAGCCCGATGATTTATTATTTATCCTTATCTTTTCCAGAATGGCACCCATGACCAGAGTTTGTCCCCAGTGCACAGCTGTAATTCCGGATGAGACCGAGATCGTACCTTCCCCTTCTATTGCCCAGGAGGTGTTAGCAGCCTCACCGGAGAATTTCCCTCCATCTCCAGTCCTTCAGGAGGGGACTGCAGTTCAGCCGGAGACTGAGGGCCTTCCTTTGCCTCCTAGAGTGGTACCCCATGCCATTCCTGTTGAAGCTCATATTCACAGATTTCTTCAGGATTTGCGGGAGGTATAGAGACTTCAGGCTGAGCTTATGAGAGAGCAGAGTCTCAGTATCCAACTGTTACGGGATTACATGCATTCGAGGGAGGAGCCTAGTCCCAAGAGAGCAAGGAGCAGTTTATACCCAGAGCCTCAGGAGTACCCAGGCTTTCAGCCTAGACCAGCCTATCCAGTTCAGATTCCTGTCCAGCAGAGACCAGCTGAGCGAGTGTCTACCTGTGCCTTCTGCAAGAAGCTTAGGCACGAATGGAAGGACTGTAGGAAGAGACTAGGATTGTGCCTATTTTGTGGGTCAGCTGCACACAAGATACGAGACTGTCCTACTACACTTGCCCTTAGACGAGGCCTACCTCCAGGAGAGAGAGTTCCAGCTACCAGACCTAGTAGAGGTGAGTTCTTGACCCATACCTTATCCTATCTTGGTGATTATTGTACCCTACCATAATATTTGTATGCTTGATACCTTATGACTACTTTTGATCTAGTATGACTTTAGTAGCTAGATGAGACTCCAGACTGATTGCCTGCCATAATCCTGTATGATTCTTTTCAACTGCAGGATTTAGATAAGTTTTCTTGAGACCATGATTGTTGGGATTTTGACCTAGGAAGAGTAGGATCATTTTAATTTCGAGGACGAAATTATTTTAAGGAGGGTAGACTTGTAGCACCCACTTTTTGAAATAAGGGTATTTTAGTCATTTTAGCCATTTTAGTCATTTTGTAATTTTTCTAGATATTATTGACTTGTGATTGATTTAGCCTTTGGTCTAACTTTAGAAAACCAACATTAGAGACTAACCATGACCTATGATGAGTATCTAGCTAATTAGATTTTATTTTTAGGCTTTGGTGTAATTTAGAAACCATTTGGCTATTTTTAGGCTAATTAATTGATTGGCCTTTGTAGCCTTTTGTTAATTGAGCTTAAACTCAACTTAAATAGAGGAGTGGGACCCATGAACCAACCCTAACCCTAATAGGACTCCTATGGCCGGCCAAAACAGGAAACCTCCATCCCCTATATAAGCATTGTATTGGAATAGACACCCCTTTACAAAACCCTAGTTTCCAGCTCTCCAAAACCCTAACTTTTTCATCCGACCTCCGTTTCACCCCAAACGAAGTGCGTTGTGATCGTGGGAAGGAGGAGAATTTGCTGGAGCATTGTTAGCAAGGAGTTGGAGGCGTTTGCTCGGTGGAAACTGGTCGTCTCATCAATCGAGGAGTCAGTTTCTTTGATACTTCAACTCTCAATAGGTAAACACCCAAACACCATAGTTTCTTCTGATTTTTCTTCATATTAGCATGCATCTAGGTACCCTAGAACTACCCATAAAGTTTGGTTAAGTTTCGTGTCCGTTTGATAGGGTATCAGACACGTATCGGATTAGGTTTAGAATTGTTCGATGAAATTCCTATTAGATTTCGATCATGTTTATTTTGTGATCTAATTTCACGAATTTATAGCCCTATAGGTCAGGATTCCTAAGCCCTAGGTTCTTGGTTGAATCGACACGTTTTCGTGTCCGAAACAGGACACGCACGCGCAGCACGAGGACCGCGCGCGTGTCCTGCTACTGCTGTGTCCTTTCTCTTTGGACACGCCGATTCAACCCGAGATTTTTGGTAGGTATCTAGGCTCCACGACTGACAGCACACTCGTAAAATTTTGTGGGATTTCGTGGAGCGTAGAGAAAGAAATCGAGACGGCATCGCTCGCGGCCTGTCGCGCGCGCGTGAAGAACGCGCGTCCGATACGCACTTCGTGCGACACGGACACATGGCGAGAGTCCAGTGCAGACACGTGGTCGTGTAGCCCTATAGTTGGGCTACGTGTACGAGTAACCACGTGTCCTATTTCGCTCTGTGTCGAGCCCTAGGATGAGTGACACGCGTGCACGATGATTAAGTTTCAGTTTTGGTTCTTGGTGTCCAGGACACTTCGTGTCCTATTTTCTTGGACACGATTGCACCTACACCTCATGTTCAGACCCGTGACATCTTACCAACCTTTGGGTTCGAGCATTAGTAGGTTTTGCGACGTTTTAGGTTCATGTTAGGCTTGTTTGGGTATCAGGATTATAGTTTCAGTATTTTTACTGTTTTTAGTTCTTCTTTTCCTATTGTTCTGGTTTCTTTCGATCATAATCCCTATACAAAACCAACCCACAGTTCCTAATTAACCTCACATATGTGATTACCTGTTAGATTGCATGATAGGATAGGTTGTAATCGATTTGTGTTTTGAGTTTGGGTTTTCTTAGAAGTATCGGGTATACATTGATTCCAGTTTGTGTAGAGTTTGTTGTTCCTTTAGTTTCGATTTTGATCCTGTATACTTCGACCTACAGATCATATACCATATCTAGGTATATACCCATTAGGTTGTAGCATCGAGGGTTTGAATTTAGGTATTGTGTTTTAAGTATTAGACTTCTTGAATTTCCTTTTCCTGTTCCTCTTTTCTGTTCAGTTCTTCTTGGTTCAGTTTTCTTTAAATCTTTGATGATTAAATCATGTAGACCAACCCACAGATCCTTCTTGACCTATATTTGAGTTTACCTACTAGTTTACAGGGAGTTAAGGCTTTGATCGATTTTGGGTTGACACTTAGTATAGAGTCTTCCTTAATAGTTCAGTTTTGATGATTGAATCTCTGTACATATTTAGATTCATGCTTATTGCTGTATAAACTGAGCCTACAGGATCCTATTGACCTCACCATTGTGTTACCTAGCTATTTGCATCATAGGGAAAAGGGTGTAATCGAAAACTGTGTATGATTTGGGTAGGTATAGAGTATAGGTTAGTCTCAGTTTTGATTCCAGTTCAGTTTCCCTTTTCAGAACCTATTAGACATATAAGTGATCACATAGTAGTTTGCCACATGAATAGGTTGCCTTCGAAATTGGGTTTCATTAGAAGGATTGAGTTTAAGTTCATCTCAGTTTTGTTCATTCCAGGTTTCCTAATTTTTCAGGTTTCTTTGTTTTGATTCCAGTCTACAAATTCAGAAATATGAACCTATTTTCCCATCAATTTCAATGTTAATTCCTGTTTTGATCAAACATACAGATCCCACATTACCCTACCTAAGTGATTGCTTGCCAAGCTTACATCATGAGGGTAGGCTATGTTTTAGTAAGTTTAGACATTTGGGTTGTTGTAGGTATATTTAGAAATAGTAATTTCAGGATACTAAGTTAGTTATTGTTAGTTTAGTTTAGTTAGGAATTTGTGATACCAAGTTTAGTTAGGTTTAGCTAAGTAGTTAGTTGATTGATTAAGTTTATAATTGTTGTGATAGCTTTAAGAGTAGGATAGAATCTGAATTTTGAGAGGTATATATGTATGTGTGTATTGAGTTAGATAGGGTGAGCTAATAAAGGGTATTTTGTGAGGGAAATTCAGGGAATAGGTTAACTGCAAGGGCAGTAGCAACACAGGCCTTGGCCTAGTGTAGGTGTCCAATGTGAGGGTGCCTTGGGTTGGTAGTGACCTAAGAATTGACTGGTAGATTAGTTGATCAACTTTGACCTAGTTTGACTAGTTTGGTTGACCAAGTTGACCCAAGGTTGACTTTGACCTAGATTGACCAAATTCATGTAGAATTTGCATTGAAGACTTTTCTTATGATATTTTAGACTGTATCATGACATGTGGTTGTTTTAAATAGGATCGTATTACTCCAGTCCAGTCACTTTTCATCATCAGCAGTTCGAATTGCCAGGCGAGTACATTCTCTGATCTTTTCATGCTTCTTTGGATATATACTCTTGTTATAGACTAGTGTACTTGATGCTGACACGACGTTCACACGGATCGGTACCCTATGGATCTTTTCATGCGATGTTATCCCCTCGGATACATCGAGTATGTCATGTTTCATGTACTTTATCATGTTCATCATGTACTCCATGTATTCACTTTTATCCATGTGCACTCATATGTTATTCATGTACACTCATGACCATATGAGCTCCATGTATACAGTAGTTGTTATCCATGTGCAATAACATAACATGCTTCGATCCTTGTGTATTGGTTGGGGGCAGGGAGAGTGTAGTTGGTTATGTGATCATTATCCCCAGTAGTTGTTATCCATGTTCTTTCCGTAGTTGTATCCATGTGCGATCCAAGCTGTTTACATAACCAATTCATGCTCTGTTTCACGTAGAAGGTTATATTTTCTATTTATCATATTTATATCTCAGTTATATCTTCTCTCATGTTGATTTCTCTTTACAGCGATTCATGTATAGTTTTCTATAGCTTGCTTTATGTGTCCATTCCTGATATGAACTGTTGTGAGAGATATGTGCTCGTTCCGTCCTGACTGGGCATGTTGAAAATTTTACAGGTGATGATGAGGAGTACTGTCCTACTTATTATGGCATTGGCTTAAATGACACTGGCGACGTGGACCCACAGGAGGATCCCACAGTCGCTGAGGACTTGCCCATAGTCTAGCTGAGACTTAGTACTTTACTTTGTATTTTCTATTTGAGACTTTTATGAGTTGTACTTGAGATTTTTGGTGGTTTACACCTATACTTTTATAGTGACTTTCTTGAGATTATTCTCCTGTTCCATCTTAGTATTGTGATTGGGTTACGTATTATTTTTACTCTATTCATAGCTTGGTTAGATTGTGTTAGATATGGTGACTCAGGACAGCGTTCTACCGCCGACACTGCGGCGTAGGCTGGGCGTTCGTTACTTCTCGTGCCCTCACACTGGGTGCGGGTCGTGACAAAACTCTTCAACTACCTTCGGGACTTGAACTTCTTCCATTACCGTTATCACTCCCTGCTCTGGCTGAGTTGCCTCTGATCTGACTAAGGTGAATCTCTTCATGCCTGGAATATCAAAAGATATACTCCCTCTACGACAATCTATTGTCGTATGACTGTCTTTCAGCCAGTCCATGCCTAAGATAACGTCGAAATTTCCAACAGAAAATTCTATCAACCGGGCGGGTAAGGAATGCCCGCAAATTATAATGCTACATGCTAGAATAACTCTACTAACTCCTACAAGCCCATTGCCAGTAAGTATATTCAACCTCCCTGGCAATGCCTCGAACTCCATTCCTAGCCGTGTCGCAAATTATGTAGATATAAATGAGTGTGAAGCTCCTGAATCAAACACTGCTACTGCGGGATATGAGGCGACGAGAATGTTACCTCCCACAACATCTCCCGATACTAATGCCTCTTCCAAGGACAGTGTGAATGCCTGCCCTCGACCTTCTTGCTGGTTTCCATGCTGTGGCCTAGCCTGCTGCTGCTGGCCCCTGTCTTGATGATGCTGGGGTGGTCTATGCTGATGTTGCTGCATCGACGGTCCCTGCTGCCGATACATCTGAGCCTGTGGCATTAACGGACGCTGGGCCAATGGTCTCACTGCTACCGCTGGTCCTCGATACTGGCCTGTCCCTGGTGCTGGCAGAGCAGGAAATTGCTGTACTGGTCCTCCTGACCTCGAATTCATGGGACATGTGGTAACCCGATGATCTGGATTTCCACATATCAGACACAGTCCGTTCAATGCCCGACACACATCTCTAGTGTGTCCTATCTTCCCACAATAAGTGCAGCCCGCTGGGGGTTGCTGGTTCTTCTTCTGTTGCTGTTGCTGCTGCCTGGGTGGTGGTGCTGGCCCTCGTATTGCCACATCGTGAATGCGAATGCCAAGGGATGGTGCTGTTGTTCGGGGCGCCGCTTCCCCTACTCCTTCAATCTGACTGTGGGATCTCTTCTGACCTCCAGTCCTTGCCGTGATCCTCTGATTGGTGATCTCATGCCTTTGGGTTGCCGTCAATACTTCGTCGAAAGTCTGGTAGTTCTGCCCCTCTATCAATTGCAAGAGCTCAAGATGAAACCCTTGCTGGAAACTCATCGCCCTCTGGCGCTCCGTCGCTACCATCTCTGGGACAAACCTACTCAATCTATAGAACTCCGCTGCATAAGCATCTACCGTCTTGCCGGCCTGCTTGAGGTTGATAAACTTCTGTTGTAGCTTAAACTGCGCCACAACTCCATAGTACTTCGTCTTGAATCTTGCTGTGAAATCGTTCCAAGCAACGGGACGTCTGATGCCTACTTCTTCTGATTCCCACCAATCACGTGCGAGATCCTGAAGTAACAACTTCACCTGATCCACACGTTCTTCTGCCGGTACCTTAGCCGTCGTCAGAATAGCCTCAATATCCTTAAGCCATGTATCTACTGAGATGGCGTCTTCCGTGCCCTCGAAACGGCGGGGGTTGAACTTGTAAAATCTGGTTGATGCTCCTGAATCTGGCCATGCCCCTCTTTCCAAAGCTGTCTGCAACCCTTGGTTGAGTAGTACGTTCTGCTCTTGCAACTGAGCATACATGCGTTGTTGGGCTAACATCTGATGTTGCAGAGTAGCCATCATCCCTCTCAGGATCTCCAGAAGAGCCGGTGTGTCCATTTCTGCAGGGGTAGGTAGAACTGTTGGTGGTGGTGGAACATCCGGATACTGCGACCCAGCTGCTGCTTCTACTATCACTTCTTCTTGGATAGTCTCTTGAGTTAATACCGGTCCTTATTGCTGACCAACCTGGTCATGTTGTCCATGTTGCTGTCCATGTTGTTACTGTCCAGCTCTGACAGGTGGGGACGAGGTGCCCCTAAGAAAAGGGACAAGAGAACAATCAAACGACGGGACAAAAAAGATCAATGAAGTCAAGGGATACTGGAATGTCAAGCTGGAGTTGAGAAGCAACGATTTATGATGTCAAGGGGGAATATGTGTGATTGAGACATCCTATTAAAATACCCGACAAGTTTGAAATCAGACCTGCATGGGCCACCACTAAAACCTTGTCACGCCCCAGAACCAGAATACTGGAGAGCGGGGGAATGACTCAGCCGGCTACGTATTACGGGTAGATGAATACCGTATAATACGATCAATGCTGTCTACAAGACGAGGGGGTGCATACTACATAAAAGTCTCGCTATGGTCACTTCACATCTATTGTCTCAATCATTCAAACAAGAAACAGAACTAGAGAACATGTGAGATAAAGCAGTAAGACGTCCCAAACGCTCCGTCAAAATGTTCTTGATATCTGGCTTTACAAAATACAACCAAATGATGTAGCAAGTATACACAATTGTTATCAGCTGCAGCCTGACTTAGTTACAATTATGCAAAAGTAGGTACAAGACGATCCGACTAACATGTCGGTGCCAAACGACAAAGTATAAAATAGATAACAAAATGAGCGGGGAAGTAAGAAACCCACTCGAGTCCTCCTGCGATCATGCCTCTAGTGTTGACCATCTTGGAGGTAGAAGTAAGCTGGATCCTCGGGGACCGGCTCTAAATCTGGCCATGCAAAACCAGAGAGGTTAGACCTCTAATAGCAAGTACCGCAAGGGAGCACGATATGAGGAATGAAGCTAGTAATAAGAGAATGATAATAGATCTCTGCTATCTACTAGGATTCACATAACATCACGACACTTCGAACCAACCTCCCAACCAAACAAGGACAGAAGTTGGCTCGTCATGTCCTGACATTATGATCATCTCAGTTAGGTAACAGAGTAGATACAGTACACAAATAAATTAATTTAAACGGCCATACAACTACTACGGCTTGCTATTGCGAGTCCCAAGTTATTCTGGGATTACGCAATAAAGGGTTCCTCAGTTCTTACTATGTGCAAGCAAGGCTAGTTTACCCAGTCAATCAATTGCGCCAATCATGAATTAGACGAGTCCCAGCGGGACGCCCATCATCAATATATAATATACAATAGATAATATAACCAGATACCGCTTCCTGCCCGTGTGGCAGATTTGCAGTATCTGTGGGGACCAACCGGCCTGTCAGACACTACTAGTCCCAAGAGGGCTGCCATGTAAGAACTCGAAAATACATTCTCTCCATGCAATCATTATTTTCTTTAACTTAGTAGTCTCTACGTTGAGTGAAGTCCCATGCCGTGGGTCATGGTCATTCAAATGAGTACTTTTGTACGGGGTACGATATGCACAACTCTACAACGATATCAGTGCGGTCATGTTGTAGGTCTTACATAGCGTGATGCAACAATCAAAACTAACCACGAAGTAATCATGCCTTGACCATAAAGTACACATGCTCCTTTGGTAAGATAAATAAATAACAAATAAATTGAAGCCTGCATGTGCCTGTATGCCAACATTCGGGATTAGCCAGTCGATTTACAATAGTTCATAGTTAAGATGAACGTGTCTCATTTACTCATTTCAATAAGACGACTAGCCAGTCTCTTAGTTCCAACTAGAAACGCATGATCAATTATTAAAACATCAATCCTTGTCAAGATAACAATCAATGTTAATTAATGTAAAGATGCCAACTAATGCTAATAAATGCCAAGACAATTAATCAATGTCAATCGGTATCAATTCAGGACAAGAATCAACCAAAAAGGCATTAGAGCCAGAGTTCATGCGGCTCCCGAGATGCGGTCGGGAATGAATAAGTACATGCGGCTGGCTGGGCAAGGGTGATTCCATGCGGCCAAGTTAGCAAGCCTTATGCGGCTAGAAGCTAAAGGGGTCTCATGCGGCTAATTAAGTCAAGCTCCCTATGCGGCTAAGGGAAGTCATGCAGCTCATGCGGCTGAGAATAATCAGCGCCATGCGGCTGAGAGATCTCATGCGCTATGCGGCTAAGACACATATATATATATAAACTTCATGCGGTCGAAAAATCGACGGTTCATGCGACTAGATTCAATCAGAGCTCATGCGGCCGAAATAGGTGCAGCATATGCGACTGAAGTATTTTCCTGAGTCATGCGGCTACGGATTTAAATATCCATGCGGCTGGGAGGTACTGGCACCCCCATGCGGCTAAGAGGGGAAACTTCATGCGGCTACACAATCCCGAGCTTATGCGGCAGGAATAGGTTATGCGGCCGAGAATACCATGCGGCCGAGAATACCATGCGGCCGAGAATGACTTGCCGCATGAAAACTCATGCGGTCAAGTACAGTTCTTCTCCAAATTTCTAAGGACAGAACTATGGAAACCTTTGCTTCCAAGCTCTCTAAATCCTTCATTCCAAGCCCAAATCTGAACTTCCATAGGTCAAAATGGGGTAGAACGAAATTTTCTACAACATGGAACCATCAAAACTTAAAGATAACAAAGTTTATTAGATCAAAACCTAAGAAATCCGAAAATATATTAAACTTAGATCTACAAGGAATGAACCATGGAAATTGAAAATGTTAAGTACTAAAGAGGCTCAAAATCAAGTAATGAAGATGATGGAACGATAATAATAGTGATCCATCAAGAAGTAAGTTTGGCACTTGCCTTGGTGGCCGGTAGGTGGGGAAGGAGTTATGGAGAAGAAGAAGATTAATGGTGAAGTAATGAAGAGAGAGAAAAGGGATGGCTTTAAATGGAAGGGGTGGTGGTAGGTGGGGGTTTAATTCGGTTCGTGATGCATCCACTAACTAAACCAACTCCAAGCCGAACCCAAAGTAGAGTTAAAGCAGAAAAATAAAATACAGAAATAAAATTGCAGAAAATTAATAGAATTTTAATTCAGAACATTACATAATCAATATTAAATAAATACATTACAACAGTACGCGTATTTAAAATACGTATTCTGGGAACGGGAAGTGACATAATGATAGTGACCAATTCATATCGATGGGTCGTCACGGGCGGCAATCTGCGTGTGTGCCTTTGGATTGATTCAGTTGATGTGTGTACAGTTAGAACACAAGGTTTGGTCCTATGATTTGGCATCAACATAGGCGACGTGCTTCGGCACGAGATGCGACGTCGGGTCTTAAGTTTTTGGCATATAAGTTGCATAAGTTGGTTTGAGTCATCTTGAGTTTAAGTCAGAAAATACCGCAAGGCGAAGTCGGTCAAGTGATACTTAGTGTAGAAGTCTTGATTGGGTCAGTTGGTGATCAAACTAGCAAGGGCCGCGAGGTGGCGATACGGTTAAGTCTCATTGAATTGCGAGGCACGGTACGATGGATTTGTAGTACGGTCACAAGGAGATTGGGTACTATCGAGTAGTTGCGTCTCTGATTATGGCCAAAAGGTAAGCACGACTTGAAAGGTTAACGATGTTGGCACGAGAAGGGTCTAGAGGCAAAGTATGAGTTAACATCATTGTTGCAAGCACGGAATGGTCTAAAGACACAAAATAGGCCAAGGCGTCTGTCCTAAAATAATCATAAGGCAAGAGTAGAAAGACAATCAAAAAGGGTTATGCTGCACAAAGTAAATGAACGTGTCGATTTTGTATGGGTGGGAGAGGAGCTCATTCCCCTAGTACAGTTGAGTATTGACACCCACATAGTTTTCATGTGCAGGCACAGATAGAAGCTCGTGGCGCGGAGCTCGCTTGGATGCGTCGAGGCATAGAGTTCCTTGGCGATTCTAAGCGTGCGGCCGTACGTATTCAAGACTTATACAGGACATAATGTATGGACGTCGCCTTCCGAAGCATCCGCTGGCACAAGACTTGTATTTGAGAGATGAGAGAGAGCTGCGTGACATGTAATGTGAGATGAGTGAGATTGAGCGAGCTTGAGAGACTTGTAATCTTGGCCTTGCGCCCCATTTTAACCTTTATTTCAATATCAATAAACGAGTATTTTGAAATGACTTGTGTTTTGCTTCAAATTCTGCTGCTATTATTCAATGTCTCTGCTCGGGACTTCTGTGCGACGACCCCGTCGCAGCCGCTGAAATCGGTTGTTATGGAACCCGCCTTGCACGAGCGCCATCTAGGCTCGTGCGGCATCACGCCTTAGCGAGGACGATCGTTCCTACGGGAGCGGGGCGTGACAGGATACCATGTCGCTGCTTCTGTAGAGCATTCTTCCTACCGGATCATAGAGTCTATAGCCAAACTCATCCCGACCATAGCCGACAAAGACGCATCATCTCGTCTTCGGCTCAAGTTTGGTCCTCTCGTCCTTCGATACTTGCACGAAGGCCTTACAGCCAAACAGTTGCAGGTGATTGTATGACGGCTCTTTGTTGTACCATACTTTGCCAGGCACATCATCTTGTAAAAGGACAGTAGGAGATAAATTAATAACATAAGCAGCTGTGAGAAGAGCCTCACCCTAATAATTGCCTGGCAAGTTTGCTTCTGACAGCAAATACCGCACCCTCTCCATCAGTGTCCTGTTCATGCGCTTCGCTACACCATTGAGCTGAGGTGTCTTGGACGAATTCTTTTGGTGTCGTATCCCCTGCTCTCTGCAATTAGCATCAAAGGGACCAATGTATTCGCTGTCGTTGTCGAACCGAACACACAATAACTTCTTGCCCGTCTCTCTTTCAACAGAGGCCTGAAACTCTTTGAAAGTAGGCAGCACCTGATGCTTGGTCTTTAAGGCATAGACCCAAACCTTCCTGGAACAGTCATCAATAAAAGTTACAAAGTAAAATATACCACCAAGAGATTTTACCTTCATAGGACCGCAGACATCCGAGTGAATCAACTCGAGCAACGCCGGCTTCCTTGAACTTGGGTGACTTTGAAAAGATACCCTATTTTGCTTTCCAGCTAAGCAGTGCGTGCACTTCTCCAACTTTGTAAAATTTAGCCCTGGAATCACCTTCATGTTCACCAATTAGCTCACCCCTTCTCACTGATATGGCCGAGCTGCCTGTGCCACAACTCGGTAGACGCATCACTGACTGCGTTCACCTCTTGTGTCCCCTGTGTGCTCCCTTCCATATAGTAGAGACCGAACTTCTTGCTTCCTCTGGCAATCACCATTGAACCTCTGGAAAGCTTCCACTAACCATTCCCGAAGAGACCGAAGAATCCTTCGTCTTCCAATCTTCCAACTGACACCAGGTTGAAACGGATATCAGGGACATGACGAACATCTTTGAGAACAAGAACTGCACCCGTCTTCGTCCTCAAATGCACATCTCCAACGACAACTGCCTTCGACACATCTCCATTGTCCATCTTCAACACTCCAAAGTCGTCTGTCATGTAAGTGGCAAATAGTGCCCTATTGTGACACACATGCGCTGAAGCTCCTGAGTCCACCAGCCAAGAATTGACATCGCAGGCGAGGTTTGTGGTAACCTCATCACCTACGATGATCACATCGCCTCCATGTACCGAGGTCGCCACTGTAGTGTTCTCATCTTACTTTCCTTTGTCGCCTTCTTCTCTCTCTTCCAAGCGAAACAGTTTCGCTTGATGTGGCCCTTCTTGCCACAGTGGTAACACTCCGAGTCCTCGTACCGAACCTTGGACTTCCACCTGCTCTTGTCTCTACCACCACCTGGACTCCTGCTTTTTTTCCTTCCGCGGCTCTCTGAAACTAGTACCTCTGAGTGGTGGAATGTGGATGAAGTGCTCTGAGAACGTCTTCGCATCTCTTTATTCAGCACCCCGCTCTTAGCAAACTCCAGACTGACCACGTCCTCTGGAGTAGAAGCGATTATAGATACTCGTACGGTCTTCCATGAGTCTGACAATGTACATAGCAGCCATAGTCCTTGAACCTCGTCGTCGAACTTGACTCCTATTGAAGATAGCTGGTCAATCCCGTACTGGAAATCACTCAAGTGATCCGTAATAGATGCCCCATCTTTGTACCACAGACTTATCATCGTCCGGATCAGGAACAACTTGTTTACCCTGGTCTTCTTCGCATACAAAGATTCCAGCTTATCCCATAACGTCTTCGCGTGCTCAATATTGGCAACGTGGTTGTACACGTTCTCGTCAACGAACTGCCTGATATATCCGCACACCTATATATGTTCGAATTTTTAGTCCTCATCGAATTTATCAACTAGTCGCTCAGAAGCAAATATGTGCAGATGCAGCTTCTTGACACACAACAAATCTTTCATCTCGCTCCGCCAAAAATGATAGTTGGTGCCATTCAGGTTCACCATGCGCACCGGCTTCACGTCCATCTCTCTTCTCTAGTTTTCTTGTCAACTCCTGACACCCTTCTGAATTCCAGAACCTGGCTCTGATACCATTTTGTTGGAAAAGAAACGCAAAAACTTTTTTCCAAACAAGAGAGTACCTGCGAGAGAATCGAGTAATACAACGGACGAACCAAAACACCAAAACAAAACACGCAGACACAGAGAATTTTTGACGTGAAAAACTCTTGCGAAAAAAAACCACGGGACGATCGGAGTCCAACCCTGAGAAGCCTTCACTAATGAAATAAAGGAGTACACCCTCTACAAACTTCTCCCGATCCAAATCGGATCCCCACAATACTTAGAAGCACGAATAATGATTACAAGGCTACAAAGAACAAAGACGATGAGTAGATATTATCCGAACATGATACTCCTTCGAAAATGGCCTTCAATCCTGTTTCTTCTCTCCCAAAGTTGCAATGGCACTCTTGCCACTTTTTCTCTCTTTTGTTCTTCAATGTTGTGTTATGATTAGGATTAGGAATAACCATGTATAAACCCCCTAATCCGCAGCAAAACCTGGACCGTAGGATACGATCCAATGGTGATCAATCACCCTGAAAAATGCTTCAGCCCCGACGACACAGAGTTCGGCCAGAACTCTGTGTTTGGCAACCAGAACCATTCTGGAGCCAAAAGGCAGAGTTCGGCCAGAACTCTGTGTGGGGGCAGAGTTCGGCCCGAACTCTGCCTCCTCTGTTCTAGTATGTAATCTGGTGGCTCCCGAGCTTCTGCTTCATCTTCGAATGGCCTCGTCACCTTCCCGAGCTTCTCTGACACACAGACGGCGCTCGTCGCACTCCGGATTCTTCTCCACATAGGTTGGGAACCCCACCCACTCCAACAACAGTATCACATGTATTTGACATCCGTTTTTTATTTTTTTTTGTAATGATCACTTTTTAATTATATCATAGGCTAATTTGTAACTAAATACTTCGAATTATGTCAATGAATATATAATTTGCTATTGTAAATTCTGTTTATTAGCAACGTTTGCTACAAAATTAAAAGTTTTATTTTTGCATCTAAATTCCTTGAACTATAGTCTATTTTACAAATAGATCTGGCATAAAGAGTTGGAGTGGTCAAGACACAAACGTGATCGAAGAAAGAGGTTGCAAGAAGGATGAGTTGAGGAGATCAAAGTGGTGGAAAAGACCGTGGAGGAGACATGATGCGGAGGAAGGGCGAAAGAATAAGGAGGAGGCAGGACAGACCATTATTGAGGAATTAGGGTTCTTTTTCTCATTGTGTTCTCATTGTTTTTTAGTTTTTGTTAGCTTAAGTAGCTAAACGAACCTAGTTTCTGCATAACAAAATTAAAAAAATACCGACACTAGAAAAAGTCTAAGGGGCAATTAGTCATTGTGTTCTCTTAGATAATTAATACATATAAGAGCCAGGTAGTTTGCAAGAGTGATTAAGTATAGATTTGGATTTAGATTTAAAGCAGTTTTGATTAGGTCGGCATCAGAGCTATCTATAGTCAACGTGCCCCCCTTTGGATGAGCTTGGTCTTTTAATCAATGTTCTAATTACATAAAAACTACGTACGTTCTTTATTATTGACCCATTCTCATTCTCTTCCTTTTTCTGGTCACCTAGCGCGCGCCAGTCTACCAAAAACTTTCCATTCCACGTTCAAAGCTCATTCAATCTCTTCATCTTCCTATATATATAAGAAAAAATGGAGGGTTACATAGGGATCTTTCCTTAATATCCCAGTAGTACTAATTTGTAGCGAGTCAGGGCTAGCTTGTGCAGGTGCAGTGATTCATGGGGAACTGCCTTGTACCAGAGAGAATGTGGGCCGACGACGTCAACGACGACGAAGATTGGGATTGTATGGTCCAAAGTAGGAAGAAGATCGGAGATGATCAGAAGGATGTCGACGCCAACGTGAAGAAAGTAGACGGCGGAGGGGCAAACACAGCAAGGATCATTAAGGTTACGGTGACGAAGGAGCAACTAAAGCAAATTGCACGACGAGTCCATGCAGAAGAAACTTGGTTGCCGAACCGAAACTCCTCGAGACCAATCCTCAACAGCATACCGGAAGAGTACTAGGTAGATCCAAGACTGCATGCGACAGTCACAGAAGAATTAGGTTATTAGAGGATTATGTGCTTTGACTAACGACATCAATTCTTTCATTCGCTAGCTAGGTTAATGTGCGTATATCTCCTTACTACTCTCTTGAGTGAGAATGATTGTATTGAACAAAATAGCACATTTTAATGTCACCTCATCATTTTAACTTGGATTTAAAATTATCCAAAGTTATTGGTTGGTTGCTTCTATTCATCAATTCATAAGTCTTCAATGGCTATATAATATTGTATCTATTATAATTAATGTTGGCTACAATAGCCAAATAGTATTTATTAAGTAAAAAAATTATTAAGTAAAAAAATTATGTACTTGTAAGAGGGGAAACTCATTTCAAGGATGCAGGCTTCTCTTTAGTGTTGGTCTAAATGAAAACACATAAACTATTTTACATCTAAAATATTCAAATATAAAATAAATATTTATTTATTTTAAATCTAAAATATTCAAATAGTCATACAACTAGTATGTTTGTCACCAAAAGAGAGAAAAAAAAGAAAAAAAAAATACTACAAGCATGACATTAAACAATAACCATATAACTATTGGATAGATAGTCTAATAGCATTTGCTATTCAGGCAAATATTGTTTAGCTTGAATTTTCTCTATTTTCTAATAGTTTTTATAAAAAGTTAAATGTAGATGCAACTTGAGCGAGAGATTGGAGATAATCAAATATATCGATAAAAGAATAAGCCACAAATATAGTTGTATTTAGTAAGAAATTAAATTGTGGAGAAGAAAACGAGAACGAGAACGAACAATAGTTTCATTCGGGGAAGTATATCTTTTTCTGTTGCATCCGCCATGCATTCGCCGCCGTTCGAATGTCCACAAATATCAAAAAATCTATATGAAACTTATAATCAGTTTTCAAGTTTTCCATAAAAAATTGCAATGTACAAAAAAATTTGGTACTTTTTGGAGCATTTACTTGTATTTTTCAATTTTTAAAATGGGTTAATCAAATATTTATCTTGTATTTTCTTTAGTTATTCTATATTTTTATAAACACTAAATGTAGCAGAAGATTGGCACAAACATAAATTATTCTCGCAACTATAAATATTAATAACATCTTGTTTTAGTTAACATGCAAATTCAATATTTTTTTTTTCAAATTCAATATATATATATATATATATATATATATATATATATATATATATATATATATATATATATACTCCAAATTAAATTCAATATCTTTTTCGTAAAAAATTGAGTTGTTTTCTTTTTTACTGAAATTTCTCAAAACTTACAATCGAGCATGATAGAGAACATGTCAACAGCCTCAACCATCAACCTTTTCTTTTTTACTGAAATTTCTCAAAGTGGTCTGCAGGACACGTGCGGCCGAAGACTCATGCGGTCAAAGACTCATGCGGCCCGCAGGAGCAAAGCGGTCTGCACGATGCATGCGGCCGAAGACTCATACGGTCAAAGACTCATGCGGTCCGCAGAAGCAAAGCGGTCCGCAGACTCATGCGGCCGAACTGCTCATCTTCTCCAAAAATTCGAGAAAGATGACCAATGAACTCATGAACTTCAAACTTGTGCAACTCGGTCAAAACAAAACGATATCTAACTTTTCAAAGGTCAAATTTGGGTAAGATGAAATTCTCTACCACATGGAACAATTAGATTTTGAAAACAAGCAAATTTGATAGATCAAAACAAAAAAAAATCGAAAATGATATAAACTTAGATCTACAAAATTTGAACCACCAAAATAAAAAATGCAAAGAACTAAAGGGTCTTAGAATCATGTGAGAAAGATAATAGACAAAAAAATAGCATTGTATAACATTCGGCAAGATGTACTTGCCTCTCCAAATTGGATTAGGATTTTGGTTGAGGAAATAAAATGAGAGCTTGTGAGGAGAGAGAAAAGGAAAGATGTATAAATATCAAGTCAAGTTTGATCTCCACCACCCATTTCTTTCACATACAATCTAAGCCATCCACCCATTATCATGATGAACCAAGCCAAACCAAGTTGGTTCAACATGAACCAAAATAAACCAAGAGTTAAGCAAAAGCAAAAACTAAAATACAGAAAAATATTTAGCATGTAATTAAAGGAATTAAATACAGAATAAATGCATGATAAATACTAAATAATTACAGTCAAGTAGTACACGTATTAAAAATACGTATCCCAGGAACGGTGAGTGATAGGCCTTGACTGTTGGAGTGGGTGGGGTTCCCACCTATGTGGAGAATACCCCGGAGAGCGACGAGCGCCATCCGTGTGTCAGAGAAGCTTGGGGAGTGAATGGATTTTATTTTGGTACATATATGGTAAGGAAATATATGATTGGATTTACATATTTACTTTGATTATATATTTATGATTGAACCCTTCATATAGTAGCTTTCCATATTATTGGGTTTCCAATTATGGTAAGCTAATTATGACTGGATTTCTATTAAATATATGATTGATTTATATTGGAAGTTTTCATATATATTGGCCTTCCATGTATGGGTTACCAAGGACTTATAAAAGGGTGATGCATGCTAGTTGTAAAATCATCTCAAAAACAAAGAGTGCTTTACAATCTTTGAGAGAGAGAGGATTAAGGACTATTATGAAGGAGAGATTGCTTCGAATAATTTTTCGGCATCTCTTGTTCTTCGGAGTCCGCAATCAAAAAATTTCTTCTTTCAAGTGAGTTGTGGTGATCCGTGTTGGATCGGGAGGAGCTTGTAGAGGGTGTATTCTCTTTATTCCATTAGTGGAGGTTCTTCAGGGTTGGACTCCAATCGTTCCGTAGTTTTTTTTACAAGGGTTTTCTACGTCAAAAATCTTTGTGTCTGCGATTGTGTTTGGCGTTTTTGGTTTGTGTGCTTTTGTTCGGTTCTCTCGCAGGACTTTCTGGTTTGGAGGAACGGTTTTTGCTCTTCGTTCCCAACAGAGTGGTATCAGAGCTTTGGGTTTAAAGAAGTGTCAGGAGTTGACAGTCAAACCTGGAAGCAGAGATGGACGCGAAGCCGGTGCGCATGGTGAACCTGAACGGTACCAACTACCATTATTGGCGGAGTAAGATGAAGGATTTGCTGTTCGTCAAGAAGCTGTATCTTCCAGTATTTGCATCCGAGAAGCCCAGTGACAAATCCGATGAGGACTGGAATTTCGAGCATATACAGGTGTGTGGGTACATGCGGCAGTTCGTTGACAAGAACGCGTATAACCATGTTGCCAATATTGAGCATGCGAAGATATTGTGGGAGAAGCTGGAATCTTTGTACACGAAAAAGACCGGGGTAAACAAATTGTTCCTGATCTAGACGATGATGGGTCTGCGGCACAAAGATGGTGCATCCATTACGGATCACTTGAGTGAGTTCCAGGGCGTGGTGGACCAGCTATCCTCGATGGGAGTCAAGTTCAACGACGAGGTTCAAGGATTTTGGTTGCTATGTACATTGCCAGACTCGTGGGAGACCGTACGAGTATCTATGATCGCTTCTGCTCCGGAAGGTGTGGTCAGTCTGGAGTTTTCCAAGAGTGGGATACTGAATGAAGAGATGCGGAGACATTCTCAGAGCACTTCATCCACATCCCATCACTCAGAGGCACTAGTTTCGGAGAGCCGCGGAAGGGACAAAAGCAGGGGTCCAGGTGGTGGCAGAGACAAGAGCATAGGGAAGTCCAAGGGTCGGTACGAGGACTCGGAGTGTTACTATTGTGGCAAGAAGGGCCACATCAAGCAGAATTATTTTGCTTGGAAGAGAGAGGAGAAGGGCGACAAGGGGAAGCAAGATGAGAACACTACAGCGGCAGCTTCGATACATGGAGGCGATGTGATCGTCGTAGGAGATGAGGTTATCACAAACCTCGCCTGCGATGACAATTCTTGGTTGGTGGACTCAGGGGCTTCAGCACATGTATCTCACAACAGGACACTATTTGCCACTTACACGACAGGCGACTGTAGAGTGTTGAAGATGGACAATGGAGATGTGTCAAAGGCGATTGCCGTTGGAGATGTACATTTGAGGACGAAGACGGGTGCAGTTCTTGTTCTCAAAGATGTTCGTCATGTCCCTGATATCCGTTTTAACCTGGTATCGGTTGGAAGGTTGGATGATGATGGATTCTTCAGTCTCTTCAGAAATAGTCAGTGGAAGCTTTCCAGAGGTTCGATGGTGATTGCCTGAGGAAGCAAGAAGTTTGGTCTCTACTATATGGAGGAGAGCGCACAGGGGGCACAGGAGGTGAACGCAGTCAGTGATACGTCTACCGAGTTATGGCACAGGCGGCTCGGCCATATCAGCGAGAAGGGGATGAGCTACTTGGTGAACAAGAAGGTGATTCCATGGCTCAAGTCTACAAAGTTGGAGAAGTGCACGTACTGTAGCTCCCCTCCCCGAAAATTTAGAAATATTTTACTATTATTTATTTTGTCATTAAATAGAATCATTGGTTATTACTAGCTCTAATATAAACTGATTTATAGAGCTTTTTATATGTATTGGGATTTTATGTCGATTAAGGTATATTAAATATTTTAGATAATTTTAAAAGGGTATATTGTATACTTTTATTTATTACAAATAATTATCAGTGGATTTTTATTATGAATATACACATTCATGTATATATATATATATATAGATAATCTATATTAGTTAACCTATATTATTTATTATATGTATAATCTATATCAGTTATTATAAATATAGTTAATCTATTAGTTATTATATATATTGATGGTATACATGTGTATGTACAAGTTTATATATAAATATATACACTATATACGTGTATGCGTATGGAAATACAAATATTGATATTATAGGTTTGTTTGTATATATAAATATTAGACATATATGGTATATATATATATATATATATATATATATATATATATATATATATATATATATATATATATAAGAAAGAGGAATACTTATAAGCAATATAACCAGCTAATGTAACCAGCCCAACCCACCCCGGGCTGGGACTATTTCCAACCGAGCCTTTAGGCTCAGCCCGACCCAAACACTGCTGAAATCGACTCCCAGTCCGAGCCCTCTTTGAAACCCCACATACATGTGTATGAGAATTACTAGGAAAACCCAACCAGCCAACCGAGAGCCTTATAGCCCAACCCACGAGCATTGGCCGGACTCCCTTTACAATCACAACAATTGCAGAAAACCCGAGCCCAACAACTCCATACAACCCAGCAGTAGCTATTAAATCCCGAAACCCCGTCCAGTTTGTATACGAGAGGGAAACTTTCGAACAAACTCCAAACCCTAAACCCAGTTTCCGCCGACACCCAGCCACCGCCAAAAAATCAGAACCTACCTCGCAGTCGATGCCGCCCGACCGGCCTCACATCCCCACCTGCCTTCGGGCGAACGCCCCGTGCTCGTGCCGCTCCACCAAGCGCCGCAGACTCGTCCGACGAACCCGGCGTTGGCGAGCCGATCGACTTTCGGAGATCAGTGCGAGCCCCGACTAACCTTTCCCGGCGGAATCCAAGGCGAACCACGCCAAATGCCCAGACCCAACGGCCGGACTTCCACGCCGCCCCCGCGTACGGCTGTCCACGGTCGCTGCGAACCCGCGCTCATTTGGGATCTCCTCGACATCTCTCTCGGTCGGCGCCAACCGAAAGCCGCAATCGTGCCCACGCCCGCCCGGCCGTGCTCCTCCACGGGCAGCGCCTAGGCGAGCACCGTTCGCTGCGACCGGCCGAGCAACCGCCGACGCCGCTCTGTGGGGTTTGACCCCCAGGTGACAAACACCAACCATCGCCTCGCCATGAAGCCCCGACCTCCTCATGGCCCGCTGGATCCTCGCCGTGAGTCCTCACAAGCCAGTCCTCCGCCGAGGAACGCTCCTGAGCGCTAGCTCTCGAAGCTTCCCTCTTTTCTCCCCAAATGGTAACTCACTCTCTCTCCCATCCTTCAGTTCATTTATTCTTATCATTGAAGAAGAGAGCAACATTTTGCTTCTTCCGCATATGGGGAAAAGAGAGCACAGCATTTTGTCTTTTCCGCATGTGGGGAAGAGTGCACACCAGACCGTCTCTATCCATATGTTTACTATTTTATTATTACTTACAAAAGACATGAGAGAGTTGGTTTTGGTATTATACGATTATTTGTATCCAGAAGTAATTGTGTGTGTATTATTATAATTAACATTTTCTAAAACACTTATAATAAGAATGGGAAGTATGTATGTGTTTGGACTTTAGTAATGGGCTAAAGCCCAGTTGATTATTTTAAATATGGGTTGTGAGTAATACAAAATAGTTTCATAATATTGTAATTATATTTTAAATGGCCTGTATAATTGGCATATTTACGAATATGATTTATTTGGACTTGTTGATTAGATTTCTAATCCTAAAACGACTTCCTAGATTTTCATGTTTTAACTAAATATCATTTTAACTAATAAATGTACTATAAAATACTTTCTAAAATATTCTAATAGATAGATTCTAATGGTTATAAATATTTTCCTAAATTTTTATCTAAAAAGATTAAATATCCATTATCTTTCTTAAAATCAAATCTTCCTCTTAGGTTAATTTGACGACTTTAGAGACCGTTGACTCTGGCACGCTTTTCGGTGCAAAGCGGGTCCAACGGCGGACATCGTTTTGGCCCGAAATTACCGTTTTGTCCCTGTGTCCAGAATTGGACGTAAGGACAGGCAATCCTAGCTAATTGGATTATTCTGAGATCATTGGTATTGTTTATTTCAGCTTTCGGGGACTGTTGTACGGGTTTTGACTATAGTGGCATATTGAGTAGTTCAGATTGTCGGTTTCACCAGCAAAGGACCACAGGCGAGTACAGTTTATTGTTTGCATTTCGATATTGATCTTTACTATATTTCATTGATTAGTCATTGGTTATGTGAATATTTTCTATTATAAATTGTTGAGTCGGGAATGAGAAGTACCAAGGATGTGTGATCTGACCTTAGACCGTGTAGACCGTGTAGACCGTGTTGCATTTATTTCTTGTAGACCGTGTAGACAGTATTTTATTTACTTCTTGTAGACAGTGTAGACAGTAATTTATTTATTGCAAAGTAGACCGTGTAGACCGTGTTTATTATTGCATTTAAACTGTGTAGTTAGTGATTATTATTCTGTAGACAGTGTTTCTTTATTGCTATATTTTCTGTAGATCGTGTAACTGTAGACCGTGTAACTGTAGACCGTGTAATTGTAGACCGTGTAACTGTAGACCGTGTAACTGTAGACCGTGTAACTTTAGACCGTGTAGACCATGTCGCATAATTGTCCCGAGACCGATCACATATCAAAGGTACTTCTAACGGTGGAATAGTATATTGGTCTATTTATTACTATTGATTTTTCTTATGGCTTTACTGTTTATTTTCAAACCCATAATTGATGTCTAACCATTGTTTATAGTCATTTTCTTTATTTGAGATTGCATTCAGTGAATTGTGCTCGTTCCATTCCTGACTGGAAACCAACATTTTCAGGTTAGCTGTGGATTCACTTAGCTTAGGGAGTGACGGGTATACTTGCAGACGAAAAGCCTAGAGATTAGCTAGATAGTGGAGTTGTAGCCATTCAAATATTTGTACGAGTTTATATTTTTCAGCAAATATAAAACTTGTGAATATTGTAAGTTAAATTAATTGTGTGAATGGGCATTATTTGTGATTTTGATCTTCATGGCCGTGACAGCGTTCTACCGTCGACACTGCGGCGTAGGCTGGCTTGGACACGTCTCGTATCCGTAAAAAAAAAAACGGGTGCGGGTCGTGACAAGTTTTTGTGGTGGCCCATGCAGGTCTGTTTTCGCAAACCATGCGAACTCGTGATAGTACTTAAGTTAGGCGTACTATTGCGAGCCTGCGACTAGAAATGCTCATTCACGAATTAGAAATTAATTTAATTTACGAGAATGACTAAGACTAGGAGTCCCTTATACAAATTTACCGATGGGTAGTCTAAGCTATGCAATTTAGATAAGGGTTATTAATTTGATGGTTTGTCAGATCCCCATAAGTACACTATTACCTCTCGATAGGACGATATGATCCAATGTGGATAGGTTCACTTGGTGAGACCGGGCTTCATAGAGATAATGATCTAACCTTGATAAATTGTGCAATTCTTCCTCTTTGCCCTTTTGATATCATCCTCCTATCTTAAACCGAATTGCCTATTTAAGTTCATATTTTGCCCTAAGAATTATTATATTTTTTATATATATAATTGTTGATTATGTTATCCATAGACGAACCTCGAGTTAGTTTCAATTCAAATTATTTTTTTTCCTCAATGGTTTGAATACACATGAAACAGATACTAGAGTATTTGTGCCTCTTTTGTCTTTAGTTATTTCCTTCCTGTTCAATCTTTATTTTAAGGGTTGTGACTGATAGGACGAATGCTTACGTTTTATTCCATAGTCAACTTGTTTGAATCTCTAGAAGCTCAGGAATTTTTACAGATATAAGGAATGTTAGTTAACTCATAATGGCAGGACAGCAGCGCACTGCCGCCATTTATTTAAATTTTGAAGACTATAGATTCACTGCAGCCAGTAGCGCACTGGCAAGGTACGACCCCTAGAGTCAAATTCAGTTTAGGAGAATATAGGTCATAGAATATTGCTAAAATTATAGCTAGCGGTCCTCTTGATCGTAGACACCCTTGAGCCAATATTGGATAGAGTTAAGAAGTGTTTGACTTTGTATTATATTTGAGTTACGAAACCAATGGTTTACCACAGCCTGAGTATACGGACGAGGCGTAATCTTCGGTAAAATGACTTCAAAAATGATTACCAGTTTAGGATACCATAGAGGATAGGACAGTGTCCTTTGTGTTCTATAAGATCCGAAGCCAATAGTAGTGGAAGTTCTGTGAGATTGAGTAGCGTGTGTCCCGGCCTAACATTCTGTGGTCCTTGTGATCTTTTGACGAGGTAATTGACTGACACTAATAGGTTTACCTAGAATATGAAATTTAGAATGTCCATAACCCATTAGTCAACCAAGGCCTTATGTATAAGAAGATAGCAGGGAGACTGTGTAAGCAAGAACACCGGGTAAGGTGTGATTCTTACAAAACTCGAACTATTTGTGCCTTCTTTCAAAAATCTCACATAATTGTATTCGACTATCTTAACAAACGCTGCTGTTACAGCTTAGTTTTGCAAGCTCACTCTGTTCTCGAGCTTGATTCGAGGCATATGTTTAGTAGGGACGCCTGTTAACATATTGTCTAATCAGAATCAGTGTATTATGGTCTGATCAACCATGATGCATTTAGTTCGCACTTTATTTAATTATCCTACGTGGATTGAGATGTAGATGTCTCTAGGGTCTCATCCACGACTGCTTGACAATTCCTTTTGAATCATACATTCGTCTTTGAATCACGTAATTGTATTCAGTGACATCTCTCTTGAACTCTTTATTGTTTTGTCTTTCACCGATTAGAAAGACGAAAACTCGTAACTGGTAGGTAGACACATAGTATCTTCATGGCTATGATAGTGGTATACGCAAGCCATGTGACTAGAACCTTGCCTTGAGTTACTCATTCTCCTCTCGACCCTCAAACTACTATTAGGACTTTCTAGCCATCTGAATTCGAAAATGGTTAGGGTTATACTCTTAGTCAACTGCCAACCTAGGAGACTATCACTTCTCAAGAAACCAAATATTGTGAGCCTCTGCCTGAAGCTTGCTTTAACTAACAGACCTTAAGCCTTGACTCAACCCTTCCTCGACCGAAGCCACAGTTAGACATGAGATGAGTGGACAATAGGGTAATCATTTACCGTGACACTCATCCCGAGATTGGTTTCCAACAAATATTACTCTAGTTAGGTAAATTTTATTATTAAGACCTAACTAGTGTTGGAACACCACATTCACTAGCTTAGCCAATACCATAGCTTAAATACCCTGTCATATTATGATCTACCAGTTGTCAACAGCAATACACGATCACTACAACTCTTGTGACAATAGTCTGGTAGGTTCGACACAAATAGAAATTCCCGACCCAATTGTTGAAAATCTTTTCATATAATGTGCCTTAGAGTTGGTTACCCGGTCGATAACTCCTGTATACGGTGGACGAGTATGTCATTCTATTTTATCGACCATGTGTCATTGCTGTACACACTCGTTTTCCATTTATTGAGGAACGACCCTTGACTATACCTACCGTATTCTATCACATCGTGCCTTACTCTTCATTTACAAGAGTCGAGGCTCAATATCTGGACTTTGGAATCCTTCAAAAACTCACCACTCCTAAAACCATATCCTAGCTTCTAAGGCGGGTAGACCGTAAGCCTTCTAAAATTTGGGGATATACCCGGACTACCGAGTGATTAGAATAACTTCCTTTAGGATGATGATTAGTGCCCTGGGACTCCCACATTTCTTTTAGATCATTTTGTGTCCCCGACCGTGTCATTAATATTCGGAGCACGAGACCAACTGTTACCTTCTAACAAATTTCACATGCAAAATCTAGACGAGTCCACCTTCATCTAGGTATATCATGTCCCACTCAAACCCTTGGGTATAAACCTATTCCAGAATACCCTAACTTAGTAGACAGTTTTATCTTGAGATCTTGTTCAGTCGATATGGATTGAAATCCAATGTTCAACCAACCAACGACCGATATCTAAATAGAGAACCCAGTAGGATCACAATCTAGATTTCTCAAACTCCATTCCATTTTGAAACCTTGTTTAGAATTCCGAGATTGGAACTTTTGTATTCCAGATTGCAAGCCCTCCTAAAGAACTAATGATTCTTAGATGACTAGACTAGAGTAGCCCAATCTAGTGAATAAGATTAGGTTCATAAACACTCTTTCTATCGGTATCCTTGAATATTTTCTACCGCTCTTGAAATTTCATATTTATTCTTGATTATTTTTATTTTCATGACCTTCCAATTTCAGAGCGACGAATAGTCATGCTTACTAGAGTTTGCCGATATTTTTAGCTACTTGTATAAATTTGCATGTTAAATTTTTCGGTTGCTTGATAGATACGAGATGATTTTAGAAACCAGATGCTAGATATCTGTTGGTAGGATTGTTAGCATCTAGCTAGAAGATTATGAGATTTTAGCTTGAGGAGTAGTGTGACCAAAGGTGGGTAGAATTTTTCGGTGATTCGTAGTTACGATATGGCAAAGAGGAAGATAAATATTTCTGAGGAATTAAAATTCGAGGCTATTGTGGTAATAGTGGATTTATGTATTTATTTTATTTTATTATTTATTCATGTTTGATTTTAGCATGTTTACAAGCTAGAATTTCGAGGACGAAATTATTTTAAAGTGGGTAGATTTGTAGCTCCCCTCCCCGAAAATTTAGAAATATTTTACTATTATTTATTTTGTCATTAAATAGAATCATTGGTTATTACTAGCTCTAATATAAACTGATTTATAGAGCTTTTTATATGTATTGGGATTTTATGTCGATTAAGGTATATTAAATATTTTAGATAATTTTAAAAGGGTATATTGTATACTTTTATTTATTACAAATAATTATCAGTGGATTTTTATTATGAATATACACATTCATGTATATATATATATAGATAATCTATATTAGTTAACCTATATTATTTATTATATGTATAATCTATATCAGTTATTATAAATATAGTTAATCTATTAGTTATTATATATATTGATGGTATACATGTGTATGTACAAGTTTATATATAAATATATACACTATATACGTGTATGCGTATGGAAATACAAATATTGATATTATAGGTTTGTTTGTATATATAAATATTAGACATATATGGTATATATATATATATATATATATATATATATATATATATATATATATATATATATATATATATATATATATATATATATATATATATATATATATATAAAAGATATATATATATATATATATATATATATATATATATATATATATATATATATATATAAAAGATAGAAAAAAAATATATATATATATATAAAAGAAAGAGGAATACTTATAAGCAATATAACCAGCTAATGTAACCAGCCCAACCCACCCCGGGCTGGGACTATTTCCAACCGAGCCTTTGGGCTCAGCCCGGCCCAAACACTGCTGAAACCGACTCCCAGTCCGAGCCCTCTTTGAAACCCCACATACATGTGTATGAGAATTACTAGGAAAACCCAACCAGCCAACCGAGAGCCTTATAGCCCAACCCACGAGCATTGGCCGGACTCCCTTTACAATCACAACAATTGCAGAAAACCCGAGCCCAACAACTCCATACAACCCAGCAGTAGCTATTAAATCCCGAAACCCCGTCCAGTTTGTATACGAGAGGGAAACTCTCGAACAAACTCCAAACCCTAAACCCAGTTTCCGCCGACACCCAGCCACCGCCAAAAAATCAGAACCTACCTCGCAGTCGATGCCGCCCGACCGGCCTCACATCCCCACCTGCCTTCGGGCGAACGCCCCGTGCTCGTGCCGCTCCACCAAGCGCCGCAGACTCGTCCGACGAACCCGGCGTTGGCGAGCCGATCGACTTTCGGAGATCAGTACGAGCCCCGACTAACCTTTCCCGGCGGAATCCAAGGCGAACCACGCCAAATGCCCAGACCCAACGGCCGGACTTCCACGCCGCCCCCGCGTACGGCTGTCCACGGTCGCTGCGAACCCGCGCTCATTTGGGATCTCCTCGACCGCTCTCTCTCGGTCGGCACCAACCGAAAGCCGCCATCGTGCCCACGCCCGTCCGGCCGTGCTCCTCCACGGGCAGCACCTAGGCGAGCACCGTTCGCTGCGACCGGCCGAGCAACCGCCGACGCCGCTCTGTGGGGTTTGACCCCCAGGTGACAAACACCAATCACCGCCTCGCCATGAAGCCCCGACCTCCTCATGGCCCGCTGGATCCTCGCCGTGAGTCCTCACAAGCCAGTCCTCCGCCGAGGAACGCTCCTGAGCGCTAGCTCTCGAAGCTTCCCTCTTTTCTCCCCAAATGGTAACTCACTCTCTCTCCCATCCTTCAGTTCATTTATTCTTATCATTGAAGAAGAGAGCAACATTTTGCTTCTTCCGCATATGGGGAAAAGAGAGCACAGCATTTTGTCTTTTCCGCACGTGGGGAAGAGAGCACACCAGACCGTCTCTATCCATATGTTTACTATTTTATTATTACTTACAAAAGACATGAGAGAGTTGGTTTTGGTATTATACGATTATTTGTATCCAGAAGTAATTGTGTGTGTATTATTATAATTAACATTTTCTAAAACACTTATAATAAGAATGGGAAGTATGTATGTGTTTGGACTTTAGTAATGGGCTAAAGCCCAGTTGATTATTTTAAATATGGGTTGTGAGTAATACAAAATAGTTTCATAATATTGTAAATATATTTTAAATGGCCTGTATAATTGGCATATTTACGAATATGATTTATTTGGACTTGTTGATTAGATTTCTAATCCTAAAACGGCTTCCTAGATTTTCATGTTTTAACTAAATATCATTTTAACTAATAAATGTACTATAAAATACTTTCTAAAATATTCTAATAGATAGATTCTAATGGTTATAAATATTTTCCTAAATTTTTATCTAAAAAGATTAAATATCCATTATCTTTCTTAAAAGCAAATCTTCCTCTTAGGTTAATTTGACGACTTTAGAGACCGTTGACTCTGGCACGCTTTTCGGTGCAAAGCGGGTCCAACGGCGGACATCGTTTTAGCCCGAAATTACCGTTTTGTCCCTGTGTCCAGAATTGGACGTAAGGACAGGCAATCCTAGCTAATTGGATTATTCTGAGATCATTGGTATTGTTTATTTCAGCTTTCGGGGACTGTTGTACGGGTTTTGACTATAGTGGCACATTGAGTAGTTCAGATTGTCGGTTTCACCAGCAAAGGACCACAGGCGAGTACAGTTTATTGTTTGCATTTCGATATTGATCTTTACTATATTTCATTGATTAGTCATTGGTTATGTGAATATTTTCTATTATAAATTGTTGAGTCGGGAATGAGAAGTACCAAGGATGTGTGATCTGACCTTAGACCGTGTAGACCGTGTAGACCGTGTTGCATTTATTTCTTGTAGACCGTGTAGACAGTATTTTATTTACTTCTTGTAGACAGTGTAGACAGTAATTTATTTATTGCAAAGTAGACCGTGTAGACCGTGTTTATTATTGCATTTAAACTGTGTAGTTAGTGATTATTATTCTGTAGACAGTGTTTCTTTATTGCTATATTTTCTGTAGACCGTGTAACTGTAGACCGTGTAACTGTAGACCGTGTAACTGTAGACCATGTAACTTTAGACCGTGTAGACCATGTCGCATAATTGTCCCGAGACCGATCACATATCAAAGGTACTTCTAACGGTGGAATAGTATATTGGTCTATTTATTACTATTAATTTTTCTTATGGCTTTACTGTTTATTTTCAAACCCATAATTGATGTCTAACCTTTGTTTATAGTCATTTTCTTTATTTGAGATTGCATTCAGTGAATTGTGCTCGTTCCATTCCTGACTGGGAACCAACATTTTCAGGTTAGCTGTGGATTCACTTAGCTTGGGGAGTGACGGGTATACTTGCAGACGAAAAGCCTAGAGATTAGCTAGATAGTGGAGTTGTAGCCATTCAAATATTTGTACGAGTTTATATTTTTCAGCAAATGTAAAACTTGTGAATATTGTAAGTTAAATTAATTGTGTGAATGGGCATTATTTGTGATTTTGATCTTCATGGCCGTGACAGCGTTCTACCGCCGACACTGCGACGTAGGCTGGCTTGGACACGTCTCGTATCCGTAAAAAAAAAACGGGTGCGGGTCTTGACACGTACTGCTTAGCTGGGAAGCAAAATAGGGTGTCTTTCCAATGTCACCCAAGTTCAAGGAAGCCGACGTTGCTCGAGTTGATTCACTCGGATGTCTGCGGTCCTATGAAGGTAAAATCTAATGGTGGTGCTTCTTACTTTGTAACTTTTATTGATGACTATTCCAGGAAGGTTTGGGTCTATACCTTAAAGACCAAGGATCAGGTGCTACCTACTTTCAAAGAGTTTCAGGCCTCTGTTGAAAGAGAGATGGACAAGAAGTTATTGTGTGATCGGTCCGACAATGGCGGCGAATACATCGGTCCCTTTGATGCTTATTGCAGAGAGTAGGGGATACGACACCAAAAGACTCCGCCAAAGATACCTCAGCTCAATGGTGTAGCGGAGCGCATGAACAGGACACTGATGGAGAGGGTGCGGTGTTTGCTGTCAGAAAAAAACTTGTCGGGCAGTTATTGGGGTGAGGCCCTTCTCACAGCCGCTTATGTTATTAATTTGTCTCATAGTGCTCCTTTGCAGGGTGATGTGCCAGACAAAGTATGGTACGGCAAAGAGCCGTCATACAATCACCTACGAGTGTTTGGCTGTAAGGCCTTCGTGCATGTACCGAAGGACGAGAGGACCAAACTTGAGCCGAAGACGAGGCGATGCGTCTTTGTCGGCTACGGTCGGGATGAATTTGGCTATAGACTCTACGACCCGGTGGGAAAAAAGCTCTACAGAAGTAGGGACGTGGTGTTCGTCGAGGATCAGACCATAACCAACACTCAGGATTCTGAGACGCCTTCTGAGGCTGAGGAATTGCCTGAGTTAAAGTTATTTCGCTTCGAGCAGTTTCCAGAGGACATCGCAAAGGATCCCATTATGGGGGAGCCAGTACATGGAGTTGCTCCCAACCTTGATCATCAGCCTGTTGATGGTGGTCAGGGTATTCCTCAGGAGGATAAGCATGCCAGGGAGGCAGTTCCTGAAGGGGAGGAGGCTGTTGGTATACAGCCGGCACCAGTGGCTCCACTGAGAAAGAGCGACAGAGATCGTCGACCATCTACGAGATACTCACCGGATGAGTATGTGCTATTGACTGACGGGGGAGAGCTGGAAAGCTTTACAGAGGCTATGGAAGACGAACACAGGCAGGTGTGGATGGAGGCCATGCAGGAGGAGATGAGTTCCTTGCACACTAATTTCACTTATGAGCTGGTACGGTTGCCAAAGGGGAAGAAGGCTTTGAAGAATCGATGGGTATTTAGAGTGAAGCAGACGGATGATGCTACTCGCCCTCAATACAAAGCGAGGCTGGTAGTCAAAGTCTACGGTCAGCGGAAAGGCGTGGATTATGATGAGATCGTTTCGCATGTCGTCAAGCATTCGTCTATTCGGGTGGTGCTAGCATTAGCAGCCAGTCTCGACTTGGAGGTCTAGCAGATGGATGTGAAGACGGCATTCCTATACAGTGATCTTGAGGAGAAGTTGTACATGGAGCAGCCAGAAGGATTCTGTGAGAAGGGCAAGTCACATTTGGTCTGCCGGTTGAGAAATATCTTGTATGGTCTGAAGCAGGCTCCGAGGCAGTGGCACAGAAAGTTCGAGTCGTTTATGGGGGAGCATGTTTATGCGCGGACGACGTCGGACCATTGTACATTTGTGAGGTATTTTGCCGAGGATGATTTTATTATTTTATTGCTCTATGTAGATGATATGCTATTAGTGGGTCGGAATGCCACTAGGATAGCAGAGTTAAAGCGCCAACTGGGCGCGGCCTTCTCTATGAAGGATTTGGGTACAGTGAAGACTATTCTTGGGATAGAGATCAGCTGAGAGAGAGAGTCCAAGCTGCTACATTTGTCCCAAAAGAAGTACATTCATCGGGTACTTCAGCGTTTCGGTATGGACGGGTCGAAAAAAGTGAGTTGCCCCCTTGCAGCTCACTTTAAGCTCACTGAGGAGCAGTGTCCATCTACCGAGGACGAAAAGGAAGATATGGAGCGGGTTCCATATGCCTCAGCTGTGGAAAGTCTTATGTATGCTATGGTGTGTACGAGGCCAGACATCGCTCATGCAGTTGGCACAGTTAGCAGGTACCTTTCAAATCCTAGAAGGGTACATTGGAGTGCGGTCAAGTGGATTCTACGATACCTTCAGGACACTATCGATTGGAAACTTTCTTTTGGTGGTGACGAGCCGAAGCTGGTTGGGTATACTGACGCTGATATGGCTGGAGATGTAGACACGAGGCGATCGACTTTGGGCTATGTGATAATGTTTGCTGGAGGAGCGGTATCATGGCAGTCGCGATTGCAGAAGTGTGTTGTCTTGTCGACGACAAAGGCAGAGTACATTGCGGCGACGGAGGCTTGCAAGGAGTTGTTGTGGATGAAGAAGCTGCTGCAGGAAAGACGATATCCTGGCTTCGTGGCTCTTTACCAGGAGATATTATGCCATTATAACACATGCCATCAAATAACCCGAAAGGATGGTAACTCGGAAGGAAATGATCCCTATACCAAGAATTGGGTGCACTATCTCTTCCCGGCAGATGCCTCAGGTCGAGTCACCTCTCGTCACCCTCGATCTCGCGAAGCGGTTAAGGACTTGATGTCGTCGGCTAAGAGGGTGGCCACTACCAGTGACGGATTAGAGAGCAAGACTGATACTTTCGGTTACTTTTACCAGGATACTCAAGAGCTATCCGAGAAAGCGCTTCTGGCGGGATTTTTGATGATCTGGCTACGAAATTGTGTAGTCTCGGGAGGAGCCGGTTCTATTGAGAGAATTAGTCGTAACTTCATCCTTTCGGCTGTGAAGTTAATTTTGCGAATCAGGTTAGCTCTCCTCCCGGCCATGGTGTACAGCATACTCCGTGGCCTTCGTACCTTCACATCCAAAGTCATTGCTCGCGACGTGACCAAGGATTTTGAACGAACTGAGTTGCTCTATCACTATTTGATGGGGTGGCTGCTGATACATTACCCGTCTTTGATGAGGCCGGGCTCTGAAGACGGTGTAACTGATGATGACGCATTTATCTTCCGTTATCATGATGAGCCTTGGGAATGTGAGACCATGCGGGCTTGCCGGATGGCATTGACGAGGGCAGATAAATATTATATTTTCGTATCCGTCCCTCGTTTTACTGCCAGGGACATAGAGACTGTACATATTGACGGTATCGCGCCCCCTCAGCTTCTGGATGGCCAGATGCTCCTATGGCTGCGTAACAATCGTCCCGCACATCTGGTGTATCGCAATCGTAATACTATCTTTCTGGAGCCTTATCTGCCTAGCAGGTTTGCCCGGCAGTTTGGATACAGCCAACTTTGTCTGGACAGCCCCAGTTCTTGTCTGGGTTATGAAGGTAGCCTTCTTGATGGTATCAGAGCTTGGCAATATTATGATTCGTTCCATACTCGTACCATTTTCTTGGTCCCTGCTATTAAGGAGTCGGTGGAGATCTTGTATATGGCGGCTTTGTATCATGTCATGGCGAACAAACCCCCGGTCGGTTTTAACCCAGGTACCAGTTTTATTGTCGGTACCGGTCTGGAGGAAGGCTCTCAAGGGGCCAAGAAAAAAAAGACTAGAGCCGAAATACCAGATTTGGACTCCGCTGCTGAGGGTGATGAAGGCAACGAGCATGATAAAGATGACTCTATACTTCCAGTGGCCGATGCAGAGGTGGGTCAACCGCCTGTTTCGTCAGGTGAGACGTTGGAGGATCAGTCCCTCCTTGCGTCTGGTCCTACTTCGAAACATAGCAGGCAAGTTTCTCCTGTTGGCGGTGTTTCTCGATCCCGAAAGCTGGTTGCGACTAGGCACCGCCCGCTAGCCATAAGAGAAAGTGGAGAAGAAGTTAACCCTGCGTCAGTGGTAACAAAACTGGTCTCAATTTCTTCTTCCTTCTTTCCTTCGAGCTTCAATTCTAATCGTCTTCGTTCTCTCTTTTAGGTGTCAGGAGAAGAAAAAGAGCTTCAAGATGTCGAGGCGGTGCCCCAGGATGACGGGGACTCCCGCGAGCCTGTTTCTTTTCAAGATGAGGCAGATCAATCTGTATCCTCCTTCAAGGTGACGGGGATAGAGGACGTGACTGGGTTTAACTCGGGGATCGTGGGTGAGGGGACCACGCCAGTTGTGGATGAGATGCAGCCTTCATGCCCCTCCCCTGGTAAGATTAGCCCAATCTTGACCTGTGAGGAAGCCTATCTGCTCTATCATCACGTCCTTCAGATTACGTCGATTGATTGTTATTCTGGACATACAGGTCCTATCCCTCCGGTGCCGAGGACGGACGTTGTTGGGACTTCCGCAACCGAAGGGACATTGGTGGAGAAGGGTGTACCTCCTCACCGTCCGACTTGTCTTGATGGGCCTTCTGGGGGCTCGAGTTTAGCGGGCCAGTCACCGGGGCAGTCGGGGCAGGGAACGATGGTTCTTGCGTCATCCTCTGCTCCGGTGGCTCCGAGAATCGACCTTTCTGTCCTACCGAGTATCCAAGCTTTCCGGGTGGCGGAAGATGAGTTGGCCGCTATTCATGCATCATTCTACCTGGACTCCGTTCCTCCAGTGGCGAGCTCTAGCGTTACTTCTCCGACGTTGTCGTCCCTGCTTCCCCTGACGCCATCCTCTGCTGAAGTTCTAGACGATGCGTTACAGGACGTGGTTGCCAGTTTTCATCGTCATTTGAGTAGGGGAATCGAGGCTGCTGTGGAAAGGGGAACCTCCTTCACCTTGGCCCGACAATGCGCCCAGGGTCAAGTAAATATCCTTAGGGATCTTCCTGGTGATGCAGGGGTGGCTTCGCCTCTGGAGGCAAAATTGTTGGAGGCTGATCAGCTGGTGGCCGAGCTTCGAGTACTGCGGCAGGCTGATCTATCTGCTGTTATAAACGAGGAGCGGGATTCTCTTATCGCTGTTATAGAGAGGACTAGAGCTACTCGGGATAGGACCAGACCGGCCATACTGAAGGATCTCAGCGACTTATCTGACCGGTATGATCAATTGAGTTATGCGAATGAAAATGTCACGGCTCGGGAGGAATCTGTTTCTCGTGAGATTACTGAGACGCGGGAGCAGATCCTTGCGCTTCAGAAGAAGTTGACTTTCTTGGAGTCTGAACTCGAGACTACCCGAAATGACAGGGGATTAATTGTTCAGGAGGCTGACAGGCTTACTCAAGCTTCGACTGACCTGGAGACTGCCTTGAAGAAATTGGAAGATGATTATCAGGCGCTCCTGGGCTTGGACAATGAGGAGCATTTACTCCAGGAGGCCGAGCGTCGTGCTCGACAACGGATTGAACGGGGGACTACCTCGGTTAGAAACTGCCTCCTAGAATTGAGTAATGCTGAAATGTAGTCGGTCTTTTCTTTTTGTTTTGTTTCTGTTTTCTCTCTTTCTGAGGGGGACATGATCCCGAAATATGTAATACTTTTTTCTTCCTTCAAATAAAGAGTACTTTCAATTCTACCCTTCATTTGTATTGTCTGCTGCGCCTGTGATGTTGTGGTGATGTTTTTCCCCCGCATAGGGGATATATTTGTGGACCTGTTACCCATGGCGTACCTTGGTTTTAGGTAGAGATAACAATTTTTGGTCAGGGTACCTGAAGCAGCCATAGCAAAGTGGTCATGGGTGCTCTTGGTATTGAGAAAAGGAATGTCGTAGAGCAGCTGGGCTCCCGGGGCATGATGAGGTGGTAGGTTTGAGAAATTTAGCTGAGGATATTTGTGGGCCTATTATCCTTGGCGTACCTTGGTTTAGGATACGGATAATAGGATGAAGGAGAACTGACATACTTGCTCAGAGGTAACGAGGACATGGCAAGTAGGCAAGTTATTAGAACGTAGAGTCTTCCTACTCAGAGGTAATAAGTACATGGCAAGAGTGGACTCGACGGAGGGTACTGGTGGTCAACAGAGGACATTTGTGGTCAACAGAGGACATTTGTGGACCTATTATCCTTGTCGTACTCCGGTTGTGGGTACAGATAATAGGTTGAAAGGGGACCTACATACTTGCTCAGAGGTAATGTGGATATGGCAAGCATGAAGGTTTCTTCGACGGAGCCTTCCCACTCAGAGGTAATGAGGAAATGGCAGGAGTGGGCTCAATGAAGAAGGGGTACATAGAACGACTCAGAGGTAGGAGAACGTGGAAGTTCCATGCGAGGGGGTGGTTTATTTTTTTGGTGGAAGTGAAAACGACTCAGAGGTAATGAGGACATGGCCGTTTCGGAAATTTATGGATCGATTACCCTTTTTATGCACTGGAAGCGCGGGTAGTGGATCATGAGAGAGGATCTCTTCCAGGAAGAAAGTTCAGAGGTATAATCATACGTGACTTACTATCTGAAAGAGTGATCGGAATGTGAGTTCAGAGGAACCAGCGGGTACATAACTCGGTAATCTAGAATATTGAGAAAGCGTGAGTTCAGCGGCACCAGCGGGTACATGACTCGATAATCTGAAATGTTGTGGATGTAAGTTCAGCGGTACCAGCGGGTACATGACTCGATAATCTGAAATGTTGTGGATGTGAGTTCAGCGGTACCAGCGGGTACATGACTCGATAATCTGAAATGTTGTAGATGTGAGTTCAGCGGTACCAGCGGGTACATGACTCGATAATCTGAAATGTTATGGATGTGAGTTCAGCGGTACCAGCGGGTACATGACTTGATAATATGGAGAGAATGTCATTTAGACATAATATTTCTTCAGGAACTTGCCGTTGACGGGCAACATGAGCAAGTCTCCGTTTTGTTTTGCGAGGCGGTAAGCACCGTTGGAGAATATTGTCTCAATGATAAATGGGCCTTCCCACTTTGGCTGAAATTTGCCGGGGGTCTTGTGAGTCATGACCATTGGCCTCCGGACTGCCAGGACGAGATCGCCCACCTGGAACGTTCTGGTTTTGACCTTCTTGTTGAAGGCTCCAGAGATACGTGCTTGGTATAGCTCAATTCGTTGCTAAGCCAAGAGGCGCTTTTCATCTAGTGTCTCCAATTTCTGTAGCCGACGATGGTGGTTTTCGTTTGCCGTCAATTGATGTGTGAGGGCGACACGTAGTGAGGGGATCTGAGTCTCCAACGGGAGGACTGCCTCACTCCCGTACACCAGGAAGAATGGTGTATTCTCGGTGGTTGTTCGAACTGTGGTACGATAAGCCCATAAGCATTCGCAGAGCTTCTCGTTCCAGTCGCGTTTATTGGAGGAGACAAACTTCTTGAGGAGTTTGATGATTGTTTTGTTGAATGCCTCTGCCAACCCGTTTGCTGCCGGGTTGTATGGTGTCGAAGCGACATTCTGAATACGGTGCATATCGCAAAACCGATAGAATGCGTGGCTTACAAACTGCGGACCATTATCATGGATGATCCTTCGGGGCAGTCCAAAGCGGTAGATGACGTGATGCTTAAGGAATCTGATCACGTTTGAAGTCTTAACTTCTGCGAGTGGGACAGCTTCCGCCCATTTGGAGAAGTAATCAGTGATCGCGAGTATGAAGCGATTGTTGGCCCATTCCATGGTCACACCCGATTTCGATAATCAACATACACTTTAGTCAATACACAAAATATAGAAAATGCTGCTAATCATTTCAGGATTCATGAAATCATATTCAACGGACGATGTATCGCATCAATCAAAGCGTCAACATCATCAAATCTACTTAAGAATCATTTCTCATTTTCTTCTGTATTTTATATTTTATTGAGTCTAGGATTTATTCTGTAAAATCAATTATGGTAATACTGGCTTAGGGTTAAAACTGTCCACATTCTAAAAAGCCTACCTATTTACCATTCGTATTTTCGTTTACAAATATTTCAAATCATATTTCGAAAATAGTCTTTCAAAATGATTTTACAAATAACCAAAAACAAATTTGAAAACTGTTTTTGCAAATGATTTTCAAATATCTCCTGACAGAACTCCTAACCGAGTTCGGCCCGAGTTCGGTCCGAACTCTGACCGAGTTCGGTCAAAAGTTATTCAAATTTCTGTTGCCTCCAAATATGCGAGCAACGTCTCTTTGCGAGATATTTGCATCCGAACTCTGTCCGAGTTCTGCCCGAGTTCGGTTGGAGAAAACACCTATAAATAGAGAAGAACTTTTCATTTCAAATCATCAATTCATTCTTCATTCTCTCTTCTCTATTACTCAAGTGTTTTTCAAACGATCCAAGATTTTCAAATCTCACCTATACATCTCTTAGCCAAAAACCAGTACTATCAGAGTTGATTTAGAGTCTTTTGGTTACTCAAGAGTTGTAAAGAGGTCGTTCCAAGTTTTAACAACTTTTCTTGTTGTGGAGCTCGTCGTGCGCTCGTCACCAAGCACGGTGTGTGTGTGGAGCTGGTCGTGCGCTCGTCACCAAGCACGGTGTTGTAAGAGACTGCAAGCTCTCAGTTAAAGCTTGTGCCATAGTGGATTAACATCGAGCAAGAGTACTCGAGACTGGATTAGTCCTCTCAGAGGGATACCAGTATATATCGCCGTGTCACTGAGTTTGAATTTTCTATCTCTATTTACTGTCTCTTACATATCTGCCATAGTTTAATTTTTTAATTGGTGATTATATTCCGCTGCACACACGCACTCTATTCACCCCCCTCTAGAGGTGCTCAACGGTCCTACAATTGGTATCAGAGCAGGTTATATTCTTATATAACGTACCTTAGAGAGTATATATGGCAGCCGTGAAATCTATATTCAACGGTGAAGGGCAATCCACAAATAGACCTCCCCTATTTGATGGAACAAATTACACATATTGGAAAACACGGATGACTTTCTTTCTAAAGTCTCTTGACTTTGATCTATAGTCAATAGTCATTGATGGATATAAGAAGCCAGCACCCATAGTGGTTGAAGGCATTCTTATGGAAAAGCCTCATGACAAGTACACCGATGCTGAAAAGTAAAGGCTAATCTTGATGTTCGAGCCATCAATGCTATTCTGTGCAATTGACAAAACAAAGTTCAACAGAGTTTCAACCTGTAAGATGTCTCACGAAATTTGGAAACTCCTTGAGGTAACCCATGAAGGGACTTCCCAAGTAAAAGAATCCAAAATTAGTAGACTGACACAGGAGTATGAATCTTTTAAGATGAAACCCGGTGAGTCAATTACACAGATGTTTACTCGTTTCCTTGATATAACTAATCCTTTACAATCTCTTGGCAAGGATTACAGCAATCACGAGAAGATCAGAAAAGTGCTGCAGGCTCTAACAAAGAACTGGAATCCAAAAGCCACAACAATCATTGAAGGAAACGAACTCACCACGATGACTCTGGAGACACTGATGGGCAAACTCATGACCCATGAACTCAACTTGCAAGATTTTGAAGAAGCAACACCAAAGGAGAAAACTATTGCCTTCAAAGCCCAAGCAAGAAAATCAACATACAACGATTCCGATGAAGAATCGTCAAGTGGTGATGAAAGAGCCCTACTTGTGAGGAACTTCAAGAAATATCTAAAGTTCACAAGCAGAAAGAAGAAAGACGTCCAAGAAAGCAACGAAGATGAAACTATATGCTTTGGATGCAAGAAATCAGGGCATATGAAGAAGGACTGTCCAACCACCAAGAAAAGTAGTCCATATGATAGATCAAGATCAAGCAGAAAAGCTACATCTGGTCGAAAGTATGCGAACACAAGCATCTGGCACGAAAGCGATGCCAGTGATTCAGAAGAAGAAGACAGACCCTGCAGCAATGCAAATGTTTGTCTCATGGCTTTTGAAAAGGTATCATCTAATCCTTTGTTTGATGATTTTACTTTCGATGAACTAGAAAATGCCTTTAGCGAACTACTTGAAGATCACAAAACTGTGCTCGACAAGTATAAGCAATCTCGAAAAGAGATTAAGGCACACACAATCGAGATAGCTAGACTGTCTAATCTAATTGAAGATATTAAAGAGACATCTACTACCGGTAACACGGAAGAGATAGCCAAACTTAAAGCAGACTATCATGAGGCTATCCTCAATATTGAAAAGAAAGAAAAGGACTATGTTAAAGTTCAAAAGATTTATGACATAGAGAAGAAGATGCACCTAGTAACTGAACAAAGACTCCTTGATATGACTGCTAGATACGAAGAGTCTATTGCGATTTCTAAAAAGTTAGAAATCAAGTTAGGCAAACAGGCAATACCTGTGACACAGCCTAAGATTAGTCCTAATGCGAAGCATACACCTAGAAGGACTAAACACAAGAAAGCACAGAAGAAACACGAACACCATCATGCTTTCACTTACAGGTTCTCCAAACAAAACAAGCTTGCAAATACAGTTTCTACCACTAAACTGACTTGCACATATTGTGGTACGCACGGACACATATCACAATATTGTCTTGCAAGAAAGCTTGTTAACAATCATACTTTAGTCTGGAGACCTAAAGCTAATCTGTGTGGACCCTTCAGAAAATGGGTACCAAAGGATTCATCTACTTGTCTTGTAGGTGGACCCTCAACCCTCTCATGCTAAAAGCAAATGGATTCTCGATAGCGGATGTTCGCGACACATGACTGGTGATGCATCCTTATTCGCTATGCTATCGATGAAGAAAGAAGGATACGTCTCCTTCGAAAACAACTTGAGAGGTGATATAATAAGTAATGGTACTGTAGGTATTTCTCCTTATCCAATAATAAAGGATGTTTGTCTAGTAACTGAATTGAAACATAACCTATTAAGCATAAGCCATTTGGCAGATAATGGTTATGGTATCAATTTTATGAAAGATAAATGTACCATATATGATATGTCATCTGGTGATCCCGTATATAAAGAGATTAGAGAAGACAACATTTATGTTTTCTTTTTGGAGAATACTAATAATGCAGGAAGGTGCCTAGTAGCCAATCAAGATGAAAGCTGGCTATGGCATATGAGACTAGGACATGCAAACATGGATACTATCTCACATCTGAATACAAAGAAATTGGTAAAAGGACTCCCTGAAATTCCATTCAAGAGAGATCTGGTATGTACAGACTGTGAAAAGAACAAAGCACATAGGTCTACTTTTAAATCCATCAACGCTGTAAGTACTTCGAGACCTTTGCAGTTGATTCATATGGATTTATTTGGTCCTAGTATAGTCGCTAGTCTTGGCGGTAAGCTCTATGCTTTTGTTATTGTTGATGATTTCTCTCGATTTACTTGGGTTTACTTTCTATCAAACAAAAGTGATGCTATTTTTGAATTTCAGATATTTTGTAAAAAGGTACAAAACGAAAAAGGCTTCATGATTACTCGTATCCGAAGTGATCATGGTGGCGAATTCGAAAATTCTGACTTCAAAAAGTTTTGTGATGATAGTGGATATTACCACGAATTTTCTTGTCCTAGAACTCTCCAACAGAATGGTGTTGTGGAGCGGAAGAACCGTACTCTAAGCGAAATGGCTAGAGTCATGCTGAATCAGTATAATCTTCCTAAATACTTTTGGGCAGAAGCTGTTAGTACAGCCTGTCATGTTTTAAACAGGGTGTTAATTCGACCAATCTCGAAAAAAATGCCATATGAGCTTTGGTTTGGAAGAATTTCAAACATTTCTTATTTTAAAGTTTTTGGTTGTCGCTGTTTTATCCTGAACACCAAGGATAACTTGGAAAAGTTCGACTCCAAAGCAGATGACGGGATATTTCTTGGATATGCTGCTAAGAGTAAGGGATATAGAATTTTTAATAAAAGATCTATGATTGTTGAAGAAAGTATTAATGTTACTTTTGATGAGTTGAATAGTCACAGATCTAGCGATAGTGATGATGAAGATGCACCTAAAAAGACTAAGAAGAATTCTGAGAAAGATCTGACCCAAGAGGCAAGGACTGATAAAAGTTCCGAAGATGCAGGAACTGAGAAAAGCCTTATGAAGGGTATGGCCCAAAGATTTGAATCATTGAGATTCAAGCCAGATCATCCAGAAACTCTCATTATAGGTGATGTATCCAAAGGTGTAAGTATACGTTCATCTCTTAAAGATTCTGAATTAGCAACAAATGTAGCATTTATTTCACAAATAGAACCTAAGAATGTTGATGAAGCTTTTTCTGATGAGTTTTGGATTTCTGCCATGCAAGAGGAACTTAATCAATTTGAGAGAAACCATGTTTGGGAACTTGTTCCTAAACCAATTGGTCAATCGATAATTGGTACCAAATTGGTATTCCGAAATAAACTCAGTAAAGATGGACAAGTTCTACGCAACAAAGCACGTCTAGTTGCACAAGGTTATAATCAAGAAGAAGTAATTGATTATGATGAGACCTATGCTCCTGTTGCTAGACTAGAAGCCATCCGCATGTTTTGCATATTTGCATGTTTTAACGATTTTAAACTTTTTCAAATGGACATGTAAAGCGCATTTTTAAATAGATTTTTGAAAGAAGAGGTTTTTGTGAAACAACCCCCTGGTTTTGAAGATTTTCAAAAACCTGATCACGTCTTCAAGCTTAAGAAAGCACTTTATGGACTCAAACAAGCACCTCGTGCTTGGTATGAATGCCTAAGTGCCTTCTTACTTGATAATGGATTTTCGAAAGGAAAGATTGATACTACTTTATTTATAAAATCCATGAATGATGATACACTTCTAGTGCAAATCTATGTGGATGACATTATATTTGGCTCTACTAATAAAAAACTTTGTCAAGATTTTGCCAAGTGTATGCAGAGTGAATTTGAGATGAGTATGATGGAAGAACTGAACTTCTTCCTAGGACTGCAAATCAAACAACACTCGACTGGAACATTCATCAACCAAGCTAAGTACACGAAGGACATACTGAAAAAGTACGACTTCGAGAATGTAAAGCCAATCGGGACGCCTATGGCTACATCTACAAAGCTTGATGCTGATGAAAGTGGCAAACCTATCGATCAGCGTAAGTATCGAGGTATGATTGGTAGTTTATTATATTTAACTGCTAGTCGCCCTGATATTATGTTTAGCGTTTGCATATATGCACGTTATCAGGCAAACCCTAAGGAATCACATCTTAGTGCCGTTAAGCGTATCTTCAGATACCTTAAAGGAACTTCTACAGTTGGCTTATGGTATCCCAAAACCAAATCCTTTGACCTTATAGGTTACTCGAATGCAGATTTTGTTGGATGCAAAGTAGACCGTAAAAGTACCAGTGGCACATGTCATTTCTTAGGAAAGGCCTTAGTCTCATGGTTTAGCAAGAAACAAAATTCAGTAGCATTATCAACAACTGAGGCTGAGTATATCGCCGCAGGACGTTGTTGTGCTCAGATTTTGTGGATGAAGCAAACCTTAGAGGACTACAATCTGCACTATACAAATGTTCCTATTTGTTGTGATAACACTAGTACAATAAATCTGAATAAGAACCCTGTTTGTCATTCACGCACAAAGCACATAGAAATTAGGCATCATTTTCTTCGTGATCATCAACAACACGGGGATATTTGCTTAGAATTTATTGACACTGATCATCAACTAGCAGATATATTCACTAAACCATTGGCTGAAGACCGTTTTAACATTTTGAGGCGTGAGCTCGGCATTCTTGAATTCTCGGACTCATAGTGCATATGGTAATTAAAATTAAATTTATGACCTGATATTTTATTTTTAACGAAATTTATTTTTTTGGTACAAACTTAAAAAGGGTATGTCTGTCACCACGGCTACGGTCGAAGCGAAGCGGTATTTAAGAGTTCCCCGGTGAACCTCCGTTAGCTGGAACAACCCCTACAGTTAACTCAGAAATAATAATCGTTATTTAATAAATTAGTCAAAGTTATTAAATTTAACTTTTAAACTTACCAGCCTGTACTGTTTATCTCGGGAATGCAAGTGGCCGAACTCGCCCGAACTCTGACCGAGTTCGGACCGAATTCGGACCGAGTTCGGTCGGCGCTGTGGTAACTTCCAGAACCGAACAGCCGGCCCTAGTGCCTATATAATCCAACTTTCCTTCCACTTTTTCTTCACACCAAAACGTGGAAAGCCTCCCTCTCCTTCTAGAAACCTCTCCTCCTCCATCTTAGCAAGGGTTCGACGAGTTCCAGTGGGCGGTCATCTTCCTCCTTCTACCTTTTCTTCAAAAAGGTGTTTTCTTTCCATCTCCTTATGGCCCCCAAGCGTCAAAGAGGAAACTCTTCTCAAGGTGCTTCCTCTTCCTCTGACTATACCCCTGCTAGTCTCTTTAGTCCAGCACGGCCTAGAGATCCCGAAGAGTACGATGCTACTTTGTTCCCCGACAAAGACTTCTCGGATCTCTGGTTCGATTCTTTCTCTAGTCGTCGTATTTGCTCTGGAGCTTTCGTCAATTTTACTACTTTCTTTGAATATACTCAAATTTTTGACCAACTTGGATACCACAATTTCTTCGAGGTCCAAGAGAGCATTTATGACAATGCCGTACGTATGTTTTACTGCAATCTGCAGGTAAAACCAAACGGCAATTTCTATTCTTGCATTGCTGGGCAAGAATTAGAATTTAGCGCCACCGACATCAGTGAATACTTTCACATTCCTGATCTTGGTGATGCATTAGTTGACATCTACCACATTCAATTCCCTGCTGATGTCACTTTGGCTTCTTTTCGGAAATTAATTTTTCATCCTAACCCTCCTCCTCGGAGAATTTTTGCCAAACATCTGAATCAAACATTCCATGAGCTTCATCGTATGATATTTTCTGCTCTTCTTTCGAAGAAAGGCTCTACTGATGAAGTTACCTTTTTAGAACTTTCTGCTCTTTATCACATCCACTTTGGCATTCCATTCTCCGCTCCCAAAACTATGATGTCCTGGATGCTTAACTGCAAAAATACAGGTAGGAATCTAGTATATCCTATGCACCTTGCTTCCATATTTTGACGTTTCGAGATTGATCTTGAGACGTGTGCCATCTCTTCTCCTCCTGTTGAGCTGACTCATTCTCGTCGATTTTCTGCACCTCCTGGAGCACCTGGAGCTGCTCCTGCTCCAGCTGCTGATGCTGAGGTCCCTCCAGCTGATGCTCCTCCTGCTCCGGTACCTGCCCTAGGATTCGATCCGACTTTCTACCAGCGCTTCGATGATTTTGTTGCGGTCTCTACGCAACGTCATCAGGACTCAGAGTTCCGGCACATTTCTCAGGCCCAGGTGCTGAGAAATAGTATTGCTGACCTCCACTATAGCCTGGCTCAGGATCCAGTCCATCCGGTCACCATCCTTCTTCACCCTGCTTTTCCGGGTCCTCGTTTCACTGATGAGGTTACCTTTCAGTTCTTCAACCCGAGGTAATGAGTACATGGCAAGAGTGGACTCGACGGAGGGTACTGGTGGTCAACAGAGGATATTTATGGTCAACAGAGGACATTTATGGTCAACAGAGGACATTTGTGGATCTATTATCCTTGTCGTACTCCGGTTATGGGTACAGATAATAGGTTGAAAGGGGACCTACATACTTGCTCAGAGGTAATATGGACATGGCAAGCATGAAGGTTTCTTCGACGGAGCCTTCCCACTCAGAGGTAATGAGGACATGGCAGGAGTGGGCTCAATGAAGAGGGGGTACATAGAACGACTCAGAGGTAGGAGAACGTGGAAGTTCCATGCGAGGGGGTGGTTTGTTTTTTTGGTGGAAGTGAAAACGACTCAGAGGTAATGAGGACATGGCCGTTTCGGAAATTTATGGATCGATTACCCTTTTTGTGCACTGGAAGCGCGGGTAGTGGATCATGAGGGAGGATCTCTTCCAGGAAGAAAGTTCATAGGTATAATCATACGTGACTTACTATCTGAAAGAGTGACCGGAATGTGAGTTCAGAGGAACCAGCGGGTACATAACTCGGTAATCTAGAATATTGAGAAAGTGTGAGTTCAGCGGCACCAGCGGGTACATGACTCGATAATATGAAATGTTGTGGATGTAAGTTCAGCGGTACCAGCGGGTACATGACTCGATAATCTGAAATGTTGTGGATGTGAGTTCAGCGGTACCAGCGGGTACATGACTCGATAATCTGAAATGTTGTGGATGTGAGTTCAGCAGTACCAGCGGGTACATGACTCGATAATCTGAAATATTGTGGATGTGAGTTCAGCGGTACCAGCGGGTACATGACTCGATAATATGGAGAGAATGTCATTTAGACATAATATTTCTTCAGGAACTTGCCGTTGACGGGCAACATGAGCAAGTCTCCGTTTTGTTTTGCGAGGCGGTAAGCACCGTTGGAGAATACTGTCTCAATGATAAATGGGCCTTCCCACTTTGGCTGAAATTTGCCGGGGGTCTTGTGAGTCATGACCATTGGCCTCCGGACTGCCAGGACGAGATCGCCCACCTGGAACGTTCTGATTTTGACCTTCTTGTTGAAGGCTCCAGAGATACGTGCTTGGTATAGCTCAATTCGTTGCTGAGCCAAGAGGCGCTTTTCATCTAGTGTCTCCAATTTCTGTAGCCGACGATGGTGGTTTTCGTTTGCCGTCAATTGATGTGTGAGGACGACACGTAGTGAGGGGATCTGAGTCTCCAACGGGAGGACTGCCTCACTCCCGTACACCAGGGAGAATGGTGTATTCTCGGTGGTTGTTCGAACTGTGGTGCAATAAGCCCATAAGCATTCGCCGAGCTTCTCGTTCCAGTCGCGTTTATTAGAGGAGACAAACTTCTTGAGGAGTTTGATGATTGTTTTGTTGATTGCCTCTGCCAACCCGTTTGCTGCCGGGTTGTATGGTGTCGAAGCGACATTCTGAATACGGTGCTTATCGCAAAACCGATAGAATGCGTGGCTTGCAAACTGCGGACCATTATCATGGATGATCCTTCGGGGCAGTCCAAAGCGGTAGATGGCGTGATGCTTAAGGAAGCTGATCACGTTTGAAGTCTTAACTTCTGCGAGTGGGACAGCTTCCGCCTATTTGGAGAAGTAATCAGTGATCGCGAGTATGAAGCGATTGTTGGCCCATTCCATGGTCACACCCGATTTCGAAAATCAACATACACTTTAGTCAATACACAAAATATAGAAAATGCTGCTAATCATTTCAGGATTCATGAAATCATATTCAACGGACGATGTATCGCATCAATCAAAGCGTCAACATCATCAAATCTACTGAAGAATCATTTCTCATTTTATTCTATATTTTATATTTTATTGAGTCTAGGATTTATTCTGTAAAATGAATTATGGTAATACTGGCTTAGGGTTAAAACTGTCCACATTCCAAAAAGCCTACCTATTTACCATTCGTATTTTCGTTTACAAATATTTCAAATCATATTTCGAAAATAGTCTTTCAAAATAATTTTACAAATAACCAAAAACAAATTTGAAAACTGTTTTTGTAAATGATTTTCAAATATCTCCTGACAGAACTCCTAACCGAGTTCGGCCCGAGTTCGGTCCGAACTCTGACCGAGTTCGGTCCGAACTCTGACCGAGTTTGGTCAAAAGTTATTCAAATTTATGTTGCCTCCAAATATGCGAGCAACGTCTCTTTGCGAGATATTTGTATCCGAACTCTGTCCGAGTTCTGCCCGAGTTCGGTTGGAGAAAACACCTATAAATAGAGGAGAACTTTTTATTTCAAATTATCAATTCATTCTTCATTCTCTCTTCTCTATTACTCAAGTGTTTTTCAAACGATCCAAGATTTTCAAATCTCACCTATACATCTCTTAGCCAAAAGCCAGTACTATCAGAGTTGATTTAGAGTCTTTTGGTTACTCAAGAGTTGTAAAGAGGTCGTTCCAAGTTTCAACAACTTTTCTTGTTGTGGAGCTGGTCGTGCGCTCGTCACCAAGCACGGTGTGTATGTGGAGCTGGTCGTGCGCTCGTCACCAAGCACGATGTTGTAAGAGACTGCAAGCTCTCAGTTAAAGCTTGTGCCATAGTGGATTAACATCGAGCAAGAGTACTCGAGACTGGATTAGTCCTCTCAGAGGGATACCAGTATATATCGTCGTGTCACTGAGTTTGAATTTTCTATCTCTATTTACTGTCTCTTACATATCTGCCATAGTTTAATTTTTTAATTGGTGATTATATTCTGCTGCACACACGCACTCTATTCACCCCCCCTCTAGAGGTGCTCAACGGTCCTACAGCGATATCCTCGGAAGGAAGGTGGGGTGATTGGACCAATGATATCCATTCTCCATGCTTCGAATGGCCAGGACGCCACTGTCGGATGTAGAAACTCGGATGGTTGTTGAATGAAGTCCGCGTGGACATGGCAGGCTTTGTATTTTCTAGCATAGTCTATCGCATCTGCCACCATTGTGGGCCAATAGTAGCCCATTCGGCAAAGGCGGTCTTGCAGTTTTGGGCCAGGCTGGTGGGCCCCGCAGACACCGTCATGAGCTTCTCGTACGGCATCTTTGGCTTCTGCATTTGACAAACACCGAAGCAGTAATCCGTCGTAGGAGCGACGATACAGCATTTTTGTCTCTGTATCGTAGAAGAATCTGAGAGAACGCCGTCTGATGGAAGTAGCTTCCTTTGGGTTCTCGGGCAGGATGTCGTAGACGACGAAGTCGAAGAATGGTTGTCTCCAATCTGGGGCATCATTGATCGTCTGGGCGGAATAACTCGCCACGAATTGCACATTGTTCTTAGGACATACCAGTTCATGGCCTATCATATCTACTGATTGGCGATCATAATTCGGAACTGCTAGGGAAGCGGCAAGACCAGCTAGGGCATCGACTTTGATATTTCGGAGTCTGGGGACATGTTCGATAAAGAACCCCTCGAACGACGAGATGATGTCAATCACTATTTGATGATAGGGGACCATGTCTTCGTGACGGACCTCGTATGAGCCCCGGATCTGATTGACGATCAGCTGGGAATCGTCGTATGCTTCAAGGTATTCTACCCCCATCTCTCTTGCAAGTTGGAGGCCAATGACCAGAGCGTTGTACTCGGCCACATTGTTAGAGCAGGGCTCTGTGAGGGAATAAGCGCGGTTAATCGCCAATCCGAAAGGAGAGATCAATACTACCCCGACTCCGACGACTATGTTGCCTTTAGGTCCGGTCCTCGAAGCACCGTCGAAGAATATTTGCCATATATTCTCGTGAGAGGTTGCATGTGAGTTGGCGACCTCATCTGGGATCTCTTCATCTATCCTGGAGGACTCCGAGCCTGGGTGGGCTGCTAAGAAGTCTGCCAGGGCTTGACCTTTGATTGCCTTTTGAGGGACAAAGATCATATGATAAGGGGACAGCAATATTGCCCATGTAGCGAGGCGAGAGCTGAGTGCCCCTAGTTTAGTCATGAGAACTCTGAGAAGGTTGATTCGTGAGATCACGTGTATCGTTTGTCCGGTGACATAGTGTCGCGTTTTCTGAATGGCGAACACCAGGGCGAGGCATTTCTTCTCTACAGCGGTGTATCGGTACTCTGGCCCAATCATCATTCGGCTGAGGTAATATATGGCATGTTCATGGCCTGCGTCATTATTCTGTGCCAGCAGAGCCCCGAGGGAGTGTTCCATTGCTCGTACATAGAGCAGAAATGGTTTCCAGGAACTGGAGCCACCAAAACTGAAGGATTTGACAAATATTCTTTGATGCTGTCGAAAGCACGTTGACATTCCTCGTCCCATACGAATGAGACTCCTTTCTTCATGAGGTGCGTGAACGGTCGGCATCGCCCGGAGAGGTTAGAAATGAACCTCCTGATGTAAGCTAGCCTTCCTTGGAGGCCTCTGAGTTCGCGAAGATTTCTCGGGGGACCCATCTCCATGATTGCTTTTGTCTTCTCAGGGTCTACATGGATACCCTTTGCAGTAATGATGAAGTCCAAGAACTTCCAGCTGGATACACCCAGAAAGGACTTCGTAGGGTTCATTTTCAAATTGTGTGCTCGTATTAGGTCGAATACCGTCCTTAGATCCTGCAGATGGTCTCCTTTGCAGTGGCTTTTAACGGCTATATCGTCAATATAGCACTCCACTGTCTTGCGTAAGTGGTCTCTGAAGATGATGCTCATCGCTCTTTGATAGGTGGCCCCGGCATTCTTCAAACTGAAAGGCATAACTGTGTAGCAGTACGTACCAATTGGTGTTCGAAATGATGTATGCTTTTTGTCATCAGGAGACATTTTGATTTGGTTATACCCCAAGAAGCCATCCATGAATAACATACGTTCGAAGCCGCAGGTATTGTCGATCATGATGTCTGTGATAGGAAGGGGGAATTCATCTTTGGGGCATGCCTCGTTCAGATTGCGGAAGTCGATGCAGATTCGAATCTTTCTATTCTTCCTGAGGACGGGTACTATATTGGCGACCCAATCGGGATGCTGCTCCTCACGAATGAAACCCCTGGCTATCCGTTTGTTGACTTCAGCTTCGATCGCGTCCATGATACCTGGGCGAAAGCGTCGCTGTTGTTGCTTGACTGGATTCGCATCTGGCCGAATGTTGAGTTTGTGAAGAGCAATGTCAGGATTTAACCCTGGTATGTCTTCATAGCTCCAGGCGAACACATCAATGTATTCTCTGACAAGTTCTAGCAGCGACTCCCGTTCTTCGTCTGTTAGGCTTTTACTGACGAAAACTGGTTTTGGAGAAGATTTGCTGCCGAGATTCACTTGTATGACCTCATCTTCAGTAGGAGGTTCTCTCTGTTCGAACCGTTTTTCCCATTGGGCGTCCAACTGCTGGGCCCACGGTTCTAGCTCGAGGATTTCGGGGATGTCTTCGTCTTTTTCGTAAGCGTCAGCGAATGCCAAGTTGACTATCATGACTTGTCTGAATACGTCTTCGATGCTGGTATCTGAGTCAGAAGTTGGTGACCCGGTTGAATGTGACTGCCAGTCGCATTCTTCATCTGAACTCTCAGGGGTCGTAGTGGGCATTACATACCCTAGCCCGCATCGAGTTTTGTTATAGTAATCCCGTAGTTTATCCGCCGGGACAGGCGGCTTCAAAGGTAATCGTCGCCCAGTGCCGTAGTTTAAACTCGGCGTCGTCTCCAGATTATACCCCTGTTTTTGCATGAGATATTTAGATTGTGGGCTATACAGATACAGAGGCAGTCTCCCGGCATCTAACCCGAGGTCGGTTTCCTTTATGGTGGAGGGATGCGGGTTGTTCGTTCGGCCGAAGATGATTGGATGGTCCTCTCCCTCGATTATTCGGTAAGCGTCTTCTACTGGAGTAAGCTGGATCGCGGTGTACACATTTGTCACTTGTGTGTGTACAGGTGAGTGCCTATACCGTGTTCCATAGCATACATTATACATAGCTTATTGAGCTCGGTGTAGTTCAAAGATAACCCTTTATTGATGAAGTAAGGTATCTTTTCTAGGGGGATTACATCATCAGCGGAGGGAACATCAGTGTGGGCAGCCACATACTTGGCTAGCTCCGGTTCCTCTTCGGCTACCCCCTGTGTAAATGAGGACTGAGAGGACGCCCTGGGCAGCTTGATTGTCAGAGGTTCAGCTGAGGGAGCAGAGCTTGGAGTTGTTGGCAGACTAGCGACCCCCAGTTTGGCACTCGAGACGGAGCGAGGAGTGGCCGGTTTGCTAAAAGTGTCAGACCTTGCATCGGGGTGACGACCCTTCTTGGGAAGGCGTATCGTCAGTGGCCTATCGGAGGGATTGAGCTTCTCCGTTTGGGGTTGACCGACTCTCGGCAGTCTGATTGTCAATGGCCACGTTGTGGGTCTCGGCACTTGGCCGGACCTTGGCAGCCGAATTATCATCTACTCTTCCTGCACCGAGAGGCTGATCGCGTCCTTCCGCAGAGTGGCAGTAAGGGGTACGGACTTGCCCGGTTTACGAGCTTGGAGGTGGATCGTCAGAGGTCCTTCTGATCCCGTGGTCGTTTTGGTACTAGCTTGTTCATTTCCTTCATCAAGGTGCCTCTTCGACTTTTCGTATAGGCAGGAGTCCGAGTAGTAAGATTCGACCCCCTTGAAGGGATCGATGTCAGCAAATTCCGTCTTCACAAAGCCGTGTTTGTCGACATATTTGAAGTACTGGTGTAGCGTGGAAGGCACGATCATGTAATCGTGTATCCATGGGCGCCCCAAGAGGATGTTGTAAGAAGTGTCTGCATCTATGACGTAGCAGGTGACTTTGGATTGGAGGTCGCCAATTTGACACTTCAGACGAATCTTCCCAATAGGGTAGCTCCTGTCCGAATTGAAACCGCTGAGGGCGGTGCTTATAGGCATCAGGCGATGCATTGGGATGCGGAGATGATGTAGCAGACCCTTCGGAATGATGCTTATGGAAGAGCCTGGGTCAATGTGCATCCGATCCACCTTTACGTCACCGATGTATCCAGTATAGTATAGTGGACGATCGTACAGGTTGGTTTTGATAAGCATATCCTGCAGAGTGAAGACGATGTTGGGCATTGCTCCCGTACAGGTACTGTCCTGGAGATCCACAGGTGAGTCCTCCCCGGTGAGGTTGGATTGAGCCAGATAGACATCGACATTTTGGAGTGCTTCGCTTAATGCAACACGAACGTCCTTGGAGAGCCTCAGGAGTTCGTATAGTGATAACTTGGACGGTGTGATAGCCAATTGCGCTAAGATGTCAAAGTTGTAGGGCCTCTCTAGCCCTTGGGCTGCTTCTTTTCGGAGGGATTTGTCGAAGCGAGTCTCCCTCGGCCTGGGCTTGTCGGTCGTCGAAGGCTGAGCCGATCCCGGAGGATCAACTATAGTGGGTTGATGGTTTTCAACTGGATTGTCAACCACAGGTTGGGATTGCGCTCCGAACCGTGTGACGACGGCTGTAGCTTCCTCGTTGTCTGCCGAAATTGTGTGGCAGGTCCTGACCTTTCCACTTTTCTTCTTGTCGGTGGAAGATGGTGTAGGTCGAGTAACTTTTGACACCAAGCCTGGATGGATCCACATGACCTCCCCTCGAGATGTGGTGAGGGGTACTAGACCGGCAGCCTGATCTCGGGGAGGTGGAAGATTGGTAATCTCCATTGTCGCTAGAGGGACGGGGACCATCCCGTCTTGTGTCTCCGTCGGAGGAAAGCTGTCGAATTGTACGGACACCATATTGGCCGCCACGGTTACCTCTTCGAAATCGATGGCCAGAGCGTTCGAATCGATGAGGTTTTGTATGTACCGTTTCAGCTGGTAGCAAATATGTGTAGCATGATAGACATAGCGATAATAATGGCAGTATTTTAGATTCTCCATCTCTGCCGGCCGTGGTTCCCGTCTTGGTGGAGGAAGCTGAATCCTGTCCCCTTGTATGAGCATGTCCAAGATGGGCTTGACGTGGCTGTCTTCGAAGGAGTAAGTGATTTGCGGCCATTGTTTGTCTACGGGCTTCGGCTCGGGTTTTTGTGTTGTATCGGCCACCATAGCCTGCTTTCCCTTGCTGTCCCGATTGTTGGAGGGGTTACCCCCATTATCGTTGTTGGGACGCTTGCCCTTGTTTTCTCCTTTCGAGATGTGCAATCCCATTTGGCGAGCCTTCTTCAGTCATTCTTCGGCGCTTGTGGCGCTGATGATGAAGGTCTTCCAATCTTTGAATTGACTTTCGCCCATCCAGAGACTGATTGTTGGAAGCAATCTCTTTTGGCAGATCTCAATCAAAGAGGAATCTAGATTTCCGGAGGGCAGCTTCATGGCGGTTTGGCAGAACCGCTCAATATAGTTCCTTGTCAACTCCTTCTCCCCTTGGACGACGTCCATGAGGGTGGACATGGTGACGTCCTGCCCTACTTCGTAGAACCTCTCCAAGAATAGGCACTTTAAGCCGGCAAAGGAGTGGATGTAGTTGTCCGGCAGATTGCGATACCAGTCGAAGGCGACTCCTTCCAATGCCCCAATGAATAATCGAGTGAGGATAGCATCATCATGGGGCAGATGGTCGGTGGTGACCTCGAAGTAAGTGATGTACCAACTTGCTGAGGTTTTGCCATCATATGGGTTGATATTGAACGGCTTATATTTTGGTGGGAATGGAACATCCCTCCATTCAGCAGGGTATGGTTGCCGAATTCTGAGGTCTTGAGCGTTTTCTCGGGCATGGAACATGGCTCGGAGCTCCTGAACCTCTCTTCTTACTTCTCGGGCCTCATTTGTCGCGGTAGGGGCTGTTATTTCGAGAGGATTGTTGCCCGGGTTTGGTGCCACCGAATTCGAGTCCGCATTGACTGCAGGACCCGCGCTTGTTTGGCCAGGCGTCCCTCCTTGCAGAGTTGGAAGGGCTGCTTTAATCTCGTCTACAGACTTGACCAAAGCAAGTAATATGGCTTCGAGATTGTCGATGTGCTGGCGATCACTGGAACCATCTTGATTGCTGTCTGTCATGAACACCGTCCTTACATGAGGAGTGATGGAAGAAACGGTGGAGGATGTGCCCTCGGAGTCGTACCCATGTACCGAGAAGTCATCGGGATATATGGGAATATTGTTTTCTGGTTCGGACTCGGAGGGAACAGTACCCCCAGCCTCAGAATCTACTTCGTCTAGAGAGTCATGGATGTCCTCCGGGACATCGGTGCCTGTCGTACCTGATGGGAGAGTCGTTTCCTCGGGCTCGGCTCCTTGAAACATCGAATTGTTACGGATGTTCGGAGGAGTGCTACCCCCAACCCCAAGCGATATGGATGATGAATTTCCCACTGCAGCAGATTTCGTCTTTGAACGGGTGTGTTGGAATACTCCGATGGAAGACAACCGTTTAAACGACAGTTTCTTAGCTGTAGTGGTTGATATCTTGGGACTGGAGATGCTTGTCTTTTTCCTCCTCTCTTCGGCGGGGACCTTCTGAGCGAAATTGCAGGAGACAACAGGAGGTGCCTCATCTTCTGAGCTCGGATGTTGTAGTCTTTGGAAGACGGATGGCCGATCTTCCGTCACTGCCGCGTTGTTGCAACAGCAGTTGACGATAATTTGGGTACAGCGATGTCCAAGAGAGGACTCTTTGCACGCCGACACTCCTCCTCTTTCCTTGCATTTGTGGAGGATCGTCTCCCGCAGGTCAGAGGAACCACTCTGTCCGTTTGCCGTCGGGGGCTGGACTCGAGCGGTTGTATACAACTTCCCATTCGAGGCCCGTGTGATAATCAACGGGACGCCCTGATAGTCAGAGGTTGGGACAGCTGACTGGGCCTGATGAGCCCGCGCTGCCCTAGACTTCCTCCTTTTAGCACTTACGGGTGCGTAATAGGAGGAGTCCAAATTGAATACCACAGAGTCTTGCTTATCATCCAGAGAACCATCAGGGTCAGGACCGCATGAGAGATGGTCGAAGACTGATCGAGAGAAGCATGGAATGGACGTTATGCGGCTAGGGTTGGGTACCGTGCAGGCTGTCTACATGCGGTTGTCTTCTGCCGTCGGATGAATTGTTTTTGTGCGGCTAGGAGCCACGACCGTGCATGCTGGCCGCATGCGGTTGGTAATTGTGGCCGCATGGGTTTTCTGCAAGCGGTTGACTTTCTTGGTCGCATGAGTTTCATCCATGTGATTGGCAACTGTAGCCGCATAAGTTATGCGGCTGACAGTTGTGGCCGCATGAGTTTTCTTCATGCAGCTGGCTGATGTAGCATCATGAGTTTTCTCCCTGCGGCTAACATCCTTATGCGGCTCTGATCGCATAGAGTTCCTCTTTGCCCCTGCAAGTCCAGCATCATAGTGTTTTCTTCTGCCGGACTTGGGGACAGTAGAGTTGTCTATGGTCTGAAGTGGGGCCGCAGAAGAGTCCTTCTCGCCGTCTTGAGCAACAGAGGGTATCCCGACGAGGGCTTGGAGAGGAGCAAATGATTTTGGCCTCCATTCTCTACGAGCCTTTGTCGTGCGGGTGCGCTTCTGGACCGGACCAGCGCTTCCCTCGGAGAGCATCTCTTCAAACGCCTGTTGGTCGAAGCGGACGACCATCTTTTGTTGCGTGGAGCCAAGCTTGGCTGCATCCGATTGCGTCACCAACTCCTCAGCCATGGAGAAGTTTGTCCCCAGCAGAGTCGCCATCGTGTTTGCTATAAAATATAAAAGAAAAGAACAATTATCGAAGGACCCGACTTTTACTTCATGTTACAAACTCGCTTGTACAAAGAAAGCCTAGGGACGAAAACCTAGGTACAGCAATCTAAGTATAATTGTTTATTTTAGATTCTGGGGGATGACGATAGAGGCTCGGGAAGGCGACGGCAGCCCTGTCTTACTCCTTGGACGATCGGTATGCAACCTTGGCTCCTGTGAAAAGATAGTTGGCGTCGATGAAGAAATGCTCTCCTTGCTCTCCTTCGGGTTGCTCTTCTGACTTCTCTCTTTCTCTGTGGTTTTCTCTCTGATTATTAGGGGGAGCTCTCTTTGTCTCTCTCCTTCTGACCGTGTATATATATTTACAAGGGAATGGCACCTTGCTATTTTTAATAGTGGGATGTGATCATTAGGGTTGCCAATGATTAGCTCTTGAAGATGGCGGCGGCCCGTAGATTGGTCAATCCAGGCCATTAAGTTTTGATTGTGACGAATCTGAGCCATCGAATGTAGATTACACCAAATCCCATTAGCAATTAATGCTGATTGGAATAAATCTTCCTCATCATGATCTTCTGATGTCTGCGAATAAATTAAATTTATTCTCCTGCCACGTGTCCTAGATTATTGGGATTTGACCCAATCTTTGATGGCAGTAAATCTGAGAAATTAATCGGCTTAGGACACGTGTCCTAGGAGCCACTGGGGATCTGAACCATATGACGAGTGAGCCGCATATGACTTTGGGCCGCATAGGGTTAGGGCCACGTGTCAGGACTGTCTGGGTAGTGGCCGTCCCTTGAGCCTTTGAACCACAGGGAGGTAATCATTGTGAGCCGCATAGGGATACATCCACCTGAGCCGCATGGAGATGATCCTCTTGAACCGCATGAGAAGTTTTTTACTTGAGCCGCATGAGGCTTCCTCGGCCTGAGCCGCATAGGACGGATTCATTCTGAACCGCATAAGAAGTTCTTTGTTCGAGCCGCATGAGGCTTTCTCGGCCTGAGCCGTATAGGGCGGATTCACTCAGAACCGCAGAAGAAGTTCTTTGCTCGAGCCGCATGAGGCTTTATCGGCCTGAGCCGCATAGGACGGATTCACTCTGAACCGCATGAGAAGTGCTTTGCTCGAGCCGTATGAGGCTTTCTAGGCCTGAGCCGCATAGGACGGATTCACTCAGAATTGCATGAGAAGTGAGCCGCATACGAACGCCCACGTGGCAAGGCCACGTGACATTTTTATGGCTATTGGAGGATTTGTGTCAGAGATCTCTTTTCTCTTTCCTAGAGATTCGTCATTATGACAGAGTCATAATTACTTCTTTCTGTGTCAGGGCTGTCACTTTTTTCAGAGGTGTCAGCCGTCAAGCAATTAATACGAGAGGGCAAAGGAGAGGGCTGTCCTGCCACGTGTCTTTCTGAGCCGTATGGGATGTCTTGGACCGTATAGCCCCTTATGCCGCATGACTCTCCGAGCCGCATGGGCTTTCTGAGCCGCATGGGGTTCTTTGGCTGCATGAGTCATTTTCTTTAGTATTTTCTATGCTTCTACATGATGTAATTATACTTGCGTGTTGGCTTTAGTGCTTTCCTCCATATCGGATGAGTATAATTATGGATCACCAGTACAAACTTCCTTAGGGATAATTGTAGAAAGTTACCTAGTATGTGTTCACTTCTCCATCTGAAGGAACTCATTACAAGGTAATGGACTTAGTATTAAGTAATGGTATACACTTAGATACAAATAATGGTATCCTCCCCATCGGAGTCACTGCTATTATTTGTATGACCAGAGCAAGACCAGCATATTAATTTTATTTGTCATAAAGTTATATTGACATGATAGTAAAATTAATAAGAAAAATCTACTTAAACAAAGTTGAATTTGTATACGTCCACACTATCGTGGCATGCTAAATTCATGGTGTTCAAGGTGTTGGTGAATTTCTTATTATTGTTTTGAGGGAATCAATATTTAGTTTATTCAAAAAGTTTTTTTTGCCCTACATAATTTTATTTATGTGATTCTCAGGATTTCAAAAATGGGTTCTTTCAGTCCACTTATGGTGATTCTTAAAGAAAACAAACTTACTGGACCTAATTATATTGACTGGACGTAATTTGGATATTATTCTGACTGCTGAGGAGTACAAATATGTACTTATTGAGGAATGCCCACCTAAGCCTGATGCTAACTCTGATGAAGAGGTCAAAGAGGCTTATAAGAAGTGGAAAAAGGCAGATGAGATGGCGCGGTGTTACATTCTGGCATCTATGTCAAATGTGCTGCAACATCAGCATCAGGCCATGGCCACAGCTTATGACATGATGTATAACCTCAAGGAACTCTTCGGACATCAGAGTAGAGCAGCTAGGCAGTTTGCTATGAAATGTTTGATGAATACAAAAATGGCTGAGGGTACACCAGTAAGGGCTCATGTTCTCAAGATGATGGGTCATCTGAATGAGATAGAGATCCTTGGAGCTGACATCGATGGGGAAACCCAGGTCGATATCATTCTCGGGACTCTGCCTAAAGGTTTTGACAATTTCTGCCTTAATTACAACATGAACAAAAGGTTGTATAGTTTGGCAGAACTTGCAAAAGAGCTACAGGATGCTGAATCTCCCTTTAGGCAGAGTGGTCATGTTTTTGTTTCTGAAAAGGCTTCTACTTCTAAGCCAAAAGGCGGTAAGAAGAAGAATAACATTCAGAAACAGGCAAACTCAGCAAAGAAGGGCATGGGACCTCAAGGTGCGGTGAAAAAGCCGAAAGGCAAATGTTTCAAGTGCAAAGGGTCAGGACATTGGAAGACTGATTGTCCACTTCTCAAACAAGGGAACAAAGAAGGTATATCTCATTTACTAGTAGTTGAAACATGTTTAGCGGTGTTATCTACCGGCACCTGGTATGTAGATACAGGAGCCACTAATCATGTCTGGAATACATTTCAGGGGTTCCAGGAAACCAGACGGCTCAGTGATGGAGAGATATGCTTGTTCATGGGCGATGCTACAAAAGTATCGGTCGTTGCATTAGGAGATGTTACTTTATCTTTTGGTAGAAATAAGTCATTGACATTGAGAGATTGTCTTTATGCACCTTCACTTAGAAGGAATTTAGTTTCTGTTTCTATGTTAGTTAAGGATGGATATTCAGTTTATTTTAATGACAATATTGTTATTAGAAAGAATAAACATTTTATCTGTTCTGGTGCATTGGTTGATAATTTGTATGTCATTAATCCTATTTCGCTCACAATGCAACTTATGGAAATGAATAATATGTCATCTAACTTAAATAAGAGAAAAGAACCTTCTTGTATGAACCAAACATATCTTTGGCACTTACGATTGGGGCATATTAACCTAAGAAGGATTCAAAGACTGGTTGAAGATGGACCTTTGAGTTCATTAGAAGTGGAGGCACTACCAGTCTGTAAACCCTGCTTGGAAGGTAAAATGACCAAAAGGCCTTTTACGGCAAAGGGGTATAGGGCCAAAGATGTGTTGGAATTGGTTCATTCTAATTTGTGTGGACCCATGACTATCCAAGCTAGAGGTGGCTTTGAATATTTTGTCACATTTATTGACGATTATTCAAGGTATGGATACATTTATTTGATGCACCGTAAGTCTGAGTGCTTTGAGAAATTCAAAGAGTACAAGGCTGAAACGGAGAAACGTTATGGAAAATGTATCAAGTCATTACGATCAGATCATGGTGGCGAGTACCTCTTTGAAGAGTTTAGGAATTATTTATCAGAGACTGGGATTGCATCCCAATTGACTGTACCTGGAACGCCCCAACAGAATGGTGTAGCCGAAAGAAGGAATAGAACTCTTATGGAGATGGTTAGATCAATGATGAGTTATTCGGATTTGCCAGATTCGTTTTGGGGATATGCCCTAGAGACTGCAGCTTATATTTTGAACTTGGTTTCTTCTAAGTCAGTACCTCTTATTCCCACAGAGCTGTGGATTGGGCGTAAGCATAGTCTGAAACATGTTCGCATTTGGGGTAGTCCAGCACATGTGCTGAATGGAAAAGCAGATAAGTTGGAATCTCGTACAGAAGTACGCTTGTTTGTAGGCTATCCAAGAGGAACGAAAGGAGGTTTATTTTATAGTCCTAAGGATCAGAAGGTCATTGTTAGCACCAATGCCCGATTCTTAGAGGAAGACTATGTGATGAACCATAAACCCACAAGTAGAGTTGTTCTAGAAGAACTGAGACGTAATACACCAAGTACTTCAGTACCAACAGTACAAGAGGATGAACCACAAATAACTGCACAACGTGTCACAAATGTTACACCACAACCGATAGTGCCTCGTCGTAGTGGGAGGGTTGTAATACAACCTGATAGATATATGTTCTTGGGAGAGTCGTCAGACTTCGTCCCTGAGGAACAAGATTATGATCCCTGTACCTACAATGAAGCACTCCAAGATAAAGATGCAGAGTCTTGGCAAAAAGCAATGATATCTGAAATAGAATCTATGGATTCTAATCAGGTCTGGGAGCTTGTGGAACCACCCGTTGGTGTAAAAGCCATTGGATGCAAGTGGATCTATAAGAGAAAAAGAGGATCAGACGGTAAGGTTGAAACCTTTAAAGCTCGGCTTGTAGCAAAAGGTTTTACTCAAAGAGAGGGTATCGATTATGAGGAAACCTTTTCTCCTGTAGCCACGCTTAAGTCTATTCGGATTCTTTTATCTACTGCAGCTCATCTCGATTATGAGATTTGGCAAATGGATGTCAAGACAGCTTTCCTTAATAGAAGTCTTGAGGAAGACATCTATATGAAGCAACCAGACGGGTTCATTGAAAAGGGCCAAGAGCATCTTGTTTGTAAGCTCAAGAAGTCCATTTATGGACTTAAGCAAGCTTCCAGATCTTGGAACATATGTTTTGATCAGGTGATAAAATCCTATGGATTTGATCAATGTCAGGTTGAATCATGTGTATACAGAAAGTGTGACGGAAACGTGGTGGTGTTCCTAGTACTTTATGTGGATGACATCTTGCTCATTGGAAACAATGTGAAGGTATTATCTGATGTAAGGGTATGGTTATCCAAACAGTTTGATATAAAGGACTTGGGAGAAGTAGGTCACATCCTTGGGATCAAAGTTCTACGAGATCGTAAAAAAAGGATGTTGGGCTTATCCCAAGCTTCCTATATCGATACTGTACTAACTCGTTTTAGTATGCAAAATTCTAAGAAAGGTTTCTTACCTTTTAGACATGGAATTGCTCTATCGAAGGAGCAGTGTCCGAGGACACCTAAAGAGATAGAGAACATGAAGCAGTTCTTTATGCTTCAGCAGTAGGAAGCTTAATGTTTGCAATGCTATGTACGAGACCAGACATCTGTTTTGCCGTAGGCATGGTCAGCAAATATCAGTCTAACCCAGGACAAGAGCACTGGACTGCCGTAAAGCATATTTTGAAGTACCTGAAAAGGACTAAAGAGTATATGCTAGTTTACCAGGCAGATAGTTTAGTTCCCTTGGGGTATACAGACTCAAATTTTCAGTCAGATAGGGATTCCAGGAAATCTACCTCAGGTTATGTGTTTACTTTAGAAGGTGGAGCCATTGTGTGGAGGAGTATCAAGCAAAAATGTATTGCTGATTCCACCATGGAAGCCGAGTATGTGGCAGCCTCTGAGGCAGCCAAAGAAGCGGTTTGGCTCAGAAACATTCTGTTGGACTTGGATGTGGTACCTAGTTTGCCTAAGTCTATTACACTTTATTGTGATAATAGTGGTGCAGTTGCAAACTCGAAGGAACCACGAGCCCATAAGACAGGCAAACACATTGAGCGTAAGTACCACCTGATACGAGATTTCGTAAAGAAAGGAAAAGTTGCTATGATCAAGATAGCATCAGCCGACAACCTAGCTGATCCCTTTACAAAGAGCTTACCAGCTAAGGCTTTTGACAGTCATGTTGAGGGAATGGGAGTCAGATGTGTAGCAGCATGGCTTTAAGTATAAGTGGGAGATTTGTAACAGTATACTGAAAAGCAATACTTTGAGTATAAGTGGGAAATTGTTAGGGTTATATACTAAAAGCATCACTTTTGTAGTAACCTTATTTTCTTAAATTTTGAATGAGAATCATATGGGCAAATGTTTGCATATTGTATTTGTTACAAGTGTTAATGCAAATGTCTGATATTCTATATTGTAGATAATATGGTGTGTGGTGTCACACAGAAGATCATATTATCAGTTTCCTATGGAGTATATAAATAGTTCACAACCTAGATGGACTTGGACAATCTATTGGAAAGGTTGTAGTGTAATCTGGTATTAGTCTATCTTGACTATAGGTTTACACTAGTGCACTTTGTGTGTATTGAACAGGACCACTTGAGGTTGTTCTCTTTGTACTGACTACATAAGAGAACAAACACCTCTGTTATTATGGATGCTTGTGCTCTTAATCCGGATATAATAACGGACATGTATATGCAGTGTGCATTACTTTAACTCATAAAAGAGTGAGATTCATTATGGATCAACAATCTCTATGAATTGGGTAATAACATTGTATGTACGATGGGCTGTTGATTATAAATGGAATCCATGTCCCGATACATCGGGTTGATGATGTCCCCTTAAGGAGCTCATAAGGAGTCATGTAAACCCTGCAGGTGGATTATATCCGACATGAGAAATAAAGTTGAGCGGTACTACTTAAGGATAAAAGATGTCGAATCAATATAGTTGTCAGTAACTTAATTTGATCGACGGACATACGATATCTTAACATGGGGAGCCAAACAAGCATACAATAAAAGGAGCCCACAAACATAATTTGGGATTAGGGAGGTAGTGCAACAATAGCTCATTAGTGGACCGAGCTATTGTTAATGGGCCTGGATTGTGTGTTCGGGCTGAACACGGGATATCCAGATCCGTTAGGATGCCTAACCCTAATTTCTCCTTATGGTCCCTGCCGTAGCCTATATATATCCTCTATTCTCTGGCCGCCATATTACCGATCAAAAATCAGAAACTTTTTCTAAATTCGTGATTCACATAAGGAGAGAAAGAGGGGGCTGCCAAGGAGAAGAAAAGGTTGGGAGATCGTCGCCCACAAGACGTCCAACTCGAGGAAGGAATACGTGCAGAAGATCTTGGGGTCGTCCGCTCGAGATTGCCAGGAATTACTTGTCTCCTTTCCGTCGCAGGTATAATTCATGAACCCTAGTTTCCGCCTATGAAGGGTTAGAACACGTATTAGATCTATTTAACTTTCTATCGATCAATACGCACACCAAAGGAAGGGTCCTGAGAATCCCCAGTTCCATCAATCCTAACCTGTGGTTGACAATCCAGCTGAAAATCATCAACACACTACAACTGATGCTCCGGGACCGGCTCAGCCTTCGACGACCGACAAGCCTAGGCCGAGGGAGACTCGTTTTGACAAATTCCTCCGAAAAGAGGCATCACAGGGGCTGGAGAAGCCCTACAACTTCGACATATTAGCACAGTTGGCCAACACACCGGCCAAGTTATCACTATATGAGCTCCTGAGACTCTCCAGGGATGTTCGTGCAGCTTTGAATGACGCACTCCAAAATGCCGACGCGTACTGTCTCAGGTCAACCTCACGGGAGAAAACCCGCCTACAGATCTCCAAGACAGCGCCTGTACGGGAGCAATGCCCAATATTGTCTTCACTCCGCAGGACATGCTCATCAAAACCAACCTACATGATCGCCCGCTATACTACACGGGATACATCGACGACGTGAAGGTGGATTGGATGCACATAGATCCTGGCTCTTCCATAAGCATCATCCCGAAGGGTCTGCTACATCATCTCCGCATCCCAATGCATCGCCTGACACCCACAAGCACCACCATCAGCGGTTTCAATTCGGACAGGAGCTACCCAATCGGGAAGATTCGTCTGAAGTGTCAGATTGGCGATCTCCAATCCGAAGTCACCTACTACATCATAGATGCAGACACTTCTTATAGCATTCTCTTGGGACGCCTATGGATACACGATTACATGATCATGCCTTCCACGCTACACCAGTGCTTTAAATATGTCGACAAATACGGATTCGTGAGGATAGAATTTGCTGATATCGATCCCTTCAAAGGGGTCGAATCCTACTACTATGACTCCTGCCTATACAAAAAGTCGAAGAGGCACCTTGATGAAGGAGATGTACAAGCTCATACCGAGACAACTACATGATCAGAAGAACCTCTGACGATCCACCTCCAAGCTCGCAAACCGGGCAGGTCCGCACCCCTTACTGCCACTCTATGGAAGGACGCAATCAGCCTCTCGGCGCAGGAGGAGCAGATGATAATTCGGCTACCAAGGTCCGGCCAAGTGTCAAGACCCACAACGGGGCCACTAACAATCAGACTGCCGAGAGTCGGTCAACCCCAAACGGAGAAGCTCAATCCCTCCGATAGGCCACTGACGATACGTCTTTCCAAGAAGGGTCGTCACCTCGATGCAAGATCTGACACTTCTAGCGAACCAGCCGCTCCTCGCTCCACATCAAGTGCCAAATTGGGGGTCGCTAGTCTGCCAACAACTCCACGCTCTGCTCCATCAGCTGAACCTCTGACAATCAAGCTGCCTAGGGCGTCCTCTCAGTCTTCATTTACACAGGGGTTGCCGAAGAGGAACCGGAGCTAGCCAAGTATGTGGCTTCCCATACTGATGTTCCCTCCGCTGATGACGTAATCCTCCTAGAAAATATACCTTACTTCATCAATAAAGGGTTATCTTTGAACTACACCGAGCTCAATAAGCTATGTACAATGTATGCTATGGAACACGGTATAGGCACTCACCTACACACACAGGTGACAAATGTGTACACCGCGATCCAGCTTACTCCAGTAGAAGACGCTTACCGAATAATCGAGGGAGGGGACCATCCAATCATCTTCGGCCGTAAGGACGACCCGTATCCCTTCACCATAGAGGAAGCCGACCTCGGGTCAGATGCCGGAAGACTGCCTCTGTATCTTTATAGCCTCCAATCCAAATATCTCATGCAGAAACAGGGGTATGATCTAGAGACGACGCCAGGTTTGAACTACGGCACTGGGCGACGATTACCTTTGAAGCCGCCGGTCCCGACGGGCAAACCACGGGACTACTATAGCAAAACTCGATGCGGGTTAGGGTATGTAACGCCCACTACGATCCCTGAGAGCTCAGATAAAGAATGCGACTGATAGTCATATTCAACCGAGTCACCAACTTCTGACTCGGATACCAGCATCGGAGACGTGTTCAGACAAGTTTTATCAGTCAACATGGCATTCGCCGACGCTTACGAAGAAGACAAAGACATCCCCGAGATCCTCGAGCTAGAGCCATGGGCCCAGCAATTGGATGCACAATAGAAAAAACGGTTCGAGCTGAGAGAACCTCCTACTGAAGATGAAGTCATACAGGTTGACCTCGGCAGCGAATCTTCTCCAAAACCAATTTTCGTCAGTAAAATCCTAGCAGACGAAGAGCGGGAGTTGCTACTAGAACTTGTCAGAGAATACATTGATGTGTTCGCCTGGAGCTATGAAGACATGCCAGGGTTAAATCCCAATATTGCCCTTCACAAACTCAACATTCGGTCGAATGCGAAGCCAGTCAAACAACAACAGCGAAGCTTTCGCCCAGGCATCATGGACGTGATCGAAGCCGAAGTCAACAAACTGATAGCCAGCGGCTTCATTCGTGAGGAGCAACATCCCGATTGGGTCGCCAATATAGTACCTGTCCTCAAGAAGAATGGGAAGATTCGAATCAGCATCAACTTCCGCAATCTGAACGAGGCGTGCCCCAAAGATAAATTCCCCTTCCTATCACAGACATCATGATCGACAATACCTGCGGCTTCGAACGTATGTCATTCATGGATGGCTTCTCGGGGTACAACCAAATCAAAATGTCTCCTGACGACGAAAAGCATACATCATTCCGAACAACAATTGGCACGTACTGCTACACAGTCATGCCTTTCGGTTTGAAGAATGCCGGCGCCACATATCAAAGAGCTATGAGCATCATCTTCAGAGACCACTTACGTAAAACAGTAGAGTACTATGTTGACGATATAGCTGTTAAGAGTCGCTGCAAGGGAGACCATCTGCAGGATCTAAGGACGGTATTCGACCTAATGCGAGCGCACAATTTGAAAATGAACACTACGAAGTCCTTTCTGGGCGTATCCAGCGGGAAGTTCTTGGGCTTCATCATCACTGCACAGGGTATCCATGTAGACCCTGAGAAGACGAAAGCAATCATGGAGATGGGTCTCCCGAGAAATCTCCGCGAACTCAGAGGCCTTCAAGGGAGGCTAGCTTACATCAGGAGGTTCATTTCCAACCTCTTCGGGCGATGTCGACCATTCACCCATCTCATGAAGAAAGGCGTCTCATTCGTATGGGATGAAGAATGCCAGCGCGCCTTCGACAGCATCAAAGAATATTTGTCGAACCCTCAAGTCCTGGTGGCCCCGGTTTCTGGAAAACCATTCCTGCTCTATGTACGAGCAATGGAACACTCCTTCGGGGCTCTGCTGGCACAAAACAACGACGCATGCCATAAGTAAGCCATATATTACCTCAGCCAAATGATGATTGGGCCAGCGCACCGATATACCGCTGTGGAGAAGGAATGCCTTGCCCTGGTGTTCGCCATTCAGAAAATGTGACACTATGTCACCGGACAAACGATACATGTGATCTCACGAGTCAACCCTCTCAGGGTCCTCATGACTAAACCAGGGGCACTCAGCTCTCGCCTCGCTATATGGGCAATATTGCTGTCCCCTTATCATATGATCTTCGTCCCACAAAAGGCAGTCAAAGGTCAAGCCCTGGCAGACTTCTTAGCAGCCCACCCAGGCTCGGAGTCCTCCAGAATATATGAAGAGATCCCAGATGAGGTCGCCGACTCGCATGCAACCTCTAACGATGATATATGGCGAATGTTCTTCGACGGTGCTTCGAGGACCGGACCTAAAGGTAATATCGTCGTCGGAGTCGGGGTAGTGCTGGTCTCCCCTACCGGATTGGTGATTAACCGCGCTTATTCCCTCACAGAACCCTGCTCTAACAATGTGGCCGAGTACAACGCTCTGGTCATTGGCCTCCAACATGCAAGAGGACTGGGGGTAGAATACCTTGAAGCATACGACGATTCCCAACTAATCGTCAATCAGATCCGGGGCTCATACGAGGTCCGCCACGGAGACATGATCCCTTATCACCAAATAGCGATTGACATCATCTCGTCATTCGAGGGGTTCTTCATCGAACATGTCCCCAGACTCCGAAATATTGAAGCTGGTGCCCTAGCTGGTCTTGCCGCTTCCCTAGCAGTTCCAAACTATGATCGCCAATCAGTGGATGTGATAGGCCACGAACTGGTCTGTCCCAAGAATAATGTACAATTCATGGCGAGTTATTCCGCCCAGACGATCGATGATGCCCAGACTGGAGACATACATTCATCGACTTCGTCGTCTACGACATCCTGCCCGAGAACCCAAAGGAAGCCACTTCCATCAGACGGCGTTCTCTCATATTCTTCTACGATACAGAGACAAAAATATTGTATCGCCGCTCCTACGACGGATTACTGCTTCGGTGTCTGTCAAATGCAGAAGACAAAGAAGCCGTACGAGAAGCTCATTACGGTGTGTGCGGGGTCCACCAGCCCGATCCTAAATTGCAAGACCATCTTCGACGAATGGGCTACTATTGGCCCACGATGGTGGCAGATGCGATAGATTATGCTAGAAAATACAAAGCATGCCAAGTCCACGCGGACTTCATTCACCAACCATCCGAATTTCTACATCCGACAGTGGCATCCTGGCCATTCGAAGCATGGGGAATGGATATCATTGGTCCAATCACCCCACCTTCCTCCCGAGGACATAGCTTCATACTTGCGATCACTGATTACTTCTCCAAATGGACGAAAGCTGTCCCACTCGCAGAAGTCAAGACTTCAAACATGATCAGCTTCCTTAAGCATCACGTCATCTACCGCTTTGGACTGCCCTGAAGGATCATCCATGATAATGGTCCGCAGTTTGTAAGCCATGCTTTCTATCGGTTTTGCGATAAGCACCGTATTCAGAATATTGCTTCGACACCGTACAACCCGGCAGTGAACGGGTTGCCAGAGGCATTCAACAAAACAATCATCAAACTCCTCAAGAAGTTTGTCTCCTCCAACAAACGCAACTGGAACGAGAAGCTCGGCAAGTGTTTATGGGCATACCGTACTACAGTCTGAACAGCTACCGGGAACACACCATTCTCTCTAATATACGGGAGTGGGGCAGTTCTCCCATTAGAGACTCAAATACCCTCACTCCGCATCGCCCTCACTTATCAATTGACGACGGATGACAACTACCGACGTCGACTACAAGAGTTGGAGGCCTTAGATGAAAAGTGCCTCCTAGCTCAGCAAAGGATCGAGCTATACCAAGCACGCATCTCAGGAGCCTTCAACAAGAAGGTCAAAATTAGAACATTCCAAGTGGGCGATCTTGTTCTGGCAGTCCGGAGGCCAATGGTCATGACTCACAAGACCGTCGGCAAGTTCCAGCCAAAATGGGAAGGTCCATTTGTCATCGAGGCCGTGTTCTCCAACGGCGCTTACCGCCTCGCTAAGCAAAACGGAGACTTGCTCATGTTGCCCGTCAATGGCTAGTTACTGAAGAAATATTATGTCTAAACAACATTCTCCAGATTATTGAGTCACGTATCCGCTGGTACCACTGAACTCACCCTCATAGTTTTCCAGATTATTGAGTCACGTACCCGCTGGTACCACTGAACTCACCCTGATAGTTTTCCAGATTTTCGAGTCATGTACCCGCTGGTACCACTGAACTCACCCTCATAGTTTTCTAAATTTTTGAGTCATGTACCCGCTGGTACTGCTGAATTCACGCTCACCATTCTCCAGATTCTCGAGTCATGTACCCGCTGGTACCTCTGAACTCACGTCTCGGTCACTCTTTCCGGTAGCAAGTCATGTATGATCATACCTCTGAACTTTCTTCTTGAAGGAGATCCTCCCTCATGATCTAATATCCGCACTTCCAGTGCACAAAAAGGGTAATCGATCCACAAATTTCTAAAACGGCCATGTCCTCATTACCTCTGAGTTGTTCCACTTCCGCCAAAAACAAATCACCCCTTACATAGAACTTCCATGTCCTCATTACCTCTGAGTCATTCTATGTGCCCTCCTTCATTGAGCCCACTCCTGTCATGTCCTCATTACCTCTGAACGGGAAGGCTCCGTCGAATAAACCTTCATACTTGCCATGTCCTCATTATCTCTGAGTAAGTATGATGATCCCCTTTCGACCTATTATCTGTACCCACAACCGGAGTACGCCAAGGGTAATAGGTCCACAAATGTCCTTTGTTGACCATAAATATCTTCTGTTGACCACAAATGTCCTCTGTTGACCACAATTGTCCTCTGTTGACTACTAATATCCTTCGTCGAGTTCACTCTTGCCATGTCCTCATTACCTCTGAGCAAGTATGATGATCCCCTTTCGACCTATTATCTGTACCCACAACCAGGGTACGCCAAGGATAATAGGCCCACAAATATCCTCAGCTAAGTTTTTTAGCACAAACCTACCGTCTCATCATGCCCCAGGAGCCCAGCTGCTCTACGGCATTCCTTCTTCTAATACCAAGAGCACCCATGACCACCTTGCCATGGCTGCTTCAGGTATCCTGACCAAAACTTGTTATCCGTACCTAAAACCAAGGTATGCCATGGGTAACAGGTCCATAAATATATCCCCTATGCGGGGGAGAACATCACCGCAATATCGCAGGTACAACAAACAAACGCAAATGAAGGGTAGAAGAAAAATACTCTTTATTTGAAGGAAGAAAAAAGTATTACATATTTCGGGATCACGTCCCTTTCAGAAAGAAAGAAAACAGAAACAAAACAAGAAGAAAAGGCCGACTACAGCTCAACATTACACAATTCCAGGAGCCGTTTTCTCACTGAGGTGGTCCCCCGCTCAATCCGTCGTTGAGCCCGACGCTCGGCCTCCTGGAATAACCGTTCCCCATCATCCAAGCCCAAGAGCGCCTGGTAGTCGTCTTTCAATTTCTTTAGGGCACTCTCTAGGTCAGTCGAAGCCTGATTAATCCCGTCAGCCTCCTGAACAATTAGCCCCCTTTTATTTCGGGTAGCCTTAAGTTCAGACTCTAAGAAATTCAACTTCTTTTGAAGCGCAAGGATCTGCTCCCGCGTCTCAGTAATCTCACGAGAGACAGATTCCTCCCGAGCCGTGACGTTTTCATTCGCATAACTCAGTTGATCATACCGATCAGATAAATCGCCGAGATCCTTCAGTATGGCCGATCTGGTCTTATCCCGAGCAGCCCTGGTCCTCTCTATAACAGCGATAAGGGAACCCCGCTCCTCGTTTATAACAACAGACAGATCAGCCTGCCGCAATACTCGAAGCCCGGCTACCAGCTGATCAGTCTCTAACAATTTTGCCTCCAGAAGCGAAGCCATCCCTGCATCACCAGGAAGATTCCTAAGGATATTAATTTGACCCTGGGCGCATTGTCAGGCCAAGGTGAAGGAGGTCCCTCTTTCCACAGCAGCCTTGTCACCCCCAGTTTTTAAAAACAGGGGTATTTTTATCATTTTACATTTTTGAATATTTTTAAAATTTATTTTATTATTTATGATATTATTTTGGGGTTGAAATTTATTTTATTATTTATGATATTGTTTTGGGGTTATTTGAGTCGGGTTCGAATTTTAACTCAATTCGACTTGAAACGGGGACCCGGGGGGGTAGTTTGACTCTAGTGGGACCTACACACTAGTTAGGCATGGCCCACATGATATTAATTTTAGTCCACATGATAGAAATATTTTAGTTAGAGATTAGACTAATTATTATGGATAAGGTTAGTGTGATTAGAGACTTTAGAACACTACCAAAATTTATCGTTTTAGCGACTGCCACATCCGTCGCTAAGACGACGGTAAATACAATTAGCGACCGAGTACCGACGGATATTGGCCAAAAATATCCGTCGGCAATCAGCTCGTCGCTAATAACCTTCCGTCGCTAAGTTGTCGTCACATGACGGACTAGCGACGGATATTCGACGTTATAATACGAAGCCTTCGCGACGGATGTCCGACGGACTGTCGTCCACTTCAGCTTTTAAGTACTGAACTGTGTAGGCTATAGCGACGTACATTTCCGTCGGTAACCTGTCGTAACAGCGTATCAGATTGAATCATTCCGTCGCTAATGCGTCGCAAGGCGTCGGTAATTAACGACCGCTTTTCGACAGATTCCTGACGGACTATCCGTCGAGCAGGTTCTGGAAAAGCTTGGCATTTCCAGCACCATGGCGACAGAATCGTAGTCGCTAACCCGTCGCTTCTGCGACGCCACAGCGACGGAGTTCTGACTGATTATCCGTCGCCATGGTTCTGAAAATGTCATGCATTTCCAGAACCATGTCGACGGATTTGCCGTCGCTACGCCGTCACTATTTAGAGCGACTGATTAGCGGTTGTCTACCAGTCGTCCTGGCGACGGCCGTTCCGTCGCTAGTCCGTCGAAGCTTATACCAGCAGAACGTTACCGACGGATAATCCGTCGATAACCCGTCGCTGCCTGGAAATATTTTAAAAACTCCAGATAGCGACGGATTACCCGTCGACAACCCGTCGGAAACTGGGAGTATCCGTCGCTACACGGTCACTAGTCCGTCGCTAACTGGGTTTTTTGGAAAAAAAAATTGCAGCACTTTCCCTGTTCACATATATATGCATAAACCAAACCAATATATAATGCACACCAATTATCCAACAATCACACAGACCAAATATATAATGCAGTCACATTATCCAAGAATCACATAGACCAAGTAATGCACATACGAATTTAATGCACACAAATTATCCAAGAATCATATAGACCAAACCAAATTAATATAAATTAGACATCAATTATCCGGAAGAGTAACCTAATATCCATCGTTATAATCCGATCATTGCACAAATATTCCAAATTTTTCACAAATATTCCAAAACACATAGGAAAGAGTTGGCTAGTTACAGTAACCTAATATCCAATCCTGGCGACCGATCATAACATAAATATTCCAAAATTTTCACAAATATTCCAAAACACATAAGAAAATCGACTTTCGCCTCAACAATGACCACAAGTCAGACGATGAATTCTCACAGCCAGGGATGATAGTTGCGTTGAGGCATGTACCATTCTATCAGCCACTTTGCATACGAAGGCTCAATCTGGTTGAGGTCTTCTGTAGGGACAGGAGGGTCAGTCCCGATGCTACTACTCTCTGACGGTGGCTCCTCCTTAGCTTCAAGCTTGGGAGCAATCTCTTCCCTGATGGTCATCGGTTCTTCCTTGACCTCGACCTTTGGTAACACCTTCTCCTTAACAGTCACCGGCTCTTGTTTGACGACGGAGACTTCCTCCGTGTCGACCTCCAAGGGTTTCTTGCCTCGACCCCTTCCTCGACTAGCAGCACCACCTCGACGAGTCCTAGGAGCCATCTTTCTGACAATAGAAATTTTCATATAGGGTAAAAAAATTTACTCAAGTTATAAAAGTTGTGACGTTGGTTTTTTGTGTTCATCATCATTAGAGGGAGCAGCACTGGAAAAGTTGTGACGTTGGTAGCATGAGTAAAAATCTGTATCACAAGACTAACAGAATTACTATGTAATCATGTACTCACCAATAACCGGATGTAACTGGAGTCGTTGGGCCTATCGTACAGTAATTTGTGGATCCGCTGGTATAGGCCAGATGTACTTAGTATCTAGTGTATCAAGCCTGTATCGGTCTATCGGATTGGTATAGGACGTATCATATTGGTATTGGCCTTAACAAATTGGTATCGTCCTATATCCGATATGTACATGTATCGGCCGTATAGCTAGGATTCATATTGGCCTTATCGATTTGGTATCGGTCATATCCGATATGTATCGGCCGTGTTGGATTATTATATACCATTTCGGATTAGTTTCATGGAAGGTTTAGTAACAACTGTACTTGGATTTCTCTCTTCTCGAGCTAAAATACCATTGCAAGAGAATCACCAGATCGTGATTGGCCAGTTACAGTAACATACATACTTCCTTTTCCATCAGGAAAAGCGAGATTGAAAAGGAAGTATGTATGTTCTGTAACTGGCCATTTATGCTCTCGTGACTCTCTTGTAATGGTAATCTAGCTCTAGAAGAGAGAAATCCAAGTACAGTTGTTACTAAACCTTCTACGAAACTAATCCGAAATGGTATATAATAATCCAATACGGCCGATACCTATCGGATATGACAGATACCAAATCGATAAGGCCAATATAAATCCTAGCTATACGGCCGATACATATCGGATAGGACGATACCAATTCGCTAAGACCAATACCAACCGATACGGCCCATACCAAAACGATAGATCGATACTAATCCGATACGGTCAATACTTATAAGTACCTACGGTCCAGGAGGTTGATCCGCTATAGTACACCCATGTACGATCAACGAAGTAACGATCCATTTCAATTTGGATGTGAAAATCTGTATCGTAAGACAAACTAAACATAATCAGTTCTATTTCACATGCTTAATTGCCAAGTATGGGAACGAATGGCTCAGAACACAACCCAAAATTCATTCTAGCATACATTAGTGTGAATCATCTACGTTCTGTACATATAGTGTAGTATATGTTCTTATCGTATCTAGTATCTGAAAGATGTAACAGAATCAAGATGAACTCACATAGATTACAGGTGCCCCACATTTGAGTGCTACACCAAGACTCACCGTGATGAGGTTAGTGATTTATTTAACCTAATATAGTAATCTTGTAATTTAAAGTTGGAAGAACGTGCAAGTAGCCTTATAGTTTCTGCCTCGCCAGTCGAATGGCTTAATTGCCAAGTATCGGAACGAATGGCTCAGAACACAACCCGAGATTCATTCTAGCATATATTAGTGAGTTCATCTTGATTCTGTTACGTCCTTCAGATACTAGATATGATAAGAACATATACTACACCATATGTACAGAACATAGATGATTCACACTAATGTATGCTAGAATGAATCTTGACTTGTGTTCTGAGTCATCCGTTCTGATCAAGAATCTTCCTTCTCCTCTCCTCCACTATGGCTCTGAACAAATCTGCTCCTCCCTCTACTTCCCTTCTTCTTATTTGACTCTCTCAGCAACATATGACATCCAGCTCAAGTGTAGAGTCGGGGGAGAAGAAGTGGACAGAAAGAGGAGGGGGAAGCAGCACAGCCGGCGGCATGACCCGGAGGAAGTACAGAGGTTTTCTTCAACAGCCGTAGGAGAACTATAAGGATATATCTTTTTAGCGACATATCACATTGTCAAAGACCCTTAATGTGACAATCATGTTACCGCGGTGTCGGAAGACTAACATGTCAAGCGAGATTCTAAGCCGTGTGTTTTGACATAATCCTCAAAACTCTTTCCTGCTATGTAATAATGCAAGATTACTACAAAGGAGGAAAGAGTTGGGAAGATTGGGAAGATTATATCACACGGCTTAAAAACTTATGACATGTTAGTCTTCCGACACCGCGGTAACATGATATTCACATGAAGGATCTTTGACAAGATGACATGTCGCTAAAAAGATATATCCTTATAGTTCTCCTACGGCTGTTGAAGAAAACCTCTGTACTTCCTCCGGGTCATGCCGCCGGCTGTGCTGCTTTCCCTCCTCTTGCTGTCCACTTCTTCTCTCCCGACTCTACACTTGAGGTGGATGTCATATGTTGCTGAGAGAGTCAAATAAGAAGAAGGGAAGTAGAGGGAGGAGGCGATTTGTTCAGAGCCATGGTGGAGGACGAGGAGAAGGAAGATGCTTGATCAGAACGGACGGCTCAGAACACAAGCCAAGATTCATTCTAGCATACAATAGTGTGAATCATCTATGTTCTGTACATATGGTGTAGTATATGTTCTTATCGTATCTAGTATCTGAAGGACGTAACAGAATCAAGATGAACTCACTAATGTAATACTAAGACATCATCTACTACTATATAAGATATAGTGATAGGTTGTCGTATCATCATTGCCGAGGGATGAGGGTCGGAGGACAGTCAACTTTATCTAAGGCTACTTGCATAGTTTCTGCCTCGTCAGACGAATGGCTGCAGGGACTATGTCCTGATCACCATTAGTGTGAATCATCTATGTTCTGTACATATGGTGCAACACTTTTCCTGTTCACAAAATTATGCATAAACCAAACCAATATATAATGTACACCAATTATCCAAGAATCACATAGACCAAATATGCACATACGAATGGCTGCAGGGACTATGTCCTGATCACCATGTCGTACCGTAGATTAATACAAATGGAGCTGGAGCCAAAATACAGAAACCAAAATACAAAATACAGAAACCAAAATACAAAATACAGAAACCAAAATACAAAATATAGAATTCAAAATAGGACCCACTGTGAGAACGGATGGCTCAGAACACAACCAACCGGAGAGGATACTCTGAGAGATCCATCTGAGTAGGACGTATACTCTGAGAGATCACCTTTACAAGAATGATATCAGTAGTGGGATTGAGTGCTGGAGGGGATACTAACAGAGTATACGTCCTACTCAGATGGGTCTCTCACCGGTACTATTTTTTCTGACAGCATGGTGGATGTGCTCCGTCAACAGATTCTGACTCCAAGCCAAAACTTTGTCCCGGAGCTCAAGTGGACATCCTTCGTGTAGAGCTCGAGTGAGAGGTTCCTGACAGCATGGTGCTCTCCTTTGTTAAAGTATCCGTGCTCGTCCCACAACCAATGTGGGATGAGCACGGATACTTTGACAAATGAGACCACCATGCTGTCAGGAACCTCTCACTCGAGCTCTATACGAAGGATGTCCACTTGAGCTCCGGGACAAAGTTTTGGCTCGGAGCAAGAATCTGTTGACGGAGCACATCTACTATGCTGTCAGAAAAAATTAGTAACGGTGGGAGACCCATCAGAGTAGGACGTATTCTCTGATAATATCTCCTCCAGCACTCAATCCCACTACTAATATCATTCTTGTAATTGTGATCTATCAGAGTATACGTCATACTGAGATGGATCTAGTATTCTCTCTTGTTGGTTGTCGTATCATCATTGCCGAGGGATGAGGGTCGGAGGACAGTACAAATAGTCTAATACAAAAACAACTCAATATGTAGTCCAATACAAATAGTCTAATACAAAAACAACCCAATACAAATAGTCCAATACAAATAAGTACTAATAGCTAATGAGAACCATGCTGCTCACGCAAACGCTCAGTGATACGTTCACGCAACCACCTCGAAAAAGCGAGATTTTTGGCGCGAGGAGAGCTGTCGTCCATTGCAAGGATTGCATGAAGAGTCCTCTCGGTCTCACTAGCTACCGGTGCTGGATGAATAGAACTCCCGGTCTCACTAGCAACCGGTGCCACTTCCTCCTTAACTGTAGGAGGAGCCACCTCAGCATTCACTGTTTTTCTCAAACGACGTGCCGCTCCTCGGGTCATGGGTGCCATCTGGTAAGATCGATAGTCACAAATAATATAATTGTAATAGAAGCAAGCTAACTAAAGGAACCATCATGTAATTTGAATACATTTTCGAAAGCCGATAAAGTATAAAAAATTTGATTTTTTGCCAAGTGTGAGAACGGATGGCTCAGAAGACAACCCAAGATTCATTCAAGCATACATTAGTGTGAATCATCTATGTTCTGTACATATGGTGTAGTATATGTTCTTATCGTATCTAGTATCTGAAGGACGTACGTAACAGAATCAAGATGAACTCACATAATGTAATACTAAGACATCATCTACTACTATATAAGATATAGTGATAGGTTGTCGTATCATCATTGCCGAGGGATGAGGGTCGGAAGACAGTCAACTTTATCTACGGCTACATAGTTTCTGCCTCGCCAGTCGAATGGCTGCAGGTACTATGTCCTGATCACCATGTCGTACCGTAGATCAAATGGAGCTGGAACTGGAGCCAAAATACAGTACTACTTCACCATGTCGTACCATTTTACTCTCTCCTTCTCCCCCCCTCCGGCGCTCTCACTCTCTCTGGCGCTCTCACACTACTAATCCCTATGTGTTTTAAGTGTGAGAACGGATGGCTCAGAACATAACCCAAGATTCATTCTAGCATACATTAGTGTGAATCATCTATATTCTGTATACATATCATGTAGTATATGTTAACCTTATCGTATCTAGTATCTGTAGGACGTACGTAACAGAATCAAGATGAACTCACTAATGTAATACTAAGACATCATCTACTACTATATAAGATATAGTGATAGGTCGTCATATCATCATTGCCGAGGGATGAGGGTCGGAGGACAGGCAACTTTATCTACGGCAACATAATTTCTGCCTCGCCAGTCGAATGGCTGCAGGGAATATCCGTCACCATGTCGTACCGTAGATTAATACAATTAATGGAGCTGGAAATATCCGTCGCTAACCGGTAACTAGTCCGTCGCTAACTGAGATTGTCACATACACATATGTATATCACAGCTAGATGTATAGATATATACATCTATACAGAAGCACACAACTGATAGAACTCGCACTGTCCTTGAGACAGTGAACATATACACCATGAATCCAAACCCCATATATATTCACATTTACTAATCCAAACACCACCAAACTAATGTAACACCCAATATGGATAACATATTATTTAGCCAATATATAAACTCAGATGAATTTGAGAAGCAAAGCCACCCGCCGCCTCCGACCAAAGCCCGCCGCCCCAAGCCCGCCGTCCAGTAGTTCGGTTGCATAAATATATATGAAGAGTGCTTATGGGTGTGCATCGGTTGTAAATAGCACCGACGCACCCGCCCCAAGCTAGCCGCCCAGCCTCCGACGCCGCCGCCCCAAGCCAGCCGCCCAGCCCCCGACCCAAGCCAGCCGCCCAGCCCCCAACCCAAGCCAGCCGTCCAGCCTCCAACCCAAGCCAGCCGCCCAACCCCCGACGTCGCCGCCCCAAGCCAGCCGCCCAGCCCCCAACCCAAGCCAGCCGTCCAGCCCCCGACGCCCCCCGCCCCAAGCCAGCCACCCAGCCCCCGACGCCTCCGCCCCAAGCCAGCCGCCCAGCCCCCGACCCAAGCCAGCCGCCCAGCCCCCGACGCCCCAACCCCAAGCCCACCGCCCAGCCCGCCGCCCCAAGCCCACCCGCCTCCCAGACCCCGACGCCCCCGCTCCAAGCCCACCGCCCAGACCCCGACCCAAGCCAGCCGTCCAGCCCCCGACGCCCCAACCCCAAGCCAGCCTCCCAGACCCCGACGCCCCCGCCCAGCCCCCGACGCCCCAACCCCAAGCCCGCCTCCCAGACCCCGACGCCTCCGCCCCAAGCCCACCGCCCAGCCCCCGACCCAAGCCAGCCGCCAAGCCACGGACGGCCCAGCCCCAATCGCGCCGCCCAGACCCTATAACCGAGAGAGAGAGAGAGAGAGATAGATCGAGAGAGAGAGAGAGAGGGAGGGTTACCTTCGGGAGAGAGAGAGGAGAGGACGCCGACGCCGACGACGACACCGACGCCGATCATCGAAGCCGACACAGGCGAGAGAGAGAGAGAGAGAGAGAGAGAGAGAGTGTGAGAGAGAGTGAATTTGGGGGAAATGCGAAAAGTTTCCCCCGCCGTTCCATTTAAAGTCTGGAACGTTTATTTAGCGACGGACGAGCGACTGGTAAAAAACCGTCGCCAATCGGTCACCTTTTTGGATAAGTGTCGACTGCACATCCGTCGCTAAGGCGTCGAAAATATGTCTCGCCAATTTTCTACACAATTCCCGCCAAAATAATCGACTGTGTACGACGACTAAAACTCCGTCGCTAAACACCGACACTCTAGCGACGGATGTGCGACCTTTCCTCCCCCTAAAATTAAAATAAAAATGACAAAGGATTGTAGTCGGTAAGTAGTCGCTGAGCGGCCACGAAACCGTCACTAATACCGACGGAATAAGTCCGTCACTAATAATCCGTCGCTAAATGAGTGTATTTTGGTAGTGGAATGACTAATTTAGCCCCAACCAATTAGCCCTTTCCTAATACTCATAGAATAGGTTAATAGGGGCTTTTGGACTTTTTCTAATAGGACAAAACCACCTTTATGGCCAGCCACAATAAGGATAGGGTTGAGCCTCCCATTTGTCATTATCTATCTATTTTTCTCTCTCTTGTTCTTCCCCAAATTCCTAAAGAGCAATCCCTAGCAATTTCTCCACCAAATCCTTCTATTTTACCACCAAATCTTCTTCTTTCCTTCTCCATTCTAGCCAAGGAGGAAGCTACCCAAGTTTGGGAGGATTCGGAGCTCGTTCGTGTCCTTTTGGAATCTCTACGTGTCGGTGTCGCTCCGGGAAGGCTTTTCTTTGATTCGATCTACCGGGAGGTATAAATCTCTTCTCCTTTTCATTTCCTTATGCATATAGGTCTATTATGAACCCATAGGAATGACCCCCATGGTTGTATCTCCATTTGTGTCCATTTTGTGTCCATTTGGAGGTCATAGGAGTGTCCTTTGTGTTGTGGATGTGTTCATGTTACATATATAGATTTATATATATATATATTGTAATGAGAGTGTATCTATATTTATATATGTAATAAATGGTTCATGGTGATTATATAATCAAGTTTGTGAGTGTGGTTCCTCATATTATTATTGCTATTATTGTTGTGGATAATAAGGATATATATTGTGTATTCTTTTGGCTCAAACTATCTAAATCCGTCATGATTTTTATCCACATTTTTAATTTCAGCCCTAACTTAGAAATATCACAACTTTTAGCTCAAAGCTCGGTTTAATCTCTCGTTTTTTTTAAAAGAAGCGTATTGAAGTTAGCTTTCCAAAAATATGTATTAGTAGGCCTAATTCTTTCTGTAACTTTCTAGAAAATTATTTGAGTGTCAGCTGTACGAAAGACAAACGCTTTTTCGGTGTTTTTTTCGATTCCGGGAGTTTCCGGAAACGAAAACGCGATCCGTTTGAAGTTTCGGAAAGCTAACACATAGATCTATAACTTACTTTAGTCCTAGAATTTAATTCATGCTGAGTTGGTACAGTATTATTAGTAGGAGTTACTATTCGGCATATGTATTTTGTGCACCATTGTGTGTAATATAATATTCTATTTGATTTTAACCCATGTTAATGTATATACATTATGTAACTAAATAGAGAATACAAGCATGAGTAAATGGTTAAATAAATGATGTATGAGGTGTAAGTATCCTATTTAATGTAAGCATGTATAAGTATGGCTTGTAATGAATATGTAGGTTCCATAGTATGTAATGTATGGTGCATATAGTGGTGCAAGAGAATAAATGAATGATGAATGAATGCAAGCATGAATGTAATGTAATAATAGATGTAATATATGTAATATACAAGTTAATGAGATGTAATGTTCTATGTTAACACAAATCCTATATTACCTCATGTACCCCCTTACACTATGTTGACACTATCATACTTGACACATTGTTCACTTATACTTTGACACTCTTTGATATGTATACACTATGTATGCCTATTTAACCCTCACTTGTCCCTTTGCCATGTTCACATACACACACATAGCCTCTTAAATAAGTATTTATGAATATAGTTAACTTAGCTATATATGTATATTATATATATGTTAGCATATTGTGTTGTAATATATATAAGTTTATATAACCATTTGAAATGCCATGATTATAGACCTAATGTTGAATACTAATATATACATGTGTATATATGTGTAGACATATATAGCTTAAAGTAATAGATTACCTAGTGTATATCCAATGTGAATTCTTGCCTATTTGAGTATTGAATAATTGTATGCTATATAGAGTCGGGTGTATGTTAGCTTGTATAGCCTTGTATTGATGTGTGCTTGCTAGGATAGTCTTGGTTAGGCCTAGTAAGACTTGTTGGGTTAGGACATGACCTAGTTTGACCTAGTTTGACTAGTGCAGTTGACCAGAGTTGACCAAGGGTTGACTTTGGCCTAGTTTGACCTAGATTCGTGTAGAATATATTGTAGTGCTTTATATATGGACATGTTGTGACTTGTGCTGTTCTAATTAGGAGCCAGACACCTCTCCTCGGACAGTATCTTTACCTTGGACATTCAGATATCAGGCGAGTACATTCTCTGACCGTTTCATACTTGTCTGGATTTACATTCTTGCTCTAGATTACTGTACTTGATGCTGACACGATTATTATCATGGATTGGTACTATATGGATCTTCTTTTTAGATGTTATCCCCTTGTATTCACTAAATACATATTGTGATGTGCGTTTCACTTACATATTGTATTTATTGAATACCCATATCCTTGTATACTTATTGTGCATATTGTACTCTCATTATCACATGAGTTCCAGGGATAGACCATTGTACACTATTGTATAACATTGTACAACTATTGTATAACATTGTACATCTATTGTATAATATTGTACATCCATTGTATAACATTGTACACTATTGTATAAGATAACGTAACTGGAGTAGATCCTTGTGTATTGATTGGGGCGGGGGATTGGTTATGTACTCAAATCCTAATGTACAACATTGTATAACTATTGTATATGTCTATTGTACACCCACGTACAATGGAGTTACCATTGCATTTTTCTAGCCTGTTTACATAACCAGATTGTACTCTAAATTACATGTTCCTTACAGTTCTTACTTATCATATTTAGATATTTTCTGTTATTAAATCTCTACTTTTTTTATACATTCTTCTTTCAGCGTTTCATGTACTTTACTCTATTGCATGTTTTATATTTCCTAACTCGATATGCACTGTGTGAGATGTTTTGTACTCGCTCCAGTCCTGACTGGACCTGTTGATAAATTTTACAGATAGCCTGGAGGTGCCTGCTAGCCTAGAGGAGACACATTAGAGGTTGTTTAGGTAGTTATTTCATTTTGTCTGGAGTTGTATTTTATTTTGTGGATTACTGTATTGAGTTTTGAGATATATTTATGGGTTTATGTATCATAGATACTTAGACTTCTATCTCCTGTATCTCTTTTGGATTTCATGTTTTATCTATCTTTATCATGCTCTACCTTAGATGTGATTGAGGCTGTATCTGCTATGTCACCCCCATTCGGGGAGTATAAACTGTTTAGTCTTATACTGTTATATGCATTGAGACCTAGGACAGCGTTCTACCGCTGACACTGCGGCGTAGGCTGGGCGTTATTACGTTCTCGTGCCCTAACTCTAGGGTACGGGTCGTGACACGTTTTTAGTGGTAGCCCATGCAGGTCGAGTTTGTGTAGTGGTATTCGAACTAGAGTACCACTACAGCCTGCAGTAGGAATATGATATATTTTTAAAGGTACTCAATCACAATTAGGATCCCTTGAGAGATTTCTGGGACGACCCTTGAGAATCTTATTTTAACTTCGATTGAAAACTCTTTTTTTTCTTTGATTTGATTTATCTTTACTTTCTGTTGTTGAATTTAATTTTGATGGATTTTTGTTCATTTTTGAAATTTGAAGTTCGTTGATAAATTTGATTTGATTTTGGGTATTCATTGTTGATTTAATTTAATTTTTGACAAGATGAAATTATATGGGCTAGGTCATCTGAGTTTTGGAATCTAGTCTTCTATAGTCACATTAGCCAGCATGGTGAGGACATATAGTCTGACTCTGGATATATTTCTCGGGTGTGGAGATTTAAGGTTTTCGCAGCCAAGCTAGCGGCACCGCGAAAATGTTAAATACCATGATTCTAGAGGTATGTGCATAAGTCAAGGGCTCTGTGATTATCGTAGCCTTGCTCACTAGTATGACGAGGATTTAGAGTACCATGATTTTGGATAGACGCATATGATTATCAGATTGTACCTTAAATATTTTCGAGCATGTTTCTCTACTTTTGTTGCAGTCCTTCAAAAAAAAAGAATTATTAATTGGTTTGTTTTGTTTAGTTTCTAATTATTTAACTTAGGAGTAGGTTTAGCTATTTTTATAAACCTTGTGTAACTTCTTGCTATGAGTTTTTCATAATACAATGAATCGATGATTTTGCTAAGGTCTCATGCTGGATTGATAATTAGCTCTGGGTTTCAAAATGTTTCTTCCTTTAAACAGATAAGCAAAATAGATTTCATTGTTATCCCTTCTTGCTATTATTATTGTATTAAATGATAATGATAATAAAACTGTCTTGATTTCGTTAATCACCTGCTTGCAATCTTGGTAGGAATCTAAATATTAGTCTTAACGTAGAATTAATTTCTTGGGACATGAGAATATGTATATGAATATATATATAACAGACACTTTGCCTAACACGTATGCATGCTACACTTGATTTTTCCACATATCTAGATACATATTAATATGTCATTAATGTTTAAATTCTTAAAACCCCAATATTTCTGGTTCTCTGCTTTTTTTAGCTTAACTCGTGGTTTAAATATAAATTTCATGTTATTAGTTATGTTTACATCACTGCAACATGTTAATATTACACTTGTTTAATGTTAGCTTATTTTCAAATTTTGTATGTAAATGCTGAACTAAAACTAGGTTTAATCTTTCAATACTAAGCTATAACCCTGTACAAGGACACACACACACCCTAACTTAGTATACGCTGTCATGTAACCTAACCTTTCCTCTCTATGTTATGACCACATACCTGTATAGATATATATATAGAGAGCTTAGGCATACATGTTATAATATATGTATATACATAACTAAATCTCTACCTCTTATAGATGTTTATGGTTAGCCATGCATATTATGATTAAATAGGTTGTGTATTGTAGGTTGTTAACCCATATGCCATGAGTAGTGTAACAGGATAGCTCATATACAATTTCATGTATATTTTGCATACACCCATACACACACAAACCACATAACATTACATAATGCTAGTTTTTCCTCTCTAACGCTCTCTCTATATATATTGTGATTTGGATTTCAATGCAAGTGATTTTCAATTCCTTAATTTTTGAATTTGATTTTCTGTACCCTTTTTCAGATAATTGGTAGTTGCCTTTATTTTGTTTTGATAAGTACCAGTTTTCATATAGGATGGTAGACTGCCTTACAGCTTTGATGAATTGTTATTTCTGTAACTTTTCTAGTTTAGCACTCTAGATTTCTTGTGTGCTTTGATACCCTATGACCGTTTTGGTTTAGCATGACTAGTATACCTAGATGAGACTTTCACTACCACCGTATGCCATGACCCTGTACGTTATCCTTTTTTTTGATGGTATGATTTGTTTGAGTTCTGGGACTTGATTGTGGGGGTTTGACCTAGAAGGAGTATGGACATTTTAATTTCGAGGATGAAATTTTTCTAAGGTGGGTGGACTTGTAATACCCAGTTTTCTAAAATGAGAGTAATTTTGAAATTTTATAATTTTAATCATTTATTGATTTGACATTTAAATCATGATATAATTTTTGGTAATTTTTAAATCATTTTAAAACTATTTAAAATCATGACTTGTAAATTTGATGTTTTGCTAGTGAAACCCTAGAGACTGTTGACCTAGAGCCTAACCATGTGATTAGGATGTTTTATTGTCATTTCTGGCCAAAGGATATTTTGCATTTTACCTCTTTGAATTATTTTGATATTTGTTGCGTTGGTGATTGTTAACTTTGATCTTTGATAGGTATAATTTTGTGATGGTTTTGTGTCCGTATCGGACACGTATCAGTTTTTATTTACAAATGTTTGATGTGCGTCAAGGAGATTTTTTTATTGCTGATTTTTTGAAAAGTATTTGAATGAGATTGTTTTCTGCATGTGTTTCCTGTGATTGCTTTGTTTTAATTTCGAGGACAAAATTTTTTAAGGTGGATAGATTTGTCACCCCCAGTTTTCAAAAACAGGGGTATTTTTGTCATTTTACATTTTTGAATATTTTTAAAATTTATTTTATTATTTATGATATTATTTTGGGGTTGAAATTTATTTTATTATTTATGATATTGTTTTGGGGTTATTTGAGTCGGGTTCGAATTTTAACTCAATTCGACTTGAAACGGGAACCCGGGGGGGTAGTTTGACTCTAGTGGGACCTACACACTAGTTAGGCATGGCCCACATGATATTAATTTTAGTCCACATGATAGAAATATTTTAGTTAGAGGTTAGACTAATTATTATGGATAAGGTTAGTGTGATTAGAGACTTTAGAATGACTAATTTAGCCCCAACCAATTAGCCCTTTCCTAATACTCATACAATAGGTTAGTAGGGGCTTTTGGACTTTTCCTAATAGGACAAAACCACCTTTATGGCCAGCCACAATAAAGATAGGGTTGAGCCTCCCATTTGTCATTATCCATCTATTTTTCTCTCTCTCTTGTTCTTCCCCAAATTCCTAGAGAGCAATCCCTAGCAATTTCTCCACCAAATCCTTCCATTTTACCACCAAATCATCTTCTTTCCTTCTCCATTCTAGCCAAGGAGGAAGCTACCCAAGTTTGGGAGGATTCGGAGCTCGTTCGTGTCCTTTTGGAATCTCTACGTGTCGGTGTCGCTCCGGTAAGGCTTTTCTTCGATTCGATCTACCGGGAGGTATAAATCTCTTCTCCTTTTCATTTCCTCATGCATATAGGTCTATTTTGAACCCATAGAAATGACCCCCATGGTTGTATCTCCATTTGTGTCCATTTTGTGTCCATTTGGAGGTCATAGGAGTGTCCTTTGTGTTGTGGATGTGTTCATGTTACATATATAGATTTATACATATATATATTGTAATGAGAGTGTATCTATATTTATATATGTAATAAATGGTTCATGATGATTATATAATCAAGTTTGTGAGTGTGGTTCCTCATATTATTATTGCTATTATTGTTGTGGATAATTAGGATATATATTGTGTATTCTTTTGGCTCAAACTATCTAAATCCGTCATGATTTTTATCCACGTTTTTAATTTCAGCCCTAACTTAGAAATGTCATAACTTTTAGCTCAAAGCTCGGTTTAATCTCCCGTTTTTTTTAAAAGAAGCGTATTGAAGTTAGCTTTCCAAAAACATGTATTAATAGGCCTAATTCTTTCTGTAACTTTCTGGAGAATTATTTGAGTGTCAGCTGTATAAAAGACAAACGCGTTCTCGGTGTTTTCGCGATTCCGGGAGTTTCCGGAAACGAAAACGCGATCCGTTTGAAGTTTCGGAAAGCTAACACATAGATCTATAACATACTTTAGTCCTAGAATTTAATTCATGCTGAGTTGGTACAGTATTGATTATTAGTAGGAGTTACTATTCGGCATATGTATTTTGTGCACCCTTGTGTGTAATATAATGTTCTATTTAAATTTAACCCATGTTAATGTATATACATTATGTAACTAAATAGAAAATACAAGCATGAGTAAATGGTTAAATAAATAATGTATGAGGTGTAAGTATCCTATTTAATGTAAGCATGTATAAGTATGACTTGTAATGAATATGTAGGTTCCATAGTATATAATGTATGGTGCATATAGTGGTGCAAGAGAATAAATGAATGATTAATGAATGCAAGCATGAATGTAATGTAATAATAGATGTAATGTATGTAATATACAAGTTAATGAGATGTAATGTTCTATGTTAACACAAATCCTATATTACCTCATGTACCTCCTTACACTATGTTGACACTATCACACTTGACACATTGTTCACTTACACTTTGACACTCTTTGATATGTATACACTATGTATGCCCATTTAACCCTCACTTGCCCCTTTGCCATGTTCACATACACACACATAGCCTCTTAAATAAGTATTTATGAATATAGTTAACTTAGCTATGTATGTATATTATATATATGTTAGCATATTGTGTTGTAATATATATAAGTTTATATAACCATTTGAAATGTCATGATTATAGACCTAATATTGAATACTAATATATGCATGTGTATATATGTGTAGACATATATAGCTTAAAGTAATAGATTACCTAGTGTATATCCAATGTGAATTCTTGCCTATTTGAGTATTGAATAATTACATGCTATATAGAGTCGGGTGTATGTTAGCTTGTATAGCTTGTATTGATGTGTGCTTGCTAGGATAGTCTTGGTTAGGCCTAGTAAGACTTGCTGGGTTAGGACATGACCTAGTTTGACCTAGTTTGACTAGTGCAGTTGACCAGAGTTGACCAAGGGTTGACTTTGGCCTAGTTTGACCTAGATTCATGTAGAATGTATTGTAGTACTTTATATTACCCTTCTGGACATGTTGTAACTTGTGTTGTTCTAATTAGGAGCCAGACACCTCTCCTCGGACAGTATCTTTACCTTGGACATTCAGATATCAGGCGAGTACATTCTTTGACCGTTTCATACTTGTCTAGATTTACATTCTTGCTCTAGATTACTGTACTTGATGCTGACACGATTGTTATCATAGATTGGTACTATATGGATCTTCTTTTGAGATGTTATCCCCTTGTATTCACTAAATACATATTGTGATGTGCGTTTCACTTACATATTATATTTACTGAATACCCATATCCTTGTATACTCATTGTGCATATTGTACTCTCATTATCACATGAGTTCTAGGGATAGACCATTGTACACTATTGTATAACATTGTACAACTATTGTATAACATTGTACATCTATTGTATAATATTGTACATCCATTGTATAACATTGTACACTATTGTATAAGATAACGTAACTGGAGTAGATCCTTGTGTATTGATTGGGGAGGGGGAGTAGAATTGGTTATGTACTCAAATCCTATTGTACAACATTGTATAACTATTGTATATGTCTATTGTACACCCACGTACATTGGAGTTACCATTGCATTTTCCTAGCCCGTTTACATAACCAGATTGTACTCTAAATCACATGTTCCTTACAGTTCTTACTTATCATATTTAGATATTTTCTGTTATTAAATCTCTACTATTTTCTATACATTCTTCTTTCAGCGTTTCATGTACTTTACTCTATTGCATGCTTTATATTTCCTAACTCGATATGAACTGTGTGAGATGTTTTGAACTCGCTCCAGTCCTGACTGGACCTGTTGATAAATTTTACAGATAGCCTGGAGGTGCCTGCTAGCCTAGAGGAGACACTTTAGAGGTTGTTTAGGTAGTTATTTCATTTTGTCTGGAGTTGTATTTTACTTTGTGGATTACTGTATTGAGTTTTGAGATGTATTTATGGGTTTATGTATCATAGATACTTAGACTTCTATCTCCTGTATCTCTTTTGGATTTCATGTTTTATCTATCTTTATCATGCTCTACCTTAGATGTGATTGAGGCTGTATCTGCTATGTCACCCCCATTTGGGGAGTATAAACTGTTTAGTCTTATACTGTTATATACATTGAGACCTAGGACAGCGTTCTACCGCCGACACTGCGGCGTAGGCTGGGCGTTGTTATGTTCTCGTGCCCTAACTCTAGGGTGCGGGTCGTGACAAGCCTCGATTCTCCTCTTCAAATGACGATGAAAACTGGCAACCACGTCCTGTAACGCGTCGTCCAGAACTTCAGCAGAGGATGGCGTCAGGGGAAGCAGGGACGGCAATGTCGGAGAAGTAACGCTAGAGCTTGCCACTAGGGGAACGGAGTCTTAGTAGACCGATGCATGAATGGCGGCCAACTCGTCTTCCGTCGTCCGGAGAGCTTGGATACTCGGTAGGGCAGAAAGGTCGATTCTCGGAGCCACCGGAGCAGAGGATGACGCAAGGACCATCGGTCCCTGCCCCGACTGCCCCAATAACTGGCCCGCTAAACTCGAGCCCCCAGAAGGCCCATCTAGACGAGTCGGACGGTGAGGGGGTACACCCCTCTCCACCAGTGCCCCTTCGGCTGGGTTTGTCTCAACAATGTCCATCCCCGGCACTGGAGAGGCAGGACCTGTATGCCCAGAATAACTATCAATTGACGTAATCCGAAGGACGTGATGATAGAGCAGATAGGCTTCCTCACAGGTTAAGATTCGGCTAATCTTACCAGGGGAGGGGTATGAAGGCTGCAGCTCATCCAAAACTGGCATGGTCCCCTCACCCGTGATCCCCGAGTGAAAATCAGTCACGTCCTCTGTCCCCGCCACCTCAAAGGGGGATACAGATTGATCTGCGTCACCTTGAAGAGGAACAGGCTCACAGGAGTCCCCGTCATCCTGGGTCACCACCTCGGCATCTTGAAACTCTTCTTCTTCTCCTGACACCTAAAAGAGGGAATGAAGACAATTAGAATTGAAGCTAGAAGGAAAGAAGGAAGAAGGAACCGAGAGCGGTTTTGTTACCTCTGACGCAGGGTTGACTTCTTCTCCACTTTCTTTTATGGCTAGCGGGCGGTGCCTAGTCACAACCCGCTTCCGGGATCGAAAAACACCGCCAAGAGGAGAAACTTGCCTGCTACGTTTCGGAGTAGGACCAGGCGCAACGAGTGACTGATCCCCCAACATCTCATCTGACAAAATAGGCGGCTGATCCACCTCTGCGTCTGCCACTGGAAGGATAGAGTCATCTCCATCATGCTCGTTGCCTTCATCACCCTCAGCAGCGGAATCCAAATCTGGCGCTTCGAGTCTAGTCTTTTTTTTTCTTGGCCCCTTGAGAGCCTTCCTCCAGACCGGTACCAACAATAAAACTGGTACCTGGGTTAAAACCGACCAAGGGTTTGTTCGCCATGACATGATACAAAGCCGCCATATACAAGATCTCCACTGACTCCTTAATGGCAGGGACCGAGAAAATGGTACGAGTATGGAATAAATCATAATATTGCCAAGCCCTGATACCATCAAGAAGGCTACCTTCATAACCCAGACAAGAGCTGGGGCTGTCTAGACAATGTTGGCTGTATCCAAACTGCCGGGCAAACCTGCTAGGCAGGTAAGGCTCCAGAAAGACAATATTGCGGTTACGATACACCAGATGTGCGGGGCGGATGTTACGCAGCCATAGGAGCATCTGGCCATCCAGAAGCTGAGGGGGCGCAATACCGTCAAGATGTACAGCCTCTATGTCCCTGGCGGTAAAGCGAGGGACGGATATAAAAATATGATACTTATCTGCCCTCGCCGATGCCATCCGGCAAGCACGCATGGTCTCACATTCCCAAGGCTCGTCACGATAGCGTAAGATAAATGCATCATCATCAGTCACACCATCTTCAGAGCCCGGTCTCATAAAAGACGGATAATATATCAGCAGCTACCCCATCAAATAGTGATAGGGCAACTCAGTTCGTTCAAAATCCATGGTCACGTCGCGAGCAAAGACTTTCGATGTGAAGGTATGAAGGCCACGGTGTATGCTGCACACCATGGCCGGAAGGAGAGCTAGCCTGATTCGCAAAACTAACTTCACAGCCGGAAGGATAAAGTTACGACTAATTCTCTCAATAGAACCGGCTCCTCCCGAGACTACACAATTTCGTAGCCAGATCATCAAAAATCCCGCCTGAAGTGCCTTCTCGGACAGCTCTTGGGTATCCTGGTAAAAGTAACCAAAAGGGTCAGTCTTACTCCCGAATCTGTCACTGGTAGTGGCCACTCTCTTAGCCGACGACACCAAGTCCTTAACCGCTTCCCGAGATCGAGGACGACGAGAGGTAACTTGACCTGAGGCATCTGTCGGGAAGAGATAGTGCACCCAGTCCTTGGTGTGGGTAGCATTCCCTTCCGAGTTAATATCCTTTCGGGTTATCTGATGACATGTGCTATAATGGCACAGTATCTCTTGGTAAAGAGCCACGAAGCCAGGATACTGTCGTTCCAAATCTTCGAGTTCCTCATTAGTGGGAGTATACGCTTCAAAATCTTTGTCCCCCCAAGAAAGCTTGGAGACCGCATGCATTTCATGAAGCGCGAGTCCCATTTCCCCTACAGGTGTGTAAAAGGTTCCCGTACGGCAATTATACATCTCCAGCAGAGACATGAACAGCTTCTTGTTTATGGACAAGCCATGACTGGTGCCTCGGATAGCGTGGTAAAGGCCAATCTCACACAAAAAGGCCTCATACTTTTTCAAGATCCACGTAGACAAATTGGTCTACGAGGGAATAGGGTGTACCCAACCAGGGAATATCAACCGGCCAATAGGATAGGAGCCCTTCCGAGCAAGTCGATTTATAAAAGTATCGGCGGTAGAAAATGTGAAGTTAGGGCCCGCCACATTCAAGAAAGAACCTGGGACCAATCCCGTCACAGAACAGCTAGTATGCACCTTGCCGGCAGTCACGGACTTCAGATTGTTATTATAATGGATGTTTCCCATGAACATCCCACTTCTGGTAGGGGTTAAAGTCTCATCCATCTTTCAGTCCAATGGGAGCATATTGAACCAAGATAATGGGAAGTGTCGCTCCATCTAGGGGATGTAGATCGCCATCCCGTTAGAGACAAAACTCCAATTCTCTGACACCTCCAGAACATGACTGTTCTCCACGGTCAAGGCATCTCCAAAGAAGAAAGCAGGCTTCAAATATTTTCCTTCGAATTTCTCGGAGTTCATCATAGCGTTAAGGAAATGGAAAGACTGGTGCTTGATGGCATTCCGTCTAGCCAGAGGCTCATCATTCGGAAACTGGTCCATCATATGCTGAACAATATGGTCGTACCTATAGCCGAGAGCAGCTTGGGCGCTACCCACCAAAAGTTCTCCAGCAGCGTTAACCGGCAGATTCACTGAAGAAAAGATAGAGAAAGATAAGTTAAACGGATGGATAAAGAGAGCTGATTGGGTGCTTCCAAGCCTCATGAGGCTCAGGAAAACATCCATGCGGCTCCATGAAGCCTTATGCGGCTCCGAAGCCTTATGCGGCTCCGAAGCCTTATGCGGCTCCAAAAGCCTCATGCGGCTCAAGCTCAGAAGAACGCTTATGCGGCTCCGTGCAATAAAAGTCTATACGGTTTATCGTCACTTATGCGGTTTCGCCGACGAAGCGCATATGCAGACACGGTGGTTTTCTTATGCGGCTCGCAGCTCAGCCGTAGGGCGAACATACGACTTACAAAGACTCGTACATAAAGTATGCGACGTAGCCATGGCAGTTAGAGTTCTTTAACTCATACATTGTCCTTACCAGTAATGGGGGGGTGAACGTCAGGATGAACATCAGGTACGACGACCGGCGAAGGAGCAGCCGCAGTCGAGACGGAAGTAGAGGCTGCCTTCTTGTCCTTTGCTGCCACGGTCTTCTTGGGAGCCATTAGTTATCGAAGAGGAGAAGGACAATCGAGATAGGAAAGATTTGAGGAAAAAGAAAGAAAGTAAAGAAGCCATTTTCTCTCTTCAAACTCCTCCTATTTATAGAAGGACGGGAGAAAGAGGACACGTGGGCCAATAACCGCCTCATAAAAAGCGAAACCGACTCCTCGGGTTTCGTCTCCAAGATTTACCCAGGGCATAAAATCCGAAAGATTTAATGAGCTGACCCTTGGGATTTTCCCCTACAAAACGACTCTGAAACAAATTTGAGGCAATTAAAGACCCGCACACGTGGCGAGAAGCTATGCGGCTGAACCACCTACTCGGCTGAACAATCTATGCGGCCAAGATATATATGCGGTCAAGGTTTCATATGCGACCAAAAAGAATATACAGCCATGCTTCTTATTCAAAGTATTTCAATTTTATAAATTAAAAACTTTGAAGGGGGTCTTGTAGAAGCATGGAAAATGATCTATACGGCCATGAAACTTTATGCGGCTCAGATAGCCCATGCGACGCAGAGGGTCATGCGACATAAGGGGCTATGCGGCCCCAGACATCCCATGCGGCTCAAAAGACACGTGGCAGGACAGTCCTCTCCTCTGCCCTCTTGCATTAATTATTTTGACGGCTGACAACTCTGAAAAAAGTGACAGCCCTGACATAAAAGAAGTAATTATGACTCTGTCATAATGACAGACTTCTAGGGAAGAGAAAGAGATCTCTGACATAATTCCCCGAGATCTATAAAGTGCCATGTGTCTTTGCCACGTGGGCGTTCATATACGGCTCAAGCGAAGACATCCCATGCGGTTCAGAATGAAGCCGTCCTATGCGGCTCAGGCCAAAACAGTCTCATGTGGCTCAAAACGGAGGCCTTCCCATGCGGCTCAAGCGGACCATTTTTATGCGGCTTAGGCGGATGTATCCCTATGCGGCTCGCAATGATCACCTCCATGCGGTCCAAAGGTTCGAGGGAGGACCACTACCCAGGCAGCCCTGACACGTGGCCCAAAACCATATGCGGTCCAAACCTTATGCGGCTCAAATCTTATGTGGCTCAATCTTCATGCGGTTCAGATCTCCTCCAGCGGCTCCTAGGACACGTGTCCTAAGCCGATCAATCTTCCAGATTTATTACAATCAGAGATTGGGTCAAATCCCAATAATCTGGGACACGTGGCAGGAGAATAAATCAAATTTACTCGTAGACATCAGAAGATCATTATGAGGAAGATTTATTCGAATCAGCATTAATTGCTGATGAGATTTGGTGTAATCTATACTCAATGGTCTGGATTCGTCACAATCAAAACGAATGGCCTAGATTGACCACTCCACAGGCCGTCGCCATCTCCAAGAGGCAATCATTGTAAACCCTAATGATGCTCCCACTATTATAAATATCAAGGTGCCATTCCCTTGTAAAAGAGACTGACAAAGAGAGATTCGCACATACAGAGAGACACTCCCCCCAATAATCAGAGAAAAGAATCCACAGAGATCAATCTAGAGAGGGAGAAGCCAGAAGAGCAATACGAGGAGAGCAAGAAGAGCATTTCTTCATCAACGCCAACCATCTCGTCACAGGAGCCAAGGCTGCATACCGATCGTCCAAGAAGTAAGGCAGGGCTGCCGTCGCCTTCCCGAGCCTCTATCGTCACCCCCAGAATCAAAAATAAATAATCGTACTTAGATTGCTGTACCTAGGTTTTCGTCCCTAGGCTTTCTTTGTACAAGCGAGTTTGTAACGTGAAGTAAAAGTCCAGTCCTCCCATAAAACTGTTATGCTCTTTTATATTTCATGGCAAACACGCACAAAAGGGCAATAGGTCCAAACAAAAAAAAGAGAGAGGGGGTCCACAGCGGGATATCCTTTACACAAATACGGTATTTGGCTCTCTAATACAAGCACCACAGATACCACAAACAAAGATTAGAGTGAATGTATTTTGTTTATTCAAAATTAGTTACATTCAAGGACTACATCTCATGAGCAAAAACAAAAGGTTCTTCATCTCCTTATCTGGATAAGAAATAAAAGATTACATTGATGTCTAAAAGAAGGAAGAATCCGCTACTCATCAGCAACACATAGCTTGGTCAGCTTGGCAGCACCACGCTTTTGTCGAAAAGCAGTTTTTGGCCCTCGAATGAGGTCATATTTTACTGTTGAGCAAGCAAACAAGGCTGTTGAACCTTCAAGAAGTTACACGTAGGAGGGCAAATATAGCATGCTAAAACATCTACAAATGGTGATCTCCTCTCCTCCATATTACGGACGTCGTGGGCCCATTTCTCCAAGAGACCATACCTTCAAAACAACATCTCTAGTGTTGCTTTTGCCTACTTGAAAAATTGTAAAAGAAGAACTTTCATGGTGATGCCCAACTACCGTCCGACTCTTCGATGTATAAAGGTTCTTCCTACCATCTGAGGAAAACCCTTCCAAAATATGAAGAGTCCTGAGCTCTCTGATGTGTGTGTCAAGTGTTGCATCTTCACCATGCCCAGAATCGCAGATACCGGTCCTGGAGAAATTTGCTAGCCAGATCCCTACAGAATATGAAAAGGGGCAGAAAGAAAGTCAGACTCAGAAATCCGCAGGAAAAACTAAGTTCTAAAGGGCTTCTATGTGCCCAAAGGGATATGCACCCAAAATAAGACATGTGGGCACATAACACATGGACAGTACGTGGGAGCATAACATGCCACAGCTTAAAGGGCACATAACATGGCAACACGTGGGCGCATAGCACACCACAGTATTGGCACATGACTTCTGTGGGTGCATATTGATGCTCACAGAAGTATGTTGCCTTAGGCGCAAGCTCCCAGGCAGAAGAAAAATCCGAGCGTCGTAAATTAACGCTTGAGACTTTATTTTTTGAAGCATGCCCTCACCCAGAATCGGGTCCTGGACTGCCGAGGACACTGCCGCAGGAGGAGAGCCACTCGACGCAGCCCCCTTGCCCTTCGTGGATCTCTTCGTGACCTTGGGAGACATGGCTCTCAAAAAAAGTAGATAAAGAATTTTTCTGAAAAATTCAAAAAGAAAGGAATAATGAACTTTCTCTCTCCCCCAGGGTCTATTTATAGGAACGGGCCACTTCCTATGCGCCCACCTGCTGTATGCGTCCATGCGCCCATTGCGGTGTATGCGCCCACAATAGCCTATGCACCCATGTGAAGAATCAGCTCTCTTTATACTATGCGACTGTCCCTTGCTGACGTGGACAACGTATGAAGGACAGACAGCTTCAAATTCTATTCCGATGAATCTGTCAGTTCGAATTTCGAGGAAGATCTCAACAGTCGTATCTCTCTGACAGGCTGGCCAGATACTATGCGCCTAAGGTGGGAGTCGTGCTATGCGCCCATTGCATCACGAGAAGACGATCAATGCTTCTTTTAAAGTATTTCGAACTTGTTCAACAATCGAAAACTTTAAAGGGGGTCTTGTAGAAACATGAAAAAAATTCAGCAAATGAAGCCCCATGCACCCAAGTCAGTATAGCTCCATGTGCCCAAGTCAGTGTAGCTCCATGCGCCAAGTCAGTGTAGCTCCATGCGACCAGTCAGTGTAGCTCCATGCGCCCAGTCAATGAAGCTCTATGCGCCCAGTCAGTAAAGCTTCATGCGCCCAAGACTAGCTCCCTCGAAAGAAGGGCACATAGCCTGAGATATGGCTATGCGCCCAAGTCTGACTCCGTCAAAGCCATGATCAAAACGTGCACCGAAGCACACGGCCACGTCAGTCTCCACGAGCAGTCGTGCACCGAAGCATGCGGCCACATCAACACTACGACCAACCCACGATCTCGCAGTCTGTATGCGCCTACATCCTATGCGTCCAAAGCAGGACTATGTGCCCACATAAAAATAGTATATTTCCTCATGTGGGCGCATAACATCATTCTAGCTCAAGAATGACTATAAAAGGGGACCTCATCCCTCTTCAAAACACAGAACTGAGAGCATTTTCAAGAGCCAAATTGTTGCACTTCTTGCCAGTGAGCCGAGAGTTAGCAATTTTCTTAGCTTTTCTTCCACTTTTGTAATCAGAGTATCAACGGAGTAAAGGAGCAACTGTCACTTGATCTCCATCATCCCATTCTCCAGAATTTCTTTTTTTACTCGGGGATCCTCAGCACAGGAACTCTCAGGCGTACACAATTTGTGGTGTCTTGTGCCAATAAAAAAAAAATAGCATTTTCTCCTTTTTTTTTATGTGTGTCGACACTTATAAGCTGCGATGGGGACCAAAATAAATTTTTGTATTGCATACCATCCCAGAAAGACGGTCAGACGGAGAGGGTGAATCAAATCTTATAGGATATGTTGCATCTGTGTGCGATCGATCTAAAGACTAGTAGGGATACGCATTTGCCGCTTGCCGAGTTTACGTATAACAACAGCTATCAGTCGAACATTCAGATGGCTCCATATGAAGCGCTCTATGGAAGGAAGTGTCGATCTCCGATATGCTGGGATGAAGTCAGAGAGCGACAATGCTCAGTCCAGAACTGGTGGAGCAGGCTGTCCAAAAGGTCTGCCTGATTCGTGATAGATTTCGCATCATAAAAAGTCGACAAATGAGTTACGCAGATATTCGTCGACGAGTGCTAGAATTTCTGGTCGGGGACCACATATTTTTGAAAGTAACGCCTATGCTGGCGTGATGCGGTTCGGTGTTAAAGGCAAATTGAGTCCAAGATTTGTAGGCCCTTTCAAGATCCTCGAGTGAGTCATAGTTGTTGCTTATCGGATCGCAATACTTCTTATCTTGGTTGAAGTACGTGATGTTTTCTACGTTTCACATCGAAAATATGTATACGATCCAAGTCACGTGGCTAGCTTCGATCAGTTGGAGTTACGTACGGACTGGTCTTACTCGGAGGAGCCTATTCAAAATTTGGACCTAAAGGAAAAGACCCTATGAAATCGGTCGATGTCTTTGGTTCGCGTGCTTTGGCAGAACCATTCAGTTAAAGAATCTACATGGAAGATGGAGGCAGAGATGAAGGAGAAGTACCCTTCGTTGTTTGCCTAACTTAAGTTCAGAACCTTTTTCTTAAGTTTCAGGACAAAACTTTTTTTAGTGGTATATTATGTAGTTCTCCGTCCCAATAAGCGGCAGACTATATAATATGCTTGTGGCAAATCAGACTTCGTCAGAAACTTAGATGGCTAGTCTGACTCGATTGTTGAGCTTGACTTACGTTAACACTTTGTGGCATCGAGTAAATCGATTTAGACGAATGTTACAAGAATCGATCCAACTAATGGAACGACTTCTGTTGGAATAAGTACTAGATGCAACAGGCTGTGTCTTAGTGAGTGAGCTCTATATAAAAGTCCCTTCGACGGGACCGGGTTACAGTACGGTTTTCATGAGTTTTTGCTGCTTGGTTTTGATGAATGTGTTTTCGTATCGATTTCTGCCTTCTTCTACGTATTTCGAAAGAGATGATTAAAGAAGGAATTCTGATAAAATATTGGTGCCATTGCAGGAGCTCGCGTAACTTATAACGCCCCAGTCCTAAGGTACTTAGGACTTAGTATGTAGACATGCCAGCTGCACACATGCGAAGTATACTCTAATATATGGAAACATCGTATGTATACATAAGCTGTGAAATTGTAGTAAACCATGATAATTAAATCTCATCCACAAAATGAAAGAATAATAATTTAAATCAACTATAAATTTTTGTTATTTATATATATAGTTGGGCGGAGATAAATCCACTACCAACCATTCAAAAGAGAAGGATAATACAATAAAGAAAATATGAAGGAAAGACAGCTAGTCGACTCAAGGGAAATCCTCGGCGAAGGAATGGAGAAGATCACGGCCTTGGCTAAAACACCTGCAAATATCACAGAAGTACACACCTGGAGAGATTATCAGGTCATCAGAGGGACGTAACAAGATACATAAAGAACATGCCACATAACTGAATATATGTAATATGTCATCAATCACAAGTAAAGTAAAATAGTCCCAATTATAACAAGATCCAATATCCCATCATCGTAACAGTGGACTACCCCTAAACCAAATAAGGATAGGGGGTAGTACACTATACCGCGGTACGACATTGTCCCAAGCTAATAATGGAACGGGGGTGATATGACATTGACGAAGGTTACCTGACCATTCTAATATTTTTATGCAATTAAGAACCAACCTTTTGTCGTATGAGCCCTGGCTGTAAATAGGATCTGATAGTCCCCACTTGGGCACCAATAACCTAAGCGCATGACGTTCAAAAATGACAGTAGCCAACCTGAGTAGATCATCTTACCCCAAGCGCATAACGTTCAAGAACGTCAGTGGCCAACATGAGGAGGTAAGCACACCTGTATCTCAAGCGAAGCTTCCGGATTACTAGAAATGTGTAATAGAAACACATACGACAAAGAAATGTTCTCCCCTCCCAATGAACCTATCTAAGTCGCATCCGCGATCATGTACCTCTACTAATTGCTAAGTCTCTTAACATGCCTCTATTAGCAGTTAGATTTAATGAATGCGCACGGGTGATCAGCCAACACGTAAGTACCTCTACGTGCTACTCATCTCACACATATCTTATGGTATAACTGTGTCAAGGTTTATGCTATATACTATAAATGGTAGTCCCTTAACTCTAGGTCCATATGCAATCAAAGGATAATAAGTAAAGTAAAGCTAATATCATTGAGCAGGCAATAAATCAGGAACTGTAATAATAGTATAGCTACAATAACTAAAAATAAGTAAACAGTGATATGCAATAATGAAAATATAGAGTAAATATAAGCAGTAAATATGGCAAGGTATCTTGCCTGAGGTTGTGTGCAAAAGGGCGAGGTCCAATAGCTCGAACTGTCAGAATAGTGAAGCGATGAAAGCCAAATCACGCATACGTCCTCAGATGCTGAAATAAATACCACAAACGTGTTTGGAATAAAAAATATGTCTAGGAAATTCCTGTCCAAAAGTTCAATTTTGAAACAGGAGTAAATTTATAATTTTGGATCAAAACGATGTCCGCCGTCGGACCCATTTTGCACCGAAATGCGTGCCAGAACCTACGGTCTCTAAAGTTGCCAAATTATATGTCTACAGAATTGGTTTGAGGAGACAAACCCAACCATATGTACAAAGTTATATTCCGGCGGGCTGTGCACAATTTTGCCTGTTGGAGCGGGTCACGGGCCCGCCAAATAGGCGTTCCGGTCGACCTTCTCAGAATCGGACCAAACTTGGCGAACAGGAGCAAAAAAAATAATACGAACTTGCTGGCGCAAGTTTTGTCTCAATTTATTGAATGTGCACAAAGTAATTGAGAAATTTGTAAAAGGTCGATACGAGGGTATCTTGATGGATACGCAATGATTTCGTCGCGCACATGCAACAAAATCGAGTTCCGTCAGTTTCCACACGTCGGCAACATCTATACGCATCTTTCGATGTGTATAGTGCACAACCATGTCGTCCGATTTGTTGGGGTGCACGCCGTATCAAGAATTTTTCTAATTTTTTTGTAGTTCAAAAACTAAGTTTTTCTAAAACTTTGAATCAGTTTTAACAATAACTTAATCCATGATAATTATAAGTAATAATGGGGTTTTCAATTCGGTTATGTTGCTATAAACCTATTCAAATAAAATTTTGAAAGGTCGATCGATCGGCTGTAAGTTGCCTTCCAAAATGGAGGTTTCAAATACGAACTATTTTTTTTGTTTTCAATCATTTTCGGGGATCTTCGCAAGGATTTACTGGTCGACACGTTCCCGTAGAATCTATTCCACTTGAAAAGGATCAGAGAGGGTCATCTAGGCTTTTCGGAGCAATTTACAGATCAAAAAACGAGTGAATGTAGAGGAAGAAATCGTACCTCAAACCTTCGCTCCCGGCTTACTTACTGCTATGCCTGGCTGTGCTTGTCGTGCATGCGCTCGTGTCCGGCGTGCTCTGCCGGCTCCGGCAGTCGTCGGCGCCTCGTATGGGCGTCGTTGGGTCGACCATGGGGTTGGGGGTAGGGTTAAGGTTTCGACTGGTTCTTCTCTCTTTCTCTGCTTCTATATATGTATGTATTGTCGGGTTTTTTTTTCCTCTGTTCTTTTCGTGGGCTCGGTTTGGTGGTGGTATAGTTCCAGTAAGGGAACAGTAACCCAAGCTACTTTTTTTTTACTTCTCCTTAATAAAAATGTCTATATATATATATATATATATATATATATATATATATATATATATATAAAGTAGCTAATAAAAAAAATATGAAAAGTAGCTAATAGTATCATATAATACTATATATGTTCATATCTTCTTGAATAAATATAATAAAAGGTAGTTAAAATAGTTTGAATTAATACTTGAATATGGAAAAAGGATAAATTTGTATCCAAAATATTTAAGATAAAAATAATAATAATAATAAGATAAAATAGTAATGATAAAAGTCTAATCAACCATTTTTTAACAAAAAATGTATAAAAATTTAAATATGACATTATAGTCAGTATACATACATATACCCACATACACATATTTATATATTCTAAAAATGCTCAAAACTCCTTACACTATTCTAATAATAATAAAATATTATTTGTTTATTTGTTTATTTTATTATTAATTTTTACACATTCTTATTTATACAATACTTTATATAACTTTTGCTTATATTTTGTCAAAATAGTAGATACAAATGATAAATTCTAAACATAAAAATACTTTTCTGACAAGATTAAATATTTAAAGAGCTTTAGGGAATATCTTTATATATACAATAATCCAAATTCTTATATCCTAACAATTACTTCAAACAGCTTATTCCAAATATAAAATATAAAATTCATATTTAAATAAAATAATTAATTTCTTAAAGTTTAGGGGGTTTACATCCTCCCTAACTTATAAAATTTCTTGTAAAACCCTCTTATAATATATTAAAAAACAAAAACAATTGGAAACCCCACACATGTTCAATACCCCTCCCCTTCTCTCTCTCAGATTCCTTAACCCCTTAATTTTCTCACCACCACTCCCATCTTCCTTTCCTACTAAAATACTCATCAGCTACCCCCTCCAAACCCACCAACACCCTCACCTCCCTTTTCTTTCCCATCACTTACCAGCATCTCCCCATCTCTCTTTATCTCTCCTCTTCCTTTCCTACTCCAGCCCCCGTGCCCCGACCGGCAGTCGCCCGACCGGCCGCCCATGCTAGGCTGCCGCCACCCGCCTCGCCTCTAGCCCGCTCAGCCACCTCCCAGAGGACCCGTGCCTGAGCCCGCTCGGCCACTGCTTTGCCGACCCCTCGAGCCCCTTCGGCCGGATCCCACCGACCCGCGCCCTTGTGCGTTGTTCTGGCGCCGCCCGTCCGAGCACCGCCCATCCAGCGGCTGATCTGATGTCCCCGTGCCCCGCGGCCACGACAGCGCTGTTCCGCTGTCTGATCCGCTGTTCCCGATCCGTCCTGAATCGAGTCGCTGTCCGCACTTCTAGTACTGTCCCGAACCGATCCGCGTGGATATTTTTCTATTTCTATTTTACATATCAGAGCTCTAGCCGAGCACCCGAGGTATAATCCCGTGTCCTTGTATCCCTCCCGTAGTTAGTCGGTGATGACGCGGTCCCGACCCCATTACGGGGATCGGCATTCTATATTGTTGCGTTAGGGGATACGCAGTTTTGTTGGTTACGTCGCGGCGTAGTTTCTCTTTGGTATACTGTGTGCTATGGGTTTATTTCCTAGTTTGGACGTTCCTAGTATCTATGTTTTTCTCTTCTGTTGGTCATTCGTTGTAGACTAATTACGCTTGAGTTTATTTATAGCTTCTGTGGATTATATTTAATTTAGATGCTGTGGTTGGCTTTTGGGTTGGATATTCATTTTTGTTGGAGATTGTTCCCTGGTTTGGGACGTTTTATTTTGTGTGGTGGATCAGTATCGCCCCGTGGCTAGGTGGTCCTAGTTACAGAGGAGGTACTGCCCAAATTTGCGAAAAAGTATTTAAAAATGATACTTTATAAGTTCAGTAATTTTTGTATATCAAAACCAATTTTCTAAAACCCTGGTCCTTGCAAATGGTTTCATTGGTTTTGATTTGGTTTAAAGTGTTGGTTGGTTAGTTTCTGTATCCCCTGTAGGCGACGACCATATCGGTCGGATGAGCCTCGGCGAAACGCAAACGCTAGAGGATTTCCTGTACGTTGAGGCGTAAGCCTAGCAACGTGAGATTGCATGACCAAGTCTGAGATACCATCTTTCGTAATTTTAATTATATTCTACTTTAGAACTGGTTACTGGCTTTTAGTATCTTGGGTGCAGGGCCTCGGCCTTCTGATTGGACCGTTTCACAGCACTCAGAGCTCGCCTCAGCCTTATTAATTTAATTTAATTAAATTATTGTAAGGGCATAAGCCCAGCTTTTCTTTTATTTTTTGTGGCCCTGTAATTGTGTAGCTTAGATTTTCTATTTTATTTTCTGGGTGTTGTTTGTGTAGCTAGGCGCATAATTAAATTGGATATTAATTATTTTTGTATAAAATTAATAAGGATTTCTCACATTAAATAAACTAAATATCGACTATAAATAAATTAATAAATTTATGTTTTACCATTTAAAGAAATTTAGTTTTATATATATTATTAAAATACAAAGTTTTGCCAATTAATCGGTAGTTGCTATCTTCCCCAATTAAACCAGTAACAGGCTTATCCAATTAAATGACAACAAACGTAGCTCGCGACTGTTTGCCATGAAATATAAAAGAACAGAACAATTATCGAAGGACCGGACTTTTACTTCTCGTTACAAACTCGCTTGTACAAAGAAAGCCTAGGGACGAAAACCTAGGTACAGCAGTCTAAGTACAATTGTTTATTTTAGATTATGAGGGTGACGATAGAGGCTCGGGAAGGCGACGGCAGCCCTGCCTTACTCCTTGGACGATCGGTATGCAGCCTTGGCTCCTGTGAAGAGATGATTGGCGTTGATAAAAAAAATGCTCTCCTTGCTCTCCTCGGGTTGCTCTTCTGACTTCTCTCTTACAAGGGAATGGCACCTTGCTATTTATCGTGTATCTATCTTACAAGGGAATGGCACCTTGCTATTTATAATAGTGGGGGTATCATTAGGGTTTGGATGATTACCCCTTCTCAAAATGGCGGCAGCCTGATGTATAATCAATCTGGACCATTCGTTTAAGGCGTAAAGGATCTGGCCATAAATGAGGATAATATTGAATCCTATGAATGATCAATGCTGATTGCTTTAAATCTTCATGATTGGCTGTGTCAAGCTTGGATCTCTCACCACGTGTCCCATTAGCTTGATCAGGAATGATATGACCTGATCTCATTAATTATGAGGATAACGTTAAATATGGTCATTGGAATCTGGTAAATCTCTGATTGATCTGCATCCCATAATCATCCTTGCTACCAGCTGTTAAGTCGTGGGGGCCATTGAATCTATGCTACGTGTCTTAATGGTGGATCCTGTCAGAACCGCATGATATCCATAAACCGCCTGAGATAGCGTCTCAGTGAACCACATAAGTATAGTACTCACGAGCCGCATGGGATCGCTTCTTGGTGGGCCGCATAAATATAGTACTCACGAGCCGCATGGGATGACTTCTTGGTGAATCGCAGGAAGATGATTCTTGCCAGCCGCATGGGATGACTTCTTGGTGGGCCACATAGGTGTAGTACTCGCGAGCCGCATGGGATGGCTTCTTGGTGAGCCGCAGGAAGATGATTCATGCCAGTCGCATGGGGCTATTCTTCAAGTGAGCCGCATGGGAGTAGCCACGTGGCAATCTCGGATCGTGTCGAAGATTTTCTTCTGTTTCCAAAGAGTCTGTCATTATGACAGGGCCATTATGACACTTCATGTCAGAGCCGTCAGCTGTTAAATCATGGCAGAGCATTAAATGGGGCCACTGCTCGATGGCCAGCTGTGTGAAGGGGTCCCATGGGCACACGTGGCTTTGATCGAGCCGCATATCTCTGTTGGTTGTATGTGAGCCGCATGTACTTCTGAACAGCATGCGGCTAGGGGGCTCTTTGAACCGCATAGGACTGTCCCTATGTAAGCCGCATGAACTCTCCTGTAACGAGCCGTATGAGACTAAGAGTCTCTCTGAATCGCATAGGACCACTCCTGTATGAGCCGCATGGGGTTCTCCTGTTCCGAGCCGCATAGATCATTATTCTGATATTTTCCAGGCTTCTACAAGACCCCCTTCAAAGTTTTCAATTTGCAAAATTGAAATACTTTGAATAAGATGCATGGATGTATATTCTTCTGGCCGCATATGACACTCTGACCGCATGGATATCTTGACCGCATAGATTCGTTCAGCCGCAGAGTCTTTTCAAGCCGCATGGATGGCTTAGCCGCAGGAAACTTTTGAACTACAGGGATATATCAGCCGCATAGTTCCTTGCCATGTCATTATGTCATGCATGCAAACCCTTTTTGGGACAGGATCCCAAGAGTTTCTGATCTTTAATTATCTGGTCTGCATCGATAGCCGAAGAGTCGACTTCTTTGTACGAGGCGTCGGTCTTGGTCCTCTATAAATGGAAGGGTTTTTGGAGGGATTTCTCTCTTGGACTCTTCTTGATTTAAGATTTTTGTCTTGCTTTCTTCTTCTGACCGACAGACAACGATGGCACCTAGGGCCTCCAAGGCAGTGAAGAAAGCTGTGGCGAAGAGTAGGAAGTCGGCTTCGTCTCCAACTGCCGTACCCCCCCGTTCGTCTTGATGTTCATGTTGTCGTCGAAGGTAAGGACTGTGTGGAAGATTGGGTGCTTTGAAACCCTAACAGATGCTGCTCTGCCGCATTACTTCGTGCATAATCATTTGATGCGAGTTTTTTTTTTCAAATTTCGTGGTCCGTATATGTAGAAGCATGGAAAATATCAGAATAATGGTCCATGCGGCTCCGGATACGAAGCCTATACGGCTCATATGGGGATTGTCTTATACAGTTCAAAGAAAGACTCTCTGTCTCATGCGGCTCGAGAGTGTATGCGGTTCAGCAGGAATATGCGGCTCGATCCATGCCACGTGTCCCCCTGAGATCCTTCCCTACAGCTGGCCCTTTGAATAGTGGCCTCATTTAATGCTCTGACACGATTTGACGACTATGGCGGCTCTGGCATAAAGTGTCATAATGACTCTGCCATAATGATAGACTCTTCGGGAAAAGAAGAAGATCTCTGACCCGATCCGTCAGAAATCCTAGGTAGCCAGGTAGCAAATCTCATGCGGCTTAAATAGAGAACAGCTTCATGCGGCTCACGGAGAAGTCATCCTATATGACTAGCAGAAATCAGCCATATGCGGCCCACTGAGAGCTCAGCCCCTGCGGCTCAATACAACGCTAACTCATGCGGCTCGCAAAGACTATGCATATGCGGCTCATTGAGAGTTCGTTCCCTGCGGTCCGATGAAGCATTGTCCTATGCGGCTCACGAAGAGTATCTCCCTGCGGTTCAAGTGTTGCCCATCCTATGCGGCTCTGGCAGGACCCACAATCAAAACACGCGGCATCGGATCAATCGACGATTTAACCGAATCTCAACAAATATATCTGACATCATCATCATAATTACTGAGATCAAGGCATATCATTTATCATCAAGCCAATGGGACACGTGGCGAGTAATCGGGCATTGGTATAATCAATCATGAAGATTTAAAGCAATCAACATTAATTGCTCACAAGATTCGGTGCTATCCTCATTAATGGCCGAGATTCATTGTAATCAGGACCAAGGGTTCAGATAGATTGAAGGAGCGCCGACATTCCAAAACAATGATCATTAGCAAACCCTAATGATCATACCTCACTCTTATAAATAGCCAGCATCATTTTTTTGCACAAAGGCCGGCAACAAAAAGAATAAAAAAATATACAGAGTCAGAGAGAGAATACACAGAGAGAGAGAGAGAAGCCAGGAGAGCAACAGAGGAGCAAAAAGAGCGCTTCTTCGTCAACGCCAACCGTCTTTTCACAAGGAGCCAAGGCTGCATACCGATCGTCCAAGGAGTAAGGCAGGGCTGCCGTCACCTTCCCGAGCCTCTATCGTCACCCCCCAGAATCTAAAATAAATAATTGTACTTAGACTGCTGTACCTAGGTTTTCGTCCCTAGGCTTTCTTTGTACAAGCGAGTTTGTATTGTGAGTCTAAGTTCAGTCCTCCGATAATTGTTCTGTACTTTTACAATCAATGGCAAACACGATGGCGACTCTGCTGGGGAGCAACTTCTCCACGGCTGAGGAGTTGGTGACGCAATCGGATGCAGCCAAACTTGGCTCCACATAACAGAAGATGGTCGTCCGCTTCGACCAACAGGCGTTCGAGGAGATGCTCTCTGAAGGCAGCGCTGGCCCGATCCAGAAGCGCACCCGCACCACGAAGGCTCGCAAAGAGTGGAGGCCAAAATCATTTGCTCCTCCTCAAGTCTTCGATGAGATACCCTCTGTTGCTCAAAACGGCGAGAAGGACTCTCCTGCGGCCCCACTTCAAACCGTAGACAACTCTGCTGTCCCCAAGACCGGCAGAAGAAAACACTATGATGCTGGAGTTGCAGGGGCAAAGAGGAACTCTACGCGATCCGAGTCGCAGAAGGGTATTAGCCACAGAGAGAAAGCCCATGCGGCTACATCCGCCAACCGCATGAAGAAAACTCATGCGGCCACATCTGTCAGCCGCATGACTTATGCGGCTACAGTTGCCAACCGCATGGATGAGACTCATGCGGCTATCAAAGTCAATCGTTTGCAGAAAACCCATGCTGCCACAGATGCCAACCGCATGCGGCCAGCCTGCACGGTCGTGACTCCTAGCCGCACGAGAACTCAGCCGACGACAGAAGACAACCGCATGCAGACAGCCTGCACGGTTTCCAATCCCAGCCGCATAGCATCCGCTCCATGCTCCTCTCGATCAGTTTTCGACCGTCTCTCGTACGGTCCGAACCCTGATGATTCTCTAAACTCTGTGGTATTCAACTTGGATTCTTCTTATTATGCACCCACAGTGCTAAGAAGAAGAAGTCCAGGGCTGCGCGGGCTCATTAAGCCCAGACAGCTGCCCCAACCTCTGACGATCGGGGCGTCCCGCTGATTATCACGCGGGCCTCTGATGGAAAGTTGTATCGAACCGCTCAAGTCCAGTCCCCAGCGGCAAACGGACAAAGTGGTTTCTCTGACCTGCGTGAGGCTGTCCTCCACAAACGCAAGGAAAGAGAAGGGGCCTCGGCGTGCAAAGAGTCCTCACATGGACGTCACTGCACCCAGATCATCGTCAACTGCTGCTGCAACAACACGGCAGTGACGGAAGATCGGCCGTCCGTCTTCCAAAGATTACGGCATCCGAGCTCGGAAGACGAAGCACCTCCTATTGCCTCCTACAATTCCGCGCAGAAAGTCCCCGCCGAGGGGAAAGGAAAGAAGATAAGCATCTCCAGCCCAAAAATATCAACCACTACAGCCAAGAAATTGTCGGCTAAACGGTTGCCCTCCACCGGAGTATACCAACACACCCGTTCGAAGACAAAATCTGCTGCAATGGGCGGTTCATCACCAATGAGGGTCGAGGGAGCTGGGGGTGGCACTCCTCCGAACATCCATAACAATCCGATGTTTCAAGGAGACAAGCCCGGAGAAACAACTCTCCCATCAGGTGCAATAGATGATGATGTCCCCGAGGACATCCGTGACTTTCAAGATGAAGCAAGCTCCGAAGCTGGGGGTACTGTTCTTTCTGAATCCGAACCCGAAGAGAATATTCTCACCTACCCCGATGATTTCTCAATGCATGGGTACGACTCGGAGGGCGCACCCTCTACCGTCCCTTCCGTCACTCCTCACGTAAGGACGGTATTCATGACAGACAACAGTCAAGGTGGCTCCAATGATCGCCAACGCATCGACACTTTGGAGGCCATACTGCACGCCTTGGTCAAGTCTGTAGACGAGATCAAAGCGGCGCTTCCTACTCTGCAGGGAGTGACACCTGGCCAGACAAGTGCGGGTCCTCCAGTCAACGTAGATTCAAATTCGGCGGCACCAAACCCGGGCAATAATCCTCCCGAAGTAACGGCTCCGACTGCGACAGATGAGACCCGAGAAGTAAGGAGAGAAGTTCAAGAGCTCCGAGCCATGTTCCACGCCCGAGAAAACTCTCAAGACTTCAGAATTCGGCAACCATATCCTGCTGAATTGAGGGATGTTCCATTCCCACCAAGATATAAGCCGTTCAATATCAACCCCTATGATGGCAAGACCTCAGCAAGTCGGTATATCACTTACTTCGAGGTCACCACCGACCATTTGCCCCATGATGACGCTATCCTCACGCGGTTATTCATCGGGGCATTGGAAGGAGTCGCCTTCGACTGGTACCGCAACCTGCCAGACAATTGCATCCACTCCTTCGCTGGCTTCAAACGCTTGTTCTTGGAGAGGTTCTATGAGGTAGGACAGGACGTCACAATGTCTACCCTCATGGACGTCATCCAAGGAGAGAAAGAGCTGACGAGGAATTATATTGAGCGGTTTTGCCAAACCGCAATGAAGTTACCATCTGGCAATCCGGATTCTTCTCTGATTGAAATTTGCCAAAAGAGACTACTCCGGACAATTAGTCTCTGGATGGGCGAAAGTCAATTCAAGGACTGGAAGGCTTTTATCATCAGTGCTACAAGTGCCGAAGAACGATTGAAGAAGGCCCGCCAGCTGGGGTTGCATATCTCAGAGGAAGAGAACAAGGGCAAGCGTCCCAGCACCAACACCGACAACGGGGGTAGCCCCTCCAACAATCGGGACAACAGAGACAAGCAGGCTATGGTGGCCGACACGGCCCAGAAGCCCGAGTCACGACCAACAGACAAACAATGGCCTCAAATCACTTATTCTTTTGAAGATGGCCACGTCAAGCCTATCTTGGACATGCTCATACAAGGAGATAGAATTCAGCTCCCTCCGCCAAGACGGGAGCCTCGGCCGACTGACTTGGAGAACCCAAAATTCTGCCATTACCACCGTTACGTCCACCATGCTACACACGACTGCTACCAACTGAAACGGTACATCCAAAACCTCATCGATTCGAACGCTCTAGCCATCGATTTCGAGGAGGTAACCGTAGCAGCCAACATGGTATCCGTACAATTCGACAGCTTTCCGCCAACAGAGATTCAAGACGGTGTTATACCCATCCCTCTGGCAACAATAGAAATTGCTAATCTTCCGCCTGCTCGAGATCAAGCTGCCAATCTTGTACCTCTCACTACATCGCGAGAAGAAATTATGTGGGTCCATCCGGACTTGGTCCACGAGGTGACTCAGCCCACAACGAAGAAGAGAAGCAAAAAAGTCAGATCCTGCCGCACCGTCTCGGCAAATGAAGAAGAAGTCACGGCCGTTGTTACTCGATCTGGAGCACAATCTCAGCCCGTGGCTGAGAACCCGACTGATGATCATCCGCCTACTTCTACTGACACTCCGGGACCGGCTCAGCCTTCGACGACCGACAAGCCTAAGCCGAAGGAGACTCGCTTCGACAAATCCCTCCGAAAGGAGATACCTCAGGGGCTGGAGAGGCCCTACAACTTCGACATCTTGGCACAATTGGCAAATACACCTGCCAAATTGTCCTTATACGAACTCCTAAGGCTCTCAAAGGACGTTCGTATTGCATTGAGCGAAGCACTCCAAAATGCCGATGCCTATCTCGCTCAATCTAACCTCACTGGGGAGGACTCAACCATGGATCTCCAAGATAGTGCCTGCACGGGAGCAATGCCCAATATCGTCTTCACTCCGCAGGACATGCTCATCAAAACCAACCTACATGATCGCCCGCTATACTACACGGGATACATCGGCGACGTGAAAGTGGATCGGATGCACATTGATCCTGGCTCTTCCATAAGCATCATCCCGAAAGGTCTGCTAAATCATCTCCGTATTCCAATGCATCGCCTAACACCAACAAGCACCGCCATCAGCGGTTTCAATTCGGGCAGGAGCTACCCTATCGGGAAGATTCGTCTGAAGTGTCAGATTGGCGATCTCCAATCCGAGGTCACCTGCTACGTCATAGATGCAGACACTTCTTACAACATCCTCTTGGGGCGCCCATGGATACACGATTATATGATCGTGCCTTCCACGCTACACCAGTGCTTCAAATATGTCGACAAACACGGCTTCGTGAAGACAGAGTTTGCTGACATCGATCCCTTCAAAGGGGTCGAATCTTACTACTCGGACTCCTGTTTATACGAAAAGTCGAAGAGGCACCTGGATGAAGGAGATGCACAAGCTCATACTGAGACAGCCACGGGATCAGAAGGACCCCTGACGATCCACCTCCAAGCTCGTAAACCGGGCAAGTCTGCACCCCTCACCGCCACTCTGCGGAAGGACGCAATCAGCCTCTCGGCGCAAGAGGAGCAGATGACAATCCGGCTGCCGAGATTCGGCCAAGTGCCGAGACCCACAATGGAGCCACTAACAATCAGATTACCAAGAGTCAGTCAACCACAAACAGGGAAGCTCAACCCCTCGGACAGGCCATTGACAATACGCCTTCCCAAGAAAGGTTGTCGCCTCGATGCAAGGTCTGACACTTCCAGCGAACCAGTCACTCCTCGCTCCACATCGAATGCCAAACTGGGGGTCGCCAGTCTGCCAACTACCCCATGCTCTGCTCCATCAACTGGACCACTGACAATCAAGCTTCCTAGGTCGTCCTCTCAGTCTTCGTTTACACAGGGGGTAGTCGAAGAGGAACCGGAACTAGCCAAGTATGTGGCCGCCCACACTAATGTCCCCTCCGCTGATGATGTAATCTCCCTAGAAAAGATACCTTACTTCATCAATAAAGGGTTATCTTTGAACTACATCGAGCTCAATAAGCTATGTACGATGTATGCTATGGAACACGGCATAGGCGCTCACCTACACACACAGGTGACAAATGTGTACACCGTAATCCAGCTTACTCCAGTAGAAGACGCCTACCGAATACACAAGGGAGGGGATCATCCAGTCATCTTCGGCCGGACGAACAACCCTCATCCCCGCACCATAGAAGAAGACGACCTCGGGTCAGATGCCGGGAGACTGCCTCTGTATCTCTAAAGCCCTCAATCCAAGTATCTCATGCAGAAACAGGGGTATGATCTAGAGACTACGCCAGGATTGAACTATGACACTGGGCGACGATTACCTTTGAAGCCGCCAGCCCCGGCGGGCAAACCATGGAACTACTATAACAAAACTCGATGCGGGTTAGGGTATGTAACGCCTACTACGACCCCGGAAAGTTCAGATGAAGAATGCGACTGGCAGCCGCATTCAACCGGATCGCCAACTTCCGACTCAGATACCAGCATCGGAGATGTGTTCAGACAAGTCATGTCAGTCAACATGACGTTCGCCGACGCTTACCACTGAACTCACACCCTCAGCATTTCAGATTATCGAGTCGTATACCAGCTGGTACCACTGAACTCACACCCTCAGCATTTCAGATTATCGAGTCATGTACCAGCTGGTACCACTGAACTCACACCCTCAGCATTTCAGATTATCGAGTCATGTACCAGCTGGTACCACTGAACTCACACCCACAACATTTCAAGATTATCGAGTCATGTACCTGCTGGTGCCCCTGAACTCACCCCTACATCCCCTTTAGATTATCGAGTCATGTACCCGCTGGTGCCGCTGGACTCCCACTTTCTTAATATGTTAATTTACCGAGTTATGTACCCGCTGGTGCCTTTGAACTCACATTTCGGTCACTCTTTCAGATAGTAAGTCACGTATGATTATACCTCTGAACTTGCTTCCCTGAAAGAGATCCTCCCTCATGATCCAATACCCGCACTCCCAGTGCACGAAAAGGGTAATCGATCCACAAATTTCCGAAAACGGACATGTCATCATTACCTCTGAATCGTTTTCACTTCCACCAAAAACAAACCGCCCCTCACATAGAACCTCCACGTTCTCCTACCTCTGAGTCGTTCTATGTACTCCCTCTTCATTGAGCCCACTCCTGCCATGTCATCATTACCTCTGAGTGGGAAGGCTCCGTCGAAGAACCCTTCATGCTTGCCATGTCCACATTACCTCTGAACAAGTATGACGGTCTCCTTTCGACCTATTATCTGTACCCACAACCGGAGTACGACAAGGATAATAGGTCCACAAATATCCGCTGTTGACCACGAATATTCCCCGTGAAACCTCCCCTGCCATGTCCTCACTACCTCTGAGCATGAAGGTTCCACGGTAAAACCCTCATGCCTACCATGTCCTCATGACCTCTGAGCAAATATGTTGGTTTTCCTTTCACCCTATTATCTGTATCCCGAACTAGGGTACGCCAAGGATAATAGGTCCACAAATATTCCTTTGCTAAAGCTTCTTAGCATAAATCCACTACCCCACCATGCCCCGGGAGCCCAGCTGCTCTACGGCATTCCTTTTTTTTGTTAAGCACCGAGAACATCCATGACCACTTTGCCACGGCTGTTCCGGACATCCTGTCCAAACTTGTTATCCGTACCTAAAACCAAGGTACGCCTAGGATAACAGGTCCACAAATAAATCCCCCAGCAAATCCAAATTCCACAGACGCCACAAGTACAAGAAAGAGATGATGAGTTGAAATAGGCTCATTTATTCAAAATTCAACGTACTACATCATTTGGGGATCACACCCCTTACAAAAAAAAGAGAAAAAAAAGAAAGCAAAAGAAAACAGACGGCTGATCACTGCTCTGGGGCACATAACGCCCTGAGACGGTCTGTCAGCAAAGCAACCGACCGCTCAAACCTCTGGGAGGCTCGACGCTCTGCCTCGTGGGTCAGCACTGCCTCATCCTCCAGATGAGCGTGAGCCTGCCAGTTATCCTCAAATTTCTTAAAGGCCCGCTCCAAGTCATCGGAAGATCGGGAAATCTTCTTGGCCTCCCGAACGATCGACTCCTGCTCCGCCTGAGCAGCCTCCATCTCTGACTCTAAGAAGGCCAGTTGCCTCTGGAGCCCAAGAATCCGCTCCTTCGTATCAGCAATTCCACGAGAAGCAGACTCTTCCCGAGCACGGTAAGCCTGACTCCTGCGACCCAGCTGGTCATACGAAGCGGAGAACTTATCAAGGTCACCCCGTACAACTGGCCCAGCAGTATCGCGGGCTAGCTTAATCCGATCCCGAGCAACAATGAGGAAGCCCCGCTCCCGCTCAATTGCAGCAGGCAAGCCCGCCTGTCGTATCGCCAGTAGCTGGGTCACAAGCTGATCAGCTTCCGTCAGCTTAGGCTCCAGCAGTGCAGCCAATCCCACCCCGCCAGGAAGGGACTTCAGGGTTGCAATTTGACCCCGAGCGCACCGGAGAGATAGAGAAAATGGGGTCCCCCGCCCTATAGCAGCGTCTACGCCCCTATTCAAATGACGATAGAAGCTGTCTACCACGTCCTGCGTCGCCTCGTTCAGAGTCTCCGTGGAGGCCGGTGTCAACAAAAGCGTGGCTGGCAACACCGAAGAAGACGTAACAGAATCTGCCGCTCCTGCCATGAGAGAAACCAGCTCCGTACGAAAGGACGCTTGAACAGCGGCCAACTCCTCTTCGACAGCCTGCAAGACTTGAAAACTCGGCAAGGTCGAGAGGTCGGCCTCCGGAGCCGTATAATCTACAGAGGATGAGGCGGAGACCATCGCCAACCCCATTCCCATCGGCCCAGAGCTGGCAGGAGGCTCCTCGACGTGAGACGGCAAAGGAGAGGAAACGCTCCTTCCTCCCGTATCACGGCAGACTGAACCTTCCCCAAGAACATCCACGGCGGGAAGTAAAGGGTCAGGACCTGCAGGGCCAAGGCAACCATGAATCGATTTGACCCGGAGGATATGTTGATAGAGCAAATAAGCCCCCTCACTAGTCAATATCTGGCTTATCTTACCAGTTGAGGAGTGTGGAGGCCGAGGTTCGCTTACAGCCACCGCAGCCTCTTCACCAACAGTTCCCGAGTCAGGTATAACAGACTCCTCCCCCCTTGCGTCCTCGGGAGGGGATGCACCGAGATCAACGGCACCTTGTTGAAGATCAGCGGTCTCGGAAACGGGTCCGAGGGAACCTTCGTCACCCCGGGCTGAGACCTCAGCAACCTCGGAGCTTCCAGCCGCCGCTGAGAGAGCCCCCGCAGAAAGGACCGCAGCACACATGTCACTAATCAGAGCAGCAAGGGCCGGATCAGCTTCAGGGGTGGTAGACGATTCAGGAGAGGTCGGCTCATCGGACGCCTACAAAGAAAAGTGATTAAGTCATATCCCCAAGAGAAAAGAAAACTACAACAAAGAGATGGCTATGACTTGGTCTTACCTCCAGAATAGCGTCTGTATCTTCACCCTTCTCGGTGATAAGTAATCCACGAGACCTAACAGCGGCTCTCTTAACGAAAAAGGTCGCTCTACTGTCAGAAGACTCGGGTCTGACCCGTTTACGCGAGGAACCAGACACGGCTGAAAGTTGTTCTTCTATCACTACTCCCTTTTGCGTAGTAAACAACAGATCCTCCGTCGGTTCGTTGGGTGTGGGAAGCGGTTGATCCGCTACTTCTTCACCCCCACCAGAGAGGGAACCTTCGCTGTCATCATCATCCTCGTCTTCAGCCGACTCGGAAGGTTCTGATTCAGGGAGGGGGACCTGGAGCGCCAGTTGCTTTCTAACCTTAGCCCCTTTGGGCTTCTCCTCTAAACTGGTACCCACGATAAAACTGGTACTCGGATCAAAGTTAACAGGAGGCTTGTTCGCCATAACGTGATATAAAGCAGCTACGTACAAAATTTCCTTCGGCGCCTTAGCATCGGGAACTGAGAAGCTGGCCCGAGTATGATAAGCGTCGTAATAATTCTACGCTCGGACGCCGTCAAGAATGCTGCCTTCAAAACCCAAACAAGGGTTGGGACAATCAAGGAACAACTGGCTATAACCAAACTGGCGGGAAAACCTGCTAGGTAGGTAAGGCTCCAAGTATACATTATCTCGGTTGCGATAAACCAGATGCGCGGGGCGGATATTGCGCAACCAAGCAAGCATATCCGGAGATAGAAAATGAGAAGGTCCAGTACCATCAAGGTGTACCTTCCTCACTTCCTCATCAGAAAAAAGAGGAACAGACACAAAGAGGTCACACCTATCCACTCTCGCCATCGCCCTCCGACAAGCTGGCATAGTGTTGTATTCCCAAGACCGGTGATGGCATTTGAAGAGAAAAGCATCTTCGGCTGTAGCATCTTCCGCTATCCCAGGTCCCAGTAAAGACTTGTAGTGCATCGCCAACCACCCCATCAGGTAGTGGAAAGACAGTTCTACGCGCTCAAAATCCAAAGTCTTTTTACGAGCAATAACCTTGGATGAGAATGTCCGCAGACCATGGTTTATGCTGCACACCATAGCAGGAAGAAGGGCCAATCTAACTCCGAATACTAGTTTAACGGCAGGGAGGATGAAATGACGACCAATCCTCTCGATAGAATCCGCTCCTCCCGAGACTACGCAGTTCCGTAGCCATATCATCAAAAATCCAGCCAGAAGTGCCTTCTCCGACATCTGTATGGTCCCGTAGTGAAAATAACTAAGAGAGTCAACTTGACTCCCGAATATATCGCTCTTGGATCGCAACTTCTTGACACTTGACATCAGATCCCTTACCTCTGTATGCGTTCGAGGGGCTCGGGGAGTAACTTCGCCAGAAGGATCAACTCTAAAAAGATAATTAATCCAGGATGTGGTATGGGGAGCGGTCCCCTCGGAGCTATCTGTCATTTTTATAGCTATCTGATGACAAGCACTATTTATGGCACAACAACTCCCGATACACCATAACAGAACTCGGGAGTTGCCTGTCCAAGGCCTCGAACTCCTCATTCGACAGGGTATACACCTCGAAAGGCTCATTCCCCCATGGAAGTTTAGAGACAGTATACATCTCGTGAAGAGCAAGCCCCAGCTCCCCTACTGGTGCAAAGAATGTCCCCGTTTGCCGGCTATACATCTCCAAGAGCGCTACGAACAGTGGTTTATTAATGGAAAGCCCGTGACAAGTGCTCCGAATGGCATGGTAAAGCCCCACCTCCCGCAAGAATGTTCCATAGGTCTAAAAAACCCAAGTAGTCAACTGGGCCCACGTAGAGGTGGGGTTTATCCAGTTCGGCAGTGCCAGCCTACCAACAGGATAAGACTTCTTGCGAACGAGCCGATTCAGGAAAGTATCAGCTTGAGTAAGTGTGAAGTTGGGACCGTATACATTCATGAAAGAGCCCGGGGCCAGACCTATCATATACCGGAGGACGGAATCCTTACCCGCATACGCTGACCACATGTTCGGATTATAATGGATGTTGCCCATCAACATCCCTGATTGGGTAGGAGTTAAGTTACACACCATCTTCCTGTCCAGCAACACCATATTGAACCATGACAAAGGATAATGACGTTCCATGAGAGGAATATGGATTGCCACCCCATCCAAAGAGAAATTCCAGTTCTCGGTAATCTCTAAAACTTGGGGATTCTTGATGATTAAAGCATCTCCAAAAAGGAATAAAGGCTTAAGGTATTTCCCATCCAGCTTCCCAGTATTCATCATGGAACGGAGGTAATGGAGGGTCTGATTCTCAATGGCCTTTAACCTCTCCGAAGGCTCATCAGTAGGGAATTGATTTAACACATGCTTAATTAAGTCATCAAGACGCACGCCCAGGGTGAATTGATTTGAACCCACTATAAGCTCCCCAGCAGGATTTACGGGCAGACTTACTGAAGAAAGACAAAAGAAACAAGGTTAGAAGATAGTCAAAGAAAACAGAAGCATTAGAAAGATCATTTGAGTCTATGCGGCTCGGGTCGTCACAGTCACATGCGGCTCAGTATTAGATACGTCCATGCAGTTCCGAGTTAGTCGAGTCCGTGCAACTCAAATTCAGACGAGCTTATAGACCCATGCGGTTCAAATTAAGCACGCCTACGAAACCAGACCCATGCGAGCTGACGCGGATACAAGAAAGCGAGCCTATGCGGTTCGAAAGTGAGCGACGCTTATGCGACCCAAATCGAAAATGCATATGCGGCTCAGATCGAGTATAAATAAGCTCATGCGACCCCAATGGGGGAAGTGCTTATGCGGTCACATCGATAAGCCTCGTACATACGGCTTGTGCATAAAGTATGCAGCAGAGCCATGGCAACAGTTAGGGTTTTTCAAAACGAATCCTATCAGCAATAGGCGGGTGGACGTCGGGGTGAAAAGCAGGCACGTCAGCCGGTGGAGGAGCCGCCATGTTCGTCGTCGCAGTCAATGAAGACGCGGCCTTCTTGCCCTTCGCAGCCGCAGAGGATGATGCGGCCTTCTTGCCCGCAGCAGCAGCAGCCTTTTTGGGAGCCATTGTCGATCGATGAAGGGAGAAGACGAAGAGCAAAGTCTGCAACAGGGGATTTGAGCAAAGAAAGAAGGTAAAGAAACCCAAGGGGATTAAAAGACTCTTATTTATAGGCGAAAGAAACCCATAAAACGAACAAACGTCTCGGATGATGCCTCGGATTATGCGCCGCTTCAAAAAATAAAGACAAAAATGCTTCGGTCAAGACATAACCGACCCTTGGGATCCTCCCCCAAAAGACGGCGTTAAATCAAAACGAATCAAGAGCATTTAATGAAGATTTACACACGTAGTCAGGACACGTGGCAAAGAGCCTATGCGGACAGATGAATCTATGCGGTTGGGACACTTAGGCGACATGAACGGGACCATGCTTCTTATTCAAAGTGTTTCAATTTTGCAAATTGAAAACTTTGAAGGGGGTCCTGTAGAAGCATGGAAAATATCAGAATAATGGTCCATGCGGCTCCGGATACGAAGCCTATGCGGCTCATATGGGGGCTGTCTTATACAGTTCAAAGAAAGACTCTCTGTCTCATGCGGCTCGAGAGTGTATACGGTTCAGCAGGAATATGCGGCTCGATCCATGCCACGTGTCCTCCTGAGATCCTTTCCTACAGCTGGCCCTTTGAATAGTGGCCTCATTTAATGCTCTGACACAATTTGATGACTGTGGCGGCTCTGGCATAAAGTGTCATAATGACTCTGCCATAATGACAGACTCTTCGGGAAAAGAAGAAGATCTCTGACCCGATCCGTCAGAAATCCTAGGTAGCCACGTAGTAAATCTCATGCGGCTTAAATAGAGAACAGCTTCATACGGCTCACGGAGAAGTCATCCTATATGACTAGCAGAAATCAGCCATATGCGGCCCACTGAGAGCTCAGCACCTGCGACTCAATACAACGCTAACTCATGCGGCTCGCAAAGACTATGCATATGTGGCTCATTGAGAGTTCGTTCCCTGCGGTCCGATGAAGCATTGTCCTATGCGGCTCACGAAGAGTATCTTCCTGCGGTTCAAGTGTTGCCCATCCTATGCGGCTCTGGCAGGACCCACAATCAAAATACGTGGCATCGGATCAATAGACGATTTAACCGAATCTCAACAAATATATCTGACATCATCATCATAATTACTGAGATCAAGGCATATCATTTATCATCAAGCCAATGGGACACGTGGCGAGCAATCGGGCATTGGTATAATCAATCATGAAGATTTAAAACAATCAACATTAATTGCTCACAAGATTCGGTGATGTCCTCATTAATGGCCGAGATTTATTGTAATCAGGACCAAGGGTTCAGATAGATTGAAGGAGCGCCGACATTCCAAAACAATGATCATTAGCAAACCCTAATGATCATACCTCACTCTTATAAATAGCCAGCATCATTTCTTTGCACAAAGGTCGACAACAAAAAGAATAAAAAAATATACAGAGTCAGAGAGAGAATACACAGAGAGAGAGAGAGAAGCCAGGAGAGCAACAGAGGAGCAAAAAGAGCGCTTCTTCGTCAACGCCAACCATCTTTTCACAAGGAGCCAAGGCTGCATACCGATCGTCCAAGGAGTAAGGCAGGGCTGCCGTCGCCTTCCCGAGCCTCTATCGTCACCCCCCAGAATCTAAAATAAACAATTGTACTTAGACTGCTGTACCTAGGTTTTTGTCCCTAGGCTTTCTTTGTACAAGCGAGTTTGTATTGTGAGTCTAAGTTCAGTCCTCCGATAATTGTTCTGTACTTTTACAATAAATGGCAAACAGCATACACGTCCCATGAGCCGCATGGAATATATTCCATGTCTGAGCCGCAGAAAAATTGTCATTCAACGGGCCGCATGAACCCTTCTGAATATCCTCTGACTGTTTTTATCATTCATCATCACTTATTTTTCGCCTTTTGGTTCTTGTAGTGTCCCCACCGAATGCTGAGATTGCAGTGGTAGAGGAGCCGCCTCTCCATGGCATCAATCAGGGGCCTCCCTCTGTTAAGGAGGAGGTGATGAAAGAAGAATCAGCGCCTGAGAGGGACAACATCCTCCCTACTATCGAGACTGCTGAGGGTGGCAGCGCTGGGAATTCTGATTCCCCTATTCTAGATGAGGATCTTCCTCAATTGCATCCTTCATATGTAAGGTGGTTGAAGGAGTTGTATACGCACTTCTGCGGCTAGGGTTTAAGGTTTCTCGTAAATGTCTATCTGTAGCCTTTGCTTCTTTTTTGCCTTTCTTCTTGTCTGCATGAAGAACTTTTCCTGTAACCGCATAGATGTAACCGATTTCTGAATGAATGAAATATATTTACTTCACTCTTTTCTTTTTTTTATTTTCTTTTTGTAAGGGATGTGATCCCAAATAATGTAGCACTTAGAATTTCGAATAAATGAGCATGTTTCAACTCATCTTCTCTTTCTTGTACTTGTGGCGTTTGTGGAATTGGACTTGCTGGAGGATTATTTGTGGACCTGTTACCCTAGGCGTACCTTGGTTTTAGGTACGGATAACAAGTTTGGTCAGGATGTCCGGAACAGCCATGGCAAAGTGGTCACGGATGCTCTTGGTATTGGAAAAAAGAATGTCGTAGAGCAGCTGGGCTCCTGGGGCATGGTGAGATGGTGGATTTATCCTAAGAAGCTTAGCAAGGAATATTTGTGGACCTATTATCCTTGGCGTACCCTGGTTCAGGATACGGATAATAGGATGAATGGAAAACCAACATATTTGCTCAGAGGTTATGAGGACATGGCAAGCACGAGAGTTTTACCGTAGAATCTTCTTGCTCAGATGTGATGAGAACATGGCAGGGGAGACTTCACGGAAGATATTCGTGGTCAACAGCGGACATTTGTGGTCAACAGAGGATATTTGTGGTCAACAGAGGACATTTGTGGACCTATTATCCTTGTCGTACTCCGGTTGTGGGTACAGATAATAGGTTGAAAGGGAACCGACATACTTGCTCAGAGGTAATGTGGACATGGCAAGCATGAAGGTTTCTTCGATGGAGCCTTTCCACTCAGAGGTAATGAGGACATGGCAGGAGTGGGCTCAATGAAGAGGGGGTACATAGAACGACTCAGAGGTAGGAGAACGTGGAAGTTCTATGCGAGGGGGCGGTTTATTTTTTTGGTGGAAGTGAAAATGACTCAGAGGTAATGAGGACATGGCCGTTTTGGAAATTTGTGGATCGGTTACCCTTTTTGTGTACTGGAAGTGCGGGTAGTGGATCATGAGGGAGGATCTCTTCCAGGAAAAAAGTTCAGAGGTATAGTCATACGTGACTTACGATCTGAAAGAGTGACCAGAATGTGAGTTCAAAGGCACCAGCGGGTATATAACTTGGTAATTTAGAATATTGAGAAGGTATGAGTTCAGCGGCACCAGCGGGTACATGACTTGATAATCTGAAATGTTGTGGATGTGAGTTCAGCGGTACCAGCGGGCACATGACTCGATAATCTGAAATGTTGTGGATGTGAGTTCAGCGGTACCAGCGGGTACATGACTCGATAATCTGAAATGTTATGGATGTGAGTTCAGCGGTACCAGCGGGTACATGACTCGATAATCTGAAATATTGTGGATATGAGTTCAGCGGTAGCAGCGGGTACATGACTCGATAATCTGGAGAGAATGTCGTTTAGACATAATATTTCTTCAGGAACTTGCCGTTGACGGGCAACATGAGCAAGTCTCCGTTTTGTTTTGCGAGGCGGTAAGCACCGTTGGAGAATACTGTCTCAATAATAAATGGGCCTTCCCACTTTGGCTGGAATTTACCGGCGGTCTTGTGAGTCATGACCATCGACCTCCGTACTGCCAGAACGAGATCGCCCACCTGGAATGTTCTGATTTTGACCTTCTTGTTGAAGGCTCCGGAGATGCGTCCCTGGTATAGCTCAATTCGTTGCTGAGCCAAGAGGCGCTTTTCGTCTAGTGCCTCCAATTCCTGTAGCCGACGATGGTAGTTTTCGTCTGTCGTCAGTTGATGTGTGAGGGTGACGCATAGTGAGGGGATCTGAGTCTCCAATGGGAGGACTGCTTCACTCCCGTACACCAGGGAGAATGGTGTATTCCCGGTAGCTGTTCGAACTGTGGTGCGATAAGCCCATAAGCATTCACCGAGCTTCTCGTTCCAGTCGCGTTTGTTGGAGGAGACAAACTTCTTGAGGAGTTTGATAATTGTTTTGTTGAATGCCTCTGCCAACCCGTTCGTTGCCGGATTGTACGGTGTCGAAGCGACATTCTGAATACGGTGCTTATCGCAAAATCGATAGAATGCGTGGCTTACAAATTATGGACCATTATCATGGATAATCCTTTGGGGCAGTCCAAAGCGGTAGATGACGTGATGCTTAAGGAAGCTGATCACGTTTGAAGTCTTAACTTCTGCGAGCGGGACAGCTTCCGCCCATTTGCAGAAGTAATCAGTGATCGCAAGTATGAAGCGATGTCCTCGGAAGAAAGGTGGGATGATTGGACCAATGATATCCATTTCCTATGCTTCGAATGGCCAGGACGCCACTGTCGGATGTAGAAACTCGGATGGTTGGTGAATGAAGTCCGCGTGGACTTGGCAGGCTTTGCATTTTCTAGCATAGTCTATCGCATCTGCCACCATTGTGGGCCAATAGTAGCCCATTCGGCGAAGACGATCTTGCAGCTTTGGGCCGGGTTGGTGGGCCCCGCAGACACCGTCATGAGCTTCTCGTACGGCTTCTTTGGCTTCTACATTTGACAGACACCGAAGCAGTAATCCGTCGTAGGAGCGACGATACAGCATTTTTGTCTCTGTATCGTAGAAGAATCTGAGAGAACGTCGTCTGATGGAAGTATCTTCCTTTGGGTTCTCGGGCAGGATGTCGTAGACGACGTAGTCGATGAATGGTTGTCTCCGATATAGGGCATCATTGATCGTCTGGGCAGAATAAATCGCCATGAATTGCACATTGTTCTTGGGACAGACCAGTTCGTGGCCTATCACATCTACTGATTGACGAACATAGTTCGGAACTGCTAAGGAAGCGGCAAGCCCGGCTAGGGCATCGGCTTCGATATTTCGGAGTCTAGGGACATGTTCGATGAAGAACCCCTCGAACGACGAGATGATGTCAATCGCTATTTGGTGATAGGGGACCATGTCTTCGTGATTGACCTCGTATGAGTCCCGAATCTGATTGACGATTAGTTGGGAATCGCCGTATGCTTCAAGGTATTCTACCCCCAGCTCTCTTGCGAGTTGGAGACCAATGACCAGAGCATTGTACTCGGCCACATTGTTAGAGCAGGGCTCTGTGAAGGAATAAGTGCGGTTGATCACCAATCCGGTAGGAGAGACTAGCACTACCCCGACTCCGATGACGATATTGCCTTTAGGTTCGGTCCTCGAAGCACCGTCCAAGAACATTCGCCATATATTCTCGTGAGAGGTTGCATGTGAGTTGGCAACCTCATCTGGGATCTCTTCATCTATCCTGGAGGACTCCGAGCCTGGGTGGGCTGCTAAGAAGTCTGCCAGGGCTTGACCTTTGACTGCCTTTTTAGGGACAAAGATTATATGATAAGGGGACAGCAATATTGCCCATGTAGCGAGGCGAGAGCTGAGTGCCCCTGGTTTAGTCATGAGGACCCTAAGAGGGTTGATTCATGATATCACGTGTATCGTTTGTCCGGTGACATAGTGTCGTATTTTCTGAATGGCGAACACCAGGGCGAGGCATTTCTTCTCCACAGTGGTGTATCGATGCTCTGGCCCGATCATCATTCGGCTGAGGTAATATATGGCTTGTTTATGGCCTGCGTCGTTGTTCTGTGCCTGCAGAGCCCCGAGAGAGTGTTCCATTGCTCGTACATAGAGCAGGAATGGTTTTTCCGGAACCGGAGCCACCAAAACTGGAGGATTTGACAAATATTCTTTGATGTTGTCGAAAGCACGTTGACATTCCTCGTCCCATACGAATGAGACTCCTTTCTTCATGAGGTGCGTAAACGGTCGGCATCGCCCGGAGAGGTTAGAAATGAACCTCCTGATGTAAGCTAGCCTCCCTTGGAGGCCTCTGAGTTCGCGGAGATTTCTCGGGGGACCCATCTCCATGATTGCTTTTGTCTTCTCAGGGTCTATATGGATACCCTTTGCAGTAATGATGAAGCCCAAGAACTTCCCGCTGGATACGCCCAGAAAGGACTTCGTAGGGTTTATTTTCAAATTGTGTGCTCACATTAGGTCGAATACCGTCCTTAGATCCTGCAGATGGTCTTCTTTGCAGCGGCTTTTGACGGCTATATCGTCAACGTAGCACTCCACTATCTTGCGTAAGTGGTCTCTGAAGATGATGCTCATGGCTCTTTGATAAGTGGCGCCGGCATTCTTCAAACCGAAAGGCATGACTGTATAGCAGTACGTGCCAATTGGTGTTCGAAATGATGTATGCTTTTTGTCATCAGGAGACATTTTGATTTGGTTGTACCCCGAGAAGCCATCCATGAATGACATACGTTCAAAGCCGCAGGTATTGTCGATCATGATGTCTGTGATAGGAAGGAGGAATTCATCTTTGGGGCATGTCTCGTTCAGATTGCGGAAGTCGATGCAGATTCGAATATTCCCATTCTTCTTGAGGACGGGTACTATATTGGCGACCCAATCAGGATGTTGCTCCTCACGAATGAAGCCACTGGCTATCAGTTTGTTGACTTCGGCTTCGATCGTGTCCATGATGCCTGGGCGAAAGCGTCGCTGTTGTTGCTTGACTGGCTTCGCATCTGGCTGAATGTTGAGTTTGTGAAGAGCAATGTCGGGATTTAACCCTGGCATGTCTTCATAGCTCCAGGCGAACACATCAATGTATTCTCTGACAAGTTCTAGCAGCGACTCCCGTTCTTCGTCTGTTAGGTTTTTACTGACAAAAATTGGTTTTGGAGAAGATTCGCTGCCGAGATCTACTTGTATGACCTCATCTTCAGTAGAAGGTTCTCTTTGTTCAACCCGCTTTTCCCATTGTGCGTCCAACTACTGGGCCCACGGTTCTAGCTCGAGGATTTCGGGAGTGTCTTCGTCTTTTTCGTAAGCGTCGGCGAATGCCATATTGACTGTCATGACTTGTCTGAACACATCTCCGATGCTGGTATCCGAGTCCGAAGTTGGTGACCCGGTTGAATGTGACTGCCAGTCGCATTCTTCATCTGAACTCTCAGGGGATGTAGTAGACGTTACATACCCTAACCCGTATCGAGTTTTGCTATAGTAGTCTCGTGGTTTGCCCGCGGGGACTGGCGGCTTCAAAGGTAATCGTCGCCCAGTGTCGTAGTTCAAACCTGGCGTCATCTCCAGATCATACCCCTGTTTCTACATGAGATATTTGGATTGAAGGCTATAGAGATAGAGAGGCAGTCTTCCGGTATCTGACCCGAGGTCGGCTTCCTCTATGGTGAGGGATGCGGGTTGTTCGTCCGGCCGAAGATGATCGGATGATCCCCTCCCTCGATTATTCGGTAAGCGTCTTCTAATGGAGTAAGCTGGATCGCGGTGTACACATTTGTCACTTGTGTGTGTAGGTGAGTGCCTATACCGTATTCCATAGCATACATTGTACATAGCTTATTGAGCTCGGTGTAGTTCAAAGATAACCCTTTATTGATGAAGTAAGGTATCTTTTTTAGGAGGATTACATCATCAGCGGAGGGGACATCAGTGTCGGCAGCCACATACTTGGCTAGCTCTGGTTCCTCTTCGGCTACCCCTGTGTAAATGAAGACTGAAAGGACGACCTGGGAAGCTTGATTGTCAGTGGTTCAGTTGATGGAGCAGAGTACGGAGTCGTTGGCAGACTAGCGACCCCCAGTTTGGCATTTAATGTGGAGTGGGGAGTGGCTGGTTCGCTAGAAGTGTCGGACCTCGCATCGGGGTGACGACCCTTCTTGGGAAGGCGTATCGTCAGTGGCCTGTCGGAGGGATTGAGCTTCTCCGTTTGGGGTTGACCGACTCTCGACAGTCTGATTGTTAGTGGCCCCGTTGTGGATCTTGGTACTTGACCAGACCTTGGTAGCCGGATTATCATCTGCTCTTTCTGCACCGAGAGGCTCATCGCATCCTTCCGCAGAGTGGCGATAAGGGGTGCGGACCTTCCCGGTTTGCGAGCTTGGAAGTGGATCGTCAGAGGTCCTTCTGATCCCATGGCCGTTTCGGTACCAGCTTGTTCATTTCCTTCATCAAGGTGCCTCTTCGACTTTTTGTATAGGCAGGAGTCCGAGTAGTAAGATTCGACCCCCTTGAAGGGATCGATGTCAGCAAATTTCGTCTTCACAAAGCCGTGTTTGTCGACATATTTGAAGTACTGGTGTAGCATGGAAGGCACGATCATGTAATCGTGTATCCATGGGCGCCCCAAGAGGATGTTGTAAGAAGTGTCTGCATCTATGACGTAGCAGGTGACTTTGGATTGGAGGTCGCCAATTTGACACTTCAGACGAATCTTCCCAATAGGGTAGCTCCTGCCCGAATTGAAACCGCTGATGGCGGTGCTTGTAGGCGTCAGGCGATGCATTGGGATGCGGAGATGGTGTAGCAGACCCTTCGGAATGATGCTTATGGAAGAGCCTGGATCAATATGCATCCGATCCACCTTTACGTCGTCGATGTATCCAGTGTTGTATAATGGGCGATCGTGCAGATTAGTTTTGATGAGCATGTCCTGCGGAGTGAAGACGATGTTGGGCATTGCTCCTATACAGGCACGGTCCTGGAGATCCACGGGTGAGTCCTCCCCGGTGAGGTTGGATTGAGCCAGATAGACATCGGCATTTTGGAGTGCTTCGCTTAATGCAATACGAACGTCCTTGGAGAGCCTTAGGAGTTCGTACAGTGATAACTTGGTCGGTGTGTTAGCCAATTGCGCTAAAATGTCAAAGTTGTAGGGCCTCTCTAGCCCATGGGTTGCCTCTTTTCGGAGGAATTTGTCGAAGCGAGTCTCCCTCGGCCTAGGCTTGTCGGTCGTCGAAGGCTGAGCCGGTCCCGGAGCATCCGTTGTAGTGGGTTGATGGTTTTCAGCAGGATTGTCAACCACAGGTTGGGATTGCGCTCCGGACCGTGTGACGACGGCTGTAGCTTCCTCATTGTCTGCCGAGATTGTGTGGCAGGTCCTAACCTTTCCACTTTTCTTCTTGTCGGTGGAAGATGGTGTGGGCCGAGTAACTTCTGACACCAAGTCTGGATGGATCCATATGACCTCCTCTCAAGATGTGGTGAGGGGTACTAGGCTGGCAGCCTGATCTCGGGAAGATGGAAGATTGGTAATTTTCATTGTCGCTAGAGGGACGGGGACCACCCCGTCTTGAGTCTCTGTCGGAGGAAAGCTGCCGAATTGTACGGACACCATATTGGCCGCCACGGTTACCTCTTCGAAATTGATAGCCAGCACGTTTGAATCGATGAGGTTTTGTATGTACCGTTTCAGCTGGTAGCAATCATGTGTAGCATGATGGACATAGCGATGATAATGGCAGTATTTTAGATTCTCCATCTCTGCTGGCCGCGGTTCCCGTCTTGGTGGAGGAAGCTGAATCCTGTCCCCATGTATGAGCATGTCCAAGATGGACTTGACGTAACCGTCTTCAAAGGAGTAAGTAATTTGCGGCCATTGTTTGTCTGCTGGCTTCGGCTCAGGTTTTTATGCTGTATCGGCCACCATAGCCTGCTTTTCCTTGCTGTCCCGATTGTTGGAGGGGCTACCCCCATTATCGTTGTTGGGACGCTTGCCCTTGTTTTCTCCTTACGAGATGTGTAATCTCAGTTGGCGAGCCTTCTTCAGTCGTTCTTCCGCGCTTGTTGCGCTGATTATGAACGTCTTCCAGTCTTTGAACTGACTTTCGCCCATCCAGAGACTGATTGTTGGAAGCAGTCTCTTTTGGCAAATTTCAATCAAAGAGGAATCTGGATTTCCGGAGGGCAGCTTCATGGCGGTTTGGCGGAACTGCTTAATGTAGTTCCTTGTCAACTCCTTCTCCCCTTGGACGACGTCCATGAGGGTGGACATGGTGACGTCCTGTCCTACTTCGTAGAATCTCTCCAAGAACAGGTGCTTGAAGCCGACGAAGGAGTGGATGCAGTTGTCCGACAGATTGCGATACCAATCGAAGGCGACTCCTTCCAATGCCCCAATGAATAATCGAGTGAGGATAGCATCATCATGGGGCAGATGGTCGGTGGTGACCTCGAAGTAAGTGATGTACCGACTTGCTGAGGTCTTGCCATCATACGGGTTGATATTGAACAGCTTATATTTTGGTAGAAATGGAACATCCCTCCATTCAACAGGGTATGGTTGTCGAATTCTGAGGTCTTGAGCGTTTTTTTCGGGCATGGAACATGGCTCGGAGCTCCTGAACCTCTCTTCTTACCTCTCGTGCCTCATCTGTCGCGGTAGGGGCTGTTATTTCGGGAGGATTGTTGCCCGGGTTCGGTGCCGCCGAATTCGAGTCCGCATTGACCGTGGGACCCATGCTTGTTTGGCCAGGCGTCCCTCCTTGTAGAGTTGGAAGGGCTGCTTTAATCTCGTCTACAGACTTGACCAAAGCAAGTAATATGGCTTCAAGACTGTCGATGCGCTGGCGATCACTGGAACCACCTTGATTGCTGTCCGTCATGAACACCGTCCTTACATGAGGAGTGATAGAAGGAACGGTGGAGGATGTGCCCTCCGAGTCGTACCCATGTACCGAGAAGTCATTGGGATATGTAGGAATATTGTTTTCTGGTTCGGACTCGGAGGGAACAGTACCCCCAGACTCAGAGTTTGCTTCGTCTTGAGAGTCATGGATGTCCTCGGGGACATCGACGTCTGTTGTACCTGATGGGAGAGTTGTTACCCCAGGCTCGTCTCCTTGAAACAAAGGATTGTTGTAGATGTTCGGAGGACTGCTACCCTCAATCTCCAGCGATGTGGATGATGAATTTCCCACTGTAGCAGATTTCATCTTTAAATGGGTGTGTTGGAATACTCCGGTGGAGGACAACCGTTTAGACGACAGTTTCTTAGCTGTAGTAGTTGAGGTCTTCGGGGTGGAGATGCTTGCCTTCTTCCCTCTCCCCTCGACGAGGACTTTCTGAGTGGAATTGCAGGAGTCAACAGAAGGTGCCTCATCTTCTGAGTTCGGACACTGTAGTCTTTGGAAGACTGACGGCCGATCTTTCATCACTGCCGCGTTGTTGCAACAGCAGTTGACGATGATTTGGGTGTGGTGACGTTCAAGCGAGGACTCTTTGCACACCGAAGCCCCATCTCTTTCCTTGTGCTTGTGAATGATATCCTCACGCAGGTCAGAGGAACCACTCTGTCCGTTCGTCGTCGGGGGCTGGATTCGAGTAGTTCTGTACAAGTTTCCATCAGAGGCCCGCGTAATAATCAGCGGGACGCCCCGATGGTCAGAGGTTGGGGCAGCTGACTGGGCTTGGTGAGCCCATACTGTCCTAGACTTCCTCCTTTTAGCACTTACGGGTGCGTAATAGGAGGAGTCCAAGTTGAATACCACAGAGTCTGGCTTATCATCCAGATAACCATCAGAGTCAGGACCGTACGATAGACGGTCGAAGACTGATCGAGATGAGCGTGGAATGGACGCTATGTGGCTAGAATTGAGTACCGTGCAGGCTGTCTGCATGCGGTTGTCTTCTACTGTTGGATGAGTTGTTTTTGAGCGGCTAGGAGTCACGACTGTGCAGGCTGGCCGCATGCGGTTGGCAATTGTGGCCGCATGGATTTTCTGCAAGCGATTGACTTCCATAGCCGTATGAGTTTCATCCATGTGATTGGCAACTATAGCCGCATAAGCCATACGGCTGACAGATGTGATCGCATGATTTTTCTTCATGCGGCTAGCGGATGTGGCCGCATGAGTTTTTTCCATGCGGCTAGCACCCCTATGCGGCTCGGATCGCGTAGAGTTCCTCTTTGCCCCTGCAAGTCCAGCATCATAGTATTTTCTTCTGTCGGACTTGGGGACAGCAGAGTTGTCTACGATCTGAAGTAGGGCCGCAGAAGAATCCTTCTCGCCGTCTTGAGCAACAGAGGGTATCCCGTCGAGGGCTTGGGGAGGAGCAAATGATTTTGGCCTCCATTCTCTGTGAGCCTTTTTCGTGCGGGTGCGCTTCTGGATCGGGCCAGCGCTTCCTTCGGAGAGCATCTCTTCAAACGCCTGTTGGTCGAAGCGGACGACCATCTTTTGTTGTGTGGAGCCATGCTTGGCTGCATCCGACTGCGTCACCAACTCCTCAGCCGTGGAGAAGTTTGTCCCCAGCAGAGTCGCCATCATGTTTGCCATGAAATATAAAAGAACAGAACAATTATCGGAGGATCGGACTTTTACTTCACGTTACAAACTCGCTTGTACAAAGAAAGCCTAGGGACGAAAACCTAGGTACAGCAGTCTAAGTACAATTGTTTATTTTAGATTCTGGAGGGTGACGATAGAGGCTCGAAAAGGCGACGGCAGCCCTGCCTTACTCCTTGGACGATCGGTATGCAGCCTTGGCTCCTGTGAAGAGATGGTTGGCGTTGATGAAGAAAATGCTCTCCTTGCTCTCCTCGGGTTGCTCTTCTGACTTCTCTCTTTCTCTGTGTATTTTCTCTCTGATTATTAGGGGGAAAGCTCTTTTTTTTGTCTATCTTCTTCTTATCGTGTATCTATCTTACAAGGGAATGGCACCTTACTATTTATAATAGTGGGAGTATCATTAGGGTTTGGATGATTACCCTTTCTCAAAATGGCGGCGGCCTGATGTATAATCAATCTGGACCATTCGTTTAAGGCGTAAAGGATCTGGCCATAAATGAGGATAATATTGAATCCTATGAATGATCAATGCTGATTGCTCTAAATCTTCATGATTGGCTGTGTCAAGCTTGGATCTCTCACCACGTGTCCCATTAGCTTGATCAGGAATGATATGACCTGATCTCATTAATTATGAGGATAACGTTAAATATGGTCATTGGAATCTGGTAAATCTCTGATTGATCTGCATCCCATAATCATCCTTGCTACCAGCTGTTAAGTCGTGGGGGCCATTGAATCTATGCCACGTGTCTTAATGGTGGATTCTGTCAGAACCGCATGATATCCATAAACCGCATGAGACAGCGTCTCAGTGAACCGCATAAGTATAGTACTCATGAGCCGCATAGGATGGCTTCTTGGTGGGCCGCATAGATATAGTACTCACGAGCCGCATGGGATGACTTTTTGGTGAATCGCAGGAAGATGATTCTTGCCAGCCGCATGGGATGACTTCTTGGTGGACCGCATAGGTGTAGTACTCGCGAGCCGCATGGGATGGCTTCTTGGTGAGCCGCAGGAAGATGATTCATGCCAGCCCATGGGGCTATTCTTTAAGTGAGCCGCAAGGGAGTAGCCACGTGGCAATCTCGGATCGTGTCGAAGATTTTCTCCTGTTCCCAAAGAGTCTGTCATTATGACAGGGCCATTATGACACTTCATGTCAGAGTCGTCAGCTGTTAAATCATGGCAAAGCATTAAATGGGGCCACTGCTCGATGGCCAGCTGTGTGAACACGGAACCCTCTCCTAGGGTTCAAATATTGATTGGTATTGATTGTGGGGATATTGGGGGAATAGTGTAGCATTTATGACCAATATCCCTCATATTGTATATTGTTATTGTGCGAGCTTACCCCTCTTACACACGGGGATAAGCCGTATCGCGTCTAGGATGCTATTGTACAACACAAGCCGGTCATAGACGTTACATATTCAAATCACATTGTTTCAAGTATTGAATTGTTAAATTGCTGGAAAATATTGTTTCAATTGTTTAGCTTGCACTTTTTCTTTATTATTTGAAATGTGAGATACATACTCGTACTTGCTCCTTTCCTAATTGGATCCCCTAATAGGTGATATTGATGACGCTGAGCTATTGTACAATAGTTATTATGATCATGTGCTATACCCTGCGATGTTACCAGAGTCTCCCTTGGAGGACGCGGATCCTGATGTCGAAGAGCCGGCCGTTTAGCTAGTTGCTATTTCCTTATTTTCTAGTTTCATTATGTTGGAGATTATAGACTTTTGGTTTCAGTATTTATTTCAGTATTTTCCTTTCCAGTTGTATCTCTCTTTGTTGAATAAAAGTTTTAAATATTCGTAAATTCGTGTTGTGACAAATGTATAGATGTTGTTGAGATTACCTGCAAATAGAAACAGCTTACTGCCGCCGTCTCACAATGGTGCAGGCTGGGCATGACCCGATTCGACCCAACAATTTGGGATCGGGTCATGACATATTTTTAGTGGTGGCCCATACAGGTCAATCAACAACTTAAGTGAACATACCTAGAAACAACTAGAACACTAGAATATTGATTTGTCACAACATAGGACCGAATTTTCTATATATAAGTAACTATTTTTGCTTGTTTATAGATCGGTAGGTTACCTTGTTTATGCTTGCCCCTAAACTTGCCTGACTATGAAGACAACCTGACCTATACCTATCAGTCGGCACTAGCAAGATCTTATTTTCTATGCATGACGCAAGAAAATATGACAAGAGAATCGTAGTAGTAGATTGAGCAGCGGGAGGCTGCTCGAACCAGACCAGGACCAGAAGAGCTAATGATACCTAGAATTATTGATTAGCACTAGATGATACCCTACCGAAGCATAGCATATTACCCTTGATTATACTTTTTCTGGCCAATATCTTTCCCAAAGTCATGTCTCCCCTACGATACAATTTCTGAAAATTGTAATCTTAATAAGAATGTATGTAAGGCGGTATTTATCAAGGATATATTGGTGATTAAAAATTAGAAGAATAGAATTTTGGAATACCTAGATATTAGTTGGTACTGATAACAATTGGAAGTGATAATGACATAAGGAGTGAATTTTGACCTGAACAAATTACAACGTTAAGACAAAAGACTTATCGAGGAAATGAATTACGAGATGTAAGGATAAAAAGTTATGGATACTTGGGAATCGAAAAACATTCATGGAATAGTCAAGGATGCAGATAAGGATCAGTCAACTTTGTGGCTTAAGTAGAGGTTGTTGAAATAATAAATACTGAGGTGTTCTTTAATATATATATATATATATATATATATATATATATATATAATATATAATATATATAATATACATGGTGAACAGAGAGTCTACTATACTCACCATGTTATAATATAGGGCCGAAATTATTTATTTTAAAATATTTATTTTGGCTTGCTTATAGTTTTATAGGTTACCTTGCTTACGTTTGTACCTAAACCTTATCTAAATTAGGCCGATTATATGATGGTATGTTTTACTGCCTATTTTATTTTCTAGATTTTTGGTATATTTTAGTGTCCCATGGCTTTCGGGATTATTTTCTTCCATATCTTTATCAGATTCTAGCATACTTTAGGATCCATACTCTTTCGCCATTTTTGGATTAAGATTAGATTTTTTTTCAATCTCCTTCTTTAGCAAACCTATTTCCAACTTCTCCATTTGTTGATCAAATCTTACTCCTCCATTTTTATTTGGAATCTAGATCCATTCGCTATTTAGAGTTTCAAATTCTTCTATAGCAAACCTAATAAACTCTTATCTACCCAAAGTATTTCTACAACTAGTGTATCCAACCATTTCTCTTGACCTTATTTCCAATTGTTTTTTTCAGAACCAATTTCGAACCAAATTCTTTTGGAACCATAAAGCCCCAAGGTTAATTGTTACCAAAGAATTGTTTCAACTTAACTGGTTCGCATATCTCCCAAGGGAACTATTTTAAAAAAATAATTCCAATATGGATTGATGTTTCCTAAGTTATTCCAAGTACCAAAAATATTTTTATTTGTTGATTTCCTCCACTCAACTCGAAACCTTACTCTCCCTAGGCAACTTTTTGATCAATTCAAGACCTATAAAGATTTTAAACTCAATGCTTGAGTATCATGAAGCACGAACGGTCAGAGAATTGATTCCATCATAATATTGAATTTCCTTTAGTCATTGAAAAACTTTTTGAATTGTTGAATTATCTCTTTGAAATTCCTATGGACAAAGTTAAGAAAATATTCAGTGACCTAATATGGCTTCGCACATATGCATCGCAACCATCTATTTGAATTATAGAAACTGCGAGAATACTGCAGCCAGTTGCGCACTAGCGGAGCATAGACTCTAAGTTGAAGTGATTCAGGTGTTGATAGGTTTCTGGATATTATTGAGACTACGTCCTAAATGCATCAAATTATTCTCCTATGTTGTTCAGCCAGAAAATAGATAAAGTTGATAGACTACTCGAAAACCTATTACTATTCAAGTTATGGAACCAAAATTTTACTGCAGTCATGTGCACTCTGGCGAGACATGAATTTGAGGCAAAGTGACTTCGGATATATTTGGGTTTTCAAATATTATTAAGACTATATCCATAATATGGTTGTCTTTTTTGCACCATCAAATTATTCTGACTGTTGTCCGATTAGAGGATTTGTATTTCTAGCAGCTTTCCATTTTCAGAAATCTCTTATCACAGCCAGAAAGGATAGATTTTCTATAAAATTGTACTTAATTTTTCCTAAAACTTATTAGGACCATATCAATCTCTATTGGCTCAATCTCTTTCCTGTTTCAACCTTAGTACGTTACATATATATATTTTTATATTTATTTATTCATTTATTTTATCTTATTTTAGTTACATATTTTGGAAGCTGTAGATAGTTGTGGTTAGCTTTACATATTAAATAGTTGATATACATCTTGTGGATGACCATATGTATATAGTTGATAGCTATATGCGGGAGAAACATAGATTGTTACTTATCTCATTCCTTGTAAGGGATCCTTGGGATTAATATTAGATAGCTAAAGGGTAGAAAAGGTAGAAAAATACATTGAGTAAGCTAGCCTTGAGGGAGTGGTATACCTAGCTTGTGACTTATTTGGAATAGAATCGTTAGTAGTGCTCGCTAGCGTCTAAACCTCATTCAAAAATGATGGTATTTGACGATTTTGAATTTTATGCTTAAAGGAAGAATTATTGTAGATAAAGGAATACGTAGGTAGAGTTAGCGAGGGAAGTATAGGATTTGGTAATGTTCTCCCATGGAGGAAATGAATTTGGATAATATATATAAACATGTGAATATAATGATCAAGTAAAGAAACACTTGACGAGGATCAACTTTTACGGTTAGATGACTACTATACCTAGAAGGGACGGATATAGCAATGGAAGGAATAACACGAGCAATGGAATGATAGGTTCTAGAGAAAGAATAAGCGGAGAGGAATTGAGATAAGACCATTGGCATACAACGATGGATGAAAAATTGATTTACGTGATTTATAATTCCATATATATATTTAGTTTTAATACCTTGACAGATATCTTAGTTTTATGTAGATACCGAAAGTTCAGCTAGTTAGAGATTGGTTTTGCATGGTATTAATAAGATAGTTATCTTGTAAGTCTTTTTCCTACATATCTTATCTTCTGACCATTGAAATAGTGAAACGATATTCTTTCTATTCCCTTTGATCAACACTCGGCCTCAGTAGAAATATCTTACTCGATTACATCCCTATCATAGTGATCTTATTCTAATCATCTTTGCTATCCTACCATCATACAACTTTTATCTTTCCTGAGTCACAAACCCTTGTACCCCATTCCAATTTGATTTGAAATTTTAGTCCCTCATCTCAGAAGATTCTATTACTTTCTGCCTTTTCAATAAACTGTTGACAATCGCTTCTTTCTTGCGTTATCTGTTTCACGAGACCTTATTTGATTTTTTTTTCTATTTTATGATCATAATTGTACCTAGCTAGATTTTCTCGTTCCTAAAATGATTTTTGATCACAACAACAATCCAACCCTATCTCAGATCATATCATGATAATTCTGATCGTGCCAATATTTTATCATTGTACCTAGTAATCATGCCTAGAATCCGATCGTACATGATGATTTAAATTCCATGTTTGATCAAGGTTAAGTGATTTTGATTGTACTCCGGCCCTTATCTTTGAAATTTCGAGGATAAAATTTTCCAAGGAGGGAAGGTTGTAAAACCCTCTTATAAGATATTAAAAAACAAAAAACAAAAACAAGTGGAAACCTACACCTGTTCAACACCCCTCCCCTTCTCCCTCTCACGATTCCTTAACCCCATAATTTTCTCAACCACTCCCATCTTCCTTCCCTACTAAAATACACATCAACTACCCCCTCCAAACCCACCAATACCCTCACCTCCCTTTTCTTTCCCATCACTCACCAGCATCTCCCCATCTTTCTTTACCTCTCCTCTTCCTTCCCAACTCCAGCCCCCGCGCCCCGAACGGCCGTCGCCCGACCGGCCACCCATGCTAGGCCGCCGCCACCGCCTCGCCTCCAGCCCGCTCGGCTACCGCCCGGCGGACCCGCGCCAGAGCCCGCTCGGCCACCACTTCGCCGACCCCTCGAGCCCCTTCGGCCGGATCCCACCGACCCGCGCCCCTGTGCACTGTTCCGGCGCCGTCCGTCCGAGCGCCCCCCATCCAGCGGCCGATCTGCTTTTTCCGTGCCCCGCGGCCGCGACAGCGCTGTTCCGCTGTCCGATCTGCTGTTCCCGGTCCGTCCCGAACCGAGCCGCTGTCCGCACTTCCAGTGTTGTCTCGAAACGATCTGCGTGGATATTTTCCTATTTCTATTTTACATCTGAGAGCTCTAGCCGAGCACCCGAGGGATAATCTCGTGTCCCAGTGTCCCTCCCGTAGTTAGTCGGTGATGACGCGGTCCCGACCCCGTTACGGGGATCAGCATTTTATATTGTTGTGTTAGGGGATACGCGGTTTTGTTGGTTACGTCGCAGCGTAGTTTCTTTTTGCTATACAGTGTGCTGTGGGTTTATTTTCTAGTTTGGATGTTCCTAGTATCTATGTTTTGCTCTTTTGTTGGTCATTCACTGTAGACTAATTACGCTTGAGTTTATTTATAGCTTCTGTGGCTTATATTTAATTTGGATGCTGTGGTTGGCTTTTGGGTTGGATATTCATTTTTGTTGGAGATTGGTGTTCCCTGGTTTGGGACGTTTTATTTTGTGTGGTGGATCAGTATCGCCCCGTGGCTAGGTGGTCCTAGTTACAGAGGACGTGCTGCCCAAATTTTTGAAAAAGTATTTAAAAATAATATTTTATAAGTTCAGTAATTTTTGTATATCAAAACCTATTTTCTAAAACCCTGGTCCTTGCAAATGGTTTCATTGGTTTTGATTTGGTTTAAAGTGTTGGTTGGTTAGTTTCTGTATCCCCTGTAGGCGACGACCGTATCGATCGGATGAGCCTCGTCGAAACGCAAACGCTACAGGATTTCTTGTACGTTGAGGAGTAAGCCTAGTAATGTGAGATTGCATAACCAACTCTGAGACACCATCTTTCATAAATTTAATTATATTCTACTTTAGAACTGGTTACTGGCTTTTAGTATCTTGGGTGCAGGGCCTCGGCCTTCTGATTGGACCGTTTTACGGCACTCAGAGCTCGCCTCAGTCTTATTAATTTAATTTAATTAAATTGTTGTAAGGGCATAAGCCCAGCTTTCTTTTTATTTTATGTGGCCATGTAATTGTGTAGCTTAGGTTTTCTATTTTATTTTCTGGGTGTTGTTTACGTAGCTAGGCGCATAATTAAATTGGATATTAATTATTTTTGTATAAAATTAATAAGGATTTCTCACATTAAATAAAATAAATACTGACTACTAATAAATTAATAAATTTATGTTTTCCCATTTAAAGAAATTTAGTTTTATATATATTATTAAAATATAAAGTTTTGCCAATTAATCGGTAGTTGCTATCTTTCCCAATTAAACCAGTAACAGGCTTATCCAATTAAATGACAACAAATGTAGCTCGCGACGTTAGACAGTTTTCGGTAGATTAATTAATAACTCAAAACTTGACTAGAGTTTGTTTCTAGAAATTATAACTAGCACACCTAGATATGGCTTCTTATGTTTCTAAGTCAGGATTCTCAACTGTAGGATTTCGAGAACGTAGTTGACTTTCTCTCCAGTACCGACATCCTGATCCAGTCATAAAAACAGAGGCAAGTTACGGTTATGCTATCTTATATTTTAATTAGTAATTATCAAGTTGCATGTTTAAACCATATTGCTACACGGAACCCTCTCCTAGGGTTCAAATATTAATTGATTGTGATTGTGGGGATATTGGGGGAATAGTGTAGCGTTTATGACCAATACCCCTCATATTGCATATTGTTATTGTGCGAGCTTACCCCTCTTACACACGGGGATAAGCCGTATAGCGTTGCTAGGATGCTATTGTACAACCCAAGCCGGTCATTGACGTTACATATTCAAATCACATTGTTTCAAGTATTGAATTGTTAAATTGCTGAAAAATATTATTTTAACTGTTTAGCTTGTACTTCTTCGTTATTATTTGAAATGTGAGGTACATACTCGTACTTGCTCCTTTTCTGACTGGATCCTCCCCTTCCCAATAGGTGATATTGATTACGCTGAGCTATTTTACAATAGCTATTATGATCATGTGTTATACCCTGCGGTGTTGCCAGAGTCTCCCTTGGAGGATGCGGATCCTGAGGCCGAAGAGCCGGCCGTTTAGCTAGTTGCTATTTCCTTATTTTTCTAGTTTTATTATGTTAGAGATTGTAGACTTGGTTTCAGTGTTTATTTCAGTATTTTCCTTTCCAGTTGTATTTCTCTTTGTTGAATAAAAGTTTTAAATATTCGTAAATTCATGTTGTGACAAATGTATAGATGTTGTTGAGATTACCTGCAAATAGAAACAGCTTACTGTCGCCGTCTCACAACGGTGCAGGCTGGGCATGACCTGATTCGACCTAACAATTTGGGATCGGGTCATAACATTTCATCCTCAAAATTAAAAATAAACATAATACACAAATTTTAATGTGACAGAATATGAAGGAAGTCTAGGTACGTTAAATCATGACTCGGTTTTCAAAAGGATGGTTGAGGTAGTTATGGTAGGAATCCAAACTGGCACCATATTCTACAAGGTAAGGTATCTTGGTCTTACATGGGTTATGAGTACTCAGTTTGTTTGAGGGAATGGGTCAAAATTGCATGGTTAATGTCAAATGGACAAAATGGGCATCCGTGGTTGGTTATAAGGAAAATGTGTCTTACATGTTGTGTAATTGAGATGGAGCGCAGAGTGGTGTATTTATGTGGGGCATGTATGTCATGTGTGTAGAGTAGCTCGTCTAGTTCATGAGTGTGAAATTTGTTCGAAGCAAACGGCTTGAGTTGTGCTCAAACTATCAAAGTCACGGTAGAGGGTTTCAATTGGTACAGAATAAAAAGACATTTATGAACCACTGATTATTGGCCTAACTTGGAACGAATCATTTGTTAATCCTTTGAGAGGCTAGCCTTGGTAATAGGAAATAGTTGTTACAACGAGATTCCATTCATCCCACAACATGGCTACAAAGAGATACGGTTATGAGATTTATGGAAGGAGAATTTTTGAGCCAAGAGGTGAGGACTACATAATAGGTGTAAGGATTTATGTCATCAAGTTTGGTTTTATATTCCAAATAAGGCGATATGCAATGATGGGTTTAACTGGGTTCGAATGGATTCTCTAATTGGACTTCAATCTTTGATTGCATGAACCTTAGATTTTAATCTATAGTCGCTAGACAAATTCTCATAGAATTAATCTAAACATCCCTACTAGGTTAGGGTAATGTAGAATAGGTTCCAATTCAAGTGGTTGAGCAACTTTCTCGTCGGGTTGGTAGGATAGTTTCTGTAAGTCATAAAGATGCCTTCTGTGGCTTTTGTGTTTAAGTAGCATAAGAAGACTAAATTGAGTGGCACACTAGTGGCATGTGCGTAGTGGGCTTCGAGTAGATAACCACCATATATTTGGTCAAAATATTTGAGTCAATGTTGAGTCTCTAATTGGAGTCGAGAAGTATATCGGTATCATGGTAAGGGTTATCATTAGCCGTCTTGACCTGAAAGTCGTATCATAAAAATAGAGTATAAGAAGACGTGTTTTAGTGGGACATAATATGCCTACGTGGAGGTGGGCTCGTCTAGGTCGTGCATGTGCAATTTGTTGGAAGGTAACAGCTGGTCTCGTGCTCCGAATATAAATGTCATGGTCGGGAACACCAAATGATCTAAATGAAAAGTGGGAGTTCATGGGCACTAATTATATCCCTAATAGAAACCAACTTGTGGTAACACTAGTATATCCTAAAAGTTAGGAGACTTACACTCTACTCAATATAGAAGCTAAGACATAGTTTTAGGACTAATGAGGTTAGAAAATTTTAAAGTTGTGGTATCGTGCTTGGGCCTTGAGTATAAGGAATATCACACAACGTGATAGATAACATGACATGGTAGATATGAATCAATTGGAAGGTAGTTCTCTGAATTCGAATAGATGGAACGATTGTGTAAACATAGCTTTCATGGCCATCGGTGGTATGACGAGATAATAAAACATTCTGGATATATCTTCCCACAAGTATGAGCATTTGTTTTTTTGCAGTAAGTAAAAGCGAAAAACAATAAAGGGTTTAAGGGAGAGGGAATCAATGCGAAACGGTGTTCCAAGGGCGATTAAATACTTCAAACAGAGTTGTCAAGGCAGTTGTAGACGAGTTCATAAAGGCACTTATATCTCAATCTACATGGGATAATCATATGAAGAGCGAACCAAGTGCACTATGGTTGATCAGACCATAATACATTGATTCTAATTAGACAATATACTTGTGGGCATCCCTAGCATACATATGACCTGAACAAGCTCGATAAAGAATAAGCTTGCAAAACTAGGCTATAAATAGCGTCATCATTTACAGTAGTGCAAAGTATAAGTACGTGAGATAATGATGAAAGCACTTATAAATGGTTTAAGTTTCATAAGGAACTAAGTCTTGTCTGGTGTTCCTATTTATACAGTCGTTCTACTGGCTCTGGTATTAGGCCGTGGTTGACCAATGGAGTATGGGCTACTAAAACTCTATATTCTAGGAAAACATATCTTCCTACACTAACATATATTCATTGTCACCATGTTACACTTTAGTACTAGGGTTACAAGGTTACGAGTTGTAGGTTGTAGTCATACTATCCAACTTATGAAGTCAACTAATAGGGTGGCTGAGGAATATAACACGACTCGTATGAGTTATCTTCCTAACCTCTCTATCAAGCACGGAGGAAATGATAAGAATTCCATTGGAAAGGATTCAAGCAGAAGAAATTCAAGGTAGTTGAACGAGAGTTCGAATTTGGATATCAAGGGAGGATATCAAGCTTATGGATGAGATTCCTAGATTCTAATCCCATATGAAGGCTCACATCGGTACAGTAACGTAACCGAAGTGTTAAACTCGACCTACATGGGCCACCACAAAAACATGTAACGCCCCAGTCCCATGGTACTTAGGACTTAGTACGTAGACATGTCAGCTGCTCACATACAAAGTATACTCCAATATATGAATATCTCGTATGTATACATAAGATGTGAAATTGCAGTAAACCATGATAACTAAATCTCATCCATAAAATAAAAGAATAATAATATAAATCAACTATGAATTTTTGTCATTTATACATGTAGTTGGATGGAGACAAATCTATTACCAAAAATTTAAAAGAGAAGGATAATACACGGAAGAAAATACGAAGGAAATGTAGCAAGTCGACCCAAGGGCAATCATCGACGAATGAATGGAGAAGATCACGGCCTTGGCTAAAACACCTTCAAATATCACAAAAGCACACACCTGGAGAGATCACCAGATCCTCAGAGGGACGTAACAAGATACATAAAGAACATGCCACATAACTGAATATATATAATATGTCATCAATCATAAGTAAAGTAACATAGTCTGAATTACAACAAGATCCAATATCTCATCATCGAAACAGTGGACTACCCCTACAACCAAACAAGGATAAGGGGTAGTACACTATACCGCGATGCGACATTGTCCCAAGCTACTAATGGAACGGGGGTGATATGACATTGACGAAGGTTACCTGACCATTCCAATGTGTTTATGCAGTTAAGAACAAACCTTTTGTCGCATGAGCCCTGACTGTAAATAGGGTCTACTATAGTCCCCACTTGAGCACTAGTGACCTAAGCGCATGACATTCAAAAATGACAGTGGCCAACCTGAGTGGATCATCTTACCCCAAGCGCATAACGTTCAAGAACGTCAGTGGCCAACATGAGGGGATAAGTATACCCGTATCTCCAGCAGAGCTTCCGGGTTACAAGGGAATGTGTAATAGAAGCCCACACGACAAAGAAATATTATCCCCTTCCTATGCACCTATCTAAGTCGCATCCGCGATCATGTACCTCTACTAACTGCTAAGTCTCCTAACATGCCTCTATTAGCAGTTAGACTTAACGCATGCGCACGAGTGATCAGCCAACACGCACGTACCTCTAAATGCTACTCATCTCATACATATCTTGTGGTACAACTGTGTCAAGGTTTATACTATATACTACAAATGGTAGTCCCTTAACTCTATGTCCATATGGAATCAAAGGATAATAAGTAAAGTAAAGCTAATATCACTGAGCAGGCAATAAATCAGGAACTATAATAATGGTACAGCTACAAGAACTAGAAATAAGTAAACAATGATATGCAATAACAAAAATGCAGACTAAATATAAGCAGTAAATATGGAAATGTATCTTACCTGAGGTTGTGTGCAAAAGGGCGACGTCCAATAGCTCGAACTGTCAGAATAGTGAAGCGATGAAAGACAAATCCCGTATACGTCCTCGGATGCTGAAATAAATACCACGAACGTGTTTGGAATATATAATATGTCTAGGAAATGCCTGTCCAAAAGTTTAATTCTGGAACATGGGCAAAATCATAAGTTTGGGTCGAAACGATGACCGCCGTTGGACCCTTTTGTACCGAAATGCGTGCCAGAACCTACGGTCTCTAAAGTTGTCAAACTACATATCTACGAATTCGGTTTGAGGATATGAACCCAACCATAAGTCCAAAGTTAGATTCCGACGGATTGTGCACAATTTTCTCGTTGGAGCGGGTCGCAGGCCCGCCAAATAGACGTTTCGGTCAACCTTCTCAGAATCGAACCAAACTTGGCATACAGGAACAAAAAATAATACGGTCTTGCTGGCGCAAGTTTTATCTCGATTTGACGAATGTACACAAATTAATTAGGAAATTTGTAAAAGGTCGATACGGGGGTATCTTGATGGATACGTACAGATTTCGTCGCACACACGCAACGAAATCGAGTTCCGTCAGGTCCCACACATCGGCAACATCCATACTCGCCTTTTGATGTATACAGTGTGCGACTACGTCGCCCAGTTTGTCGGGGCACATGTCGTATTTGGAATTTTTCTAATTTTTTTGTAGTTCAAAAACTAAGTTTTTCTAAAACTTTGAATCAGTTTTAACAATAACTTAAGTTGCCTTCCAAAACGAAGGTTTCAAATACGAACGGTTTTTTTTTTTCATTTTCAATCATTTTTGAGGATCTTCGCAAGGATTTACTGGTCAACATGTTCCCGTAGAATCTATTCTACTTGAACAGGATCATAGAGGGTCATCTAGGCTTTTCGGAGCAATTTACGGATAGAAAACCGAGTGAATGTAGAGGAAGAAATCGTACCTCAAACCTTCGCTCCCGGCTTACTTACTACTGCTGTGCCTGGTTGTGCTTGTCGTGCGCGCGCGCACGTCGAGCGTGCTCTGTCGGCTCCGTCGGTCGTCGACGCCTTGTAGGGGGGCGCTGGGTCGACCATAGGGTTAGGGGTTGGGTTAGGGTTAGGGTTCGACTGGTTCGTCACTCTTTCTCTGTTTCTATATATGTACGTATTGTCGGGTTTCTTTTTTTCCTCTGTTCTTTTCGTGGGCTCGGTTTGGTGGTGGTACTGTTCCCGCAAGGGAACAGTAACCCAAAGCCACCCTTTTTTTTGCTTCTCCTTAATAATTTATATATATATATATATATATATATATATATATATATATATATATATATATATATATGAAAAGTAGCTAACAGTATCATATAATACCTATATATGTTCATATCTTCTTGAATAAATATAATAAAAGTAGTTAAAATAGTTTGAATTAACACTTGAATAAGGAAAAAAAAGTATAAATTTGTATCCGATATATATATATATATATATATATATATATATATATATATATATATTTTATATATATATATATATATATATATATATATATATATATATATATATACTACTTTATTATATTTATTCAAGAAGATATGAACATATATAGGTATTATATGATACTATTAGGTATTATATAATACCTATATATGTTCATATCTCCTTGAATAAATATAATAAAAGTAGTATATATATATATATATATATATATATATATATATATATATATATATATATATATATATATATATATATATATATATATATATATATATATATATATATATCTTAAATATATATAATATATATATCTTAAATATCTTATATATATATATATATATATATATATATATATATATATATATATATATATATATATATATATATATATATATATATATATATATATATATATATATATATATATATATAAAAGATATTTAAGATATATATATTATATATATTTAAGATATATATATATATATATATATATATATATATATATATAATATATATATATATATATAATATATATATATACATATATATATATATATATATATATATATATATATATATTATATATATATATATATATATATATATATATATATATATATATATCTTAAATATATATATATATATATATATATATATATATATATATATATATTATATATATATATATATAAGATATATATATATATATATATCTTAAATATATATATATATATATATATATATATATATATATATATATATATATATATATATATATATATATATATATCTTAAATATATATATATCTTAAATATATATATATATATATATATATATATATATATATATATATCTATTATACAAAACACAAAGGTTTTTGAATTCTAGGGCTGACTGTGCCAAGATAAAGAGTGGTTGGGATTTAATCTTGGTGAATCAACGGTTGTGGATGAAGAGAGTAAAATTTTATGGAAAATCCAAAAATGTGGTTAGAATTTAATATTATAGAAAGGAAAATAATTGTAACATTGTAACACCTGGAGTACAATTTTCCAAACTCTCTCTTTCTCTCTCTATTTCAGTTTCCTAAAATTGTCATTAGTGGCATGCCCAACCTCTCAAATCAGTAAAGGGAGAGAAGAGAGAGAGTTCAAAATAAAAATAGAAGGAAGCTGAAGTAGAAGGAGCACCCCCGACCGCCGCCACCAGCAGTCCGTCTTCTTCCGCGACCTCGCCTCCCCCATCTCCTCCTCCTACCGCCTCGTCAGCCGCTTCGCCACCCCCGACCAGGCCTCCATCGTCTCGCCCTCTGGCGCGACAACTTATCCTCCGCCGCCGCTGCTGACCCCCCTCCCCTCCCGCGTTCACCCTCGACGACCGCCTCGACTTCTCCCCCGAGCCCGACCTCCTCCTCCCCCATCCTTCCACCCCCGAACCCGCTTCCGCCTCCGCCCCGACCCCGAAGCGGAACCACCCCTCCACCCCTTCCCCGGCCAGGGCCATCGAGCGGAGTCCCGGGAGCGGAAGCTGGTGGTCGCCGATGAGGGTCGGGAGCGAGGATATGGCGGTGGCGGGGAGGAGCGGGTCGCCGGTGGAGGGGGTAGTGCAGCAGAAGCAGCCAGGAGAGCTGCTGATGCTGCCGCCGCCGAGGGAGGTGGCAAGGCCGGAGATGAAGAGCAACTTGCCGATGGTCCCCGCTGCCGGCGGCGGCGAGATGGACGAAGAGGAGTGGGTTACTGTTTATGGGTATGATCATACACTGTTTTGTTCAGCGAATTTTCCGGTTGATATTATAAAATTCTCCATTATATTGAAGAAGAAAAAAAAGTAACGTTTCATGCGTGTATTGATATTTGATAGTGTAATGCAATTTTATAATTTGATCTTTGTGCATTGAACATCAGATTATCTGATGCCCACAGGTTGGTTTTGAAAAGCTATTGCTTTTCATAAATTGTTGGTAAAAGCTGCTTATGTGTATTTGTTTGAAAAGCTATTGCTTTTCATAAATTGTTTCCGAAAGCAGGGATTGCTTCCAAAGCTGCTTCATCTTCGCATGCATTTATTTATAATAATACCAACCTTTTCTAAAATTTGATCTTGCTTTTATAAAATTTTACAAACTCTCTCTTTCTCTCTCTATCTCGGTTTCCTAAAATTGTCATTAGTGGCATTCATTTAATGTCCAACCTCTCAAATCAGTAAGAAAGGGAGAGAAGAGAGAGAGTTCAAAATAAAAATAGAAGGAAGCTGAAGAAGAAGGAGCGGGTGAAGAGAGAGATCGGGATTTTTGGGCTCACCGGGGGTTCGATCGGGGTGGCTCTGGCCGGGATTTGGTGGAGTAGGAGCTCACGAAGGAGAATCCGGCGGCTCACTGGGGCTTTGTCGGCTCTCCGCGTCGGAGTTGGGTAGGGGCAGTAGGTGCGGGAGGCGATCGCCGGCGCTCGACTGACACGGTGGTACGGCGGAGGTGGCACGAGGCCATGGTGGTTAGGCGTGGCTCAGTGGGAGTAGCCGCCGGTCGCCGAGCGAGAAAGGGGCGCGCTGGTCGGAAAACCAGAGGCTAGATCCAACGGTTGGCTGGATCGAGCGGTCTTCGGGCGCCGGGGTGGGGATACGGAATGGCGACGTCGGGCTCGGCACAACATTCGTCGGTTTGGAAAGGATATCGGTAGGAGCTGCGAGAACCGGGAGGGGTGGGATGGATGATTTGTTAAACGCCGATATTACTGTTTCTTCTTCTTTTTAATGAGATATAGATTGACAGTAGAAAGGAACTGTTCAAATGTTTTTTCGGAGATAGTGAGATTCAAGCCAGTCTGAGACAAACATGTCACTAATTTTGGCTTCTTAATGTATTTTGCTGTGTCTGGGTGGTGTCCGATACGTGCCCAATAAATGGCACTGATATACAGATATGTTAGTACGACCAAGTATGTTTACCTGACTGTTAAGTAACCACTCCGTCTTTAATGTTTGGGGATACGGAATGCCGACGTCGGGCTCGGCACAACATTCGTCGGTTTGGACTTCGGGGAGAGGGCACGAAACCTGGTGGAGCGACCGCTATGGCTCGGTCGGGCGATTTTAGGGATTCATGTAAATTTCTTTGTATCCGAATCGTATCCATAGGTTGGACACAGGATTCCTTTGTATGTTCTGATGTAAAGAATTTGATGAAGAGAATCAAAGCGGATGCACAGACATGGATGCCCGGGGTCGGACCCGAGACTGGTCACGTTGGTGGTGGTGGATGATGGTGAGGATGGCATTTGCGATGAATGTTGCGGTGCATGGCATCTCGGTGGCGGCATGCCATCGATGTTATTAGGATTTCTATTTCTTTTCTTTTCCTGCGTGTGATGATTCGTGGTGGTGGTTTCGGAACGACAGGGAGGTCGATGTTTGACTAGGTGGTTCGGTCGAGAAGTGTTGCTGTATTCGTGGGGGTGTTGTTTTTGTATCGTGGAATTCGTGGGGGAGGTATATATGCAGGGAGGAAATATCGGGAATAAGTAGAGGGGATAGGATTTCACGATTGTATATGATCAAGTATATGTGGATGGTTAGCTAAGTCCTAGGCTTAGTTACCGATTTTTGTTTATCCAAATTAGCAGAACTTTATATGATAAAAAAATGCTATTATCTCTATAGGAAATCTATAACTAAGTATACTTTAAAGCTCTTTTAATGGAATCTTAATTAAATAACTGATTGTTATGAAAGAAATATGATATTATCATTATAAAAATTCTAATTACTGATATTAGTTTAAACAAATGTTTTGCTAATAACAAACAATTTAAATAGATGAATTAATATCAATCAAATATCTATTATACAAAACACAAAGGTTTTTGAATCCTAGGGCTGACTGTGCCAAGATAAAGAGTGGTTGGAATTTAATCTTGGTGAATCAACGGTTGTGGATGAGCATTATTGAGAGTGGGATTTTATGGGGAATCCAAAGAAGTGGTTGGGATTTAATATTTTGATGGAGGCCTCATAATGGTTGTGGATGAGCATTATTGAGAGTGGAGTTTTATGGGAAATCCAAAGAAAATTTACATCCAGCAGTGGTTGGGATTTAATATTTTGATGTGGGCCTCATAATTATTATTGTTCGTTGAAAATTGGGGGTCCAAGATTTTGAGGGAGAATACCTTAAATGAACCGTGCCCTATGGGCACGGGTTATGACTAGTATATATATATATCTTAAATATATATAATATATATATCTTAAATATCTTAAATATATATATATATATATATATATATATATATATATATATATATATATATATATAAAATATATATATATATATATATATATATATATATATATATATATATCTTAAATATCTTAAATATATATATGATGAGCCCTCGGGCTCCGCCCGGTCCCCCCCCTCCCCCAGATCGCCACCCCCCCTCGTCGTCTTCGTGGTAGGGTAGCCGGCCTGGCCGGCCGGCTTCACCGGCACGGCTGTGCACCCGGACGCTTTCCCCCATGGTTGCTACCCGCCCTTCGCCGGATGGCCGAGCCCGGCTTTGCCGCCTCACCTCCTCCAGTGGGAATTCCCTTTCCCCTTTGCCGGAGCGTATCCGACGGCGGCCTCCCCCCTCTCTCCTCTTGTCACGACCCGCACCCACTGTTAGGGTATGAGAACGTAACGACGCCCAGCCTACGCCGCAAGTGTCGGCGGTAGGACGCTGTCCTAGGTCACAACATCTAACATATAATGCTAAGCAGTTTATACTCCCCGAATGGGGGTGACATAGCAGATACAGTCTCAATCACATCTAAGGTAGAGCATGATAAGGATAGATAAAACATGAAATCCAAAAGAGATACAGGAGATAGAAGTCTAAGTGTCTAAGATACAAAAACCCATAAATACATATCAAAACTCAAATACAGTAATCCACAAAGTAAATACAACTCCAGACAGAAGAAATACCTTCTAAACAACCTCTAATGTGTATCCTCTAGGCTAGAAGGCAATCCCAGACTATCTGTAAAATTTATCAACAGGTCCAGTCAGGACAGGAGCGAGCACAATACATCTCAATTGTTCATAGCAGGTTAGAAAATATAATCATGCGGTAAAGTAAGATACAGGTACTGAAAGAAATACTGTATGTAAACAGAGAGAGAGCTGTAATAGAAATATCTACTATAAATAGAGAATAACAATGGCTAGTGAGTCAGAGTACAATATAGACATGTAAATGGCATAGAAGATTCTGATAAGACACTATGGAAGAGATTCTGATAAGATACTATTTCGGTATTATTCATATGTCTACTTCTACTCCCCCGTACCCCAAATCAATACACAAGGATCCAACCAGGTTATGTTATGATTCCATGCAAAGGCCCCCGAAGGGTGATACATGGATGTCCCATAAATGGGGATTCTAGGAGATTCTAGGATACCCAGTAAATGGGATAAGAGATTCTAGGAGACTCTGTGATCATAAGAGTATATGTCACAAGTGATCAAAGAACCAGTGAAGCATAGTGATACGCCATGTAAGTGAAATGCACAGAACATGTAGTACCCGATGCTCCCTAAGGATAACATCTCAGGAAGGGATCCATATAGTACCAATCCGTGTGACCAACGTGACAGTACAAGTAAAGTAATTTAATGCAGGAAATAATTCTAAGCAGGATATGAAATGATCAGAGAATATACTCGCCTGATAACCTGAACAGCTGATAAGTATAGGGGGTCCAACTGAAGCCACAGAGTCCTATTTAAAGCAACACAGTTACAAGGTGTTCAAGTTGTAATAAATGAATCTCTATAATCAATCTACATTATTCTAGGTTCTTCTAAGTCAAAACAACTCTAGGTCGACTCCGGTCAATAATCTAGTCAAACTAGGTCAAGTGTTGACTTACAGTTGACTTTGGGTCAACTGGTCAACTCTGGTCAAACAGAGTCAATTCTAGTCTAATATAAAGTGTACTTCGTTATTTGTACGTCGAAACTTACGTCACACAAATCGAGATAAGAATATCAAGGGTAAAGTTGATAATCTTATTATAGTGATCCACGTGTCCATCTTCTCAATTTCAGCGATGTGAGATTACTAGAATTGACTGAGCTCAGTTTCGTTGTACTAATCCCGAAATACGAACATTATAAGAATTAATTATTAATTAATTATAAAAAGGTTAAACTCAGAGAAATTATCAACAAATATTGCCGGACGATGAAATAAACATCGCCAACGTGTCCAGAATGGTCAAATTAGCTAGGATAGCCTACCCATCGGTCCAATTTGGACACAAGGGCAAAAAGATAATTTCGGGTCAAAACGGTGTCCGTGTCGGAGCCACTTTGCACCGAAAAACGTGTAGGAAAACAAGTCTGTAAAATATAACAAATTATATGTCCACGAAACCAGAATAACGATACGAACCCAATGGTATCTCCAGAATTGGATTCCGTTGACCCGATCTCAATTTGGCCCGTTGACCAGAACTTAAAATTTCGATTTGCACGGAAATGCGTGCCGAAGTCAAAGTTCTCAAAACTTAGCAAACTACCTGTCAACGAGTCCAAAATGATGATACGAACTCAACGGTATCTCCGGAATTGAATTCCGATGAGCCGATCTCAAAATGACCCGTTGATACGGATATCGGTATCCGACTTGCACCGAAATGCGTACCGGGTCCAATGTCCACCAAAATCTAGCAAATTATATGACAACGAGTCCAGAATGACGATACGAACTCAACGGTATATCCGGAATTGGATTCCGATGAGCCGGCGTCAAAAAGTCCTGTTAATCCAGAATGTGGGACCCACTTTGCACCGAAAAACGTGCCAGGGCCCACGTTCTCCAAATCTAACAAATTTTATATGAAAATATGCCAGAACGATGCCACGAGTCTACTGGTGGTGTCAGAAATAAAATCTGGAGTCCCGTGTTCAAAAATGGAATTTTACAAGTTGGAAATTACGAATTCGGACGGCCAACTTTGGCGTTATATTCAACCAATCAAACAAGCTCACAATGAAACAAAACTGGAGGGGTAGCAAGAGGGTTATACCAGCTTCGCACCGGAACTGGTAGCACGCCAAACGGAGCTGCGGGGGAGGAGATACAAGCTGACGAAGTTGGCCCCACGAAACTGTCCAAATTTAATACAATTTAAACGGTCAACTTGGTGGCCGGTTTTGATGTATCAAACGATAAAATTAACGGACGAAATTTGACAAGAGTGAAGGTGGATATACCGAGATTGTGACGAAGTGAAGAAATTGCTGATCCAACGGTCGGATCTCCGAAAAAAACATGCGCGAAGTCGCTGCGACGGAGCGCCAAAATGAACTCGATTTCGCGCGCGTCACGACGGGACGTCGTGCAAAACGCACGAATCGCCTCGACGGCGCGTCCCGGAGGAAGGTAGCCGCCAGGGAAAGACTCGCCAGAGTGGGGCGCACCCACGGCGAGCCACGGCGGCCCACGCGGCGGCACGGTGGCGCACGACGGCGGCCCGCACGCGCGCTTTCGTGCGCGCCTGAATGTGGTGCAGCAGCTGCTGCTGGCCGCTGTGCGGCGCGGGGTGGCTGCATGGCCTAGCCCCGCCGGCGAGGGCGCGGGGCCGCGCGGCCTTGACGATGGTCGGGCGGCGGACGGCCAATGGATGGAGGAGGTGGTGACTAGAATGGTGGTCGGTTGATGGTTGATGGTGATGGAGTGGTTGCATGGAAGTGGAGGAGGAGATCGACGGAGTGGCGTGGCCGACGGCCAGGGAGGAGGGTGGTCAGGCCATGCTCGGCCATGGGAGGAAGTGGTCGGGGCATGGGTAGGTTGCTGCTGTAGTTTTGTTTGCTTTGTGTGGGAAAATAGAATAGAGTGGGAGAGAGAGGAATTAATGATAAGTGTGAGAGGGAGAGAGAGAAAGAAAAAGTTGCTCTCCTCATAATTAGGGCCGGCACACTTGCTGCTAAGGGGTTGGGGAAAAGTGAATGAGGGAATTAATGGATGGGATTAAATGGGGGGAATCAAATGGCTAGAAATTAATTAGAGGAAAAATTGGTTATTCCTATAGAGATTTAATTCAACGAAAAATTCCAATAAATATAGAAAAATAGGTAGAAGTGCACTTGATATTTTTGGACAAGAAAATATGAGGGTGTCATGATGGAGAATAACATGGAGCTGTGCTGGACTCGGTGGAGCCGGATTGGGTCAAACCGGACATGGTGTAAAATTCGAATTAAAATTAGGAATCGATGATCATGGGTAAATAAGTAGCACGTGGGGATTCCAATAAATGGGACACAAGTGTCGGACGGGTAGTAGGCTCAATGTGGGCCATGTCCATAGTTGGGGCTGACAGGTTTTGGTCGACAAGGGACCCACAAATCAAGTTGGAAGATAAATGTGACACCGTGGGGTAAAATAAAATCGGGTCACATGTCGGGAAAGTTGTGTGAATCAAATGGAGCACAAAATGACGTGTCTGAGTGGGACACGAAGGTCATGGGTGACGAGCGTCTCGAGTAGATCATCAATGAGGAGTTGGTTTTAAGAAACTGACTGGTCTTGCGCTCCCAAATTAAAAGTCACGGTAACGTGCTAAAAATGATCAAGGAAAAGAGTGGGAAAAATAATTAATGATCAAATGGTCTAATTCGACCCGAAGTTCAGCGAAGTAAAAGGAGTACAAGGGAACAAGTTTGGATGGGACACTATATACTATCATGAAGGTAATCCTGTCCACTCCAAAACTCGTGAAGAAGATTTCCAAAGTTGAACAACCCTGACACTCCAAATATCAATGGCACGGGAAAGATATACTTAAGGAAAAATACAGAATAAATTATTTATTGAAATTAAAATCAATCAAAAAATAAATAAAAATAAAAAAACAACCCGAAATTCAGGGTGCTCACATCCTACCCACCTTATAAAAATTTTGTCCTCGAAATTAAAATGTCCATACTCCCTCTAGGTCAAACCCCCACAATCAAAGTCCCAGATTAAAACAAATCATGTGATCAAAAGGACGACATACAGGGTCATGGCATACGGTGGTAGTGAAAGTCTCATCTAGGTATACTAGTCGTGCTAATACCAAAACGGTCATAGGGTATCAAACACACAAGCAATCTAGGGTGCTAAACTAGAAAAGTTACAGAAACAACAAACCATCAAAACTGTAAGGCAGTCTACCATCCTATATAAAAACTGGGACTTATCATAAAAATGAAGAAAAGTAACTACCCATTATCTTTAAAGGGTTCAGAAAAAAAAAATCAAAATCAAAGTTAAGGAATGAAAGCCAATTCCATGGAAAATTCCAATCACAATACCTATTGCGAATATTTAGTCTCGATACGACCTAAGTTGATCAAATTGGGGAAATCAAGATTTAGGCAATATGGATGACAGGTTCATCGGAGTCTGAGCATGAGCATACAAGAATGGAGATTCAGGTCATGATCAAATTTAATTCAATTGAGTACAACCCAAGATAAGAAAAGATAATCGAAGTTGATTTCGTCGTGATTAAGGAAACTAGGATTCAATCATATTAAAAAACCCTTTTAGAGAAAAACAGGAAAAGATTTCATAAGAAGTCAAGTTAATCATCTCTCTCTAATACCATCAGTTTATCATTTGCCAAACCATATATTTTTTTCTCACAAGTTCCAATATGAAAATCAACCTTCATATGACTATCATCGAAATTTTATAACCTTCAGTCATCTAAACCTTTACCATGATTACCATAGACAAAATTCCAAACTTCTAAAATATTTTCCACGAAACATGTACCCCTCTTTTTAGGAGTCAACACTTATTCATTTAATCGAAATTTCAAATTCCTTCACCTCGTTTTAAATTTAGATCCGAAACCTCTAAATCCAGTTTATGAAATCCTTAAATTTGTTTAAATCAAGTCTCGTATTTAATTTAACTCCAAATACCACTATATCACACAAATTTATTCTTGTTTATAAATCAACCTTTATTTTTTTTCAACGTTCACCTTCAAATGTTATCCTTTTGAATTCCACAATTTCTTCCAATCATCTGAAATAATTTCTATAACGTAAAACCCTTGTGTTCTCTGTCTCTAGTCACCCTTTTATAATATCTAGTTCAACTTCGCATAATCATAGAATACAATTAAATTCCCACTTCTCTTTTTCATCTCTAAATTTCTACATAGCCTTGTAATAGTTCCCAAGAATCAATAACAAAGATTTTCTAAGTTCTCAAAACTAGGTTGACCTTGAACATCCTCATTAGTTTTGTAATACATCCATGAATTATTTGTAACCAACTTTCTGTGATTGTTTCTAAATCGATAACATTTATCACTTGATCCCATTCTAAACCTTTACCACATCTTCCTCTCAATTTTTCATATTTGACATCCAACATTTTGATTCCTACAAATCATCATATGATAACCAATTACATCTTTCCCGAACTAGATGATTTACGTCACTTTCTCAACATTTCTCAGGCAAAATGATATGAAGATTCAAGAGTTTTCAAGGTATAGCTGACAGAATTATATACGAGATAGGGGATTGATGTAATCATGACAGTTATATAAGACAAGGAATGATGGAAATAAAAATATTGGCAGGAAAAGAATGATAATAGAATCTGTTCTGCTTATCTATTTAAAAGAGGAACCCATTTCGAAATCAGAGCTATAATATCAAATCCAAAATAAGGCCTAGCAAAATCACTGATTTATTGTATTAAGAAGAAATAAATTTGTAAGAAGTTACACAAGGTTTATAAAAATAGCTAAAGCTACATCCTAAGTAAACAATGAGAAACAAAACAAAATAAAATAAAACAACAATAAAAAAAATTTGAATGACTGAAACAAAAGTAGCAAAAACATGTTCGAAAACATTTAAGGTACAATCTGATAATCATATGCGTCTATCCAAAATCATGGTACTCTAAATCCTCGTCATACTAGTAAGCAAGGATACGATAATCACAGAGTCCTTGACTTATGCACATACCTCTAGAATCATGGTATTTAACATTTTTGCGATGCCGCTAGCTTGGCTGCGAAAACCTTAAATTTTCACACCCGAGAAATATATCCAAAGTCAGACTATATGTCCTCACCATGCTGGCTAATGTGACTATAGAAGACAAGATTTCCATAACTTAGATGACCTAGACCATATAATTTCATCTTGCCAAAAATTAAATTAAATCAACAATGAATACCCAAAAAATCAAATTTATCAACGAACATTAAAATTCAGAAATGAACAAAATCCTTCAAATCATATAACTACAAACTCGGATGCTATAGCTAACATCAAGATTCAAATTTCAACAATCTTCATCAAAATCAATAAATACAAACTCAAATTCAATAATAATCCACCAAAATCAAATTCAATAGCAGAAAGTAAAGATAAATCAAATCAAGGAAAAAGAGTTTTCAAATCGGAATTAAACAAGATTCTCAAGGGTCGTCCCAGGAATCTCTCAAGGATCCTAACTGTGATTGAGTACCTTCAAAAATATATCCTATTCCTAGTGCAGGCTGTAGTGGTACTCTAGTTCGAATACCACTACATAAACTCGACCTGCATGGGCTACCACTAAAAACGTGTCACGACCCGCACACACTGTTAGGGTACGAGAACGTAACGACGCCCAACCTACGCCGCAGTATCGGCGGTAGGACGATGTCCTAGGTCACAACATCTAACATATAATGCTAAGCAGTTTATACTCCCCGAATGGGGGTGACATAGCAGATACAGTCTCAATCACATCTAAGGTAGAGCATGATAAGGATAGATAAAACATGACATCCAAAAGAGATACAGGAGATAGAAGTCTAAGTGTCTAAGATATAAAAACCCAAAAATATATATCAAAACTCAAATACAATAATCCACAAAGTAAATACAACTCCAGACAGAAGAAATACCATCTAAACAACCTCTAATGTGTCTCCTCTAGGCTAGCAGGCAATCCCAGGCTATCTGTAAAATTTATCAACAGGTCCAGTCAGGACAGGAGCGAGCACAATACATCTCAACAGTTCATAGCAGGTTAGAAAATATAATCATGCAGTAAAGTAAGATACAGGTATTGAAAGAAATGCTGTATGTAAACAGAGAGAGAGCTGTAATAGAAATATCTACTATAAATAGAGACTAACAGTGGCTAGTGAGTCAGAGTACAATATAGACATGTAAATGGCATAGAAGATTCTGATAAGACACTATGGAAGAGATTCTGATAAGATACTACTTGGATATTATTCACATGTCTACTTCTACTCCCCCGTACCCCCAATCAATACACAAGGATCCAACCAGGTTACGTTATGATTCCATACAAAGGTGTCACGCCCCAGAACCAGAATACTGGAGAGCGGGGGCAGACATAGCCAGCTACGTATATTGAAGTGCAACCCACCTCGCTATACGGTCACGGCTGTCTAGGATACATGAGGGTTTATCTACAAGCCAGCAGTCTCTTAAGGTCATGAACAAACCTATTGTCTCAATCACAAGCAAGTAAGTAGATGTTACAAGATGTATGATCATTAAATATACAATAATAAGGCGTCCCAAATATTACATATTCAGCTGATCATGAAGCTAGTCGTTACAAAATGTCAGGACTAGCAAGAATTTAGTCATACATGATCAACCCTAGGATCTGTTAATCATGTTACAGCCCGTAGGCAGACAGCAAATAAAGTACAATCGAGCTAAACAGGTGCTCGTCGGCTAAACGCCTCAAAAGAATATTTTCACAATAGAGTGGGAGAGCCAAAAATAACCCACTCGTTGCCAGGGTTCCGTCTAGTGGCCACCATCTGGCTGGAAGGTCGGTGGATCCTCTGGAGCTGCTCCGAAATCTGGCCACACAAAACCAGCTGGGTCAGACCCCAGAAAGAGCAAGTGCCACAAAGGAGCTTCACTTAAGAACTAAAACCAGCAATCAGCATAGTAATATAAAATAATATAACAAAAGACAGGAATATAAATAAATGATAAAACTGGAAATAAGGAAAACATACCAGGATGATATACGACGAGACAACCATGGAGCTATTCAGATATCCAGGTTACAACCCGTAAACCAAACAAGGACCGGGGTTGTAACCCTTCGTCTGAACAGAGCTTGGTTTCTCATCATTTATCGAGAAAATAAATACAAGCATGCTGGTCAGGTAACAGTCTGGAACAAGATCAGGGCAAGACTAGACTGGTTAGACTCCATCCAATCATTTCACGGCCAAGCAAGACCTACGGCTTGATACTTTAACTAACTAGGGTTATCACAAACCTAATTACTAACAAGATGCAATGAGATTATTCCACAGCCACAAGCCCTGCAGACCATCCAGGCTACCCAGGTCGAAAGATTAGGGTTGAATTCAGGTGGGTACATCGTCCAGGAAACGCATGTACCCTTAAGTAGCTTGAAGGGTGCAACACATGACAGTGTGCTGGAAATGTGCCCTACTCGACGGCAGGCTACAGATCCCAGGCGCGCCCAGGTAACGGGATTGCCTGTAGCTGGGAAATCTCTTCATGACTAATGTATTAATCTAGTTGTTAACCCTAGTCCATTTTAGTAGGTACTCCTGACCGTGGTACTCAGGAGTCCCATCCTAGACATGATGCAAGACAGGACTGGTTTATTTATACAAGCACAATCACCCACGGTGTCCAGGATGTTCATTCTTGTCTTGTCAAGTCATGTCATGTCAGGTAGCCGTCGCAACAGCTTACCAAGATATAACATGTCAGGTTTATCATGTCAAGTGTACTTGTCAGGAGTGCGCCACGACGGGCCACTATCAGGTCATGTCAGGTCATTATGTCAGGAGTGCACCACTACGGGTCACTATCGTGTCAGGCTCAGGTATCATTTCTAAACATATCAAGTAATTTCGGGAATTATCAAGTTCAGGTCAAAAGGCTTAAGGATATAAAATGGACGTTAAGTATCTATTAAAATATCAATATACAGGGCTATAAATCCAGGATAAGGAAAATAAAACCAAACTGACATGCTAATATAAGATCAAGTCTGCCAAAGGCCATACGCTCAGGTAAGCATACGCTCCCAAAAGGCAGCGTATGGGGGTCACAAAGCTCTCGGGTTGAACCAGGGTGACAAGATAGGCTAGCGTACGCTCAAGCCAGCGTACGCCTTGCTCGCTCAAGCTAGCGTACCAAGGCACGCGTACGCTCAAGCTAGCGTACACTCAAGACATGCTGCCAACAGGCAGCGTATCAAGGTGAGCGTACGCTCACTAAAGAGCAGCGTACGAAGGTACGCGTACGCTCGCTAAAGAGCAGCGTATGAAGGCTAGCGTACGCTCGCTAAAGAGCAGCGTATGAAGGCTAGCGTACGCTCGCTAAAGAGCAGCGTATGAAGGCTAGCGTACGCTCGCTAAAGAGCAGCGTACGACTCAGCGGCATAAGCTAAAAAGCTAGCTCACTGTTCACAGTCTTCTCCAGAGGGCAAGAACAGCAAGAACTGCAAGAACTCCAAGGATGGAACCCAAAACTCCAAATGCTCATAACTTGGTCAAAACAAGTCCGAATCCAACTTTCCCAAAGGTCAAAATTGGGTAGAATAAAATTATCTACAACATGGAACCATCCAAACTTGAAAACAAGGAAGTTTAATAGATCAAAACACCAAAAATCCGAAAATAGCAAAACTGTAGATCTACAAGAATTAAAGCCTTAAAATGGAAAATGACAAGTTCTAATGTGGCTTAGAATCATGAGAAGAAGCTAATGGAACCATAAAATGAGTTCTCTTGTGGAAGCAAGTTGCACTTGCCTAAGGGTTGGGGAGTTGTGGGGAGGAAGGAAGAAGAAGAAGGAGAAGAAATAAATGAGAGTTATGGAGGAGAGAGAAGGTTGGTGGGGAAATAAATATCATGGGTTGGTGGTAGGTAGGGGGTTCACCTTGGTCCATGATGAACCAAGCATTGGGCCGGCCGAACCAAGCCAACCCAAACCGAGAGTTAAACCAAACCGAGAGCTAAACAAGGAATCAGGCAATACAGAATAAAATACGTATACGTATCCCAAAATACGTAATACGAACATAGGCATTACAACTCTACCCACCTTAAAAGAATTCCGTCCTCGGAATTTAATCAAGAGGCTAGAGGAGCAATGACAAGCTACATTAATAACAAGCAAGCTATACTAGGCAATCAATCAATCATGCAAGCAAGGAATCGAAGGCATGGGGCATAAGAAAGATATTATACCTCACGAGTCAAACAAGTCGGGATATCGCGATCGGATATCATCCTCACGCTCCCACGTTGACTCCCCCAAAGAGTGATGACCCCAAGCAACTCGGACTAACTTGATAGTCTTGTTCTTGAGGATCTTCTCTCTCCGGTCCAATATAGACACGGGCCTCTCCTCATACGAAAGGTTGGTACCAACAACCAATTCCGAATGATCCAGGATGTGGCTCAGGTCCGAGATGTACCGTCGTAATTGGGATACATGGAACACGTCATGCACCTCGCTTAGCGACGGCGGAAGAGCAAGACGATAGGATACATCTCCTACTCGCTCAAGAATGTCGAACGGTCCTATATACCTAGGACTAAGCTTTCCCCGTACGCCGAAACGAATGACGCCATGGTTAGGCGAAATCCTCAGGAATACATGATCGCCGACCGAGAACTCGAGAGGGTGCCGATGAGAATCGGCCCAATGGCGCTGGCGATCTTGGGCAACTCGAAGATGATCTCGGACTCTCCTGACCACCTCAACTGTCTGAGCAATCATTTCTGGACCAAGCATCTGCCTCTCTCTAACATCATCCCAGGCTAACGGGGATCTGCACTTCCTGCCATACAGTGCCTCGAACGGTGCCATCTGGATACTGGCCTGGAAACTATTGTTGTATGAGAATTCCACCAGGTGCAAATGATCTTCCCATGAACTACCGAAGTCAAGCGTGCAAGACCGCAACACGTCTTCAAGAGTCTGGATCGTGCCCTCCGACTGGCCATCTGTCTGCGGGTGATATGCTGAACTGAACTGGAGATGAGTTCCCAAACTCTCTTACAAGCTACGCCAAAAGTGCGACGTAAATCTTGAATCTCGGTCTGAGGTGATACTGACTGGCACTCCGTGCAATCTGACAATCTGCCTGAGGTACATCTCTGCTAACTGAGCCGTCGACTGACCAACTCTGAATGGAAAAAAGTGAGCCACTTTCGTGAGCCGATCAACTATAACCCAGATAGCATCTCTACCAGCTGGGGATCTAGGTAGTCCAGTCACAAAATCCATGGTCACATGCTCCCACTTCCATTCTGGAATCGGTAAGGGCTGAAGAAGTCCAGCTGGTCTCTGATGTTCGGCTTTAACTTGTTGGCAAACCAAACACCGAGAGACAAACCGAGCTATCTCCCGCTTCATGCCATTCCACCAAAAATGCTGCCGGATATCACGGTACATCTTTGTACTGCCGGGATGGATGGAATACTGCGAACTGTGCGCCTCTGACATGATCTTCTGCCGGATATCTCCGCTAGGTACACAAAGACGCTTACCATGCCTAAGTGTACCATCCTTATGAATACATAACTCTGGTCTTCGTCCTGCTTCACACTCTGCTCTGAGTCGCTGAAGCTTGGAATCTGCCGACTGCGCCATCCGGACCCTCTTGACTATAGTAGACTGAACTTGCATACTGGCCATCAATGCCACACTGGAAGGGAGAACAACTTCTATACCCATCTTCTGAAGATCTGCTAACAGCTCTGGTTGCGCTGTTAGAAATAAGCTCCGGCTCTCCTGCTCAATGTATCTGCAACAACATTGGCCTTCCCAGGATGATACTGCAGGTTGACATCATAATCCATAAGAAGCTCCAGCCACCTCCTCTGACGCATGTTAAGATCCTTCTGGGTGAAAACATACTTCAGGCTCTTGTGGTCGGTGAAAATCTTCACCCTATCTCCGTACAAGTAGTGCCTCCACAACTTAAGTGCAAACACCACTGCTGCCAACTCCAAGTCATGGGTTGGGTAATTCCTCTCATGATCACTAAGTTGTCGTGACGCATAAGCTATTACCTTCCCATGCTGCATCAGAACACATCCTAAACCTCTGCCTGAAGCATCACAATATACTGAAAATCCTCCGGTTCCATCTGGAAGCGTGAGAATAGGAGCTGTTATCAGGCCTCGCTTCAACTGCTCAAAAGAACTCTGACACTCTGCTGTCCAAGCAAACTGTGCATCCTTGCGGGTCAACTGCGTCAATGGCGCTGAAATTCGAGCAAAATCTGAAACGAACTGCCGGTAGTAGCCGGCCAATCCAAGGAAACTGCGAACTTCTGCAACTGTGCTGGGCACTGGCCATGACTCAATAGCCACAATCTTCTGGGGATCTACTTCTACTCCTCCTCTGGTGATGATATGACCCAAGTACGAAATGCGATCGAGCCAGAACTCGCATTTACTGAACTTGGCATACAGCTGGTGCTCCCTAAGAGTCTGAAGAACCACACGGAGATGCTGCTCATGCTCCGCCTCACTCTTGCTGTAGACTAGAATGTCATCCAAGAACACAATCACAAACTGATCCAAGTAAGGCATGAAGATGCGATTCATGAGGTCCATGAATACTGCTGGCGCATTGGTTGCTCCAAAAGGCATAACAAGGAACTCCCAATGCCCATATCTCGATCTAAAAGCTGTCTTCGGGATGTCCTGCTCTCTGACTCTGATCTGATGATAACCTGAGCGCAAATCAATCTTCGAGAATACTGATGCCCCTTTGAGTTGATCAAATAAGTCATCTATCCTCGGAAGAGGGTATCTGTTCTTGATTGTCACGGAGTTCAAGGTACGATAATCAACACATAACCTGGACGTACCATCCTTCTTTTTCACAAGAAGCATCGGGGCTCCCCAAGGCGATCCACTAGCACGAATGAATCCCTTGGTTCTGAGTTCTTCAATCATCTTGTACAATATCTCCAACTCTGATAGCGCCATCCTGTAGACTCTCTCTGACACTGGGGCTGTCCCGGGAATCAAGTCTATAGTGAACTCGATCTCCCGCTCCGGAGGCATACCTGGAAGCTCTTCTGGAAAAACATCTGGGAACTCATCCACTATCCTGGGCAACTAAACTGCTGCTACTGCCATCCGCAATATCGGAGGAGAAGGCTCAACTGCTCCTCTGGAAAAGGAAAACTCCGGCTCGCCTGGAATGCTAAAAACAACCATACCAATATGGCAGTCTATCCTAGCATACTGGTTCCTCAACCAATCCATCCCTAAGACCACATCATAATCGGCCATCGGGAACTCTATCAATCTAGCGGGGAACTCTCTACCGCTAACTACGATCCGATACGAGGAAAACACTCTATCTACTCCCACAAGTCCGTTACCAGTAAGTATATTGAGCCTTACTGATAATGACTCAGGCTCCAATCCTACCCGTGTCGTGAATCGTACAGACATAAAAGAATGCGATGCACCAGAATCAAATAAAGCTGAAGCTGGAAAGGAGTTGACGAGAATAGTACCTGCCACTACCTCACCTGGTGCCAATCCTTCCTCCACGGTCATCACCATAGCCTGACCGTGCCCTCTGGGTGCTGGTCCCCTCTGCTGATATCCTCGCTGCTTGCTCTGACTCTGGGCTTGGGCTTGTGCATACTGCTGGGAGTTCTGCTGCTGGAACACTTGGGTCTGAGGCGGCAAGGGCTTCGGCAATCGGTACTGCTGTTGTTGTTGCTGGATCGGTGCGGGTCCTCTCACCGAAGAACTAGAAAGGTTGGACGAGGATGAACCACCCCTATTCGGACAGGATCCAACCCTATGGTCTGGTGCTCCACAAACCAGACACAATCCCTGTGCCCTACGGCACTCTGCCACCACATGGCCTGGCTTCCCACAATGAGAACAACCCACTGCGGAAGATTGCTTCTGCTTCTGCTGCTGCTGAGGGTACGTCGGGGTGGAATGCTGAACCGACGTTACTGAGGCCGCTCGCCTCGGAGCTCCAATAGTCAAGGCCCTGGCTGCCGGGGCTGGTGCTGAAGACTGATGCATCTGGCCGTGAGACCTCTTCCGACCTCCGGTCCTGTCCACGATCCTCTGGGAGGTATACTCATGCCTCCTAGCTGCTCTCAAGACTGCATCAAAAGTCTGATGCTCAAACTGCTTAACTGCTAACAAGATCTCCAGGTGCAGTCCCTGCTGGAATCGCTGGGCTCTATCATACTCGATTGCCACCAAGGTGGGAGCAAACCGACTAAGTCTGGAAAACTCGGCCGCATATCCGTCGACCGTTCTGCCTCCTTGCTTCAGATTGGTAAACCTCGTCTGTAGATCGTACCGAGCTACAGCATCAAAATACTTGGTCTGGAATCTCTCTCTGAATACTGCCCATGGAATGGGTGCTGCCAACCCAACTGCCTGTGCTGCCCACCAGCTGCGGGCAAGATCCAATAGCTGTAGGCGCACCACTGCCACCTTCTCATTCTCTGGGGTCTTGGCTGCTTCTAAAACTACCTCTGTGTCCTGAAGCCATGCATCTGCTGCGATAGCATCTTCACTACCATCGAAGAATGGAGGGTTCAAGCGCTTGAAGCTGTTGGTCGCGCTGTTACCCTGATGACCACCCCGGGTTAAAGCATCCGCCACTGCCTGTTGCAAGGCATCTCCTCTACGATCTTGAGAAGCTATCAAGGTCCTGACGAGTCCCACCAAAGTGCCGTCATCATGTTCTGCAGGTTGAACTGGCTGGACTGGTGGCTCTCCGCCAGAAGGCACGACTCTGGAGGCTACTCCGGAATGCTGGGCTTGATCTTCGGGTTGCTGCTGGTCCGCGGGAGGTGCTCCGCCTTGCTGATCGGTAGGACCACGAACAATGCCGCTGAAGAAGACGACATAGGGAACAATAAGGAAGGACCAGGACAGATCAACGATACAAGCATATGATCAGGACAAGAATTCTAGGGATTTAGAAGATACAAGCAGGGATCAAGGACGAATACTGATTGAGACACCTATTCGGTAACCCTCAAATATCTTGATTTACAAGACCTGCATGGGCCACCACTTAAACCATGTCACGCCCCAGAACCAGAATACTGGAGAGCGGGGGCAGACATAGCCAGCTACGTATATTGAAGTGCAACCCACCTCGCTATACGGTCACGGCTGTCTAGGATACATGAGGGTTTATCTACAAGCCAGCAGTCTCTTAAGGTCATGAACAAACCTATTGTCTCAATCACAAGCAAGTAAGTAGATGTTACAAGATGTATGATCATTAAATATACAATAATAAGGCGTCCCAAATATTACATATTCAGCTGATCATGAAGCTAGTCGTTACAAAATGTCAGGACTAGCAAGAATTTAGTCATACATGATCAACCCTAGGATCTGTTAATCATGTTACAGCCCGTAGGCAGACAGTAAATAAAGTACAATCGAGCTAAACAGGTGCTTGTCGGCTAAACGCCTCAAAAGAATATTTTCACAATAGAGTGGGAGAGCCAAAAATAACCCACTCGTTGCCAGGGTTCCGTCTAGTGGCCACCATCTGGCTGGAAGGTCGGTAGATCCTCTGGAGCTGCTCCGAAATCTGGCCACACAAAACCAGCTGGGTCAGACCCCATAAAGAGCAAGTGCCACAAAGGAGCTTCACTTAAGAACTAAAACCAGCAATCAGCATAGTAATATAAAATAATATAACAAAAGACAGGAATATAAATAAATGATAAAACTGGAAATAAGGAAAACATACCAGGATGATATACGACGAGATAACCATGGAGCTATTTAGATATCCAGGTTACAACCCGTAAACCAAACAAGGACCGGGGTTGTAACCCTTCGTCTGAACAGAGCTTGGTTTCTCACCATTTATCGAGAAAATAAATACAAGCATGCTGGTCAGGTAACAGTCTGGAACAAGATCAGGGCAAGACTAGACTGGTTAGACTCCATCCAATCATTTCACGGCCAAGCAAGACCTACGGCTTGATACTTTAACTAACTAGGGTTATCACAAACCTAATTACTAACAAGATGCAATGAGATTATTCCACAGCCACAAGCCCTGCAGACCATCCAGGCTACCCAGGTCGAAAGATTAGGGTTGAATTCAGGTGGGTACATCGTCCAGGAAACGCATGTACCCTTAAGTAGCTTGAAGGGTGCAACACATGACAGTGTGCTGGAAATGTGCCCTACTCGACGGCAGGCTACAGATCCCAGGCGCGCCCAAGTAACGGGATTGCCTGTAGCTGGGAAATCTCTTCATGACTAATGTATTAATCTAGTTGTTAACCCTAGTCCATTTTAGTAGGTACTCCTGACCGTGGTACTCAGGAGTCCCATCCTAGACATGATGCAAGACAGGACTGGTTTATTTATACAAGCACAATCACCCACGGTATCCAGGATGTTCATTCTTGTCAAGTCATGTCATGTCAGGTAGCCGTCGCAACAGCTTACCAAGATATAACATGTCAGGTTTATCATGTCAAGTGTACTTGTCAGGAGTGCGCCACGACGGGCCACTATCAGGTCATGTCAGGTCATTATGTCAGGAGTACACCACTACGGGTCACTATCGTGTCAGGCTCAGGTATCATTTCTAAACATATCAAGTAATTTCGGGAATTATCAAGTTCAGGTCAAAAGGCATAAGGATATAAAATGGACGTTAAGTATCTATTAAAATATCAATATACAGGGCTATAAATCCAGGATAAGGAAAATAAAACCAAACTGACATGCTAATATAAGATCAAGTCTGCCAAAGGCCATACGCTCAGGTAAGCATACGCTCCCAAAAGGCAGCGTATGGGGGTCACAAAGCTCTCGGGTTGAACCAGGGTGACAAGATAGGCTAGCGTACGCTCAAGCCAGCGTACGCCTTGCTCGCTCAAGCTAGCGTACCAAGGCACGCGTACGCTCAAGCTAGCGTACGCTCAAGACATGCTGCCAACAGACAGCGTATCAAGGTGAGCATACGCTCACTAAAGAGCAGCGTACGAAGGCACGCGTACGCTCGCTAAAGAGCAGCGTATGAAGGCTAGCGTACGCTCGCTAAAGAGCAGCGTATGAAGGCTAGCGTACGCTCGCTAAAGAGCAGCGTACGACTCAGCGGTATAAGCTAAAAAGCTAGCTCACTGTTCACAGTCTTCTCCAGAGGGCAAGAACAGTAAGAACTGCAAGAACTCCAAGGATGGAACCCAAAACTCCAAATGCTCATAACTTGGTCAAAACAAGTCCGAATCCAACTATTCCAAAGGTCAAAATTGGGTAGAATAAAATTATCTACAACATGGAACCATCCAAACTTGAAAACAAGGAAGTTTAATAGATCAAAACACCAAAAATCCGAAAATAGCAAAACTCTAGATCTACAAGAATTAAAGCCTCAAAATGGAAAATGACAAGTTCTAATGTGGCTTAGAATCATGAGAAGAAGCTAATGGAACCATAAAATGAGTTCTCTTGTGGAAGCAAGTTGCACTTGCCTAAGGGTTGGGGAGTTATGGGGAGGAAGGAAGAAGAAGAAGGAGAAGAAATAAATGAGAGTTATGGAGGAGAGAGAAGGTTGGTGGGGAAATAAATATCATGGGTTGGTGGTAGGTAGGGGGTTCACCTTGGTCCATGATGAACCAAGCATTGGGCCGGCCGAACCAAGCCAACCCAAACCGAGAGTTAAACCAAACCGAGAGCTAAACAAGGAATCAGGCAATACAGAATAAAATACGTATACGTATCCCAAAATACGTAATACGAACATAGGCATTACAAAAGGCCCCCGAAGGGTGATACATGGATGTCCCATAAATGGGGATTCTAGAAGATTCTAGGATACCCAGTAAATGGGATAAGAGATTCTAGGAGACTCTGTGATCATAAGAGTATATGTCACAAGTGATCAAAGAACCAGTGAAGCATAGTGATACGCCATGTAAGTGAAACGCACAGAACATGTAGTATCCGATGCTCCCTAAGGATAACATCTCAAGAAGGGATCCATATAGTACCAATCCGTGTGACCAACGTGACAGTACAAGTAAAGTAATTTAATGCAGGAAATAATTCTAAGCAGGATATGAAATGATCAGAGAATGTACTCGCCTGATAACCTGAATAGCTGATAAGTATAGGGGGTCCAACTGAAGCCACAGAGTCCTATTTAAAGCAACACAGGTTACAAGGTGTTCAAGTTGTAATAAATGAATCTCTATAATCAATCTATATTATTCTAGGTTCTTTTAAGTCAAAACAACTCTAGGTCGACTCCGGTCAATAATCTAGTCAAACTAGGTCAAGTGTTGACTTACAGTTGACTTTGGGTCAACTGGTCAACTCTGGTCAAACAGGGTCAATTCTAGTCTAATATAAAGTGTACTTCGTTATTTGTACGTTGAAACTTACGTCACGCAAATCGAGATAAGAATATCAAGGATAAAGTTGATAATCTTATTATAGTGATCCACGTGTCTATCTTGTCAATTTCAGCGATGTGAGATCACTGGAATTGACTGAGCTCAGTTTCGTTGTACCAATCCCGAAATACGAATATTATAAGAATTAATTATTAATTAATTATAAAAAGGTTAAACTCAGAGAAATTATCAACAAATATTGTCGGACGATGAAATAAACATCGCCAACGTGTCCAAAATGGTCAAATTAGCTAGAATAGCCTACCCATCGGTCCAATTTGGACACAAGGGCAAAAAAGTAATTTCAGGTCAAAACGGTGTCCGTGTCGGAGCCGCTTTGCACCGAAAAATGTGCAAGAAAACAAGTCTATAAAATATAACAAATTATATGTCCACGAAACCAGAATGACGATACGAACCCAACGGTATCTCCAGAATTGGATTCCGTTGACCCGATCTCAATTTGGCCCGTTGACCAGAACTTGAAATTTCAGTTTGCACGGAAATGCGTACCGGAGTCAAAGTTCTCAAAACTCAGCAAACTACCTGTCAACGAGTCCAGAATGATGATACGAACTCAACGGAATCTCCGGAGTTGGATTCCGATGAGCCGATTTCAAAATGACCCGTTGACCCGGATATCGGTATCCGACTTGCACCGAAATGCGTGCCGGATCCAATGTCCACCAAAATCTAGCAAATTATATGTCAACGAGTCCAGAATGATGATACGAACTCAACGGTATATCCGAAATTGGATTCCGATGAGCCGGCGTCAAAAAGTCCCGTTGACCCAGAATGTGGGACACACTTTGCACCGAAAAATGTGCCAGGGTCCACGTTCTCCAAATCTAACAAATTTTATATGAAAACATGCCAGAACGATGCCATGAGTCTACTGGTGGTGTCAGAAATGAAATCTGGAGTGCCGTGTTCAAAAATAGAATTTTACAAGTTGGAAATTACGAATTCGGATGGCCAACTTTGGCATCGAATTCAACCAATCAAACAAGCTCACAATGAAACGAAACTGGAGGGGTAGCAAGAGGGTTATACCAGCTTCGCACTGGAACTGGTAGCATGCCAAACGGAGCTGCGGTGGAGGAGATACAAGCTGACGAAGTTGGCCCCGCAAAACTGTCCAAATTTAATATAATTTAAACGGTCAACTTGGTGGCCGGTTTTGATGTATCAAACGATAAAATTAACGGACAAAAATTGACAGGAGTGATGGTGGATATACCGAGATTATGACGGAGCAAAGAAATTGCCGATCCAACGGTCGGATCTCCGGGAAAATATGCACGAAGTCGCTGCGACAGAGCGCCAAAATGAACTCGATTTCGCGCGCGTCACGACGGGACGTCGTGCAAAACGCACGAATCGCCTCGATGGCGCGTCCCGGAGGACGGTGGCCGCCAGGGGAAGACTCGCCGGAGAGGGGCGCACCCAAGGTGAGCCACGGCGGCCCACGTGTCGGCGCGGCGGCGCACGACGGCGGCCCGCGCACGCGTGCGCGCCTGAATGTGGTGTAGCAGCTGCTGCTGGCCGCTGTGCGGTGCAGGGTGGCTGCGCGGCCTAGCCCCACCGGCGAAGGCACAGGGGAGCACGGCCTCGATGACGGTCGGGCGGCGGACGGCCACTGGATGGAGGAGGTGGTGACTGGAATGGTGGTCGGTTGATGGTTGATGGTAATGGAGTGGTTGCATGGAAGTGGAGGAGGAGATGGAAAAGATGAGGAGATCGACGGAGTGGCGTGGCCGACGGCCACGGAGGAGGGTGGTCGGGCCATGCTCGGCCATGGGAGGAAGTGGTCGGGGCATAGGTAGGTTGCTGCTGTAGTTTTGTTTGCTTTGTGTGGGAAAATAGAATAGAGTGGGAGAGAGAGGAATTAATGATAAGTGTGAGAGGGAGAGAGAGAAAGAAAAAGTTGCTCTCCTCATAATTAGGGCCGGCACACTTGCTGCTAAGGGGTTGGGGAAAAGTGAATGAGGGAATTAATGGATGGGATTAAATGGGGGGAATCAAATGGCTAGAAATTAATTAGAGGAAAATTGGTTATTCCTATAGAGATTTAATTCAACAGAAAATTCCAATAAATATAGAAAAATAGGTAGAAGAGCACTTGATATTTTTGGGCAAGAAAATATAAGGGTGTCATGATGGAGAATAACATGGAGCTGGGCTGGACTCGGTGGAGCCGGATTGGGTCAAACCGGACATGGTGCAAAATTCGAATTAAAATTAGGAATCGATGATCACGGGAAATAAGTAGCACATGGGGATTCCAATAAATGGGACACAAGTGTCGGACGGGTAGTAGGCTCAATGTGGGCCATGTCCATAGTTGGGGCTGACAGGTTTTGGTCGACATGGGACCCACAAATCAAGTTGGAAGATGAATGTGACACCGTGGGGTAAAATAAAATTGGGTCACGTGTCGGGAAAGTTGTGCGAATCAAATGGAGCACAAAATGACGTGTCTGAGTGGGACATGAAGGTCATGGGTGACGAGCGTCTCGAGTAGATCATCAATGAGGAGTTGGTTTCAAGAAACTGACTGGTCTTGCGCTCCAAAATTAAAAGTCACGGTAATGTGCTAAAAATGATCAAGAAAAAGAGTGGAAAAAATATTTAATGATCAAATGGTCTAATTCGACCAGAAGTTCAGCGAAGCAAAAGGAGTACAAGGGAACAAGTTTGGATGGGATACTATATACCATCATGAAGGTAATCATGTCCACTCCAAAACTGGTGAAAAAGATTTCCAAAGTTGAACATCCCTGACACTCCAAATATCAATGGCACGGGAAAGATATACTTAAGGAAAAATACAGAATAAATTATTTATTGAAATTAAAATCAATCAGAAAATAAATAAAACAACCCGAAATTCAGGGTGCTCACACCTCTCCCCTCCTCATCGGTGTCGCCGCCATCCCCGGCGGTCTCGACGTCATCGGCGTCCACGCGGGAAGCCCGCGCCTTCTCCCCCAATCTCGAAGCTCCTCCGGCTCCCGGCTCTCTGCCGGAGTCGATCCAGGCTCCGCCAGGCCCCCCTCTTTTCCGGCGGCCCACCACCTCCGTTGCCCTTTCAGCCGTGCCACCGCCCCCCTCGCCGGCGGCGAACGGGTACCTTTCTCTGCAGTGGCCATCTGCAGCCCCAGCCTTGAAGTGGCCCCCTCCGGCTTTCCAGGGCGCCCTCTCCTCGAGTTTTCCGGCCATCAGCAGCCCAGGTGGTTCCTCCATCGCCATCGCCGCAGGCCACGTGGGAGACCCTCCCCCTCTTCCTGCCACGGCTCCCCCCTGGCGTTCCCAACCGCCCGTGCTCCCCTCTCGGCGGCGGAGCTCACCTCCAGCGAGACCCCCTCGTGGGCCTCCGTGGCAGCGCAGCCGCCGACGCCCTTTTGCTTCCCTCCTGCATCGATGTCGGCTCCTCCTCGCTCCCCCAGGATGGTGGCCTCAGGCGCCTTCTCCGACTCTTGCAGGAGGACCCCCCCCCCCCCCCCGCAGGTGGTAGGTCCTCTCCACCGCTGGCCGGTCGTCCCCTCCTCTCGGCGGCCGTGAGTCCCCCCCTTCACCCCCTCGGCGTGACAGCCCCCTTCCCCCTGGAACTGCCCCCCTCCCCCCAGGTCCCTTTTGGAGCCGCCGCCGGGAGCCCTTCGCCGCGGCTACCCCCTCCTCGTTGCGGACGCCTCCCCTTACATTCCGTCGGATCCCCCTCCCCCGTTTCCCCTCCCTCCCTCCTTCTTTTTCCCTCACCGGACCGGCCCTCCTTTCCGGCACCACCGGCTGGTGTTAACTCCGCTGGTCGTCGGGTGGGGGCCCGTGCACCTCGATCCGTGCGCCCCTTCGGGCCGTGCCCCACCTCGGGCCGTGCTCCTACTCAGGCAGGGCGCCAACAACTCCCCATCGAACAGTGAGCCCTATCGGGCTCTGTGCCATCCTAGGGCAGCGTGCCCACCCACCCACCTCACCTTGAAACGCGGTCCAGTTCCACTCACTGTTCGAATTTTGAATTTTCGTAACCGAAAAAAAAACAAATATATAGATATATATAAATATATATATAGTTATATATATATATATATATATATATATATATATATATATATATATATATATATATATATATATATATATATATATAAGCAATGGCTAAAGCCTTCATTGAAAAGGAAAATGGAGGTTGGAACTGGGAGATAGCCCAAGTTCCTACAAAAGGAGAGGGTTGATATATATATATATATATATATATATATATATATATATATATATATATATATATATATATATATATATATATATATATATATATATTTTATATATATATATATATATATATATATATATATATATATATATATATATATATTGATATATATAGTTATCTCTATCTCTGTTAAGGGCAACCCCCTCCTTTTGTAGGAACTTGGGCTATCTCCCAGTTCCAACCTCCATTTTCCTTTTCAATGAAGGCTTTAGCCATTGCTTATATATATATATATATATATATATATATATATATATATATATATATATATATATATATATATATGAAAAGTAGCTAATAGTATCATATAATACCTATATATGTTCATATCTTCTTGAATAAATATAATAAAAGTAGTTAAAATAGTTTGAATTAACACTTGAATAAGGAAAAAAGTATAAATTTGTATCCAAAATATTTAAGATAAAAATAATAATAAGATAAAATAGTAATGATAAAAGTCTAATCAACCTTTTTTTAACAAAAATATTACAAAAATTTAAATATGACATTATAGTCAGTATACATACATTTACCCACATACACATATTTATATATTCCAAAAACTCTCAAAACTCCTTACACTATTCTAATAATAATAAAATATTATTTGTTTATTTGTTTATTTTATTATTAATTTTTACACATTCTTTTTTATAAAATACTATATATAACTTTTGCTTATATTTTATCAAAATAGTAGATACAAACGATAAATTCTAAACATAAAAACACTTTTGTGACAAGATTAAATATTTAGAGAGCTTTAGGGAATGTATTTATATATATATAATAATCCAAATTCTTATATCTTAACAATTACTTCTAACAGCTTATTCTAAATATAAAATTAAAAATCCATATTTAAATAAAACAATTAATTTCTTAAATTTTAGGGGGTTTACATAACTGAAGCTTGAACGTTGTGAAGCGCTTCGACTCTCGGCACGATCAAATACTTGGTGGGTGGTTCAGCCCCTTCTTTTCTACTCCTTTCCGCAAACGAAATTCGGTTTGACTCGAATATATTAAAATCGACGATGCCATGTTAAATACATGCCAAATCACAAAGATCAAGAACTCGGAATAATTGTATCAATTTAGAGTAAACTACTCTAAAAATATAAGTTTGACATCAAAGGCGAAAAGATAAGGTTCTAGAAAAGTGATAGACTATTTCATGTTCCACAAAATAAAATAAAATGTTGGTCGCGACCTACGGTGCCTCGGGAAATTGGTGCCTACAGGATGCCAGATCGGAAGTACGACTTTGGGGAAAATAAATCGTTGTATGAGTTGGAAAGAATGATAATGCTGCTCAATAATGTCCACGCTATACAAATCTATTTTCATGTATTAAACTGTTCACGCATTGGCATGATCATGGACAACTTGTGCACAAGTTGGTTTTTCTTAAAATGTATGCAGGACAACGGAACCGAATCGACTGCAGGAATAAATAATTGTGCTACGGAACTGATGCGTTGAGGAACTTGCCAGGTTCGCAACCTAGGCTGAAAGGATCACAATGTCGTTGAGATAGTCCCAAGTGGTGTGTAACACCAATAACCGCACATATAAGATAGTAACATGCTCACCTATTGTCTTATGCAGGTAGTAAGTATTATCTTTGTTTTATGCAGGGACCAGCACGACCATGGTAAGAATTGAGATAAACTACTATGTTTCAATATATGTTTTTACTACTTCAAAGATGGCTATCGATATGAACTGAATTCTTCTAGTTCTAAATAGAAAGAAAACTCTAAAGCATGTCTACCTTAATAATCAGAGTCGGTTTAGACGAGTGGGTTCGTCTCACTCACTAGTGCATTTCCAAGTGAACTAATCCTTGCAACCCCACAGGTAATGAATACTCTGGGGGTGCACGACGCTAAGCCAAAGCTGAAGTTCGGAGAGGCATTTTGAAGCTCTTCTTATTCTGAAGTATTTTGAAGCTAATTCATCGAAGACTTATTTATAAAAGGGTGAGTATATGGAACGACAAGTGTTAGTTCAGGCAGCTTATCGAGTATATTTCTTTTATTTCAATCAATGTAGCCAGAAAGACATATCCAATGTAATATTATTTGCACTTTGTTACAAGCTATCAATGAAAAGCATCTTAATATCTTTCTATATTGCGTGTTCAATAAATCTGTGATTTGTGAAGTTTCAACTTGATGTTTCAAATAAAACGATCAAATGCAATGTTTTTGTCTTGTACGAGTGTAACTCCAGTCTCGTACGGCATCACGTCTTAGCAAGGATGATCAATTCGACATAATGGGAACGGAGACGGACGGTTTGTTGAATCGGAGCGTTCCCAAAGATCTTTCGAGTCACAAAAATTGACTAATGAGCGTTCCAAAAGTTTTTGTAGAAATCAGAGCATTCCAGATGTTCTCGTACGGTATCACCTCTGGCCTCCTTTGTGAGATGCACCAAGTAGAAAGCAAAAGGAGCCCGTTGAGTCCAGAAAGCTCGTTCGAGTCACAAAAATTGACTAACGAGCATTCCAGAAGTTCTTTCGAACTTGCTGGTTCCTGGGAGCAGATCGCAGTAGGGCAAATCTTGCTTTGAGCAACGGTAATCGTCATCACCCCAGCAGAGTTGCATCTTCTTAGCTCCGTCTCACAAAGAAACAGAGTCTTCGTTCTTCCATATGAGATCTGTTTCGAGAATATATATATATATATATATATATATATATATATATATATATATATATATATATATATATATATATATATATATATATATATATATATATATATATATATATTTTTTTTTGAAATAATTTTTCTACTATAAATTATTTCCTCAAGGCTAAGCACAATAAAATTTCTATAAATTATTATTTCATTTTTTTCTTCCATTTTTTATAATATTCTTTGGGACTGGACTTGAATTTAAGTCGAGATAATTCTCTCCAGTCTCAACCTCACCAAAAACCATTTGGTTCATTTTGAAGAGAGTTTGCTTAATTTCCTTCTATTCTATTCAAAGGGTTTATTAGAATGAAATGATTGATTATTGACACCTACTTAAGGACGGATGCTCCATAACCATGCCTGACACTACTTGATACATAGGACACAATTCAGAAAATACACCAAAATATACTAGGACATAATACAATATGTGTTTGTGCCATCTTGTGCTAACCATTTTCAATATATTTGGTTATCCCCAATCTCTCGCTCAACTTATTTTTGATATTTATAAAATATTTTAAAACAAATAGAAAAAATTCAAGATAAACAATATTTTATTAATACATTTTGAAATTTGAAATATATAAAAAAATCCATGATGAAAAAGACTGAAGAACATATTATATGTATTCATATGGTTGTTGCTTAATGTCATGCTTCTCGTATTTTTTTCTTTTTTTTTCCTTCTTCTTGGTGACATCATAATTGTGGTATGAATATTTGAATATATTTGATATAAAATAATTTCTTTATTTTATATTTTAATATTTAAAATTTTGAATAATTTATTTGTTTTTACATGGGCCAACTCTATATTATAGATGCAAAATGATTTATTTGTTTTTAGTTTATACTTGGAAAAACCCTATAACATACGGCATTCTTGAAATGAGGTTTCCTATTAAAAATCCAAAATTTTAAGGGTAAGTCAAAAAGATTGATACAGTATATATCCAAACTAATGAATAATGACTTTGGACAGTAGCCCTCTTATCCTGGACCGAACCTACATCAGCCATCGAAGACTTATGAATTATGTCGAGAAACAGTGAACCAAAACTTTGGATTATTTTAAACAAAGACTCGTTTGGTTAATGTAATCAAAATCGTAATTTTAACAAATAAAAAAATATTTAACGACATTACTGTTTTGTATTTTTGTTCAATAAAATTATTCTTACTAAATAAAATAGTAGGGAATATTATTCCTGAAATCGGTCTTAGATGGAAGAACGTGAGTGGACAGAGTGATTCATAGGAATGAATTTTCGTCACATACTCTGTGTAAGTGGAACTACGAGAATTGCTTCTCAAGAAAATCCTGAAGACTCGATCTCGAAGACAGAGGAAGAAAAAGATCCAACTTGGCTGGGTGATGAAGATCACCTCTGCTCAAAGTAAGATTCGTCCTAATACGATCTGCTCCCAGGAACCAGCAAGTTCGAATGAGAACTTCTGGAATGCTCACAGTCACCTCCTGACTGAACTCGTAGTCCTCCTTGGACTCTAATGGCAGCGGCCTCTCAACTATCTTCGTCTCTAATTTTTGGAGTAAGTCATCAAAGGAGACACGAAGAGGGTATTTATAGAGTTGGACTGAAACCCTAACTCTAATCCCAGTCATACACTGACTGAAAAAGGTAGGAACAAATTAAGGAAATATTTAACTGAATCAAATTCAAATCCCACAAAAATTGTATCTGTAATTTAACTCAATCTTTTCATAACCGTCCAAATCATCCAATCAATGCCAACAACAACACAGGCGCGCGGACATACTGGGGCACAGACGTACAGGCGAGCGAGTGCACGCGGCCATGAAGAGCATGCGCCTAGACCGAGCCTATGCCCGTGTGCCTGCACCCACGACAGCAAGCGCGCCTTCACCCGCTCCAACTCCCGCACTAGCACCCGTTCTTGCTTTCGTGCCTGTACTCGCTCCTGCACGCGTGCCTGCACCCGTGCACCTCGTCCATGCGCCGAGGTCATACGCCTAGCGCATGCGACTCACGCATAAGACGAGCGCACAAGCGCAACAACATTGCAAAAAGTATCATGCGTCGATGCTGACGTGCTAAGTACAAAGTGCGCCAACAAAGTGCCACTTGGCGCCCTTGAGCCCGAGTCCGAGTCGTTCGGGGCTTAGCTTCAAAAGAAATAATCTCATGAGTATGACAAAAAACATAAATGCTTTCTTTGTGGAGTTAGCCTTCTTTCTACTTGAAAAACACCTCCACATGGCACCCATGTGCCTCTCCACACTTCATGTGCATCTCCCAACCCAAGCAAAGCTTTATATAGAGATACAATCTTTTTGGCGTAGGCAATATAGAACTATCTTTCTAGTTTCTAAGGCAAAATACCAATAATACCCCGCATATCTCTATATATGGGTTGAGCGTTCCCCACAGTGAAAGCCCATCATGCATTAGGAGGGATGTCGCTACGACTTGAATCTTCTCGCATGGGTTAAATAACAGCATGATACAAGAATGGACTATGCCTTGAATTCTGCACCATAACTGTAATTTTTTCACTCACATAATGTCAACAACTATGCTTCTGGCTGCATATTAAAGGCCTAGGGCCAGCCTAGTTTTGGTGTATGTATCTTCGGTGTCTATAAGATTTTCCTCATGTGGTCCTATATCTCTATCCATATACTCTAGGTGAGTTCTTTTTAAAGAGACTTTGGCATGAAGCCTTTTGATTCCTTGCGGTGCTACGCCGCTATGACATGGCCCAAAGCTGAGGTAATGCCTCATGTGGTATCATACCACTATAGCATGAGGTCTAACCTCTTTGTAGTGCCAAACTACCCAGCATAAAGCCTTTCGCTTCCTTGCGGTGTTAAGACGTCATGATATGGCTCGCGAAGCCAACGTTTTACCCTTTCTAGGTACCTCATGTGGTGTTATCTACTGTAATAAGAGGACCAGCCTCTTTGTAGTGTTGCCTACCACTCTTTATTATACAACATTAGGCTATTTTCCTATGTGCGGTGCTACGCCGCTGTGACTTGGCCCGAAGTTGAGGCTTTACCCCTTACTAGGTACATCATGTGGAGTCACCCCACTGTAGTATGGAGTACTATGCTCCTTTACAGTGTTGTGCTACCCGTACTTCCTGTAAAGTACGTCGGACATTCCAAATGCCCGAGAACGCATTAAGGCTTCCAACCTATCCTCTTACAGGACTTTGTTCTATACAAAGAACAAACAGTAGATGACAGTGGTTCTGGGTTCATAACCTTGCATTACCCCAAAAGGATTGCCTACTTACAGCGGTTGTAACGCCCCAGTCCCAAAATACGTAGGACTAGTAACGTAGACATGCCAGCTGTATACATACGAAGTACATGGCCTTGTATATATACATAAGCTGTAATATGCAGTAGAAACCATAACAACTAATCTCATCCACAAATAAAGGAAAATAAAGAATTCATATAATCATCTATGGAAATGTATTTGTACAATATGTTGGGCGGAGACAAATCACTACCAACAAGCAAAGGACGAAATACATGGAAAATAAAATAAGTTTGGCGAGCGAAGCGAAGACGATCCAATTGCAATCATCCTCGAAGATATAGCGATGATCACGGCTAGAGCTAGAACACCTGCGTAAGACAAGAGCACACACCTGGCGAGATAACCAGGTCCTCAAAGGGACGTAACAAGACACATAATATCATACCAATAACTAAATAATAGAAGCTCAACATAAAAGTATATATATGACTAAACAAATAAAGGTCCTTAACCATTCTATGTGAAAATATACTTTGAAGACAACGTTCCACACAAGGGCTCTCGAGACTAGAAATACGGCGTATTAGCGTTTCAACCAAGGCACTAGTGGAGTCTAGAGAAAAGTAAATACACGGCCCATTAGCACTCGAGTGAGAGCTAAGGGACATCTAGAGAAAAATAAATGCACGGCCACTAGCTCTTGGGTGAGTCACTAAAGGCAGCTAGAGAAAAGTAAATGCATGGCACATTTGTGTTTCAACCGAGGCACTAGTGGCATCTAGAGAAAAGTAAATAAGTGCACGACACACTAGCTCTCGGCTGAGTCACAAATAGCAGCTAGAGAAAAGTAAATGTGTGAAAGCCCATGCGCCTAATAACTGTCTTCACCCTCCCCATGTATTACTCGTACTGAATCCACACCACGATATTTCTAATAACCGCTAAGTCTTCTAGACAACTATATTAGCAGTTATATCCTAACGCTCGTCATGTACGCACCGATGTACGGTCGGTACGCAAGTCCGAATCTATATGAGATACGTGACATCGTGGCATACATGTGTCGATTCAATGAATACGACACAAACAAAGGTGGTCCCTTAACTCTAGGCCAAGTGCATAAAGAAAACTAAAGTATAATAATTTGTAACTACATATGGTTTTGAAAGAATAAGAAATAAAACATGCATGATATTGAGCAAAAAATTAAACAGTAAAGGCAAGGTGTCTTGCCTGATGTCCGAGTGAGGTAAGATGATATCCTGGCGACGAATCAACAACAGCGCACAAAGAGGAAGGTGCAGGAACAACTTCAGATGCTAAAAATAGTCTATTATCTAATTATAATTAATACTGCAGTTATTACATTTATTTAATAAATTCTGAAGTTAGGATATGGTATAGGTTTTCTTATTAGCTTTCCGAAAAACTAAACGGATCGCATTTTTGTTTCCGAAATATCCTGAAATCACAAAAATACTGAAATACGTTTATTTTTGGGATACTAGATACTCAAACAGTTTTGTAGAAATCTACAGAATGAATTTTGTCTATTAAAATATATTTTTGGAAACCTTACCTCGAAACGCTTCTTTTAAAAAAAATTGGAGGCAAAACGGAGTTCGGAGCTAGTAGATATCGTCATTCCAAGTTGCTCTTGCTGCTAAAAAGCGGGGCTGAATTCTAATGACGAATTTTAGAGTTTCTATTGGAATAAAAATAATTTCGAATTATAGCTGATAGAAGGAGGATGTATTGGGTTTATATAGGTATTTATTTCAGATTTATCTCCTAAATTAGATAGGATTTGATTTAAATAAAAAACGATCTAATTAATGCTAGATATGATTCCAATAGGATAAGAATTTCTAATGGATAAATCTTCCCATAGATTTAAATCAAATAAATTATTTAAAAAACAAATCAATTTGATTGCAATCCTTTAAATGATCACCATAATAACTTTAAGTATTATTCTATATTATCAAATAATTCAAATCATATGAATCCAAATCCAAATCAAACTCAACATAATAACTTTAAAATAATATCTAATATTTATCAAAATAATTTAAATCAAATAATAAATAAATCATTTAATCAAATAATATTTCAAATCTAGATTAGACAAATCGTAATTCTCCAATTATTCATCGTAAGTATTTTAAACAATATTTAAATTATCAATATAATTTAAAGTATAGTTAATAACCATCAAGATAATTTAAATAAATTCAAATATAATCAAATAACTGATTAACATATCAAAATAATACTCGATGTCATTAAATATTATAAAACTTACTTTTATAAATCCAAATCGTTATTTAAAGTTAAATAGACAAAAAAAAACCTTTTATCGCTCATTTTTTTTAAAACCAATTTTTAGAAGACCAAAAATAATAAAAATATATTTTATATTTCAAATAAAAAATTCGAGAACATTTTTTTTAGAAACATTATTTTAAACCATTAATTTAAAACTAGTTTTTGGTAACAAAAGTAATCACAAAATTTCTACGAAAATTACTTTTAAATACGAAATTAAAATATATAGATATAATTTAAAAATAATAATTTCAGGAAGATGAGTACAAATCTATCCACCTTTGAAAATTTTCATACTCGAAATTTAAGGACTACTAGGATGGACGGACTTGGTTGATTGGTAAAAGGATATTAAGAATTTGTGATAAGAGAAAATAGATGGAAGGAAAAATAGTATTTCTTTAATGAAAAAATTAATCAATTTGTATACAAAATAGAAGAAGTGAATGGATATGGCTTGATGTGCACGGACACGATGCACAAACACATTTGTAGGTGGAAAAAATTAATGGAATAGAGAATAATGAGCCTCTCCTTATATAGGAGGTGGAAGCTACTATTTAGATAAGGATTATGATAGTTGCAAATCCCTTTGGATAATTCCTCTATTTATTTTAAATCAAATTCAATAAATTTTAATCCAAATCTAAATCAATTTAAATCTAATTAAATTCTATTGTTTAGTTTAAAATCAATCAAATTTCAAATATATATATTAATTTAACTATTTAAATAAATCCATAAAATCAAATCAAGATTTAAATCGCCACAATAATTTCAAATATATTTTCCAAAAATACTAATAATAATAATTTTAAAAATTATATTATTATTTAAAAATAAACTAATAAATAATTACGAAATATATATGTATGTCCAAATAATATTTACATAAATATACTTTTCTAATATACCATTTTATAGGAAAAAAAATTTATTATTATATCTGTATAAATGAAAGGCTTTTCATAATTAAAATCATAAACTTGAAAATTTAGGCACGATAGCTAAAAATAATTATTATATATATTATTTTGAAACTATAAAAATAGAAAAAAAATATTTTTCAAAAATATGTACGCTTGCACATAGTCGTACTAGTCGAGCAATTACAAAAAACAAAATTTTGCGTGCGACGTACAAAGCAACTACGCGATGTACAATATACAAAAATAAAAAAATCAGTATCAAATTTATTTAAAAAAATAGTAGAAATTTAGGAGTTTTACATCCTACCCAACTTAAAAGAATTTTGTCCTCGAAATTAAGAATTAGTAGGAGGATGAAAAGATACAAGGGGGTATCGGTGGGGAACAATCAATTATAAGGCTCAACAAAATCATGTCGTAAGAAGTTCCGATCTAGTTCTTAGAAAAATAATACGGGTATGGTCGTGGGTAGTGAATGAAGGTCATGAGTTTTAAGCAACAATTAAAAAGTTAAGGGTTAAAGTTAGTCATGATAACATGCAAGGAGTAATATGGTATCAAGAGGATAAATGGGAGACCTAAAAATATATGTTTTGAGAGTAGGTTGAGGGCACGATTTAAGAGAGCGAATTTAATTTTACTCTTAAATTAAGCGATTAGAAGGTCATGATAATAAATATAGGGCCGAGAAAAATTACGAGTAGTTTAGGATGAGATATAGCAACATCGAGTAAGAACGGTCATAGTCGATAGGATGGATAGAGGAAGTTCTAGTGTAACGCCTTCGTCCTTCTAAAATAGGTGAAGGCGAAAGCAATATAGAGTTCGAAGGAGGCGTTATCGAATACGAATACGTAGTTCAAAGGCGACCGAATAATTCAAAAGGAGTTGCCAAGGCAGTCACGGATGGGACTCTAGAGGGCAAGTTTAGCTATGTCCCCATCCACGTAGAACGATAGATGTAAGCGAACCAAAGTGCACTAGGTTGATCAGACCATCATGCACCGGTTATGAGTAGGCAATACGTTAGCGGAGGCCTCCAATAACATATGTCATGAACAAGCTTGATAAAGAATTTAGCTTGCAAAAACTAGACTACATTAGCATCAATAGTCTAGATAGTAAAAATATAGGCACGAGAGTTTAAAATTGAGAGGGAGTATAGTCGAACTTCTAAAGGATCTAAGTCATGTCATGTGATGGTCTTTATAAAGTCGTCCTATAGTCTTCTTGTCCAAGTCCTTGGTTGACTAGATGGGTTAGGGTCCTCTAAATTCTAGAATCTAAGTGAACTTACTAATATAGGTCACAAGGACAAAGGGATTACTAGGTCATAAAGCATTCTACCCAACTTAAAAGAATTAAACTAATGATAGAAGGATATCTAACTAGTAGGATCAATCTCTAGCAAACCCGAAGGGAAGATAAGAATAATGATAGGAGGAATCAAGCAAGATGCAATTGATGAGTCGAACGGTAATTCAAATATGGGATCGAGAAAAGAGGTCAAGTATGTGGATGAGATCCTAAACTTATAATCCTATACGCAGGCTTGCTTGGTACAGTAAAGTAACCAAACAATTTATCTAGGCCTGCATGGACCACCACAAAAATATGTAACGCCCCAGTTCCAAAATACGTAGGACTAGTAACGTAGACATGCCAGCTGTATACATACGAAGTACATGGCCTTGTATGTATACATAAGCTGTAATATGCAGTAGAAACCATAACAACTAATCTCATCCACAAATAAAGGAAAATAAAGAATTCATATAATCATCTATAGAAATGTATTTGTACAATATGTTGGGCGGAGATAAATCCACTACCAACAAGCAAAGGATGAAATATATGGAAAATGAAATAAGTTTGGTGAGCGAAGCGAAGACGATCCAATTGCAATCATCCTCGAAGATATAGCGATGATCACGGCTAGAGCTAGAACACCTACGTAAGACAAGAGCACACACCTGGCGAGATAACCAGGTCCTCAGAGGGACGTAACAAGACACATAATATCATGCCAATAACTAAATAATAGAAGCTCAACATAAAAGTATATATATGACTAAACAAATAATGGTCCTTAACCATTTTATGTGAAAATGCACTTTGAAGACAACGTTCCACACAAGGGCTCTCGAGACTAGAAATACGGCGCGTTAGCATTTCAACCAAGGCACTAGTGGCGTCTAGAGAAAAGTAAATATACGGCCCATTAGCACTCGAGTGAGAGCTAAGGGGCATCTAGAGAAAAATAAATGCACGGCCACTAACTCTTGGGTGAGTCACTAACGGCAGCTAGAGAAAAGTAAATGGACGGCACATTTGTGTTTCAACCGAGGCACTAGTGGCATCTAGAGAAAAGTAAATAAGTGCACGACACACTAGCTCTCGGCTGAGTCACAAATGGCAGCTAGAGAAAAGTAAATGTGTGAAAGCCCCTGCGCCTAATAACTGTCTTCACCCTCCCCATGCACTACTCGTGCTGAATCTACACCATGATATTTCTAATAACCGCTAAGTCTTCTAGACAACTATATTAGTAGTTATATCCTAATGCTCGTCATGTACGCACCGATGTACGGTCGGTACGCAAGTCCGAATCTATATGAGATACGTGACATCATGGCACACATGTGTCGATTCAATGAATACGGCACAAACAAAGGTGGTCCCTTAACTCTAGGCCAAGTGCATAAAGAAAACTAAAGTATAATAATTTGCAACTACATATGGTTTTCAAAGAACAAGAAATAAAACATGCATGATATTGAACAAGAAATTAAATAGTAAAGGCAAGGTATCTTGCCTGATGTCCGAGTGAGGTAAGATGATATCCTGGCGACGAATCAACAACAGCGCACAAAGAGGAAGGTGCAGGAACAACTTAAGATGCTGAAAATAGTCTATTATCTAATTATAATTAATACTGCACTTATTACATTTATTTAATAAATTCCGAAGTTAGGATATGGTATAGGTTTTCTTATGAGCTGTCCGAAAAACTAAACGGATCGCATTTTCGTTTCCGGAATCTCCCGAAATCGCAAAAATACTGAAACACGTTTATTTTTGGGACACTAGATACTCAAACAGTTTTATAGAAATCTATTGAATGAATTTTGTCTATTAAAATATATTTTTGGAAACCGTACCTCGAAACGCTTCTTTTAAAAAAAACTGGAGGCAAAACGGAGTTCGGAGCTAGGAGATATCGTCGTTCCAAGTTGCTCTTGCTGCTAAAAAGCGGGACTGAATTCTAATGACGAATTTTAGAGTTTCTATTGGACTAAAAATAATTTCGAATTATAGCTGATATAAGGGGGATGTATTGGGTTTATATAGGTATTTATTTCAGATTTATCTCCTAAATTAGATAGGATTTGATTTAAATAAAAAATGATCTAATTAATGCTAGATATGATTCCAATAGGATAAGAATTTCTAATGGATAAATCTTCCCATAGATTTAAATCAAATAAATTATTTAAAAAACAAATCAATTTGATTGCAATCCTTTAAATGATCACCATAATAACTTTAAGTATTATTCTATATTATCAAATAATTCAAATCATATGAATCCAAATCCAAATCAAACTCAACATAATAACTTTAAAATAATATCTAATATTTATCAAAATAATTTAAATCAAATAATAAATAAATTATTTAATCAAATAATATTTCAAATCTAGATTAGACAAATCGTAATTCTCCAATTATTCATAGTAAGTATTTTAAACAATATTTAAATTATCAACATAATTTAAAGTATAGTTAATAACCATCAAGATAATTTAAATAAATTCAAATATAATCAAATAACTGATTAACATATCAAAATAATACTCGATGTCATTAAATATTATAAAACTTACTTTTATAAATCCAAATCGTTATTTAAAGTTAAATAGACAAAAAAAATCTTTTATCGCTCATTTTTTTTTAAAACCAATTTTTAGAAGACCAAAAATAATAAAAATATATTTTATATTTCAAATAAAAAATTCGAGAACATTTTTTTTAGAAACATTATTTTAAACCATTAATTTAAAACTAGTTTTTGGTAACAAAAGTAATCACAAAATTTCTACGAAAATTACTTTTAAACACGAAATTAAAATATATAGATTTAATTTAAAAAATAATAATTTCGGGAAGATGAGTACAAATCTACCCACCTTTGAAAATTTTCTTACTCGAAATTTAAGGACTACTAGGATAGACGGACTTGGTTGATCGGTAAAAGGATATTAAGAATTTGTGATAAGAGAAAATAGATGGAAGGGAAAAGAGCATTTCTTTAATGAGAAAATTAATCAATTTGGATACAAAATAGAAGAAGTGAATGGATATGGCTTGATGTGTACGGACACGATGCACAAACACATTTGTAGGTGGAGAAAATTAATGGAATAGAGAATAATGAGCCTCTCCTTATATAGGAGGTGGAAGCTACTATTTAGATAAGGATTATGATAGTTGCAAATCCCTTTAGATAATTCCTTTATTTATTTTAAATCAAATTCAATAAATTTCAATCCAAATCTAAATCAATTTAAATCTAATTAAATTCCATCCTTTAGTTTAAAATCAATCAAATTTCAAATATATATATTAATTTAACTATTTAAATAAATCCATAAAATTAAATCAAGATTTAAATCGCCACAATAATTTCAAAATATATTTTCCAAAAATAATAATAATAATAATTTCAAAAATTATATTATTATTTAAAAATAAACTAATAAATAATTACGAAATATATATGTATATGTCCAAATAATATTTACATAAATATACTTTTCTAATATACCATTTTATAGGAAAAAAAATTATTATTATATCTGTATAAATGAAAGACTTTTCATAATTAAAATCATAAACTTGAAAATTTAGGCACGATAGCTAAAAATAATTATTATCTATATTATTTTGAAACGATAAAAATAGAAAAAAAATATTTTTTAAAAATATGTACGCTCGCACATAGTCGTACTAGTCGAGCAATTACGAAAAACAAAATTTTGCGCGCGACGTACAATGCAACTACACGATGTACAATATACCAAAATAAAAAAATCAGTATCAAATTTATTTTAAAAAAATAGTAGAAATTTAGGGGTTTTACAGCGGTTCTGGGTCCGAAACCTCCAATATCCTAAAGTACTGCACACTAACAGTGGTTCTGGGTCCGTGACCCCATAATATTCAAAGGATTGCCGACAATAAGTGGTTCTGGGTCCGAGACCCTGTAACACCCAAAGGATTGTCCACTGCACCTGATATTTTTCCAGTCAATAATCCTTCTTTGAACTAAATGCTAGATGCCTAGTAGATTTTTCTTTAAACTAATAGCATAAAACTTTATACTAGAATTACTAAGATACAATATCAGAGTGTCTTCAAGCCCATTTTACAAGCTGTATCCTCAACCAACTGGCACTTGAGACCTTTGGTGAACGGATCTGCCAGATTCTCCTGGCTCCAAACATCAACCACGACAATGACTCCTCTTTTAATAAGATCATATATTGCCTTGTGCCTTTGACGCACAGTCCTCTTCTTGCCATTAAAGAAGTCATTTGATGCCAACGCTACAGTCGCCTAGTTATCACAGTATATCGGTTGTAGGACCGATTGTAAAGCACAATACTCTAGGGGGTGAATAGAGTAGGCATCGGAAATTAACTATTTAAAAATGTTAGTAACAAGATCACATAATATATATATATATATATATATATATATATATATATATATATATATATATATATATATATATATCACAGATATGTAAATGAAAAGTATAGAGTAGAGAGCAAACGCAAACACAAGGATGCATACTGGTTTTCCTCTTGTGAGGACTAGTCCAGTCAGAAGAACTCTAGCTTCCAGTTGAATCCACTATAGAAAATCACCACAAGTTTTCATCCGAAGTTCTTGCAACTTCTACAACGCGAGCTTTGATCCGAAGTACTCGACCAACTTCAATTGTGAAGTGTCTATCTTCAATCAAGCCTCTGATTACAATCACTCTGAAACTTCTAGACCGTACCGCACTGGCAAATCGACTAGAGGATTGTAACTGGCTTGGGATTTAAAAATGAATAGCTCAGAACACTTTGGAAGAAGTATTAGGCTTATAGAGAAGAGATATGAAAGTGAATTAGTGTGTTGAAATGATCGAAATCCTTCTCTATTTATAGTTTTTCCAAAGGCAGAATTCGGACAGAATTTGGGCAGAACTCTATGAGAAAATCTCGATTGGATCCGTAACTGTGGGAAGACCAAGTTCAAAAAGCAACATTCACTAACCGAACTCGGGATGAATTCGCATGGAGTTCTGTCAAGGTTTTTTGTAAATTGGTTTTTGGGCTTTTTAAAAAAAATCAAACAGTTAGAAAATAGTTTGGGATTTTGTAAGTGGACTTGTTTTCAAAATAAAGGATATTTTAAAAACGTTTCTTGGGTAGCCTATTTGCCAGTACGATGCAGTTTACATCATATTCCTAGACTCAATAAATATGAAAAATATATTGATAAAATAGGAAAACCAAGAGCCCTTTGATGACGCCTTTCTTCAAATATTTGAGCAGACTTGGAGTCGCATTTTTCTTTGACGGCATATGTCCAAAGATAAACAGATCTGTAAATCTGAATACCTTTCGGGGGCTTCGTCCCCGAACCCCCATGGGGGGCGCTGCCCCCTCAACCCCTGTCCGCTGACTGGGCAGCGAAACCCCCGGTGTGAGGCCCCAGATAGGTCGTTAGGCGGTTCAGAGAAATCTTCTTGTATAACGTCGTCTTTGGCCCATCATTAATTCTTTATTGCATATGTCCTGGTTTGGCAAAACTTGATCATGCTTATTTCATGTCTACAAGTACATATTAGACAAACAAACTAATATAATACAAGCATAGCAATATGATATATAACATTTAGAACAATGCTAAGTTTAAGTAGAAACATGATAGTGATTCCATGAATATTAGTAATGTTATTATGGTAAACTTAATTGATTAGCCATATTCAAAAACATGATATAATCATTGGGCTAACAATCTTTCCCTTTTTGATTATGGCAAATCCTTTAAGTTTAATATATATATACAATAGATGCATGCATCACTAATAAAAATATAATACTGGAATATTGTGTGCTAACTTAAACTTACTTCTTCCCCTTTGACATGATCAAAAATAAGCTCCTTCGTAATAAGAGCCAAAATGAACTCAAGCATAAGTAAAGGAGGAAAGCAAAAAATAATCATGATCAAGGATTAGGAGAACAGTGTAACGACAAGTTTAAAAAATTGCATAACTATAATAGAAAAACTTGTCAAAATAATTGGTTGAACTTAAAAACATTGAAATCAATCAATACATAGTTTACCAACTAGAAATCCAAAAATGACATTCAAAACACATTTTGTTCATCATATTGTGTTTTGAAATAGACCAAAAAAATATCAATATAGTAGGAATCAATCATTGGTCATAAATAAATCATAAGGAATAGAAATTCGTAGATCCTGTATATATAAAAGAATCAAAAATATAATGAGACTTTTAACAATGATCACAAAAAAAATATGATTCATAATTTGCTCATACAAATTAGTAAATCAATTCCATAAAGAGTATAATCATCGAAAAGAAATCAAAATACGTATACTAGAATCTATGCAAAATCTATACCAAAGTTCATGCATTTGAATTCAATTACCTTAGCATGATATATGAATATCCATTAGATAAACATGAAGATAATGAAGACAAAATACTTGAGAAGGAAAAATTCAGTCGACTTGAATGCTCCCCCGCAAAGTATGATCAGTCTGAATATAGATAATCATGAACTTTGAGATAAAATCTTAATAAGAAATACCAAAATTAATATAAACTCAAGGAATAATCAGATAAGAATGATTAAATATATTTGGCAAGATAACTTTTAGAAACTCAAATAAAATAAGATAATTAAAAATAATAATAATCATATATTCTCTCACAAAACCAATACAAATCCAAATATCATGAATAACTTAGCAAGATATTTAACTAAGACAATATAAGTCCATGGTGAACTAGGTATACCACATATTAAGGGCATAAAATAATTGAAACAATTAATTTGCTCCCCCTTAAAATATGTGTATATAGTTCAAAAATAATTTATATGGATAAAATAAATAATCACAAGATCTAAGAGATATCCAAGATATGCATCTTTTCTTTCCTTTTATCAAATGCATATAAAATTCCAAACTCAAAACAAATATCATCATTAGCCAAGAAAAAGAAATATCCAATAAATAAACGCTTAAAAATGAAGAAAATATGTCTTCAATAAAAAATATAACACAAATCATTTCATGTAAGTAAAAAAAAAATTGAAAGCTGCCTTTAATAATAACATTTGAGTACCAGACAGATTCAATAAATCAAAAAGAAATCAAAAAGACTTTTCAAAAATGTGAAATTTATTACGAAAAATTGTCTTAATAAATGTTCGAATGCGTCCATTTAGTCGATAGACTGAAAGCTGGCAATTCGAATCACGGAAACAATTTCAATAAAAGAATCCATAAATCATAAATAAATCCATTTGAACAAATAAACATAACTAGATAAATGTCCAAAGAAAAGTGTATTCTAGATATATGGCATGTCAAGGGGCTAATTGACTTGAAACAATTAACTGCTCCACCTTTACATGGCTATATCCAAAAATAATAATATTGACAAAGTTTTAAAATAAAATTCAGAGACATATTTTCGGAAGTAGAAAACTAATTCAAAAATATTAGGTCTTCTTATCAAAGTTTATTTCTTTCCTTTTAAAGCCTTAGCACGGTGTCCACCTGACAACCATGAGATTAAAGAAAAGAAATATTTTGAGAAAGAGAAATTCAATATGCTTGACTTCTCCCCGTAAAGAATTACTGCTACAGGCAGTTAGTAACTTGAATAAGAAAAGAATAATAAAGCTTAAAAATTATGAACATTGCACAAGCTAAAGACAAAATCACAAGATCATAATATTCACTGAGTAGTCACAAAATCATTAAGTCTGAATATCGAAAAGTGTGACAGAAAAGAATATATCAAAAGATGACAAACATTAACCTATGGAAGATCACTATATGTTACCTTTTGTAAAACTAAATCATTAAATAATATTATCCATCAAAGCTAAAATCTAAAATTTATCAAATAACAATTGCAACTAGATCTCAATAAATCTTTAGTTTATAAAGCGTTGATCAATCTTGGGTTAGCTGTAGGGGTACTGTCCCAGCTAACGGAGGTTCACCGGAGAACACTTAAGTACTGCATCGCTTCGACCGTAGTTGTGGTGACAGACAGACCCTTTGTAGGCTTGTACCCAAAACAAATCTCTTCTTTAATAACCGAGGATTTAAGAAAAAATTGTGCTACATGAAATCAATTATATTCTATGGACTTAAAATCTTAGAACAATGTAGCATACGGTATAAGATGTATCAATTACACTTATCCATATGTGCTACAAAATCATTGGATAACAATAAAATATAAAATATTTGTAAAAATCAAAATATAGGACCTAGATACGCTGATGTATTCTGGAACCTAGGAGACTGGGTTCAGTACCTTGGATCCAGAACTAGACGATAGTTGCAAGTAGACCTTAATAAATCTTAAGTCTATAAAGTATTGATCACTTCGGCTTAGCTGTAGGGGTCGGTTCCCAGCTAGCGGTAGTCTGAAGACTAGTACACCGTGTCGCTTCAGGTTATTTATACCTGTATGACAGAAGGACCCTTCCAGCTTGTTCCCAAAATGATCTCTACTCTTAAGAACTTAGATTCAAAGGAATATGTGCAGTATCATCAAATAACATCGAAATCCAGAATCCCTAAATATAAAAGAATTAAATACCCAAATAATGGTTTATCAAGGTCAAGATATAAAAATATCATGTATCCAAAATGTCTACCAAAAAGCCAAGAAAAAGAGACTTTGAGGAAGAAGCTGATAAAGATAAGAACATAAATTTGTTAAAAAAAATCAATAGCTTAAGTATGAGATAAGCACAAGTTTGAAACTACTTTTTAAAATAATATAATATAGAACTTGAACTTAACTCATATATCCCCATAAAGATATTTATACAAAAATATAAGAAACATATCAGCAATATATGAATGACAACAAATTATTCATGTGTCATTAACAAGCATAAAAAATTTATCACAAGATCAAAAACATGCATAAATATGCTTTGTCAGACAAAGATGTAATTGATTCATAAGAAGTTAACCACAATAAAATTTGAGCATCAATAGTGAATATATTATGCAAGCACAAGGTTAAAATAAAAGTATATGTATCACTAGAAGAAAAAAAACCCTTTTACAATGTTCAATCTACAATACTTCCTAAAAATGTTGTTAAAAAGGAGATCTTCTACAACCTTTATAGTAAAAACGTTGTAAAATACATGTGCAAACAACGTTTTATATTCAAACGTTAAGGCTTCTACAATGGTCATTCACAAAAGTTGTATATTAGTGTCTTCAACAACGTTTTATTAACGATGTAATATTGATTAATTTTTGTAACATTTATTTAAAGTTGTCAAAGTTATTTATTTTGACAATGTATTTAAAATATTGTAAAAATGTCATATTCAACAACGTTTATCAAATGTTGCAATTATTTTATATTTTACAATGTTTGTTTGATGTTGTAAAGTTAATTTTATTTTACCACTTTATATAAACATTGTGTATGTCATATCATTTTACAATGTTTAAGAAACATTGTAAAAGAGTTATATTTAACAACCTTTAAAAAATATTATAAAAGATGTGTATTTTATAATTTTTAAACAATATTGTAAATTTATATTTAAAATATTTATATGATGATTTTATTTGAAATGTTGGTCTTATTAGGTCAATAACTCGCTTGGTAGCATCTCATGATTAAATGGATATATCATCTGCTGAAACCCATGCCTCTACGGGTTCAAAAGACAAGCCTAATATAATAGCTTCTTGCTCATTCTAATATTCATTCTTATTAAAATCATGACTCCTCAAACTCTATTTTACTCTTTAAAATGTTGCTTTAGCTGAGATTGTGTCATATATTCAACTAATGAATCATTAAAAATATCTAACAACTATCATAATTTTTAAAACTTGATCATCGAGATAAATAAGTTTCTTTCATTTATAAGCTTGTACAACTTACTATGCTTTTATACCCTTGATGATTGGTCTTTTTGTTCAATTATATTTGCTGAATTGACTGGGAAAGAGACTCCCAACAATGGTATCGGTTAGTATCGATAACGACTATATGGAATTAAAGAAGCCAAAATATATTGGTATCGGTCGTATTATATCGGTATCGACCTACACTGTAAATTATAGGTTAATAGCTTTCAAGTCTAAGGTGGAGCTATGATCCCCACTTGCCTAGCCTAAGGGTTGTCTTTCGCTTAGATTTATTCGCTGACTATGCACACTACAAGAAATACCCCTATTTCACAACGGTTTTAGTGCAACAGTTATATGTGTGTTGTTGGAACTATAATTTGCAACAGTTTAGTAACGGCTGACATAACGGTTTACAAATTAAATATATTTGCAATAGTTAGATATTAACCATGACCTAATGCACCTTTTACAATGGTTCATAAATTCTTGCTAAAAGTTTTTCTTTTTTACAACGGTCAAGCAACGGTTTTATGGAAGTGTTGTCAGAGTGAGCTGAATGTGCAATGAGTATGCAAGGGTTGGAAGTGTTGTCAGAGTGAGCTGAATTTGCAATGATTATGCAAGGGTTTTAAATAATAGTTGCAAATTTGTTAATATTTTGCAACACTTACATAAAGACTTATAAAAAGGTTATCTGTTAGCAATAGTTGTGTAACACTTTTTGTAACCTGTTCCGAGTGGACTTTTTATTTGTAATGATTATGCAACGATTTTGTGCGACTAGTTGCAATTTTTTTTAATTAAATGACAATTGTTGAATGATAACATTGTTGAAAGAACAAATAACTGCTGTAACATGTTGATCTTGGTAGAAAATATGAAAAATGGTCGGACAAGGTTCATTTTCCACCATTTTGGAGGAAATATGAAAAATGGTAGTTTTTTTAGAAAATAATTCTATGGAAAATTTAAGCCATCAAACACTACAATTGGTAGAAAACTTGTAATATAATAATTTCCATGAGAAAAAAACACAATCTAACACACAACAACTTTTTAGAATTTTATGCATAGATTAAAATTAACTAATTTTAATTAATCATTAAATTTATTTATTAATCATTAAAATTGATTAATACACCCTTATTTTTACTTTTTATGCATAGATACAAATTTTCAAAAATTGATATCTAATTATGGCAGTCATTCAACTTTATGCAGTAATATTACAAAATTGGTCATGGGCCAATATGATATCTATTTTTCTTTAAACTATTTTTATATCTTTTTGGCTGTCAATGCATGTGTCTTGGATCGGTGCAAAATAATAATAATAATTAGTCATGGGCCAATATGGGGCGGTCTAGTGGTTGCGGTTAGTGTAGGTTATAGGAATTAATGTCTTGCTTTCAAATTCAAGCCTAAAAAAGATATTGGTCATATCGATCAATCAACTGATCGAGACATAAAATTGAAAATTATCCCATGTAAAAGTTGGTTGTTTGGCTTGGGCTCTAAGTTTTAATCTATCTATTTAAAATACATGATAATATCGAAAGAAGTAAAGAAGGGAGTGATTCAAGTAGAGAAGGGTTAGATTTTGAACTTCATTAGTTGTAACATCGAGAGATGATCAACTGGAAGAGCTCACCAGTATTAGAGTTTTTCGATTTTTACAGTTTTTACATTGAAATTATATATATATATATATATATATATATATATATATATATATATATATATATATATATATAATTTTCCTCCCACACAAAGATAAATAAAATGATATGAAAATAACAGTACACTTTATTGAATATAAAAATAAAAATTGACTGTAAATAATCTATATAAATTTTCTTCTATATAAAATATATATTAAGCAACTAGATAAAAAAAAATGACTGTAAATAATCTAAGTAACAAACCAATTTTATATAGATTATTTACACACATTGTATCAATGCTAGTTGTGTTAGGTATAAATTATTTTGTTTGATTTTATTTTATTTATCTTTCACACTGTTCTTTCAAAAGCGTGTTATAACAGTTGTCAAAATTTTAACCCAAATTGAATTCTGGCGCTAGTTTTTTCCTATCACGAAACAAAATTCTCCCGCTTCTATCAAACCCTCATCTCCTCCTCCTCTCCTTTTACCAAAACCTCTCCTCTCTTCCTCAAATCCAAAATTTCCTTTCCACAATCTCCAAGTCTACTAAAACCTTAGTTCAAAACCCTAATCTTCCACCATCGACCTATTGAGTGCCAATTTCGTGTCCGATCGATCAGGAATCCCTTCTATTCTCTTCTGTTCTGTTTAGTTCATTTGGTAGGGATCGAGGGAGAGGTTGCGGCTCTGATGAAGTAGGGGGCGCAGTTCACTTCATCAAGGCCGTCGAATTTCTCGAAGAAGCTGGTCCGGTAGCTCGATTTCACTGGCAGGGTGACTCCGGCTCCGGCTCCGATGTAGACGACAACGGAGAGCGCTAAGCCCAAGCAACAACAGCCTCCAATTTATCATTTCTAGGGTTTTTATTTTCTTAGTCCTATTCTCTCCATCTGGTGCCATGGCTCGCCACTCTGGAGGTACTCCCACAACAAACCTAACTTTTCACTTTTCCTTTTTATATTTCACAAATCTCGTCTATGGATCATCAAAAGTTGTTGCTTGTAGAGAAAATGTGGGAGTAGGGGTGTGGTTTGGATGCTATGGAGATTGTTATATTGGTGCTTGTTTGGCCAGACTTAGTTTTTTTTATATAGGGATTGACTTGTTAGCTAGCGTCGAGTCTTTGGTGTAGATGATGTTTTTTTTATTGGTAGCTTATTATATGAAAGAGGTGGTTGTGATTTTGACTATTTCTTGAAAAAAAAAAAGCCTCATTTGCTATGATGGGTAACTGGAAGGGAAAGGATATATATATATATGAAAGGGAAAGGATATTTATAAAATAGAAATGCATAGAACTTTTTCAAAAAAAAAGTAACTGGATATATAGGTGCACCTGAAATGAAGAAGAAAACAAATAGCTTTAGGTGGGATTGCAATTGATTGTTTGGTGCTTGTTTTAGGGTTTGAATAGGGTTCCACTAAAGGTTAAATCTTTCGGGATTGGTTACATGCTATTATTGTTAACCAGTGTGCGTACTTCTATGAGCGATCTTGATTGATTTGTCATCTTGGATTACTCCTTAGTGTTGACGACGGTTCTATATTCATTCTGGTGTTGATTGTTTATAGATGAATGAGGTTGTGGATAGTCTAATGACAAAAAGAAATGTGTTAGATTAGTTGCACCATTGGACCGGCTTATGTATAAGCTAAGCATGCCTCCTTACGGTGACCAAGAAATGAATTCTATATTTAAGCTTTTTGTTACTCTGTCCATTACCAATTACTGGGTAACCGGGTTACTAGGTGATTAATGACAAGTACACAATCCCTTGGGTTTACCAATTAAGCGGTTGATTTACTCGGTCAATGTCAATTAATTATTATTTTATGTTTTTTTAGAACACTACATGAAATGCATGGTTATTAAGGCGCATGTGTAGCATTGATCACCGGATAATTATGTTTTTGTTTGATGGTTGTTTAAACAATTGTTTAGATGTTTAAATAATTTATGTTACATATCACTTTTCTAATGTACTACATCAATTTATACAGTTTTTTTTATTATTGAAAAGTAATTTATGTTTCAACTTTGCAAATTAATGTTATAGATTGCACAGAGTTGTTAGGCATTGAAGAAGGCAATGCACTTAGCCGTGACAAGTTGCACAATATTTTATTGTCTTATCTTTGTGTTTTTGTGTCAATATATTATGAGATTTCAACTGTATGTACACAATGTTATTCCTTTGAGAAATCCTAAAAGGCTGCTTATAATTAGCTGTAACATATTCCTTATATATCCATTATTACATTATTGGGTACAATTTTATAGTTCTATAGTTACATTATTATATATGTACAATTAATTTCATAGATATAAGCGTTGCAAACGTCACACAACAAATGAATAAGGATAATTGATAATTCTATTAGACTTTATGGCTTCCCAGCATTCTTTGGATTGAGAGAGAATACTTGTGTATTGAGTATTATAGAATGACAGAAGTAGAAGAAAGAAGAAACAATATATGGTGAGTGATCTATACAGATGTTGGTGTAAATTATAATATTCTGATACTCTTTCTGAAGAACATGTGTTACTTATGTTAGTCCAGCTACAAGACATTTTACTTTTCACAAGAGGGTGTTCGTGGATGAAGTTAGATTTTCTGGGTAGCTTCGACTTGGATTAGAAGAATCACTGGGATTTGTAAGTGAAACATCATCTTTTCTTTTACACCTGGAAGCTTCTACCACTTCAACAACGGGTCTAACATATACCTAGTAAGGATTATTTGAATCCCTTTTTTTTAGAAATACTTTAACTATCTGACTAAGCTGTGACAGATGACAAAAGCCTTTTGTAGGATCTCTGTCATGTAGTTTTTTGATAAGCTAGGAAGCACCAACATGCTGAAAATAGATTTTTGTTTTGTCAGACACATAAAAGGAAGCATGCCATTCGTAGTTTAAAGAACCACAAAATATCAGTCAGATCTTTTTAGCATAGTAAAGACATAGAATAAATATAGTATACTAATACTAATTCAGAAATCCACCAATCTACTACTCAGTAGTAGGAGAACAAAGTTCAAGTCAAATCATTCGTCCGTAGTAGGAGAAATAGTGAGAAGGGTGCTTCTCAAGATGGCTCAATTTTCAGCACTATTTGGAGATTCTATTCCTGACAAGCTTTGAGAAAATCTCTATTTATTAACTTTGTTTTTCTTATTTGGATCTTTGTCTTGTTTAGGTTACTTGATCCCTGAAAACTTTGGTATTGGGTCCCATGAAGAATTATGTCAGATTCTTTATTCAACTGACTTTCGCTGGTGATATCATTCTTGATGGTAGAAATCAGCCAAATGTGAAAGAGAAATATCAATTAGCTTTTCTTTGTTTTCTTTTGTACCCAACTATACATCACGTCCTTTAACGGTAAGTTTGCCTATTACTTTTTAATTTTTTTTTAAATTTTTTTACATGAGATATTTCTCCTTTTTTGTTTTCTTTTCTGAAAAATTATGCGCAAGTTCGGTTGCAGTTTCTGGAACCCCTTGAACTCACTTTGCAGTTGTGGTGATAGACCCGTTGTTGATGGAAGCCTTGATTTTTTGCGTTAAGTTTCAACATTTGGCTTATCATTTGTAAGACTTGATATTAGGCAAGAATCTGATAGACACCAATGTATTTAATGTTATCACTAGACATTTAGAAATTGTTCAAGACCTTCCTAAAACTGAGGAGATTGCTGATGTTATGAACCTCAAAGAAGAAAATAAGGAACCGCTTCATCTGCAAAAGTACGTGCGTTTTGATTTATTGTGATTATAGTTTTTTCTTGCCGTGTTAAATTTGTTGATTTTCGGTGTAAATGCCACACGGCAGACGATACGATTAACTACAATAAATTTAAGAATTTAAAGGGCCTTCTTGAGAACGTAAATGCAGGAATCTTTAAGCAATTGAATCGTGAATACATAGAGCATCATTATTCAACGGGTATGCATAGGCAAAATTTATTGTGTTTTCTTCCTTTTGGAATTATAATTTATCAAAATTTAGTGCAGTAGTCGTATGTGGGTGTAATATAGAGCATCATTCCCCTTTCAATATTTTGTTTGCGCTACTTCTAACAATGTAAATAAATATTGTTTATGTTGTATGTGGAAAAGTAACTTGTTTTGACATTTGAGTTGTTTATGTGGTGCATTGCAAGATTGGTTATACTTTTGCTCATTACCAATTTAATCAAGCAGCATATGCATTGTATTTTTTGCATTTCCTCCCATAGTGAGCCGGATGTGGACAATGTAAGACTTTTACTTTAAGAGAGTTATTAGATTTTGATCTCGATATAAACAGTAGATTGGCATCATATGAAAATTATATAAGCTTCAAAAGGACTACACTAGGCGAAACTCTAATTCGTTTTTTAAAACCATGTCAATGAAAACTTGATAAATATTCAAGGCCAAGCATCAAATAATGAATTCCCCAAGTCCAGGATTTCATTCTTATATTGCCCCAATTGTAGCCGAAACATGTTAGATTGGAAGAAAGGTTATATTGACCCAATTATGCAAGATATATCTTAATGATGCTCATTCTGTCCTTTCACAATAAAATTTTATTTCAATTTCCTGTAATCTAATATAGGTAAAGGTTCAAATATTAAGTATTTCTTAATCTTATCACTTTCTTTGCAAATTACCAGAGAATAATGCAACTGATTTGACACTTGATGTATTGAGTGTTGATGTATCAGCTTCAGGGAAGACAGTTTGTCAATTTTCATCTTTATTAGTAGAGTAAATTAATTATCACTTTCTTAGTTATTCACTTTCATAGTATTATCAATTATTTAAATGTTGATTAGGAATACATGTCAATAGATGAATCATTATATGATATTTCTATATTCATGTCCATTATATCTAACGGAGGGGATGCCATCTCAGGAACTATCAAAGCTGCAGACATCGAATCCATCCAAAATGAGTTTCTGAATGACGTCTTCTATGACTGCAAGAAGGATCTCCTAGAAATGTTTCTGACCAATGAATCATTTTCTGAGCTGCATGATGTTACGTTCCCCCAGTTCAAACAAATGAAGTGCTTACTTCTGAAAATTTTTGACTAGGTGCAAAAGGACAAATGCTGAAAAGTGTTAGTGCATGGTGTCTGAACTCGCTGGAGTGGAACAATGGTTGCATTACGAGACCAAATTTTCTAGATTTTGAGGGCGTGGACTTCGAGAATGCATTTGGATTGAGGAGTGCAAATAGTGAAGGGGACATACAGGTTAGAAAAAATAATTCTTGTTGTTGTTTTTTCACAAAAAGTATATCATCTATATAGAACAATATTGGATTACAATTATTTTCTCAGACCACATGACAAATTTATTCGCTATGTGATAAAGACTTTCTATTCCAGGTTAGACTCAGTACGTGTAACATCCTATTGGTTAGAAGCCCTTTGAGTAATTGGTTAGACTCAGTACATGTAACATTCTATTGGTTAGTAAAAAGCTGTTCAGACACGATTTACTGTAGTGCACAATTAGTTGGTTGTTAACCAAGGAGCCCTATAAATCCAATTTTCATGAAACCCTGGAGTACTGTGAGTATTTTGTTTGTTTTGATGTACTTGATGTCTGCATAAAGCAAAATCCATCTTGTTTGATTGACATAGGAACCAAGGTTCTTATTTTTTTGAATCATTTACATGTAACACAATTTTTGTTTAATTATTTGACAAAAATTCTTCTTTCTTTTGTTCCATTATACGCCAACTTTGTTCTATAATAGTGGGCTTTTGTCGTCTAACTTCAGAAGTTCTAGTATTATGAAAACTTGCATTTTAGCATCACAAATCCTGGTTTATAGTCCTTAATCTGGAGTTTAACCCATTGCCAATGCTGCTGGACGATGGGAGCCTGTTGGTACTTATCTACTTATCTATGTCCTTGTTTCCCCTTCAACAACAAATATAGTTTGTTTTCATCTTAGGGCTTGCACGGGAATTGAAATACCATGTAGAATTGCAACCACAATTTCTTGGAACTGAGATCATGACATTCAATTCCATTTCGTAGTTTGTTTCCACTAGTGTTTATTGGTAGGTAAGCAGATAACCATGGCACAATGCCATATGCACATGATATACATTAACTGATTCTCCCTTGGTAATATGTCCAATTGTCTACTTCTCAATAGAAAGATGGGATCTAGATGACCACTACTGATTCTTCCTTGGTAATATCTCCCTATGATAAACCAATGGATTGTAACCTTTTGCTTATCAATCATTGTGGTATTAGTTATCACCCAATAGACTTCAGTTTTTCGCGATACCTGAATTATGATGCCCAGAGGTCAAATATATTTGTCTACCCTTTAAGATGGGATCTATATGACCACTTATGCCACTTGGTAGGAATTATCAACAATGTAGTCATTTATAGGTTGAAAAGTTCAGGATGTTATGTGGGAAAGAACCCCACAATCCAAAAGCTGGCCCAATTAAGGGTGACATCTCATGGCACTGAAATAAAACTCCCTGTGAAAGGAGGAATGATAGGATGATTTATTACAAGAGTTTTGCTTCATCAACAATAATGTTCCTAGCCACCAGCGTTGGTGCGGTTTTAACTAACTTACCGTGGAAAACATGTTAGCTAGGATAAGTTTTTTGATAGTAGAATTTCGGATAGGATGCTGATACGACAACTTATTGTACTTGTTTTGATTGGCCCCTAATGCATGTGTGCCAGCCACACAAAACACACCTTACAAATGTGTCTCCATGAATCTTGAACCCTTATTCTTGCATTATTAACTCTGAATAATGCTCTCAAGATTAGGCATTGGAAACTTTGTACTTGTACCAGATGTCATTGCTCTTTATATCTTCATTCATTTACTGTTTGAGTTACTTTACTTTGTCGACATTTTTGTGTATTAGTGAAAATTTCCTGCAACTTATGCCTATAGGTTCGGAGGGCGATCTTGGCAGTTGTACTAGTACTAGCTGGAAGTTGGTGTCAATGAGGAACTCAACAAGAAAACAAAGAGGGATTGGTAGATGGGGATTAAAATTGATTTCAAAATTTTCTGAGAAAGTGACAACACAATAAATTCAACAAGAGCACCAGTAGCAACAACAACGGTAGCGATACTAACAACGGTAGTAAGAGCAGCAGCGATATCAACAACAACAAGGACAACATGAGCGAAAATTAGAATAATATATTTGTATTTGTGTATTTGTATTAGTATTATAATTGGATTCAATATATTTTTATTTGTAAGTTGTATTTTTAAAAAATGGAAACATAATCAACAACGTTTCAACACTGTTGTAAAATAATATTTTAACAATATTTCTAAACATTGTAAAATTTATTTACAATATTTTTAAATTATTGTTGATATTATAATTACAACATACAAATATTTATGACAATGTTTGGAAAACATGATTGAATAAAATATACAACATTTTGTAGAAGTTGTATAAACTCTTTTTATCAACAACGTGCCAAAATTGTTGTAAGATAATATTTTAACAACGTTTCTAAATATTGTAAAATTTATTTACAATACTTTTAAATTATTGTTGATATTATAATTACAACATACAAATATTTATTACAATGTTAGGCAAACATGATTGAATAAAATATACAACATTTTGTAAAAGTTGTATAAACTTTTTTACAATATTTGTACAATGTTGTATAAAATATATGTACAATGTTTACTGAACGTGGTAGATATTATTTTTACTACAGTTGCATAATGTTGTTGAAATTATATTTACAACATGTGCAATTTGTTTTAAAAGTATTGTTTACAATATTTAAAACATGTCGTAGAAAAGTTTTAGTCAGATTTTAGAAATTTCAACGATGTTTATAAACTGTTATGAGAAGAATATCTACAACATTTTTACAACGTTCAAATGAACATTGTGGAAAATATCCCCCCTTTTACAACCCTGGATATAACGACCTTCTGTTGAACGTCGTAAAAGACCTTTTACAACGTTTGTTCAACGTTATAAAAGGGTTTTTTTTTGTAGTGTATATACTTTTCAAGTAAACAAGAGACTTGTGCTAAACATACATACTCAAAAAATACTGATCAAAGTAAATACGACATGTTAAAGACAAATCAATAAGAAGTATCCATTAAAAATATTAAATACAGAGAGTCAAAAATATATTAACTCAAAAAAATCAGCTCCTATGCATGCTTCAAGAATAAAGATTAAAAGTAAAGAGCATATATAGACAAATGTGCCACACTAATAGAAAATAAACACTATATAGTGTGAACTGATCATTTATGCTAAACAGTTAGTCATGCTAGGATTATATCTCATAAAATAATAAACACTTAAAAAGATATAAATGAGAGCTAGTAGCAAGACATCAAAAAGAACATGCTAGATATTAAGAACTATTTAGAAAGCATGTTACCGTAGTGGTTCTAGTGACCACACTTCTGTTAGTGCAATTGCATAGAAGATGACCTTTGTAGCTTTGCAATCACCAACATGTTCCATGGTTCTATTTGATATAAGAAGCTTCACCTGCAATATTAGGTAAAGACTATGGTATCCAATATTTGGATCCATATTTGTTAGCTTTGGGAACCCATTTGCACAAGTTCATATCAACAAGTTTTTTAATCTGACAATGATTAAAAACATATCCATTCATACCGCAATAATGACAGAAAGAATTAACATTAGTGCTATGTGCAGTAGTATGAGAACGTGCAGTGGTGTGGTATGATCTTCGTGGATACTTGTTATAGAAAGCATGGTTATGTGAAGCTTTAGCTTTGCTTGCTTCTTTTCTAGATGATTGTCGTGTGTGACTTTGTGATGTGCTATATGTCTTGTGTTAGACTGAGTCGTAGGTTGTACAACCTGCTTTCCCAGTCTAATCTCTAACTTTTTAGAGTTAGCACAGATCTCAACATATTTAGCATTAAGGGTGCGTTTGATTGCAAGGTGGAAAATGTGTGGAAAAGAAATTAATTTCATGGAATTATTTTCCTAGGAAAAAAATTCCATAGAATTTTAAAAATTTTCCATGGAAAACTTAATTTGGATGTTTGATTGACATTATTTTCCACGGAAAATAGTTATTTTCCATGGAAAATGATATTTTCCTATGGGTTGGACAAGTTTCATTTTCCACCATTTTAGATGGAAATATGGAAAATGATAGTTTTTTGGAAAATAATTCCATGGAAAATATAAGCTATCAAACACTACAATTGGTAGAAAATTTATGATGGAAATATTTTCCATGGAAAAATAGCCCAATCAAACACAGCCTAAGAGAATCAATTCTACATGAAGCAATAGAATACTTCTTCATTTCTGATTCTAGTTCCTCCTGAAGTTTAGCATTTTCTTGAGTGCTTTTTTCAATGCAATCAAGTGCCTCATGCAATCTAAACTCAAGTGTAAAAATCTCAGTAGAATTATCAGAAGTAGAAGTATTTCTTGCATCATTCAATAAGCAAGTAAGCTTCTCATTCTCCCGCTTATAGGATAGAATATCCTTTCTAGCTTGCTTATACTTATCTAATACTTTCTTGTGTTCTTCTAACAGATCACTGAAAGCATCAGATAACTCATCATGAGAAAATTCACTCTCTTCATAAAAAGAATTATTTTGTACCTCGTTAGATAATGCCATTGAGCATAAATTTGCAGCTTTATGAGGTCTCTCTTCTTCTCCTTCTTCTTCTTCTTCTTTAGAAACTCTTGCTTTGCTTTCACACCTTATGCTCGTGCTAATGTATTTATGAGATGATGATCATTCTTTTTTTGATCGTTCGTAGTGACTCTCCTTTCTAGCAGTAGTACAATCTTCTTGGATGTGGCCTATCTTCTTGCAGTTGTCACATACAAGCTCTTCTTCGTATAAAGGATTGTGTTGTACCTTAAATCCTAATTTCTTCATGTACATATTTGTATTATTCACTATCATTCTCTATGGAGTTACTAGCTTTGCTTTCATACCTGCACTCATAAGTAGCTTCAAGAACTTTCTAAATTTTATGAGATGTTGTGCAAGTAGTAATAAGATTGAAAACATTTGTGTCTACAGCACAATAAAATATATGCATACCTTTTGCATCAAGGCTAGCTAACTTCTTTTCTTTCTCCGTGTAACTATAATAAGGCTTGTTGATTATAGAGGATGTGAGAATAGAAGTGATAGTAGGCTTCTTGTAGCCAGCGACAACAATTGACCATAAGTCAAAATCTAGAGACTTCAGGTAGAAGCTCATTCGTGTCTTCCAATAGCTATAGTTTGTTCCATCAAATAGTGGTAGTCTATTTGAGGATTGATCTTCAGTTGTGAAGTACATACTTGCCATATGTGATATAGTGATCTATGTAACAGCTGTAATAAATAAGAATATAATAGCAAAGTTACCTCGCTTTACCTGTATAACCCGCTTTGATAATAAAGATCTGCTCCAAGGAGGTTAAGCCAAATAATAGAGTCCTTGCTAGGATACCAATTGAAGGAGCAATTGGTATGAGCAATAACACCTCTATAAGGATCACCTGCAATAATCTCTCTATAAGGAGCACCTGCTCTAATACCAATTGTAGGAGCAATTGGTATGAGCAACAATATCTATATACCAAGCACCCGCTCTGATACCAATTGTTGGAGTAATTGGGATCAGAATATAATACCTATAGATGGAGCACTGGCTCTGATACCAATTGTAGGAACAATTGGGATCAGAATATGATACCTCTAGATAGAGCACTGGCAAATCGACTAGAGAATTATAACTGGCTTAGGATTTGAAAATGAATAGCTCAGAACACTTTGAAAGAAGTAGTAGGCCTATAGAGAAGAGATATGAAAGTGAATTGGTGTGTTGAAATGATCAAAATCCTTCTCTATTTATAGCTTTTCCAAAGGCAGAATTTTGACAGAGTTCGGGCAGAACTCTATGAAAAAATCTCGTTGGGATCCGTAACTGTGGGAAGACCAAGTTCAAAAAGCAACGTTCACTAACCGAACTCTGGCCGAATTCGGGCCGAACTCGGGCCGAATTCGCCGGGAGTTCTGCCAGGATTTTTTTGCAAATTGGTTTTTGGGCTTTTTGAATAATCAAACAGTTAGAAAATAGTTTGGACTTTTGTAAGTGAGCTTGTTTTCAAAAAGAAGGGTATTTTAAAAACGTTTCTTGGCTAGCATATTTGCCAGTACGATGCAGTTTATATCATATTCCTAGACTCAATAAATATGAAAAATATATTGATGAAATAGGAAAACCAAGAGCCCTTTGATGACGCCTTGCTTCAAATATTTGAGCAGACTTGAAGTCGCCTTTTTCCTTGACGGCATATGTCCCAAGATAAACAGATCTGAAAAATCTGAATACCTTTCGGGGGCTTCACCCCCGAACCCCCACGGGAGGCGCTGCCCCCTCGATCCCTGTCCACTGACCGGACAGCGGAACCCCCGATGCGAGGCTCCGGATAGGTCGTTAGGCTGTTCATAGAAATCTTCTTATATAACGCCGTCTTTGGCCCATCATTAATTCTCCATTGCATATGTCCTGGTTTGGCAAAACTTGATCATGCTTATTGCGTGTCTACAAGTACATATTAGACAAACAAACCAATATAATACAAGCATAGCAATATGATATATACATTTAGAACAATGCTAAGTTTAATTAGCAACATGATAGTGATTACATGAATATTAGTGATGTTATTATGGTAAACTTAATTGATTAGCCATATTCAAAAATATGATATAATCATTGGACTAACATCGGTATCGTCGGTATCCGTCCACCAACTATTGGAAGATCATACATAAGCTCTCGAAGCCATTCTCTTTATCCACTGCAGCTGCCAGTGCATAGAACTCAGATTCATATAAGAGTGTGGACAGCATAGTCTGCTTTTGCGACTTCCACGATATAGCAACTCCATCCAGGGAGAACACATATCCTCATGTGGACCTTTCACTCTACTTTTGAGCACCAGCTTGCATCACTGAAGCTTTCCACTACTTTTGGATCTCTGCAGTGGTACAACGCATACTTCTGAGTCCACTTGAGGTATCTTATAACCCTCTTCACAACTTTCCAGTACTCCATGCCTGGATTACTCGTGAACCGACTCATCATCCCCACGACGAAAGCTATGTCAGGCCTTGTGGCAGTAGTCGCATATATTAAACTCCTGATGACGCTCGAATACTCCAGTTGTCTGACGCTTTTTCTTGGATTTGACCTCAGCTTCTTGTCGCATCTATATAGAGTATCGATCCCTGGAAGATCTTGATACCCATAGCATGTGAGCATATTTTCAATGTAATGAGACTGTGATAATGTTACTTCAATTTTCGTCCAAATGATCTTTATCCCCTGGATATTAGCTTCCCCTAAGTCCTTCATGTTTAACTTAGTAGTTTTGACATGTAAATCTTTTCCGTCAACTCACCATTAAGAAAAGTAGTTTTGACATCCATCTGATGAACAACTAGCTTATGAATTGCGCTCCGAGCAATCAACCTCCTGATGGTCATCATCCGCGCTACTGGAATTTATGTATCAAAATAATCAATCCCCTACTCATGAGAAAACCCCTTGGCTAACAGCCTAGCCTTGAACTTATCAACAGTTCCATCAGCCTTCATCTTCTTAATGAAGATCCATTTACATCTGATTGGTTTTGCTTCTTCAGGCAGATCGACCAACACCCACGTGTTATTGGAGGTTATCGAGTCATACTCATCATTACTAGCCTCCTTCCAGAAGACAGCGTCTCTAGTCTTCATCGCCTCATCATAGGTAAGCGAATCTGCTTCCACATGATAGGAGACGAAATCCTCTTTGAAGTCCTTTTGTCTTCTCACTCTTTTAGACACAGGTTCTGCGAGTTCTAGATCAACAATTATTTCTCCAACAACTTCTTGGACTACATGTTCAAAACCTTCGTTAGGAGCTTGAGCGTCCTGTGCACTCACACTATTCTCCAGAATATCCACGAGAACAATGTTCTTGTGTCTTCCAAATTTATCTTCAAAGAATTCTGTATCGCGAGATTCAATGATATGATTTCATTCAATATCAAGGAACCTCCGAGCATCTGTCATGATCCGCTCTCGAATAATCGGATACGAGCCGAACACGTCCAGCCTACGTTGTAAACACAACTTAGTAAGCTGTATGTAAACCTCATAAATAACCAAGTAACATCTTATGAATAACTCATCACAGCTTCTATAATGTCCCCAGAACACAAATCACCACGACCATCACAGATATCACTATACTTTGGTGTACAGCTTTACAATATATGCCCGGAGACAAATCCGATAAAAAGTAAAGCAGCTATTAATACAGTCTTCCAAATACATAATCATGACAAAATGTAAATCTATACAAATTATCCCTATGTCTAAATCCAAGCATTTGCTCCAGCATTTGCTATCCCCTACAGTGATCCAAAGTGACTATGGTACAAGTTCCCGTCTGTCACACATGTAACGTTTCTAGTCAGAAAAGGAGCAAAGTACAACCCTGACAAGAAATACTATACAAAATAAATCTGAAATGCACAAGTAATGATATGGACAAACCTCAAATATGAAACGAGAGTATAAGAACTGAAACAATGAACAAGACGATCAATACAATAGTAAATTTGAAATATTATCCTAATGTGTGACCGGCTGGAAACCACAATATCACAATAAGGTACGGCTTAATCGTACGTGAGTGTAAGATTAGGCTATTCACAATAACCTAACTAAGGGGCGTGGTCACACACTAGACAATATTTCCCCCAAACAACGCAAGACAATCGATGAACACAATGTGATCAATGAGCACAATACAATCGTATCAATCTCATTTCCAACATGTGAACGAGGAACAAGACATAAATACAAAGTAAATAGTTCAAGTCGGTGTACTTGCCTGATTTTTTTGTGGTAGGTGATCAAGTCCAAAGTCCACAAAAAATCTGTGTCAAGAAGACACAATATGTCTTTAGAAAGCTATTCTAAATCTATGGCTATATTTAATACTCAAATTGTTTGTTTTAACCCTAAAAATCCCTCTTATACTAAGCTTCTACTAGTAACCTTATTTATAAACAAGAACCTAACTAATTATTCCATTGGCTTGGCCCATGATTAAAATTATGTATAACCAACTTAGCCCATAGTCCAGAATACTGAATTCTCAAATAAGTCAAGGACAGGTTCAACTTGTGTTCTTTCTTTGAGAGAAAAGCACCTATTTAAGAAAATGTAACTAATATAACTCATGATTAAACAATTGATCACAATAGGAGCTCATAAACCTAATCAGCTTAGTCTAACTATCCATTAAGTTTGGTCCATACACTACCTAGTCAAGGCTCGATTTCTTGACCCAGCCCAGCAATGCTAAGCCAGAAACTCTTTTACTGAACTTAAACTTCCTATTAAATACTTGTAAGTTCTAACTAAGATTCATAACTACTGGCTTGTGTATCATAGCCCTTTTACCTCAACCCTAATTCAACTGTTAAATTCAAACCTTCCCTCCAAAGACTAATATAAATCCAAATTTCTGCAGTTCTCTCCAACTCCACTTAATTTATATATACTGAACCTATCGGTCACAGAGATCAAATTCTACCTATTCATCAATTCTTAGTCACATTGCAAGTTCTCCCAAGATTCACCACTAACTAGATACGAGCACATAATCTGACCATATCATCAACTGCACTCAACCCCGGTGTCACATGCTACCATCACAATACTGATCGACACAACCCTCTTTCTCTCCTGATAAATCACGACACGTACCAGTTCCCTATCCCAGTGCCCAATAAGCGCGTGCCTAAATCCCGACACACGTTTGTGTCAACACCAGACATACCAGACAAATCCCATATCTTATAATTAAACCAGAAGAAGATCAGAGAAGGAAGTATACCCGTGTTTGTTCCTCATTGACACTGATATCCGTGTGTCTGATCTGAAATGCGAACCTCACAAGTACTTCTCTGGGACGAAAGATTGAGCACCTAGTGCTCAAAAATCAAGGAGAGGAAATCAAAGTTCAGTTTGAATACTATGAATAATCAAGAATGAATCAAAACAAGATTTAACGATCACTTCATTGATCAATCGATCAACCACTAATTCGATCAAAACAGGGATCGATCGATCCACCTTGATTCTATGAATGAGAAGAACTAACAGAACAACTTACCGATCGATCAAGAGTTTGCTCGGAGAAAGGATCGATCGACAGTAGTCGGTGCCGCCTTGTCATTGTCAATCTACTAGGATTCGTCAAGGAATCGCCGAGACGCCTCATCGACACCACCGGGTCAGTCTATCGAACTGTCAAGCCCCGTGGAGACGCTGTGCCTACGCGATGAGCGCTAGAGAGTAAGCCACCGCCATGACCGATGAAGACTCAAGAATTAGGGATAAGCTTCGAAAGAACTAGTGAGGAGGAAAGAGACGTGGAAAAGGGGAGATCGGTCTCCAACGAGATAGGGCTTCGCCATGGTCGATGGGAATGAAGAACAAGGAAGGAGATGGGTCCTATTTATAAGGAAGGGAGGTGGAATGAACGGCCAGGATGAGACTAGGTCGGTGGGAAGATCTTCCAGAGCTCTCCGGAAGCTTCGACGTTGAAGATTACTATGATCACTGGCTGCTGCATCGAACTGTTGCTCCTCATCAATGTAAAGAAGAAGAAGACGATGAGGACAAATAATGGATCAGTTTAGTTCGGGTGGGCCAGCTTGAGTTAGCTGATACAAATGGGACATGAACCCTAGTTATGGGCTGGAGGACTGTAGCTTGTATGGGCTAATTTGTGGGATTAGGTGATATCTTAAAGGAATGAATGAATTAATGTAGGTTGTGGCTTTAACTAGGGTTGGGCTTGACCTTAGACTCATGGGGTTGGCTAAGTTTATGCTGATGGGCTCTGGTGTGGGCCTATATGTGTAGGAAATTTAATAAATAGCCTGCTACATGTGGGCTCTAGGTTGGCTTGAGTAGAGGGTTTAAGTCTCAGGGATAAGGCAATTGGTTTTAGCTATATGTAGATGGTTTGGGTCAAATTTGTAGGCTTGTCCCAATTAGGCCTGGTTCAACATAAGAATTAGATAACCATCTAGGTTTAAAATCCTATATGAAATTTTAATATACATAATAGACAATAGAAAAATGGATCAAGGAGGAACTTATATAAAAATGGGGAAATGGGGGTTACAAATCTATCTCTCTTAGAAAAATTTCGTCATCGAAATTTCAGATGGTATGACTAGACACGACCAAGAATAATCAAATACAGAAAATAACACATTTAATAAAGATCAAAATTAGTTATGTTTTTAGGATAAAATTAGAAGTTTTGTCATGACCACGAGAATGAATCGAATGATCACAAAGTAGGAAAAATTAAATAATATTCTGAGAACATAATAAGGCAAGAAAGAACGTCAACGGTTTATTGAGATGACGTAAAATATTGAAGTCTACTAAATGAGGGATTAGAGAAAAGTACCTCTTCAAATTGGAATGGAAGTACAAGGATTTGTGACTCGGGTAAAATCAATGATCGTATGAAAATATGATATAGTCTCTATAGTACCCGGAAACTATATATATATCTGAAGTCACTTTACCGAGGATTCATGCCCCGCCAGTAAACATCTGGCTGTTGTGAATTGTTGGTTCCATAACTCAAATAATAATGGGTTATCGATTACCCTATCAACTTTATCCGTTTCAAACAATATTGATAGGACGACTCAAGAGATTAGACATAGTCACAATAATATCTGAAAACCTATGAATACCTGAAATTACTTCAACTTAGAGTCCCTGTCTCGCCAGTGTGCAACTTGCTGCAGTGAATCCGCAGTCTCCATAATCCAGGTAAATGGCTACAGTGCGCATCTGCCATGCCATAGTAGGTCGTCGAATATTCTTTCTACTTTTATCCATGGAAATTTCAAAGGAGTTTCGAAAATTCAAACAAATTTCAAATTAATCATGATAGGAAGAGATATCTGTAAGTATTAGTTTTGAGAATCAAATTTATCAGGAGGAAAGGTATAACTTTATACAAGGTGAAGTATTTGTTCTTGGACCTTTCTCTATTTCGGTACTGGGCAGACATTTAGGCCTTGTATTGAACAAAACTGACCGGATAATTGAGTTGGGATAAAAAATAGAGAGTGAGGATTCGGGTTGGAGTAACTTAGAAGATATTAACCTATGATGGAATCATTTTGGAAAATAATTCCTTATAGTCAATGAAAAATAAGCAGGGTAATCTACGGCCTTACGGTCTTGAATTGGTCCAGAAGAGTCAAAGCCAACAATAAAATTGAAATGGTTTATCCAAGAGATTAGAAATATTAGTCATTGGTGATAGGTTCCGTAAATGAGGAGTTTGGGATCCTATATTGCAATCAAGTATTGTCCTTAAAGAATTTTAGAAAACCAACTGAGATAGGAAAGAATATAATTTATCATGGTCTCGCATCTCTTAAGTCATTCATAGAATTTAGGAAATCAATAATAATAATAATATAGTACAATATGTAATCACACAATCGGCCTATGCTGTGATGAGGTTCCTAGTCTAACAGGTTCTCTAATAGCACTCTATATCCAAAGCACTATTAGGTTAGACCTGTATGGGCCACCATTAAAAATATGTCACGATCCGCTTCCGAATAATCAAATACGAATTGGGTACGCCTAGCTGTAACTACCACTTTTCTAAAATGTGGGTAATTTTAAACTTTTGTAAAATTGATCATATTGGTTATTAAAAATGGATTTAAACCATGTTAATAATAAATTGGTAAATTTTGATTATTTTAATATTATTTAATTTGATGTATTGTGATTTTGTCATTTGCTAGTGAAACCATAGAACTACTTAGCCTAGAGACTAACCATGACCATGGAGACCTAGTTAATGTAATTATATTAGTTCACTACCACTTTCTAGAATAAGGATATTTTGGTAATTTGTAAATATTGGATTATTTTTGAATTTTATTTAATTCATATGGTGCTAAGTGTCACAATTAGTAAAACCCTAAAATTACCCTAATCTAGGTGTTGATCATAATCCTAGAGACTTAGTTAGTAGAATTAAACAAGTTAACTAGCTTCTAAAATATCTAGATATTATGTTAGAAACAAGATACTTGTAGAAAGCCTAATAAAGTTGGGCCTTTACCTAGAAGGCTTGAATTGAAATCTTAGGAAGGCTTCTAAGGCAAAATTGGACCTAACCCTAACCCTAGCTAGTCTTGGTCGACCACAAGAGGATCCCCCCACCTATGTAAGTGATCATTAGCCCCCTCTTGCCTCCTTTACAAACCCTAACCCTAATTTATGTTCTTCCCCAAATTTGTCCCCTTTTACCAAATCAACTCCAAATTCAACCAAACTAATAGCATTACACTCCCCTTGTATAGAGGAGGTCTTTATTAGCTTGCTAGCAAGGATTTGGAATAATTTGGCCATTGGAATTGGTGTGAGATCTTTTCAAAGGATTTTTCATTGGAATTCTAACTCTCAGTTGGTAAGAACCTCTAAACTTATTAATTTTCTAATTTTTTATCATAGACGCATTCTCTAGGCACCCTACATCATTAGGTAGAGTTTGGTTAGAAATTGAATCCATTTGGTGCCCATATCATGGGCGTATCACTCTATATTGAAGAGAGAACTCAAGTGCTCGATGAAATATCTCTTAGAACTTTTTGTTCTTGGATTTCTAAACTAATTATATATTTGGGTAGCCTGTGATGTGTAGATTAATTTGGTTTGTGACTGAGTTGATTTTTGTGTCGTATCTCGTGTCAAAATGGACATGGGGATGCTCGTGGACACTACACAGGAGAAACAGTGTTCCCCTGCCTCTGCCATGTCCGTGCTCTCTGGATACGACACGATTTTGTGTGCTACCAGTTGGATTGGGTAGGGGCAATCACTGACACACCACCTAAGAAATTTGGGTTAGTTTGATTGAATATTCAGTGAGTTATTCGACTCACAAGTTCTGTCGAACACTCGTACACACACAATTTGCCATTTTCTGTTAATGCCATGTTTGAAACTTCACTGACACATTTGGACACGTTTTGCTAGACACAATGACACTTGATGGCATGCTAGACAATACCATAACCCTCTGACACTTCACACCTTGTAACACACACACACACACGCACAGCAGACCCCCTATGGTTCATGTATAGCAGACCACACCCCCTTTGAATGCAGTTTGGGTTTATGTTATTGCTATTTGAGTTGTATATATGGGTTTGGTTCAGTTTTCCTGAGTTGGTATAGTGTGTGGGTTTGTATACATATATATTGATACATAGATGTACTAGGTAGGTTTGTAGATTTCTGAGAATGAGTTGAGTTCAGTTATCAGATATTTGTGTATGTATATAATATGTATATTTGGGTTTTGTGACTTGTCTGATATATACATTTGCTATATATATATATATATATATATATATATATATATATATATATATATATATATATATATATATATAAATATATATATATATATATATATATATATATATATAAAAAAATATATATATATATATATATATATATATATATATATATATATATATATATATATATATATATATATATATATATATATATATATATATGAGTATCATTAGTGGATAGGTTATGTATAGAGTGTGGGTTTTAGGTTCAGATTTCTGAGATTAATGTGAGAGTATATAGCTATAGTTATATGAGAGTTGTTGTGGGGGTTGTGATGTATAGTTATATATGGGATATAGACTATTAAGTTTGTGTGTTTCAGTTGGGTCTTGTGGATTTCTAAGGATGTTGGGTTGGGTTATACTAAGTATTTGTGAGCCCATATATAGGTTATATAAGGGATTGGGTTACATAAAATATATATGTATATAGGTTATTAAGTAAGAGGGTATAGCTTTATTAGATTATATATATTAGGCTATATTGTTAAGGTATATATATGATATAGGTTATAGCTATATATATGGGTATTGGGGTATGTGGTTATAGTTTGAGGGTATTAATGTGAGGGCATATATACATAGTATATATATGTGGTATTATATATATGATATCTTGTATCTTGGTATCCTAGCCTATGGTTGAGATACCCTATAGAATGACCTAGAATGGACCCAAATAGGCCTAATTGAGCTTGTTGACTAGAGTTTGACCAAACCCTATACAGTTGACCAAGTTAGCTTAGATGTTGACCTAGTTTGACTAGAAGGTTGACCATAGTTGACCAATTGTTGACTTTGACATAGAATGACCTAGAATCATGTAGATTGTATTGTAAACTTTATTTATTTCATATTAAATACATTGTAACCTGTATTGTTCTAAATAGGACTCTGTGACTCCAGTTTGGACATCTCTGTATATCAGTTGTTCAGGTTATCAGGCGAGTACATTCTCTGATCGTTTTCATTCATTATAGTATTTATATTACCTGCTTTAGACTACTTTACTTGATGCTGATACGTCGTTATCACGGATTAGTACTATATGGATCTTTCTACGGGATGTTATCCCCTTATCGGGTGCATCGGGTATCTCATGTTTATGTACTTTATTATGTGCATCATGTACTCCTTGTACTCGAATCTCTTCATGTACACACATGTTCTCTCATGCACTCTCATGTTCACATGTGCTTCATGTATAACTAACTATCATGTACGTAATGTAACTTGACAAGATCCTTGTATATTGGTTGGGGTAGGGGTGAGTAGAACTGGTCATGCGATTAATTTCCCCAAGTAGTGTAAAACTGTACATGTCTATTATACCCTCACGTACAATGGAGTTACCATAGAATAACCATGTGCAAATCTAAGCCAATCACATAATCATCTTGTGCTCTAAAATACTTATATTTATTATAGTTCATAGTTTCTTACTATATTTCATGATTCAGCTTACTTATCCATATCTCCTGTATTCTTTATTTCTTTACAGTACGTCATGTATTTTATTCTACTGTTAGCTCTATATTTTCTACCATGCTTTAGAACTGCTTTTAGAGATATGTGCTTGTTCTTGTCCTGATATGATAACGTTAAAATTTTTACAGATAACTTGGAGGATCTCAGCTAGACTAGAGGAGACACCAGTAGAACTTGGAATAGATTGTTACGTTATTGTCTAGTTGTTGTTTTCAGTTATTTCATAAGTTGTATTTATTTCATACTTTGTGGGTTTGGTGATGTTAATACTTAAACTTCTTCAAATCTGATTTGTATTAAACATTATGATCCTTCTATATATTCAATTTCGTGCTACTTATCTCTCCTAGATATTTGTGAATGAGTTGTATCCTTCTGAGATTGTCCTCCGTTTGGAGAGTATATTATGTTGTGTTTAGTTTGTGATGAGACCTAGGACAGCATTCTATCGCCGACACTGCGACATAGGCTGGACTTACCCACGGTCTCGTGCCCTTTCACTGGGTGCGGGTCGTGACACCAGCCTACGTTGTAGACACAATATAGTAAGCTGTATGTAAACCTCATAAATCACAAAGTAATACTATATCAATCACTCATCACAGCTTATATAACGTCCCCAGAACACAAATCACCACGACCATCACATATATCATTATGCTTTGGTGTACAGATTTACAATATATGTCCGGAGACAAATCCGGTAAAAAGTAAAGCAACTAGTAATACAGATACCTCAATCAGGATAGAAATGTAAATCTATACAAATTATCCCTACATCTAAATCTAAGCATTTCCTCCAGCATCCGCTATCCCCTACAGTGATCCATAGTGACTAGGGTAAAAGTCCCCGTCTGTCACAGCTGCAACGTATCTAGTCAAAAAAGGAGCAAAGTACAATTCTGACAAGAAATACTATACAAAGTAAATCTGAAATGCACAAGTATTGATATGGACTAACCTGAAATATGAAACAAGAGTACAAGAACTGAAATAATGAACAAAACGATTAATGCAATAGTGAATTTAAAATATAAACCTAATGTGTGACCTGGTGGAAACCACAATATCACAATAAGGTACGACTTAATCATATGTGAGGTATACGATTAGGCTATTCACAATAACCTAACTAAGGGGCATCGTCACACACTAGACAATATTACCCCCAATCCCCGCAAGACAATCAATGAACACAATGCGATCAATGAGCATAATACAATCGTCGCAATCTCGTGTCCAACATGAGAACGAGGAACAAGACAGAAATACTAAGTAAAGAGTTCAAGTCGGTGTACTTGTCTGATTTTTGGTGGTAGGTGATCAAGTCCAAAGTCCATAAAAAATCTGTGTCAAGAAGACACAATATGTCTTTAGAAAGCTATTCTAAATCTATGTCTATATTTAATACTAAAATTGTTTGTTTTAACCCTAAAAATCCCTTTTATACTAAGCTTCTACTAGTAACCTTATTTATAAACATGAACCTAACTAATTATTCCATTGGCTCGGCCCATGATTAAAATTATGTATAACCAAATTAGCCCATAGTCCAGAACACTAAATTCTCAAATAAGTCAAGGATAGGTTCAATCTGTGTTGTTTATTTGAGAGACAAGCACCTGGTAGGAAAATCTAACTAATATAACTCATGATTAAACAATTGCTCACAATACGAGCTTATAAACCTAATCAGCTTAGTCTAATTATCCATTTTGGTCCATACACTACCTAGTCAAGGCTCGGTTTCTTGACCCAGCCCAGCAATGCTAAGCCAAAAAATCCTTTACTGAACTTAACTTCCTAACAAATACTTGTAAGTTCTAACCAAGATTCATAACTACTGGCTTGCGTTAGGGGTGAGCATTCGGTTTATTCGGCTCAAACCGAACCGAATAATCGAAAACCGAATTGGACCGAATACCGAATAAGCAAAATCGATACCAAACCAAATTGATCCATAACCGAATCAAACCGAACCAAATTAAATCGGTTCGATTTTTGGTTTATTCAATTTTTCGGTTTATTTGCAATTTTTTTGTTAATATATATAGTAAGTAGTAACTAAATATACCTAAATTTATTTACTATATATCTATAGTATATACATATGTATATTAGGTATATACCTATATATATTAATACATGTGTGTGTATATATAGTATATACATATATATATATATATATAGTAACTAATTTTTCTTATTCGGTTTTCGGTTGTAGACCGAAACCGAAGCCCAAAACCGAAACCGAATAAGAAAATTTAGTATTTTCAAAACCGAAACCGAACCAAATTTTTTTAAACCGAACCGAATCTCTTATTCGGTTCGATTCGGTTCGGTTTTCGGTCCAAAACCGAATAATGCTCACCCCTAGCTTGCGTATCATAGCCCACATACCTCAACCGTAATTCAACTGTTAAATTCAAACATTCCCTCCAAAGACTAATATAAATCCAAATTTCTGTAGTTCTCTCCAACTCCACTTAATTTATATACTGAACCTATCGGTCACAGAGATCAAATTCTATCCATTCATCAATTCTTAGTCACATTGCAAGTTCTCCCATACTTCACTATGAACTGGACACGAGCATAGAACCTGACCCGCACATCAACTGCACTCAACCCCGGTGTCACATGCTACCATCACAATACTGATCGACACAACCCTCATTCTCTTCTGATACATCATGATACATACAAGCTGTCACGCCCCGCTCTCATAGGAACGATCGTCCTCGCTAAGGTGTGATGCTGCACTGGCCTAGGTTGTGCCCGTACAAGGCTAAGTCCAGAAACGGCCGATTTGATCTAGGCCACAGAGTCGCACAGAGTGTCCCCATTTGCAGCAAAAAGTAAATGAACACAAGTTGAAGCGAATTCAAACTTTTTATTGATTTTCAAGAAGTTTACAAGCGGCACTAGGTCGAGTTTACAAGTCTCTCAAGCTCTCTTCTCTCTGAAACATAAAAGGCGTGCCAAGTGGCTTACAACATGGAATGATTTATGACGATGTTTCGATATATTTTGTCCTGTATATGGTGCTTCAGCTCCTTGAAACGCTCCAAGGCTCCAGAGATAACTCCGCCCTTTAGCACGTTCGAGGGAAGCTCCGAACCCGACGACATCTCCTGCATCCTGTAAGCCAGCTGTGGGGTTATCAGTACATTGTTATGCACTGGTGGGAAGGCTAGATCGTCCACAATGCTATCATTACCAAATACGTTCTATTTACTTTTGTGCATCGTCTATCATTCATTGTCTTTCTAATCTTGTCTTAGGATCAGTTTCATGGCATATATCATAACCTATCTCGGGTTATCGATTTCATGTGTTTGTATGGAAATACATGCACGACTTACCAATACTTACCGTCCGGTCTTCCCTGTCCAAAGTAAACCAAGTTAGTCAACAATTCATATATAACAACTTATCGTAATTCACGTAAACATTCAATGTCAAGGGCGTGTCCCTGCCTCAGGTCCTAGCACGTCGTAGGCATATTTTCCTAACTCATTTGTACGAAGTACTCTCGATCATTTGGTGTGTTACATTCAAGCCTGTTCAGAAGGCGCTTCATTCGGTTAACTTAGATTACTTTGTTTTAATGCAAGGACTTGCACGTGGATTGCCACCAGCAAAGCCCACTTAATCTATATGTACTGGTCGTTGGCATCACAAGCCATTTTGGACGTTCCCCTTTGGTATTCTCAACTATCATAGCGTGATGGCTGGTACATCTTGATAGACTTTTGAAATACCACGCACTTACGTCTACTTGGAATGTTCGAGCCCACACCCAAGCAGCCCGTAAGCCATAATTCCGCCTAGGCCAGCCACGATATTGTCGATCGTTGCCCTTGGTATCCCTTATTACTCCTACCCCCCGTATACGAGTGGGTTGTCCGCGACCATTTCGTATTGTCTTATCATTTTAACTTAACGGCTTGTCCCTGAGCGATAGGTTGTCTGTGAGCCATAATGCGTTATCGACCAGGTTGGCGACGGCGTCCGTGCAGCGCCGATAGCGAGCCCCGATGCACGTCTCCGTCATAACTGTCGCTAACCATTCCTTTCTTACTTATCTTTTATTCATTCATTCTTTTTTTTTTTTCACTTATTCGTTCGTTCATTGATTCATTCATTCGTTCATTCATACATTATACATCTCCCCATGCGGGAGTCTCCTTGGCGACCCATCGGTCCCGAAGTCTTCCAATGTTGCTATACTCTACTCTGAACGACTATGTCGATAGTCTTCCCGTCTTATTGTTGTAATTCATTCATTGCTTTATTGTTGAACGCATAAGGAACTTGAATGTAAGCTTGTGCCTTAGCACGATCGTGGAGTGCGGTGCAAGAGTCCCTATATTTTCTAAGTTCTTTTCCATGTTCTAAACAAGCATACAAGATGGGATTATTCCCTTAGCTAGGTGCGTTGAGTCATTTATTAGCTTGTACGGTGTTATCACCTAGCTATTCTAGCAATAGTGTCCGTATTGTTATGTGTCTAGGCTAAGCAAAGACGGGTTCATCGGAGCCACCCACCTTAGCGATGTTCGTATCAGCCGAGCGATACTCCGAGCACTCCTTTGAAAGTCTAAGTCTGGATTCATCTTCGATGGGCCAATATAAGTATTGCATCGATTCTTCATCGGGTCGACGCAACTCTTTGAGTCGGCGGATCGTTTGAGTCGTTGCACTTGCCGTTTGAATCGACGTTCCGCTAGGGCGGAGCGGGTCATTACATAATACACCACTCAACAAGTCTCGTCCTCGAGACTTCCTGAGTGTAGGTCATCCTACCATTCCTTAACTCATGTCGTGTGTGTATCTTAGACAATCCCTATCGAATGGCGTTATCGCTCGACGGCATCGAACTATGCTCGATTATCCTTCTAAGTTTTATGTTGCATATGTTTGGTCAATTTTATTGAATGACTTTTCACTCATTTTAGAGTTGATGGTACTTATTCAATTGTCATGTTTCTTCGACTTGGTCACTATTGCGCCCTGTTAAGGGGATGTAATGGTCGCACGAGGTGCATTGTAATTCATCAAACCTGAGAGTCGTAGGCTAAGGCTAACTCAGTTTCGTTTATGTGCATCTCAACATCTACTTGCAGCTGAATTCGAGTTCATTATATCGCTGAGTTTGGATCGTGCACATATTCAAGGTGTCCCCCAAATACGTATATTTCAACCAAGCTTAGCGATTTGTGAAGTCGGACATGCTACTCGTGATAGTTTTGATTTTGTCGATTGTTTCGCTAACTTCTATTAAAATCAAACTCATGTGCGTCTCACTATCGTTTATCCCGGTCCTCGAGATGATCCGATTCGCTTCTCAAGCGTTCTTATCTACGAAATCAATACAATTTTTTCTTAGCGGAGTCGACCAAGTCTAAGTAATTTCCGTCCGATTTAAAACCAAGTATTTCACTATCGTCGATACGTCTTTCTATCAATGATTCAATTTGTTATCCCGACTTTACTTGTGCAACATCGATTTCATTCATTCACTTCGTTTGAGGCTAATTTCGTTGTCGTTAACGCACACTCCCAATTCTCCATCCTACTCTAAGTCATGTTGCCCAAAGTCTATCGTCCATCCAGACGATACTGTAATGTCAATCACACAGGTTCAATCAGTCGGCATAGGGTCGTCCGCCTATCCGCTAGGTCATCTCACAAGGTCATAGTTACAAGTCAAGTTCACGGTTTATCGTGCAAGGTCATCGCACGACGCTCGCCCCAAGTCCTTTGGTCAACCCATTTGTTCGTTTGTACGGGAGTTTCTATCCAATTGTGTTTCACTCAGATTTCTAAACATCAAGCAGTGTTCACCTTATTCGCATCAGCACATTCTCCGCTCCAAGTCTGAGCTCGTTTAGGAAAGTCATCCTACGATAGGTTGTCCTCAACCAAATCCTCGACATGTTAATATCGTATGTCCACACTAAAAATTATCGTAGTCTATCTCTTCAAGTATATTTGATACAATTCACCTATCCATCCTATCCAATTCACGTAGTCGATCATAAGGTCGTCTAGCCTTGCAATATGTCGCGACCCGATCTCACGCAAGTCTGATTATCCACGGTGGACATGAATCACCATGACAATATTTCTGCGGAATAACCGTCCTCATCGGGACATAACTCTTGCGTTGTGTCTAGACTCACTCATTTTCAATACGCAATTTAGGTCTACTCAATCCTCAAATTTACTTAGTCGTCCATCATAAGTCCGATCAATCCACAAATTCGCCTTCGCTTCAAACCATAAGTCATAGCAATCAAAATTGCCATATCATAATATTTTGAGTTCGATCATTCCCGCTGGACATGAATCACCATGCCAACGCTCATGCAGAACGATCGTCCCAAATTCGACGTGACGTATGTACGAGGCTGGAGTTGCGCTCGTACAAGACAAGATCGTTGTCATTGTGGTTATCACCGAACAATCAAGTCACTTCCCTTCTTCATTCCAAACATTCATTTCTATCAAAATTCCCCAACACTTCAAAATAATAACTTCTAACACGATTATCATCATTCATCGAATCAGAGTACCCCCGAGTTATCGTACATTGATCTTTGATACGCCTCAATACCATCGATGATGTACATAACCTGACGATCTTCCTTTTGCAATGAATTCTGAGTTGCGCAACTTAATTCCTCAGTTCGCATTGTCTCATGCTAACTCGTCATCGAGCAACATCTATTCCAATTTCTTAGTCATTCTCGTATCTCCAAACCAACGTTTTTCATGTACGCTATCTTCCAATGGTGCTAACTTCGGTTTCATCTGAGTATTTCGTCTTAACTCAAGTTTCAATCCAGTTGACTATTTGAAATCGTACGTACGATCTTCTACGTTTCCTCGACTAAAACATCCATTTCTTTTATCATTTTGAATCTCCATTCAATCATTTCGTAATTCGCACTACGTATTCTTGATTCTTCCGAACGATATCTTGTTTGAGACTCTCGAATCATGGTTAACTAAGCGTTACTCATTCTAAGACTTTGCGCGACATCATCGCTTGCCGACATACTCGTTCTATCCGTAAATCCTTTAGTCTCGCTCGAACGATTTCTATAACTTCCATACACCACCCAGGGTTTGAGCCACTCGACTGGTCTTCGACACTCACTCTTGTTCTCCTTCGAAGCTATCACATATACCACTCGGGGTCAAGTCATTCTACAAATCCTTAAAAGGTTATTCGACTCACAATCGACATGTTCAATTATGCGTTCGCCCATTCCTCAAAGTCTAAGAACTATTTTCCGTGTTCATTTTAGCGTTGGTCAAGTAGTATCTCTATCAACATATGTTTTAAGTCTCACTTATTCATGTTCAAGCGATAGTCGATCTCGCTCACAACTCGTTCGCACCAGAAGGTCTAGGTGCGCGACACTCGACACAACTTAGCCAAAAGGTTACGAGCATAACCATCCCGTTCGAATTATACTTCGGTCTCATGTACTCGTTCGCTATTGTCAGCGTAAGGTTATTCAAGCACGTACTGCGTTTGCTAACTTTTTGCATTGGTTCCTTCCAACTCAAGTCCGTCGTAGTTTGGCACAAAGGCCTTTGCCTATCGATTCCCGTTCAACCGAGTACTCGTACGAGTTTTTGACAAAATTAGACTTATTGTATGGAACATCCTAAGGCACAACGAGAGAGAGCGTATACTTCTTTGTTTTCGAACGAGCTTTCAAAACTGAAAGAATCGAAATAAAGTCCAAGGACGTAAAGCCGTGCTCTGATACCAATCTGTCATGCCCCGCTCCCGTAGGAGCGATCGTCCTCGCTAAGGCGTGATGCCGCACGGGCCTAGGTTGCGCCCGTGCAAGGCTAAGTCCATAAACGGTCGATTTGATCTAGGCCACAGAGTCGCACAGAGTGTTCCTATTTGCAGCAGAAAGTAAATGAACACAAGTTGAAACGAATTCAAACTCTTTATTGATTTTCAAGAAGTTTACAAGCGGCGCTAGGCCGAGTTTACAAGTCTCTCAAGCTCTCTTCTCTCTGAAACATAAAAGTCATGCCAAGTGGCTTACAACATGGAATGATTCATGGCGATGTTTCGATACATTATGTCCTGTATATGGTGCTTCAGCTCCTTGCAACGCTCCAAGGCTCCAAAGATAACTCCGCGCCTTAGCACGTTCGAGGAAAGCTCCGCACCCGACGACATCTCTTGCATCCTGCAAGCAAGATGTGGGGTTATCAGTACATTATTATGCACTAGTGGGAAGGCTAGCTCGCCCACAATGCTATCATTACCAAACACGTTCTATTTACTTTTATGTACCATCTATCATTCATTGTCTTTCTAATCTTGCCTTAGGATCAGTTTCATGGCATATATCATAACCTATCTCGTCTTACCGATTTCATGTGTTTACAAGGAAATACATCCATGACTTACCAATACTTACCATCTGGTCTTTCCTGTCCAAATTAAACCAAGTTAGTCAATAATTCATATATAACAACTTATCGTAATTCACGTAAACATTCAATGTCAAGGACGTGTCCCTGCCTCAGGTCCTAGTACGTCGCAGACGTATTTTTCTAACTCATTTGTACGAAGTACTCTCGATTATTTGGTGTGTTACATTGAAGCCTGTTCAGAAGGCACTTTATTCAGTTAACTTAGATTACTTTGTTTCAATACAAGGACTTGCGCGTCAATTGCCTCCAACAAAGCCCACTTAATCTATATGCACCGGTCGCTGGCATCATAAGCCATTTTGGACGTTCCCTTTTGGTATTCTCACCTATCATAGCATGATGGCTGGTACACCTTGATAGTCTTTTAAAATACTCTACACTTACGTCTACTTGGAATGTTCGAGCTCATACCCAAGCAGCCCATAAGCCATGATTTCGCTTAGGCCAGCCACGATATCGTCGATCGTTGCCCTTGAAATCCTTTATTACTCCTATCCCCCGTATACGAGTGGGTTGTCCGCGACCATTTCGTATTGTCTTGTCATTTTAACTTAACGGCTTGTCCCTGAGCCGTAGGCTGTCTGTGAGCCATAATGTGTTATCGACCAGATTGGCGACGGCGTCCGTGAAGCACGGGTAGCGAACTCCGCTGCACGTCCCCGTCATACCTATCGCTAACCATTCCTTTCTTTCTTATCTTTTATTCATTCATTCTTTTCTTTCTTTCACTTATTCGTTCGTTTATTGATTCATTCACATATTCATTCATTCGTTCATTCATATATTATGCAACTCTCCGTACGGGAGTCGTCTTGGTAACCCATCGGTCCCGAAGTCTTCCAATGTTGCTATACTCTACTCGGAACGACTATATCGATAGTCTTCCCGTCTCATTGTTGTAAACCATTCATTGCTTCATTGTTGAACGCAAAGGAACTTGAATATAAGCTTGTGTCTTATAGGACGAGCGTGGAGTGCGGTGCGAGAGTCCCTATATTTTCTAAGTTCTTTTCCATGTTCTAAACAAGCATACAAGATGGGATTATACCCTTAGCTAGGTGCGTTGAGTTATTTATTAGCATGTGCGGTGTTATTGCCTAGCGATTCTAGCAATAGTATCCGTATTGTTATCTGTCTAGGCTAAGCAAAGACGGGTTCATCGGAGCCACCCACCTTAGCGATGTTCATATCGGCCGAACGATACTCCGAGCGTGCCCTTGAAAGTCTAAGTCTGGATTCATCTTCGATGGGCCAATGTAAGTCTTGCATCGATTCTTCATCGGGTCGACGCAACTCTTTGAGTCGACGGCTCATTTGAGTCGTTGCACTTGCCGTTTGAACTGACATTCTGCTAGGGTGGAGCGGGTCATTACACAAGCTCCCTATCCCAGTGCCCAATAAGAGACTGCCTACATCCCGATACACGTCTGTGTCAACACCGGACACACTAGAAAAATCCTATATCCTATAATTAAACCAGAAGAGATCAGAGAAGAAAGTATACCTGTGTCCGTTCCTCGTTAACACTGATATCCGCTGTCACCCCCAGTTTTCAAAAACAGAGGTATTTTTGTCATTTTGTATTTTTAAATATTTTTAAAATTTATTTTATTATTTATGATATTATTTTAGGGTTGAAATTTATTTTATTATTTATGATATTGTTTTGGGGTTATTTGAGTCGGGTTCGAATTTCAACTCAATCCGACTTGAAACGGGAACCCGGGGGGTAGTTTGACTCTAGTGGGATCCACACACTAGTTAGGCATGGCCCACATGATATTAATTTTAGTCCACATGATATTAATTTTAGTTAGTAGTTAGACTAATTATTTATGGATATGTTTAGTTTAATTAGAGACTTAAAACTAGACTAATTTGACCTCAACCTTTAACCCATTCTTAATTTAAATCAAATAGATTAGTGGAGGGCATTTTAGACTTTTCTAATGGGGACACCTCACCCTTTTTGGGCAACCACCAATGTGGGGCGATAAGGAGTGAGTCACTATCTCTTCCATTTCATTTTATCCATCTATTTTCTCTCTCTTGTTCTTCCCCAAATTTCTAGAGAACAACTCCATTGATTTTATCTCCAAATCCACCATTTCTTCCACAAAATCTTCTTCATTTCTCTTCTACTCCATGGTTAGAGGGTGCTAGCCAAGTTTGGGAGGATTCGGAGCTCGTTCGTGTCCTTTTGGAATCTCTACGTGCCGGTGTCGTATCGGAAGGATTTTTCTTTGAATCTCTCTCCCGGAAGGTATAATCTCTCCTCTAATCCATCTCTACATGCATATAGGAATATTTTGAACCCATAGGAATGACCCCCATGATTGTATCTCCATTTGTGTCCATTTCGTGTCCATTTGGAGGTCATAGGAGTGTCATTTATGTTGTGGTTGTGTCCTAGTGGGAAAGCCCCCTATTTTGGACACTTGTATGCATATATATATATATATATATATATATATATATATATATATATATATATATATATATATTGTAGGATTAATTAGTGTTTTAATCTCAGATTTATATTTTAAGAGAGTGGATTGATCTTATTTAGGATGGTTAGAATATGTTTTATTTAGATAGCTATGTTGGTATCCAAGTATTTTGGCCTACATGTATTTTTTGTCCAAACAACCCAAATTCGTCATAATTTTTATCCACGTTTTTAGTAGCTAGAGCAACTTAGAAATGTCATAACTTTTAGCTCATAACTCCAATTAACCTCCCATTTTTTTAAAAGAAGTGTATCGAAGTTAGCTTTCCAAATATAGATTTTAATAAGGCAAATTCATTATATAACTTTCTGTAGAATTATTTGAGTGTCAGCTGTACGAAAGATGAACGCGTTTCGGTGTTTTTGCGATTCCGGGAGCTTCCGGACACAAAAATGCGATCCGTTTGAAGTTTCGGAAAGCTAACACGAAGAGCTATAACATACTTTAATCCTAGAATTTAGTGAAGGCCCAATTGGTACAGTATTGGTTTTAAGTAGAAGAGTGACTGTGCGACGTAGGCATTTTGTGTAACCTATGAGCCTAGTATGGATATCATGTGAATGTAGGTATCATAGATTGTCAAGAATATGTATGATATAGTACATATATGTATGTATGTATATATATATATATATATATATATATATATATATATATATATATATATATATATATATATAGATAGATATATATATTATTGTTATGTAATATATGTTAGTATAGTGTGTGTGTTTGAATGAGATAAGGATGTGTGTGGCTAGTGGAGAGAAGTGAGATTGATAGAGGATATGTGCTAGTGTGTGTTTGATGTTGTATAGATGGTAGTGTAGTGTGTGTGTTATGAAGGTGAGAGAGTTGGGAGGATCATGCCATCCTATTTGACTTGAGGCTAGTGTAGTTTGTTGAGTGATTTGTGTTTTGATTGAGTGGTAGTATGTTTGTATATAGATGTGTGTAGGTGTGTTAGAAGAGAAGGGTGGTGGATTTGGTATATGTGTTTGTGTGTGTGGTTAGATGGTTAGAGGGTGAGAGAATGAGCAGGAAAGCAGCAGGAAAAAGCAGTAAGAAGTAAGCAATAAGCAGTAAGCAGGAAAAAGCAGTAAGCAGAAGCAGTGCAGGATGGTTTTTCGGGGTTTTTGTGGTCTCGAAACATCCCCCTTTGACCCACCTTAGCCCCAAATACCTATCCAAACTTATGAACCACATTTAGTACTACGAAACCCCTAAGTTAGAGAGTGTTTTTAGTGTGTTAGGCGGTTAGTATGGTAGTGTTTATAATGGTAGAAAATAAGGTTTGTCAATGTTAGAAAGTATGCCATGTTATGTTATCTTGAGGGTAGTGGTAGATGTTTGAGTTAGTTTTTGAGAAGTTATTTTAGAAGTAGCATTCTAAGTTAGACGGGGGTTAGATAGATGATGTTTGTGAGGGAGAGTGAGTGTGGTTTAGAAGAATGAGTTATGTTAGATGTGGTATCTTGATATCTCAATATTACCTTAAGGTAATGTGTAGGAGAGTAACATATTAGAAAAAATAGTTTTGATGCCCAAGAACCCTAGATTTCTTGGTCGGTAAACCCTAGATAGGATAGTATCTAGCTACCCTAAGGAGCCTAGGCTAGTATCTTGAGTATTAGCGGGGTTTCCTTTGTAATGGACAAGGTATCGGGATTACCTTGGTAAGGGTAAATGTAGGTAATAGGGTATAGTTAAGATATTGAGCTTAACTTCTAAGATATAGTTAGAATTAGGTTCTCTTGGTTGGTAATGGTTAGGATTAGTGTCCTCAGACTAGTTTTGACCTCGGTTGACCATTTTGACCAAAAGTCAATCGAAAGTCAAACTTAGCCTATAAGTGACTAGAATTGACCGAAACCAAACCAGAGTTGACCAGTTGACTGAAAGTCAATAGTTAGTCAACATTTGACTAGTTTGACCTAGGTTTGACTCGGGGTTGACTAGAGTTGACCAGAGTTGATCAGGGTTGACCAGTTGACCAAAAGTCAACTGTAAGTCAACTTTTGACCCCGTTTGACCTAGTTTAACTTGGATTGACTCCCCGTGACCTGGTATGACCTAGTATGAACCAGTATGATCCAATATGACCTAGTACGACTCAGTTTGACCTAGATTGACCTAGTTTTGACTTAGACTTGCATTCATGACTTAAATTAGTTTCCTTTTTCAGTATAAAACCCTGTTTAACTCATAGTATCTCATTTTAGGTCTGTGATTTACTCTGAGCGTATGTTCACCTTATCAGCTCAGGACGAAAGGCGAGTACATTCACTGATAGTTTTTATTGTCTTGATATCTACTATATCCAATTCAGTTATAGTGTCTTACATGATTTCTGACACGACGGTTCACGGACTAGTATACGTTGGATCCTGTCATGAGATGTTATTCCCAGATTTTCCTTGGTATGTTGGTATGTGATATCCATGTTCAAGTACTTATATAGACCTCGATTTGGGAGTTGGCTGATTATCTACTTTCGAATCCGTGTCATGATGTGCCATGTCCGGATCCATGATACTATTCGGAGATGGAGGAATTATTAGGGGTTATGTGATCAAAGCCTCCCTGTCACTATTTTGCTAGCGCCACCCTCACCTCATGTAGGGTGTAGCAGATATCCCATGCCAGGTTATCCAGGTTGGCCGGCATGACTCTCCGTTGAGGTCACCGCAGATTGCCGGGCCAAGTGGATAACCCCACCATGACTCCCTAGACGATCACATATCGCTCTAATAATTCAAATCACATTTTACATTTATTATCGTATCTTATATTCCAGTTCAGCTTTACTTTCTGTGCTTCTCACCATGCTATGATTCCATTACTCACATGCTCTACCTGCTTTTATACAGTCCTATGATTTGAGACTAAGTTCTGTTTGAAAGAAGGGTTACAACTCCGGTCCTTGTTTGGTTAAAGGGTTGTAACTCGGCTTTCAAATGGTTCCCAAGTCGCATATATCTTTGTCTTGTATTTTATTACACTGTCTCTTATAGAATTTGTCAATTCATATGGAACTGCTGTTGGTGTTTGTACTTGCTCATTTTCCTGACAGGATACCGTTGACATATTACAGATGATTTTGAGGCAGATTGTCCGACCTATTATGGGATCGAGTCTGATGGAGTAGACCCGGGCTGTGGTTTGTTAGTAGAGCCACTAGACTTTGCTCACCCTGAGTAGTGTAGCTTAGTTAGGTTTGTATGGCCTACGAGCCAGTTAGTACTTTTTAGACTGTAGTAGTTTTTATATATTATGTGATTCTCCGGGTTGTTTGTGTATAGCTCTGGACTTGTGTGGATCTTAGACTTATTTTCTGTTCTCATCATTAGTATTTTCCTTTCCATACTATCTACCTTAGTTTTACATTTGTGATTGAGACTGTATTGCTATGTCACCTCCATTCGGAGTATATATACTATACAGGTATATTTATCTGTTTAGTTGTAGTATTTATAGATGACCTAGACAGCGTTCTATCGCCGATGCTGCGACGTAGGCTGGACGTAACCACGTACTCGTGCCCCTAATCAGGGTACGGGTCGTGACATCCGCATATCCGATCTGAACTGCGATCGTCACCAGTACTTCTCTGGGACGAAAGATCGAGCACCTGGTGCTCAAAAATCAATGAGAGGAAATAAAAGTTTAGTTTGAATCCTGTGGAGAATTAAGAAAGAATCAAAACAGGATTTAATGATCACTTCATTGATCCAATCGATCAATCACTAATTCGATCAAAACAGGGATCGATCGATCCACCTTGATTCTATGAACGAAAAGAACTAACAGAACAACTTACCGATCGGTAGGAGTTACAAGCTAAAGTTTGAACATTCCTTCGGTACAATAAGAATTTTTGAAGTATGTTCCTTTATAAGACATAACCACCGACCCGCAATGTCGATCCTCAAGTCTGCGTTGCAGAGTTGACTTCCTGAGATAAGGTTCTTGGCTATAGCCGGTACATGCTTCACCTCCTGAAGCGTCAGCAACTTTTTCGAAGTCAGTTTCAGTACCACCGTCCCGATCCCCAGGACTTCAGCTTGTGTCTGGTTGGCCACCATAACCTTCTCAGCAAAAGGTTTATATGTGGTGAACCACTCCTTCTTCGAGCAAACGTTGCACGTTGCCCCAATGTCTATCCACAAGTCTGTATCAACACCAGTTGAGTCAATCTGCACAATCATAGAAAGAAAGTTAGCCTCACCTTGCTCTTTATGTTTAGGTTTTTTTTTTCTTGCAGTCCCTCCTCCAGTGGCCTTTCTTGCCACAGTTGAAACAAGCCCTAGGTTCTTTGGACTTGGGCTTGAACTGAGCTGACTTAAGACAGAGGAGACTCTGACATTTTGATTTACTATCTATCTACCTCTCCAGACACAATATCTTGAGATGGTGAACGTCCTTCTTCTTATTGAAGGGAGCCTTTTGCTTTCCTTTATAGTTGCCTCCTTATACCATGTTCGCCTTGGCCATCTACTTGGACAAGGTGTCCACTTTGAGTTGAGCCCTTAACTCGTCTTCAATATGTATCCAGTACAAGAGGCTCTCAAGGTCCACCTCCATCTTCTTGCAGTGCATGTCCACGATAAGGTTACTCCACCCTAGTGGGAGCTTAGCGATAATATCCCCAATGACAAAATCATCGACTAAGGGCATGCCGTCATCTTCAAATTTCTTATATAACTTAAGAAATTCCATGACTTGAGGTAACATGGTCTTGTCGACCTCAAATCTCATTGTTTGCAAAAACAAAAGTATAGAACTTTATTGATACAAACTGTAATAAAGATTACAAGAATTCTGGGAAAATTACAACTGTAGGAATCCAATCTCGATGACTATTGCTTTATCCCTTGGACGATGTGAACTGTAAAGACGAAGCCTTTGAAGTTGAAAACAACTCTGGAAACTGAAGGCAAAAGCCTCTGAAGTTGAAGACAAAAAGTCTCGGAAGAATGCAGCAGCACTTTGGCAAGAACTCCTGGACTCTCTGATTTCTGATTTCTGATCTTGATATCTGATCTCTGATCTCTGCCCCTTGAATGAAGACTTGAAACTCTATTTATAGAGTTCTGGAAATAACTAACTTTCAGTTATTTTGGACTGCGCATGATGATTTGCGCAGCATTGGTTTGCGCAACATTGATTTGCGCAGATAGTTACTGGATCGTGGGCCGATTATCATGGACACATGGCATGATTTGATAGAAATGCGCATGATCGTGCATAAACAGTTGCCACGTAATGAACAATCGATGGCATGAATGCCACGTGTAACTTAACAGTTACGTTTGATAGAGTGCGCAGAGTTGAATTGCGCATACATGGTTTGCGCAAACTCAAACTGCGCAGGATTGGTTTACGCTGCCAGCTGTCAGCCGCCCTCGAGCACTGTACGGCGCAGGAAACGAACAGACTCCTTGTTATCCGCGCTGTCAGTTATCAGAAAAGATTTGATTTGATTTAGTAATGATGACTTCTGCCACGTCAGCTTGCGCAATCGGTTGTGTGCGCAAATTAGAATGCGCAATCGGTTGGCTGCGCAATCTGTTGTCTGCGCAATTCAACAAGATGATGTATATTTTGATTTCTTGATTTTGTTGATTGATGCAACTTGATTTTTTAGGACCTACAAGACCCCCTTCAAAGTTTTCGAAAGTTGATTTGATTCAAAGTTTCGAAATACTTTGAATTTTTGAATTTTTGAATCAAGTTGCGCATGATGATGGGCTGTCTGCGCAAAGCGAAGTATTCCCCGATCTTAGGCGCAATCCAAGGCAGCCGTTTCGTATTTCAAAGGCTATAAATAGCCCACTTCTTCATTTCATTTTTTTACTTTGCCTCTTTCGTGCTTTTGAGAGAAAAATTCCCGAACCCTTTCTGTCTTCTTTCTCCGACGACTTCCATGGCGCCCCGACGATCTAATGTTGCCGCCACCGCCGCTGCGAAGGGAAAAGCTCCGGCCGAATCCTCTGACAGAGTTGCTCGGCGAGCATCTCGACATGAGTCTGCGCACCCTGCTCTGATAGGTAGTAAAACCGATCGAAACCCCTTTTTAGGGTGTTTTGACTTCCTTCGATCTTCGAAACTCATTTCTTTTTAGAGATGAGTTCAACTTGTGCCACCCTTTTTAGGGTTTTTGGTTGCATAAACAGTCAGTCTTCATTTTTATGAAGACTGTAATCCTGCGCAATCTATCGAATTGTGCTGACAGAAAGTCAGCGCAATCGATTGATTTGCGCTGAATGTCAGCACAATCGATTGGTTTGCGCACCCTATTATGATGCGCAAACTAATGTTGCGCAATCCATATTAGCGCAATCTGAGGATTGTGTACTCTTCTGTTTTGCTTGTCTGAAAAATAGAGTTTTTGACTTGTACTGATCTTCATCTGTTTTTGATGCAGTTGAAACCAATGAAGATCCAAACTATGAACATTTTGTGGGAACTTTGTCTGAATCTGAATATAAAGAAGATTTGTCTCACGTCCATTATCCTCAGTACGATCTGCCGACTTCTCGTCAGGCAATATTGATTTCTCAGGACAACGAAACTTTAATGTGTCTGATGAATGGACAGCCTCTGGAATCAGCAGATGCTGTTATCCACAAGAAACCCTTATTCTTGTTTGGTGACGCCTTTGAAAAAGTCTCCCAGCCTAGGCCAATGATGGAGGAGATGGTATTCCACCGGGAAGACAGATCATTCTTCATTCCTAAAATTGCTCGATGCCTTCCTTTGTCACGGTATGCTCATGCGAGCTACCCAAGGAAAATGGATTGGAACATCACCCTTCTCCAGGATGCTCGTGCAGGGAAGATCTTTGTAAAGAAGGTTAACGGGAAAGATATGTTTTACAGTTCTTCTGACAGATACAGTGTTATGTTGAGAGGTTTAAGACCCAGCTGCATCCCACCGGAAAACTCATCTATGCTGATGCCCGTCAGAACCCCTATATTCGCAAATGAATTTGCGAAGGAAGAAGGAAGATACCCTGAACAGGATATCAGAATAACTGGATTAGTGAATCCAGATTACAAACGATGGAATTGCATTGCAAATTGGGTTCTGACAACCTTCCAAGATAAACTTCAACAAATTAACCTGTTTCAAGCAGTGCATGCCACTGTATACGGGTTTGCTCCTAACCCTCAAATGTTTTTGGCCTTGGCTGAGCGATATAATTACAGAACAGGAACTTTCATGACCCCGGGTGGAGAGATGGGGTTTGCACTCCACGAGATGAAGTACATCTCATACTTGCCCATGGCGGATGCTCCATATGAGGAGTTTGTTCCCACAAATGACGAGTTGGAGAAACTCAGAAAAGAAAATGCAGAAATGGTAGCAGTGTTTGAAGAACTGCTATGCCATTACAAAATTTGCTCTTTGTACTATAAGAGTGCTACGGCCAACACTTGCTATTCTTCGAAGTGGTTGCCATATTTGTTCTTAAATCATATTGAAGAGAAGAAAACCAAGGAAAATGACAAATGTTACCCTCATTTTTTCAAACCCTTGATTAACACGGAAGTCATGAAGATGATGGAAGAAAGTAAACATTATGATAAGGAAATGAAGGATGATTATCAATGTCCACCTTTAAAGAAAGGTGACATTTTGGAGAGTTTTTTGAGAATGGGTTACAGACCCATGTCCAAAGAAGCCCAGTTAGCAGGGTTTCTGACACACTGGCTCAGACGATTCGTGGTCCCGGGATCTAGTGCAGTGGACCGTTTTCATCGCGGTGTACTTTTTGCTGCCGTCAAGCTAGTCTTCGGTTATAAGGTTGACTTGTTATCGGCAATGACCTGCAGATTGAATGCGAGTCTTCGCTTGTATGTTGACTCGATGCTGAAGGCAAAGGGAGAGAAAGAATTCCCCCGTCTCGAAATGCCGTACACTTATCTCTTTGGATGGTTACTCCTCCACTATCCAACTTTAATGGACCCTGGTATGGGACCAATAGATGGCAGCTTCTTGCGCAGATATTCTCAGGGTAAATGGAAGTACACCTCTCTGAGTGAGTGCAGATTTGTTTTAAATTTGAACAGAGGATGGAACTTCTGTTGCGCCCCTCTCCCGGCCGGTCATGACCAGATGCCACCCAACATGGTAGATTCAAAACTGCAGCCCTTAAACCGTGTGGCCTTTGAATGGTTGAAGACAATTCGACCATCTCACTTAGTATACCGCTTTGAAGAAGAATGCTTTTTGGAACCATACCTCCCTAGCCGTTTTGCTAGACAATTTGGGTATGATCAGTTCTACGTAGGGAACGCAATCACCTGCCTTCAGGGCAAGGGTTTCTTGATTGACGGAGCCCGAGCTTGGGCCTACTACAATGCCCGTGACACAAAGGCTACCTTCTCGATGCCACCAAAGAGCACTCCTCAAGGGCCTCGGATGCTCTTTACATACTCGGTATTTTACACATCTGCAAATACTTTTGCCGAGAACTTTAATCTCGCCGATAGTTTTGCTTCTGCGATAAGATTGAGGAAAGGGAGGATAGCTTTATCAATCCCTGCCAATGATGAGGCAAACGAACCGGCGGATGAACCCCTAGAAACTTCAAGAGAAATGATGTTCCAACAAGAGATAAACGCAGCAATGCGGATCTCTCTAAGAGTGGGAAAGTCTCCTGCCAAGAAAAGAAGAAGAGAGGAGCCTCCTGCTCCTGCAGCAAAGAAGAAATTGGTCTTGGAGCATTCTTCTGATAAAGTGACTACAAGATTCCAATCTCGGTAGCTAGCCGAGACAAATCAAGAAGTTACTACTACACCAACTTCTGTACAGAAGCAAACAGCACCAATAAATGTAGAGAGTCCCGATAGACCTCTACACAGAAAGAAGAAGAAGTTGGTTACCAGAAGAAATTTAGAAGCCTCTTCTTCCAAACAACTCCTGACTTCAGTAGATGCTGCAGCAGGATTTATAATGCCATCTCCCACCCCTGTTTCTGAATCAGGGAATAAAATCCTTGAAGAGACTGAACAAAGGGGAGATCTTGACCCCAGAACTGAAGTTGAAATACTCAGAGAAAACATCATTGAAGAGGAGCTAAATATTACACGACCCCTTTCACCTGTCGTGGAGACGACTCAGCTTCCTCCTACCCCAAAGACTCTTCGTGAAGAAGAAGAGCATAAAATGATCGAAGCTTTAGAAGATTGTTATAGCCTGCAGGAGGATCTCACCGCAACTGACAGTGGGAATGTAGCCCAAGAAGAAGAAGAAGATAAGGATGAAGAAAGCTCTTCGTCTGGAAATATTGATAAGTATATACAGAATCCTGAAGGGGACAACGAAGAACACCTATCTCTTGAAACCGCCGACGATGCTTCGGATCCTAAAAAGGATATTGAAGTAGAGGCGTTAGTAGAAAAGGTTGTTAACCCTGATGAAGACGTCGAGATAGAAGTATCCCCTGAAGAAGTGGCTGGTGAAGATGTTCAGCAAGAGAGTCCCGCTACCGATCCCCAAGGTATAAAATGATATTTAACAATCTTCTTTCTTTAAAATAGATTGATATCTAATATCTTCATTTGTAGTTCTTGCAGGTCTTGATACTCTACCAACACCTCCGAGGGACCTGGCTATGGTGCCTATTCCAACGGTAGTTGTTAGTAGTAGCCATCACTTATCTTGCGGCTCTGAAGCGGGCAGCAGCCAAGCTGTCGCAATTGAAGCTACTTCCGTTCAACGGGAGTCTATTCCAGCAGGAAATGCAGTTGTTGTTAGATCCAATCAAGGTAAGACTGCTTTTTTAATTTGATCTTTTTGTTTATTGGCAAATTAGTAAAATAATAATTTTACTTTTTGCAGAAGAACAAACAGGAGGAGCAGCTAGTTCTACTCTGGCTCCTTTGTTTAAAGAGCCTATCATTCATCAGCAAAGGATTGAGCAACCGACTACCCCATCCTCAACAGGGGTAGCTTCGACTCCTGGAACTATAGCCATCAATCAGCAAGTTGTCCAATCTTTTACCAGATGTTTCTTTGAGTCATTGGGATCTCTTGTCCGTAAAATGATAGAGAAGGAAGGAGCTAACTTCATTATGATTAGGGACCCCACTTCTTTCCTGATAAAAGCCATAAGAGGCCAAGGAGACGAAGCCCAAGCCGTTCTTCTTGAACATATATTAGATGAGTTGGAAGTATCCATAAGGAAATATAAAGAGCTCAAGAAGAAGAATATAGACTCTCTGGTGCAAGCTGAATATGAACGACTAGCCCAAGAAGCTGATATAGAAAGGATAAACCTTCAGAACCTATTAGAAGCTCATTCTGCAAAGTCAGCTGAATTCAACTCAAAGATAGAATCAGTTACTTTGGCAGCTGAGAACAAAGGACAGAGGCTTGCTGAATTGAAAGCGGAAATTATTCGCCTTCAGAAGGAATTTGAAGAAGAAACTGCCAATCAACGATTTATGATTGAACAACTCAATGCCCTAATTTAGGAGAAAATGAGTATGACGAGACTCATAGTGCTGAAATTACCCGCAGGACAGTAAATATGCCCATCTTTGATGAAGAAAATGGGATGGAGGAAGCAAGAATGAGAGTAACAACTAGTCACGAAGAAGAGCTGCAGACCTTGAAGCAGCAAATTGACAATCTGATTGTCCCTCCTTCTTGATTTTGTATTTGTGTTATATTGCTATAGCTACATTTTTGTAATGTCCCGTATTTTGATATAAAGACATTTTGTTGTGGCTCCATTATTTATTGCATATCTTATTTAGATATAAATAAATAGAGATAGAAAATATATTCAGAGGTGCAAGACATGATATATTTCTTGATAATTTTGTAGAAAATAATTATATTCATTACATCTGCTCAGAGGTAATATGGACATGGCAGAATATATTGAATATTATTATTTCGATTTTGACAACTTAATCGAAAACGACAAGTTGCTGATGTAGATAATGAACGATGATGAATCGTCAATATTTGTGAAAATGAATGAACGGGAAGACCATCAAATGATGGATGACAATGAACGGGTGAACCGTCAAATGAATATGATAAATGAACGGATGAACCGTCGGGCCTTTAATGAACGGATGAACCGTCTGATGAATGTGATAAATGAACGGATGAACCGTCAAATGAATATGATAAATGAACGGATGAACCATCGGGCTTTAATGAACGGATGAACCGTCTGATGAATGTGATAAATGAACGGATGAACCGTCTCTTCGTTATTTGAGGAACTTCTGCCAATAAATATAACAGAAGTCTAACAGGAATGAACACTTCTGCTTTTCAACATAAAAATGTCGTCCGGAGAAGCATCTAAGAAGGCCGAGATCGCCCCGAAGGTTGAGAAGGGCACTGAAGATTGCCCTGTCGATCCAATCCAACCGAAGGAGGCAAAAGCGGGCGAAGGTCCGTCTGCACCCCAGCCGCCACGGGATATCTTGGACTTCCTGCTCGAACCAGGAAAGACTGAAGAAGAAGAAGCCATGAGGATGGCCGCCTGCAAATTCCTCGTGGGTTCCAGCAAGGAGGTTCTTAGCTCTTTTGCTGATCATGTCTTCGAGAAGGACGGCAGTGGCCCGCGTCCGAATATAGAAAAAGATGATAGTGACCTTTAATATTATGTACTATCATATGATGAAATAAAATTTGCATTTTATTTATGAACCTGATCCTGTTTGACGATTTTACAAGCATTTACATTTATACAAAATACTTCTTAAGAAATTTGCCATTGATAGGCATCATGGCAATTCGACCATCAAGCTCTGAAAGTTGATAAGCTCCATTTGAGAAGACTTTGCTTACAACATAGGGACCTTCCCATTTCGCATCGAATTTCCCTTTGCTCATATGAGTCATAGTCATAGGACGTCTGACTGCTAGAACAAGTTCTCCTTGCTGAAATGCTCTGACTTTAACTTTGCGATTGAAAGTCTTTGAGATGCGGGCTTGATATAGCTCAATATGCTGTTGAGCCATTAATCGCTTCTCATCCAACGCTTCTAACTCTTGAAGTCGAAGAAGATCGTTGTTCTCTGTAGTAAGCTCGTTAGCGACGGCAATCCTTAAAGAAGGAATTTGCAGCTCTAAAGGAAGAACGGCTTCACAGCCATACACTAAAGAGAAAGGTGTAAAGCTGTGGATTACGGACTGTAGTTCGATAGGCCAAAGACATTCGCCAAGTTCTCGCTCCAGTTCATTTGTTAGTGGAAACAAACTTCTGAGGAGTTTAATGATGGTTTGTTGGAAAGCTTCAGCTAAACCATTAGCGGCAGGATTGTATGCTGTTGAAGCAACATTATCAAATCCGGTGATCATCGCAGAATCTAGTGAACTTCTGACTGATGAACTGAGGTCCAGTCATGAATGATTCTTCGGGGTACACCAAATCATAGATGACGTGGTGTTTAACGAAGTTGATGACACTGCTAGTCTTAACCTCAGTCAGTGGTATAGCTTCAGCCCACTTGGAGAAATAGTCCGTTATCGCCAATATGAACCGATGTCCTCTAGAAGAAGGAGGATTAATGGGCCCTATGATATCCATACCCAA